>WQNJ02000082.1:7305833-8027500 GCA_016584745.2 Phylloscopus trochilus trochilus
TGATGGCCAAAATGCCACAAAGACCATGACAATAGTTCATTGCTTATGATTCATGCTTACCTGATAGACCATTTTTGCTTCAGTGCTTCCCCCATTTCTTACATGGTATGTTTGCAACCCATAGCCCATTAAAATTTTACAGAAAGGAGGAATGTTAATCTGTTTTGGAGCAAAATTTTATGAAAGCTGTTATTCAAAGGTTTTGTTTTAAAAGAGGCATGTCTCTTGATTCTTGTATGTAGAAAAAAAACCCTGAAATAGCTCGTTATGTGATTTTCCTTTTATCTCCAGGAAACACAGCAAGATTCATTCCATCAGGAGTCTGACTGCACAGCCTTCAGAACAGCATACAGAGGTGCCAAAACAAGTCAGTGATGTTGATGAAACCCTGGAAATGAAATCCTTTTAAACATTTCTTGTTAGATTACCCTCCACTGATGGCTGTTTCGAAACCCTAGGAGCATAGTTTTCTGCTCACTTACCATTTAACTGAAAGCTAAGGAGCCCTGGGTGTCATAAGCTTTAGGTTCTGCTGAGTGAAACAGCATTGCTTACAGACAACCAGGCAAATATAAATAGTGAGCTTGTCTGAGCTATACTAATGACCATCTGAAAAATTGCAACTCTCAGTGTTGCCGCCGGGGTCCTTGGTTGTAGCTGGCTATTGCATCTGGGGAAAGTGTAATTACTTTTCTTTGCTGAGGGGTCTTGGTTGCCCATTTCAAGGTGTTAGGTTAGTATTAACCAGGTATTAACCAGGGAGGAGAACAATTATTTCCTCAGAAAAATTGCACTTCTGGCCTTCTAAGCCATTATCTCTGATAGATACCATATGTACTTATCTTATGTTGACAGCTGCTAGGAGTTCCCAGGTCCAAAAGCCCAGTAGTGGTGAGGCTGCAGCAGCTGTAAGTTCCCAGGTCCAGCTGGTAGTAAGGCTGAGCATGTGTTCACTACAGGCACCCACGTGAATGCACACATACAGTACATGAACACATAGCCACACATGTAAACACAGAAAACACCACTCCCAGAAGCTGAGGAGTCTTCTCAGACTCCTCAGTGGCCTCACCCTCTTCCAGTCTTTGGCTCTAGTTTCTCCAGTAGCTGACATCCCAGACATACCAAACATATGGGCTGGTGGCTCTCCTGGGACAGCCTTCAGAGAAGACAGGTCAGGAGGCTTCATTTTCCTGACTCGATTGTTGTGGTTTCTCCACTTGGCAGTGTTTTCTGTGCTCATCTGTGTCTGTGGAGGTGAACCTTGATCACGTAACCTTATGTTAGGTAGAGCTTAAAATGTCAGGAGCAGTCTACTAGGCTAATGCATTTAAGAATGCTACCTGAACGTCCACCTTCCATGTGTCACTTCTTTTGATATTCACAAGCTCTCTCCTTTTTGCAAGTTCAGGAACTTCTGAGAATTCTGTTATAGAAGGAGCCCATTTCAAATAGCTTGTAGCATTTTTAATGTTGCTGAGACAAGCTGAGGTAGATGGAGCATGGCTGCTGGGCAGAAAAGCCAACCTATGAACCGGTGGCAGGTATGCTTCAGGGAGTGAATGTATGGTGCTCAAAAGCCCACACATTACTTTTTTAGTGTATCTAAGTAGGTTGTGCAGAATTTGTCTTATGCTTTTATCTTTTCCTCCAACTTCTCAGAGTAGTACGAACAGGTTGATGTTTTTAGAGTGTTAGTGGCTGCCTTAGAGCATGGAAACACCTCAAATACCCCTTTTTAAATTGTCACTGCATTGTCTGCCTTCTCTTAACTTACTTAGCCTATATTTTTTCTGTTCTTCAAGATCAGAAACCTCTTTTTTAAAAAAAAATCTAATTAGTTTTGAGGCTTGGGCTACCTCTTTCCAAGAGACTCCTGTGTTACTGCAGATGCAAAATTCTGGTGTGTAATTACATGCAGCCTTTTCCCTCTGGCTCCCATCCCTCCCAAACCGCTCCCCTCCCACCCTCCCTCCCCTTTTGTCTTTCCCTTTGTCTCCCCCTTGCCTTCCCTCTATTATCTTTCCAGAGTGCTAGAGCCTATGCAGACAACAACGATGCTGCAGCAGTGCAGAGCTGCCGGCAAGGGAAGGAGTTGAAATCTTCAGCAGAGGACACTGGACAGCACAAGAGCCCTTCCTTGAAGAAGAGTCCAAAGGAAGGCAGAAAGGTGGATGGAGCAGTGGTCTCAACAGTGGAGGAAGAAGAGGAGCCTGCTAAGGATAGGATGCAGCAGAACAGACCTCAATCACAGCAGCCAAGCACAGGTCCAGCTTCCAGGGCTGCTCATGGCAGCAGCACCTCCATTCCTTTCATTGACTGCAGTGATGTAGATAGCGAGTATGATCTCCTCAGAGGACAAATAACCCGGTCATATTCCCAAACAAATGACAATTATGAGGGTGATTTGACCAGTGGTGCCTATATTCACTACAGAGATGAAAATCGCAATAGAACTAGATATAGGGATTCCTCAGCTTCTCTAAAGTCTTCCCAGTATCTCTCTGAAGAGTACCTTGATGATAACACAGCTAATCTCTCCTTCTACCCTGGGGGAAGCCCCAGGATGCCAAGGCATAGCTCTCTGGTTGACGAAATGTTCAGAGGGCCGGGAAGCCGTAGTCCGCTGGCCACTCCATTGCCTCCCAGTAGCAAAGAGTCGAGCCCTAACATGAGCCTGAGTAGAACTGGCTCCCAGGGTTATGTCTCAGAGAACGGGCATGACTGCAGGGGGAGGACTGGGGAGGAGGACAGCCATGCCACTAACTGCCATGGGTATTGCAGATACTCTCCAGGTTCTCAACGGCCTCGTGCACAGAAAACCCATAATCTCTGCAATAAGTCAGTTACAGATCCGTTTATCCTAAGCCAGATATCCTCAACCCCTGGGCAGGAGTACAGATCAGAGAGATACTGCAAAGGAGGTGGGGTGGCTAAGATGTCTTCTCCAGAAGGCAAAATGATGGCCAATGGCATGCCAGCTGGGGCACAGTCCAAGCAGAGCCCAGTGATGCAGTCGCTGCGTGCCAGTGGCATGATGGATCACATGGCTGCGATCCAGATGATGGAGGGCTCCACCAGCAGTGGGACGGAATCTAGTGATTCCGACTCCGAGGTCATTAATCCCTTCACTCACCCCCTGGTGTTTGGAAACCCTGTTGTGCTGAGCTCCTCTCCCATGCCTAGAAATAAGTACTCCTTTGGAAGCCTTCAACTCGATGAGGAGGTAGAGGAGGATGTGTCTGTTGGCCTGAGTGATGAAGATGGTGTGCAGGTCTTCAGCTGCTAGGCACCAGTGTGTATGAGACCAGGGGATACTGTGGAGTGGTTGCATCTCCTGGGGTTCATGATGAGTGGCTGGTAATAATTTCAGTGCATGGGCTACTTCAGACACTTCTGTTGTACAGACCAGCCAAAGGGAAAGGATGCTGGAACACAACAAGAAGTCTCTGTGATGCTTGGCAGTTTGCATCTCCTCTGAAAGGCAGGAGGAGAGTAAAATTATTACTGATTTAGGTACCTCTGTAAGACTTTATAATCTCACCTCTTCTTTGTGTGAAGTCTTGTTTTAAGTGTATGTTGTAGCTGCTTTGATATTTGACTAGTTATTTTGACAAAAAAAACAAATCAAATCAAGTTAGGTACATTGTGCTCTTTTGTACGTCTATTACAATCTTTTGCTCTCCCACATAAGGAGAGCTACTTACGAGTGCCTCAACAGAGTTAAGAGAATAAAAAAATAAACTTGCAGCCAAATGCAGGCAGCTTGATATTCAAGACCAGGACTTGTTGAAATCTTGAAATATGCTGGAAGTTTTTTTCATAGCAAGAGCATGTCTGGTCTACTCTTCTTCATAACTCATTTTATAATCTGATGAACTGAGGGTACAAATCAGGCATGTATAAAATGACAGTATTGTCAAGAAAAATGATAGTACTGTCTTTTTCTTCAGTGGGTTCAGCAAACTTGATTTGGTGATGGAGATTTTGAAACTCCAAACATTTCCTTGGGCAAGAAAAAAAAAGCAGGATGAAAGATACAATTCAAGTGAAAAAAAGAACTTGAAAGTGATATGTACTTTCAGTGAAATTATTTTAGAGACATCAGAGTTTTGTGGTGGGTGGTTTGGAGATGGTGGCTTTCCTTTTTGCTTTGACCACAAAAAATCTTTATCTGTGCAGGATCAAGTTACTCTGTCATAGGTTACTTTTCTGGTAGTGCCACCTCAGAAATTTTTCATCCCCTGACAAGAGAATGATAGAAATAACTGTGTTCCAGGGTGATTATCTTCTGTCCATAGAGTGGATATGGGCAGAAGGACGAAGAGACTAATTCTGTGTATACTTCCTTTTCACAGGCTAAAAGCATTGAGAATTAAAATATCCTAATAAAATCTGATTTTAGTTTCTCCAAGTTAAGTAAGAAAATCCAGATGAAAGGTCCTTTGTATGAAAAGTGTCCTAGAGCTGGGAGAAAAGATGTGCTCTATATAATTGGCCTTATTTTTAACTTTTATAATTTTTTCTTGTGGAAGAATAGAAAGAAATCCCAGAATTTTAACTGATGAACAACACCATTGACTGAACTGAAGGTCACTCCCAGTGATCTGCATCATGAAGTTCATACATGCAGCAATGATAAAATCATTGGCATAAGTACAGATGAAAAAGTGACAGGGCTTTGTAAATTTAGACAATATAAAATTTTCAAGAATGTTTTTACCAAAATTATAAAATAAGAAATCTTTTTAATTTTTCTAATGCCTTGGTCTATGCACACTTTAACAGAGTTTAATATGAGTGAAGGATATTTAAAAATATACCTACAGTAGTTAGGCATGTGTTGTTATATACTGTTTTGAAAGTAAAATATATCTTTGTGTAAATATAAGTATTAACTCTCTCATCTCCTTTAGTGTGTTGGTTTTCTTAGAGATTAGATACCTCATTCTTGAACAGGAATGATTTAGATGGGGACAGGGAATACTCTCATTTATTCCTGTAGCTAAAAGCATGAATCTACAAATGGTGAGATTGATAATTAGGGAAAAACTTGCTTGTATATGATTCTGAAAGAAGATGGTTTGTGTTTTGGGTTTAGAATAGCTGTAAAATAATTCCCTTGAAGTTCACAGTATATAAGATGAAATATAAGTAGTTGGAGCTCGCATCAGCACATAGTGTGAGCATGGGGAAGTGGGTGCATGACTCTCCTTTTGATTTACTTTTTATTGCCTGTGCAGCAAAAGTACCAGTAGGTATAAAGTAAAATAATAGCAATTTGGACAGATTAATTAATTGCTTCATTAGCAAATAAAATTAGAGTTCAAGAAATGGATTTTCAACAAAAGGATTTGCAGTCATTTCTGATACTTAAGAAAAATAAACAGATTTCACATTCTTTGGATTTAAGTGAATATAAAATTTTATAAGTAGTGTTTGTTATTTTGCATCCTTTCAGATACTGTTTCCAGGCCTGATTCTTCTCTCATATGTCTACGAAGATATTGAATTCATAACTTTTTAAGAACAGACCTACTGGGTAGCTGGAGCTAGCCTAGTTGCTAATAAAGTATCTCAACAGCTTTTCTTTCCCCACTTCAATATTATCCTCAGAAATGCAGTATGAGGAGTTTTCTGTCTTCTGGCATTCTTTCAGCTTTGAATGTTTAAGTAGTTGTTGTTTTAACACATGGAATTCTTCCACTTAAAAGAGGTAAAGTTTATAAATTACATAGGAAATAATTTCATTTAGGATTAATTACTTCTGCAACATTCTAATGCCAGAGAAGCTCCTTTTAATATCAGCAGACAAGGTTGTAATTAAAACAGTCTGTGGGCCAAATTCCTCCACCAGACATGTGGTTTATGTCTGAGCCCTTGCCAAGAATGGTGAAGTGAGAAAGGAGTTTTAAACTAATATTTCAACAGGATCAGGCCCCTTAAAAATTCATCTGGGAATTTGTTTCTGTGGGACAATCAAAAGGACCTTGCAGAAAAAACCAGAAACCTTTAGGGCAAGACTGCAAATGAGATGAGATGGAGGAATTCTTGTTCTGGTTCACAAAGGGCTCATAGAACTGACTAGAGCTTGTTAGTTCTCATTCGCTGTTGCAACCGTTTATTAATGTGAATACAGTGGACAGCAGCAGTGATCTAAGCATACCTTTGTCTCAAATATAGCAGGTAGTTACTGACAGGGTAACTAACAGATTCTCCCACCAATTCCAGTAGATTTTGGGATGGGGCTGATGGTACTTTGATTCACCATTCTAAAATTTTTGCTGTCCATAATGAACTTTCAGTCCCATACCCATCAAGTGCCCAGGTATCCTTAGGCAGTTGGTACAAATGAGGCATGTGAATGCCAGTGAGACTGACCAGCTGTGTCCACTCTGAACTGTGTAGTCCTGAACCACCCATCTCCTGTCTTTCCAGAGGATGTAAAGAAACCTCTTGTTGGGTTGATAAATCAGCTCTGTCCATGTGGTTTGGGTAAGTATGGAGATGAGTTGCAAAAGTATTTAGGAGTTTGTCCATAATAATGTGCAGATCTAGGTAATCTCTGGATAAAAGGGCCTCTGATTCATTCTTTGCTATTCCAACTACTTGACCACATTCAGCAATCCTCTACAATGGCAGTAGAAAGGTCATGTCAGACAATTTTAAGTTCTCTCCTACTCAGCAGCTCAAACAAGATCCCTCGTGTGATCTTCTGGATTTTTTTTTTTTCATGGCAGCCTTTCCTAGAATCTAGTTTTCCTCAGTGACCTAGGATATCTAATTTGTCAATAAATAGATGAAGGAAAGGTGGAGAGTGGCAAGTTGTTATAGGAGCTGAGAACTGCATAGGATAGTCAAGGTATGGAGCTTTGAATAGTTGATATCTGAACAGCCTAGACTGCACTGTTTTCAGTTTAAGTCCGTATCCCCTAGCAAACATACTCCTTCTGCATGACAGAGAGGAGTGTTCTCTGAAGATGATTTATACCTAGTGCTGTCATTTCACCCATGGCTCAGAGCTTGCCTAACAGGCACCATCCCACTAACCATTGCAGTGCACTCTAAATACAAATTATAGCAAAGAAAAGCTGGAAGAGAAGTTCCTGTAGGTGAAACATGTGAACATGTGACAAAGTTTTTAGGTTTGCTGTATTTGCATTTACTTTATATGAGCTATACAGAGCTGAGTTATAGGCAGATCAGCATAATGAAAGAATTGCATGTCAATAGTTTGAGAAAGCATATCAGTCTATTAGTTTACAAGATTAAAAGGCATGCAATACTAGAAAGAATTTTCTCCACAGGGCAGCATTGGTAATGTTGAATGTAATCAGTAGAACCCAGTAAATGAGGGTTCACTGAATGGGGCTAAGTATTACTAAACCAGACTGCTTCAGGACCTGTATTTTCTCCCCTGAATATTTGTAGGATGGGTTTTTGTTTGCAGTGAGGCTTTTGTTAGTTGAAGCAGCTCTATTCATTCTGAAGCAAGAGCATTCATGCCAGAAGTTCCTGTTCTGACCTCTCTATCTGTACGTACAAGTACTTGGTGGTGACCAGAGAAAGTCAAATAGAAAATGGGTGAGACAGATCTAAAAGCTATTTAGAGGCCCTCTTTTTCTTCACTAAGAGGCAGAGATGTTTTAAATTCTGTCTTCTTCAGTCCCACGATAAGCACACAGAGTCACTGTAATCACTAGAAGTTTCTTCTGGGGAGCTCAAGGAAGATAAGGAAAAGAGGAGAATAGAAAACATCTTAAGGACACAAAAAGCATCTAGCCCTGTTTATTTGCAGTTCCCTTTGGCATAATGTGCTTTCCACTCTTTTTCTGAGAGTTTAAAGTCCCAGTAGTTTATAGGGTACCCAGAGAGCAAGAATTATGTTGATCAGTTGAACTAATGAAGCAGACCCAATTTTGAATTTTGGTAAAACCAGTGATTCAGATCACATCAGTATTATCTACGTGCAATTAGCAGTAACTGTGGCTATTTCTGGAACAGTTCTTTAACAGAAAAAAAGGATGCCTGACCTATAAATTCTGTCAAATTCTGTGTTTGTTTAACTAATCTCATTTGTCTTAATGAGCTGTTAGACTGCTGTCAGAGGTGACTTTCGAATGAGATTTTAATTGCTGCAATTTAACTTCTAATGATGAAAAACAAATTACCAATCCAAGTTTTTTCCTGACTTCCATACATGTTTGAGGAAGTTGGGTGTCATAGCCTTGTGCACAGAAATGTGGATCACTGGAGAATCCCTGTCATTCAGCAGCATGGTTGTCACCACCTGGAAAGAGCAGTGAATGTGAAGGAAAGAGGTTCTCTATTCAAGCATGTAATAAGGTGAAGTAAGCCAAAACCCTTTTAGTCTTCCAAAAATGCTTCTCTCTCTCTCTCTCTGAACAGTGTAGTTTTGTAAGGCAGCTTCTGTACACTTTAGCTCATCTCTTTCCTCTTTATCTAGGGGATCAATCCTCTTCTCCATAAAAAATAAGGGAAGCCCTAAATCTATGAGGGAAATTGAATCTTCTGGAACAATTTTGAATATGTAGGCCTTTCTTTTGTTAGCTGCTGTCAGACACAAGTGGTAGAAGAGTGCTTCTCTCAGAAATTCAGCTGCTTGTTGGTGTCTCCTCCTTGGTGGTGATGGTTGTGGGTCTTCTGATGGTAAGTGGCAGATGCACAGTGTTAACATCATGAGGACCTGAGGCTCAGATTGGTGTGTAACTTCTCTCAAGTGTGAGTAGCAGTGGACTCTGGTTTCAGTCAAGCTACGTTAGGAAAAGGTTTTGCCTGCACTGTCAGGTTCTAAAAGAAAGGAAATTCAGATCCTAGGAAACTGACATTAGCAAAATCTTTCCTCTTCTGTTTCAGTAGTTTCTATAGTTACTGAAGTATGCCTAGACAAAGGCACATATCTTAGTTACTTACTTGTAAGGGAAATAATTGTTGTGCAACATGTGCATCCTGAGCAAAGGTATCTTCTGTGTTCCTCCCTATGGTTAGGCTGTGTGGTGCCATTGACATTTTTAAATACAGAATTTCTACTTAAAAATCAAAGGCATCATACAAACAAAAATCCTAGTTAGGGGTGACATGTAGCAGTTTTACAGAATGTTTTGTCTTCTGTTCTAATTCTGTGTTCTATAAGGAGCATGTAGAATAAGCTTGGTTTATGTTGTTCGTTATTAAAAGCAGTGAGCACTTTCTTTTAAATGTTATGAAATCTGGAAAGCCTGTGTGCCTGGCTGAGCTATGTATTCACAGGCATGTTTTTCACAAATATGTGTGTAAATAATGGCGGTGTTATTACAGTAAAGGGAGTAAAGACCTTAGGATCATAAATTTGCATGGCATAATGGTGAATAGTTTGCTCAAGAATGGTTAGAGTTTTAAGATGTAATTTTCGTTGATGATTTTTTTGTAAAATTTTGGTCCCTGAGAACCATAAAAATCTACAGTTCACACTGATAAAAATCAAGTCTAAAGGCAGTAATGATACAGCTGTCACTGACTGAACATGGAAGGTTGAAGGAAAATGAATGCTTTCTGATTTGAGAGCTTTCAAGCTTGTTAAAATTAGATTAGATGCTTTCTTTGAAATGCTGCAAATCTTGTTTTGAGAAGAGAACAGGTTTTTGCCTTTGATGGTTTTCAGCAAGATCAGAGGTAGTTCTTTCTATTTAGTTCAGAGAATGCTGGAGCTCATGCCTGTTGCTTTTCCATGAGGCACTTCAAAATATTTGATTAGCTGAATCCTTATATTCCCCTTTTCCTGCTAAAAAAATCACGTGGGCCCACTAACAAAAGTTCATAAGCTTGGCAGTGTTTAACTTACCCACCCCTTTTCTGATTTCTATGTGTGCACATGCTTCGATTTTTTAAAAAAATAAATCTCAATAGTAAAAATTAATTTTTAAAATTGGCAATGCTGGGGACTTCATTCTCATTTTTGTCATTTGTTTAATACCTTTTGAAGAGAAACATTTTTTGTTTCATTGTATACACTGTTTTGTCAGCATGTACCTCTCTGGGAGAAAAAGCCTTTTTTCAATGTTCTGTCTATCCTCAAAGCATGGTATATCTTCTGTTCCTTGCATTGTTTGGAGCACTGTCTCAATGTCCTTTTACTGCAGAAATGCCTATTTTGTATTGGGAGTACCTCATTCCTCCTATTGCAGTGATCCTGCCTCACGGAGCGCTCCTCGCCTCAGAATTAATGAAAACCCTCACCAGGTTGTGACTCTCGGGTTGAGAAACCACGCCATGCTGAGGAGCAAAAGAGAAGAGGGAAGCGAGGGGAGAAAGTCTCTTTTCCAGGCATTTGGGCTCCATTGAGCACAATCAGATTGCCCTTCATTTCCTAATGAAGGCTGCACCCAGCAATCAAGGCTGTGGCTCGTAAGCAGGATCACTGCAGACCTGGGGAGGTGTCTTGTTGGAATGGACAGTATCTGTGGCATAAGCTTACGTGGGGGCTGAAGGTTTCCAAATCTATTGTAGCACTGTGTCATGTTGGTTTAAAGGCAAACAAAGCCAAACTAACCCTAACTCTTGGTACAACAGGAAAACCTTCTATAGGTTGCTCTACTTCTGTCTGGAGAGATCAAGGCTAGACAATGGATTGATGCCCAGTGACCTTGCATTCTCCCCAGACTGTAATGCTCACTCTTTGTTCTTAAGATGTGAGTAGACCCTGATGTAGGCCAACAGCAGTTACTGTCTGATTTCACACTCACCGCTGTCTAATACTGCAGCACACCAATAAAGCATGGACCTTCACCAGCTGAGAGGTTGCTGGCTACTAAACCAAAACCAAGCTTGATGAGACTGTAAGCATGTCAAGCCATTTAACTGTGTATGCATGGAATTAATTTTTTTATTATTATTTTTAGTTTCACCTGTACCTGAAGGCTTTTACTCATTCTAACTGGTATTTTGCTGTAAAACTGTCACTGGTTTAATTGTTCTGTCCAATTGCTGGCTGATGCTTTGTCCTAAATATGAGGAAATTGGTTCATTGAGAAGGTGCACCATTTTCCCAAATTCTGCTCGCTGCCACGGGTGTGCATTTTGAAGCTGTGAAGTCAAAGTGAACCTTTCTTCCTGTCAAGTTCCTCTTCAAGCCAGGCAGAGTTAGTGGTTACGTGTGACATTGTGTTTTGTCACAAGTTTGTTTTTAATTCCTGTTCCTCCTCAAAATCTTTGGTACTGCATTCAGGGATGTTTGTACATGAATTTATGGCTGTTGTGTAACTACTTTTCAAACTAACAAACTGTATCTACTCAAGCTCCAGCTTGATTCATGTAATGGGGAAGAGAAGCGCAGCTTGATGAACTGGTTCCCCCTCAAGCTTTTGTGGAAGTCAGTGGGATTTTTTTCTTACATTGAGGGAGAACAGAGCAGAATCTCCATCCCATAACTCTTCAGCAGCATGACTGTGCCTGGTTTCACAGCTGGGGAGAGAAGGGATGGACATCATTATTACACTCTTCTTCCATCTAAGGTACTTTAGTGATTGGTGAAGTGCATATGAAAACTCCTGCTGCTTCATCTGGTGCTGTCTCTCCCCCATGCCATTTTGTACTATGCATCTTCTCTGACCAAAAGGTTTAGATACACAATAGAGCTATGCAACCACTGTGAAAATAGAAAATTAAGCTAGACTCTGTGGCCACAGCAGTGGCAGCTCTGTCAGATACTTTCTTAATAAAGAGCCTTCATTAAGTGATGTGCTCAGTAATGCCAAGGAGAAAGGGGAAACAACTTGGGTTTCATCTGCCAGACTGGAGTTTAGAAAACACTGATTTGACATCAAAGTTGAGTAACTGGGATATGGATGTCACAAACCTCCCCTGACTGCAGAGCAGGCCATGGAGCAGGAGTAAGAGAGAATAAGCCCTACAACATTGCAGGTATTGAGAAAGGTGCTTTTCTGGCTCTTAATGTCTTTTTAATTTCTGATCATAATAATATTAACTTTGAGAACAATAAAACTCTTAAGAGTTGACTTGAGTTCTTAAGTGGTACATGAAGTTTTCCAGCAGAATTTCAGTCACCTTTAATAATGGTTGATGTCTTCTCTCAGTTTCCATAATTGAGTAATTTTCACTTCTTGGTACTCCACAGAAAGGGAACATTCCCATGGGCATCTTAACACTGCTGTAATCTTCCTCTCTGTTAAAGAAACAGTGTGTATGGATGGGAACTGCCCTTTTGAAGCAGATGCAGAACACTAAATAAGTTTGTTATTCTGCAGTTTCAGGAGAAAAAGAATGGAGGAGGAGTATCTTCAGGACACACTGAGTCCCATTTATCTCCCTTACAAAGAGGGGAGCTCCCATGTGTTAGTTTAGTTTCTAACCAGGGATTTCAAGTCATCTTATGCTGCCTATGTAGTCAAAAAAGAGGCAGCAGGCAGTTCAGGTCACCTATGATGTGAACTGACCTCTGGGAGAAACTTCCTTCATCATCTGGAAGGTACTGATTTTAACTGTTTTTCCTTTGATACGAGCCATGTTTAAAGCAGTATCACTCAGCCCAGCACTCCATAGGCACCACCCTCAGCCCCTGTGCATTCACAGCTGTATGTGACAGGAGCCAGGAGTAATGCAGGCACAATGAGTAGGGTGGATCATGTCTGGCAGCCTGTCCCTCTCTGGCAGGGCACCCACACCTTGCCAGCACTCTGTGCCTTCCTACCACCAAATTGCAGCAAGCAACTGATGTGTATTTTGACAAAGATGTAGCTATTAAGTATTTGATTCTAGCTGCTGGCTTCTTTTTGTGTGGCACATGGAATACATATGTTGGTGGGGAGTGATTTGAGACACGTGGTAAAGCTAGGAAGATAACCAATACTTTCATGTCCTGTGGCCATGTAAAATGCCATTGTCATTTCATAGATTTTTTTTTTCCCAAGTTAGATTTCAGTCAAGTTTTGCTTCTTTTGTCACCTTCTCTACTGCAGCAGTTTTCCCTGGTGTCAGGAAAGTAGACTGGCTCAGTGGAACTAAGAACCACTCCAGGTATTTTGACATTGGTGGGCCATGGTAAAGTGCATTCTCATTATTTGCCACTGTCATCAGCCAGTGTTGGTCTCTCTTCTTAAACCCATGCTTAGAAAGTAATTGCATAGTAATTCCTACCCACTCCTCCAAGGATGTAGTTTTAGTATAAACTTAAATAATCCCCAGATAAACATTCTTTTGTACTTTCTCTTGGTTTGTGTGTATACAGCTGACTCCATTAAATTTGAAAGATGGCCCAGTTCTGAATCTAAATAAAAATCACTTGAAGTATGAGCAAAGACAATTTCATGTTACCAGCTACAAACCATTTAGACCTCCAGTGTGCAGTGACATTTGCTATCTGGCAAATGACATGCTGATAATTGCCTGTCAATACATGAATCCTTTAGGGTGAACTGTAAGGGATTGCAGTACCGTGTAAATAGGATTGGTCTTCTCCCTTCTGCTTGTTTATATTATGCAGTATGTAGTTGATGAGTAGAGCCTGTATGAGTATACTCTACTGTGGCAGGAGATCTGATGAAATACTTTGTTAATTCAGGTTATTTATTCCTCACCTCCGTGAAAAAGAGAAAGTCACTTTGCAGCACTGCCGTGACCCATCAGCATGACACGTGTCCTGATTGATTGGTGATGTGGGAGGGAAGAACCTCCATTTTCATTTCTTATGGCTTACTGACGTTCTCACACCAAAATGAACTTGGTTTCCCCCATTTCCCAGATCAACATCCAGTGTGTTGATACCTGTGGCTGTGGTGGTTGTAATTAGGCCCCAGAATGTACTAGTGTAAGAACGTTTTGATGCCCTTTCGTAATGCAGCCACTTTCTTATAAACTAGTTCCAATTTTCACTTGTTCAGTGTATTGGTTGGTGGGATCTGACTGAGCTCTTGCTTGTAGGTGGTGGTGGTGGTTGGGTTTGGTCACTGCTTGTGCCCTCATTGGTGCCTAAAGGGAGGATGCAGCATTTCAGCTTGCTGCAGAGTAGCTTAGAGAATGTCAGTGATGCTTTGACATGCGAAGTCTTCTATCAATCGGGTGTACACACAGTGCTGTGAGCCGCCAGGCACATTTTTTGTGATACTTTCCATAACACTTTTCCCAGGTTAATGTCTTCCAACGGTAAGATAGGGCATCTTTCTAATTCATTGTCCTTTTGATATTTTGTAGTTTGAAATACTTGAGTTGTACTGATAAAAGTTACAATACATCAGAACTTAGATCTAGGATTATAGATAGGTAGGTAGATATGTCAATATATCTATCACAGATAGGTGCTATTTAACTTCTAGACTACAATGCTGTGAACTTCTCACAGAGGTGCAAATCATTTATTCGCTGTCGTATGACAGGCATAGTGCCAGAATTTCTTTGTTTCCACGTTTGAGGTGATATCACTTTTCTTATGTCTTTTGTAATGTAGTTAAGTACTTTTAACCTTACAACCTTGCTATTAATCTGTTTCACTATTTCTCAATGATGAATTCCATTTCTTTGGAAAATACTGTATACCAGTTGTGTGCTAGTGTCAATAAAATTGACATTTGTGTAACAAGCTGTGGCATTTTCTCAGATTTCACTGAACATTGATTTAGTGTAAAACTGTTGGTAAATCCTTTCTTGGTAGCTGTAATAATACAGACCTTTATTTCAGACAAATACTGCTTTGACTTTGATTTATAATAGGCTACATAACTGTCATGATTACATAAACTGATAACTGTGCTGTTTTTTCCTTCTTTTTTCAAAGGAATGATTTATAAACGTGAACTGATCTGGAACTGGAAAGCATTCATGTTCTAGCAATAAATCTTGAGTTCTTCCAGAAAATAAATAGGTTTTACTGCTGGCCTAATTATTTTATATTATGTTTACTGGAATATCTCAGCTGTGTTTTTTAGCAACAGGAACATTTACCTATCATAATTTAAGGAGGACATAATCACATGATAGTAAATTGTATTTGACCCTAATTATATACGACGATGTATGTGTTTTACATTTAATCTTAAGACAGCCTGTTGGCTGTGGTAGTCAAGAGCTTGTCACTTTTTTTTTTTTTTTTTTTTTTTTTTTTTTTCTTTTTTTTTTTTTTTGTTGGATTTTAATGTATGATGCCAAAATGGCACAGACTGTAAATGTTCTTCCACATGACAGATTCTTCATCTAAAACAGGTTTAGATTTTCAGATGTATGGAGGAGGGGATAACTGGGAGAACACTGGGCATTTTTGGCAAACTTTCTATGCAGTCATTAATCTGGCTGCATCCCAGAAGACAAAATGCTAATTCCAGTAATTTAATGTAGTGTATATGGATCCATGGAAGTGTAATTAATTGTCTAATTCTTTAATACTTTTAATCCAAAATGAAATGGGACTTTATATTTGTGAAAATCTGAAATTGTCATGCTTTGTGCATTAAAAATATTGCTTTTCTTATGTAAATGTAATGCTAGCATTTCCATCCCAAACAATCAGAGGAGCATGGAAAGACTTACAAGGTATAATATACATACTCGTGTTGTGTGTAGAAATTGGGGAACTAGTAGTTTTCTTTTTCTCCCTTCATGTTAGATCTGACTGATCTTAGCAGCAACACTGCTGTAGAAAGTCATCCTTTTTCTCTAGACTTCAACTAGATAAATTTGTACTAACATGTGTCCTGTAGTTCCCTATGAAGTACTGATTTGAGTGTTTGAAGTTCTGCTTTGCTGGAAAGAATGGCACTCCTGGAACGATTCCTGTATTGTTGTATTTATTCTCTTTTATAGAGTGGATCACAATGATGAATTTTTTTATATTAAGTTAATGTTTAGAATCATAGACTGGCCTAGGTTGGAAGAGACCTTAAAGACCACCTAGCTCCAACCCCCCTGCCATGGGCAGGAACACCTTTCACTAGACCAAGTTTTTCAGAGCTCCATCCAGCTTGGTCTTGAGCACTGCCAGGGATGGGACAGCCACAGCTTCCCAGAGCAAGCTGTTCTACTGCCTCACCACTCTCTCGGTAAAGAACTGCAGCTCAGTCATCTGTGCCTTGATCCCTTCCCTACTGAGATAGTAATTTCAGCCAGTTATTTCAGACACTTAACCAATCCCATGGTGAATGCAAGTGGATGCAGTTCTTCTGGCTTCAAGGCCATTTGGGCTAGTTTGAGGACCCAGATGGCTGTGTCTTGTAGCATAATTTCACATGCTGCAATTTAAGATTATAGCTCCTTGTGGTACTTTCTTGAGAACGCTTGTCCTAACTGATTTCTCTCTTATCATTTTTCTTAGCAGGTTCTCTGACTGGCAGCCCTCACCTTTCAGAGCTTTCCATCAATTCCCAAGGAGGACCATCAGTGGCAAATATGACTTTATCTCCAAACTTGAGCCCTGATGCCAAGCAATCATCTCCCTTGGTCAGCCCTTTGCTGAATGACCCGTCATGCATCAGGGCTGATGATGAGGAGGAGGTCAAAAGAAAGGTAAGGCAAATGAAGTTGGCCTTGTCTCTCTTCTCTCTGATGTGTTGTGATAAATCTGGGTCGTTCCTGTTGGTTGCAACCTCAGGAGCTTGTTTGGACAGGTCTCCTATAAATCTAACTTGCTTTTAAGGAGTGGAGTTTGGTAGTTTGTTGTAACAAAACAGTCAGCTCCATTGTCTTACTGGAGAGAAAATTTCCAGGTAACAGAAAAGGAGCAATGTTGAGCCTGTTGTGGGAGTATCCAACCCAGGCTCTCCAGTCTGTCTCAGCTGGGAGCACCACTGGTAGCATCTGGTTGTGGGAGTAGAAAAGGCTCTCTTTGAGCCACAGCCTGCAGTGCTCAGCTGGGAGTGTTTGGCTCAGACCCATCATTGCAGCAAAACCATAAGGGAGCATCACATCCAAAACTGCTTTCTGAAGGTAAAAATGTGTGTCTGAGCCGGGGTGTTCTGGGTGCCTGCTGGCTCATCCCTCCTCTGCTGCTGGCTGAGAGGGGCTTCCTTTTGTCCTTCTGTGGCTGTTTTTTTCTCCTCAGCTTGGAGAAATCTCAGGAGGGAGAAAGAAACTCTGATGGCTTTGCTGAAAAGTGGGAGTTTGTGTAAGGAAGATCTTTTTTTCCCACTGTGCATAGTTAGCAAGATGTGTGAAAGAAATTTGAGAACGAGAAAATCCGAGAATCAGGTGATAGAGTCAGGACTCTCTGTGCCAGTCCAAGATAGAGCAGGCAGTGACTGTGTACTCCAGCCTATAGGGATGCATTCTGACTAGGAAATGCCCACACAGACTCCCTTTACATGGCATTCACAGTGTTTCCACTGCATCATTTGTCTTCAGGGAGGAAACAAAAGAAAAATATCTATGGAATTTTTTTCTTAATTTTTGCTTCCTGAGCAACACAGAGGAAGATCAGCTGGGTTCCTTTGCCTCTTCAGAATTATGAAATTTTAAATCTGTAGCTTAATCTAAAATCCTTTCCCTCTGCCATTGTTAGGTTGTCCAGCTAAGAAAACCTTACAGGTTTGAATGTTTTGGAAGTATTTTTCCTGTGGATTACCATCCTGATGATGAAACTTAAAATAATCAGACACAAAGTTTTGTCATTTTGTCAAATTTGACACTTGATTTAAATGATCATTTAGCCTGCAAAATGAACTTCACAGTATCTCCTGCTCCAGAAATAAACTGAAAGGAACATCAGCACCCCAAAGCAGTAGAAATCATCTTGGCAGAAAAAGAAGTCTCTAAAAAACCCACAGAAAGTTCTTGTTCTCTTGTGTTTGCAAGGAAGGCTTGTTTTTAGGGCTTCAGGGCTTAGGAACATTCAAGCATGAGTCACAGCATAACCGCAAGCAAGGGTCACTGGTTTGTAACTCTCTTTGTGATTTATTATCTACAGTTTTTTTCTCTCCATAAAAGCAGAGAAAAACCTAATGTGTTTGCAATTTCCAGAGGTTCCCAACTGAGAAGGCTTACTTCATTGCTAAAGAAGTGGCGACTACGGAGCGAACATACCTGAAGGACCTTGAGGTCATCACATCGGTATGTGTGCTTGAGCGCTGCCCACGGAGCACGGGAGGCTCCACTCAGTGCTGGTGTTTCATCTGCTCCATTTCACATCCCAGCTCTTCCGTGCTGCTTTTGCATTCTGCGCTGTGGATGCTCTGTGCTGTGCACAGGAGTTCTCCTCCGGGGAGGAAATAACACGAAAATCAGAGAGTAGAGGTTTGCTCTGTGGTTAGTAACATGCACTAAGAAACTGTATCAGGTTGAGGAACTTGGGACACACTTCAGTTATATTTTCTTGCTCTCATGCTTTGTGGTTATAATTACTAAAAATGCCTGTGGGTTTTCAATGGCTTCTCTTAAAACTGAAGTAGCTCCTTAGGGGCACATATAAATGTTTTCTGATGTATTAAATGCCCTCCATTTAGCATGAAATATTGTGGACTACCTATTTGAATGATTCTGATTTTTCAGAAAGTGAAACTGTGTGTTAAATGAGTCATTCATCTGTAGCATCTGATCAGAGTGTGATTGTTAAAATCACCAAGGCAAATAGCTGCCATCTTTGCACACACAGCAACAGTCTTGTTTCACTTTCAAGAATAATGTGTGCAAGATCTGGTCTGAAATAAGCATTTTTCTGTGAAATGGCACTGGATCCAAACCCCTTCATGGCATTTTGGCCAGCTCCAAACCTCTCAGCTCTTAAATCACCCAGGGAGGTGCATTGTCCACTCGTGTGTTGAGTGTTGTAGTAAGGAGGACATGCTTCAGGGGAGAGTGTTGGCACCAGTTGGGAACCAGGGACACACTTTCTCCTCAGCTTCTTGTCTGTTCCAGGATCCCACGTGACAGATGTAGTGACAATGAAAATCAGAGTCCATCTTAGACAGAGCCAATATAGCATGGTTTTTACAGGCAGCAGGGTAGCTGTGGCCCCACTGCTGCTTTCTGGGAAGCCAGCCTGCTGAGAGAAGAGGCCAGGCTCTCTGGGGCAGTTCTGCAGTCATTGCTGCAGTCTCAACAGCAGATACGCTGTTTTCATCTACTATTTCACCCAGTGGCTGCAGAAGCAAGTTTTAGCTCTTCAGAGCTAAAGCGCATTTCCCACCTCATCCTTCATTCTTCTGGTAGGCAAATTTGAATTTGTTGGATCACCAAGAGGGATGGGCCTGACGATTAGCATACAGTTGTATCAACTGTGCTCCACAAAGGACTGGCCCAGGAGGCCACTGAAAGTGAACCAGTAGCCAAATTAGCTGGAAAAACTGCTGTGCCTGTATTTTGAGACTTGATAGATGAGCTTCAACTTCAGCTCTGCTCGGTGCTGGGATAAAGCAGGGGAGAGGGAAGCTTGGGAGGGATCTCTTTTTATTCCAGGTCTGGCTCAGCTCCAGCTGATGCAGTGTCAAGCAAGACTGCTCTAACAGTCTCTGTGGTCCCAACAGCCTTCTAGGCACTGCTGGAAGTCAACTACAGATAGCTGGAACCCCTCAGGGCAGGAAAGAGTGAGCAGTATTACCATGTTGAAGATAATAGGCATTACTACCTTGGCAAGCTGCCTAGTCCTATGATTTTATGTCACCCATAGTCTATTAGGGTGGAATAAAGAGAATATGGAGTAAGACTGAGCAGGAGCCTGTTTCAGTCTTTACAGTGTCTGGCACTGCTGCTCCTGTTTTGTGATAGCAGTGTCTTCCACTTGTTCACTTTCCAGAGTGCACAGTCTTCTGTGTGCACACAGCAACATGGGTGTGGGTGCTTACTGAGCCAACTCCTGCCAAAGGCATTTCAGACAGAACTCAGCAAAAAGAATTTTTTTTTGCTTTTACTGAACTGTTTACAAGTATTGTAATGCTCTTTCTATTGCACCTCCAGCACTTGCCAATTCAGTTTGTATTGACTAACCAGTTTGGGTTTGAAAAGAATTTTCAAGATTTGATCAGTGAAGGCAAGGGGGAAGGAAGTTCCTTTTTTAACTGTGCTGGGTCTGATCTCTGATAAGAGCATCAGTTCAGCACACAGGAGTGTCAGGGATAGTGTGGGTTGTATTGCTAGTGCCAGCTAAATAAGATCCTTGCTGGCTTAGCTGTTAGGAGTATTTGGGTTAGGTACGTAAAGACAGAAAATGATCATGCCTTCTGCATTCCACCCACCACTGATAATTTTGCTTCTTTTTTTCCTTTGTAGTGGTTTCAGAGTGCAGTGAGTAAAGAGGATTGCATGCCTGAAACACTGAAAAATCTCATTTTCTCCAACTTCGAACCTTTGCACAAATTTCACACTGGTTTTCTCAAGGAAATTGAGCAGAGACTTGCTCTGTGGTAAGACTGTTGATTGTTATTTATCTGTATTATTTCATGCAGCTTAGCATTTTCACATTCCCTTTTTGCTAACTCCTTGTGATCCACTGTAGTGCATAATTTGTGAAAGTCACAGATGTTGGTTATTAACAGACAGGGTTTATTGAATCGTGCTTTGTTCATGTTTACTTGACAAACTCTGTTGTTCAGATATCTCAGTTGCAGGCATATGCAAATGAGATCATAATTCTGGATGAAGCTTTCTCTTGCCAAATGTCAGTGTTTCTACATGGCAGCTCTTTTGAAGAACATGCTGCAAGCAAGGCTTATCAGTAATAAAGAGGGAGAGGTGGAGGACCAGGTTCTGTTTCTGTCAAAACAGGTACAGGCTGGGAGGATTTCACAGACCAGCTTCTCATTCTGCAGCATCACAGCTGTGACACACACAGGGTCTACAGAGCACTCTACAAATTGACAGAGTGTTGGAAGAGGACACTGGGCTTGAAAATTATCTATTCTTAACATAATAATGACAGTAAAACATGGCATTTTTACAAAATAGCTATGGAACGAATAATTCTTCCCTGGCAAGGCTCTTAGCAGAGGCAGCAGCATAAGCAGAAGCCTTCTGCTTGCTCTGATTAGACCTGTCTGGATTAGATTGTCTTGCTCTATGTAGGTATTTTTTGGTAACTTACCTTTGGTTCTGGGAGCTGAGCTTTTTCTTCTCAGAAAAGTGACAGTGAAAATCACATGAGAACAGAGCAGGCAGACCTAATGGGTCTTAATCAGTTTAATTAAGACAGGTGCCTCTTTAACTAATGGATCAAAACAAAAGCAAAATACAGTCTCAGGGTGTGAGTTTAACTCTTGTGATGTATTGAGGTCATTGAATGAAGGCACAGCACTTTGCAGACTAGTGCTGTCCAAACCCACCCTGCATAGCTGCAGGATTAGCAGGTGTTTTCTGGGAAGAGGGGAATGTGGTGCTGCCTCTTAGAGCTGACATCCTCACCCAGGACTTCATTTGACTTCTGATATAATTATTTATATATATTTTGTTTGAATATATGTTTATATGTAACTAACATAGTTACTCCTAAGATATGTTCTGCACAGCCACCCTACCTGTATCACTCTTTTTTTTCACTAAGCTGCTACTGTGTTAATTGCGTGGCACTAAGCAGCATTTATTACAGGTACTCCAAGAAGGCTCTTTCAGATGTTATAAAATACTGATTGCTTTTTTCAACCTTGGTGTAAGATTAACAGTAGTGGGAGTTAATCCCCAACTAGTTTGGGTTAACATGTGTGGAGAGAAAAGGAAAATTTATGCAGTTAGTAAAGACCGAGTTCTGCTCTCTATCAGACCAGACTAATCTCACTGGGTGCTGATTCCTGGGCACATGTTGAAATGGAGATATCCCCTATATCCTTCTGCTGGTATTAGAGGTGAATGCAAACCTCCTGTTCAGGTGTGACATTTTTCAAAAATTGGATGATGGCTGCACTACCAGCCTGCTGTGGAATGGTGACATTGTAATAAGTGGAGGGAAGGATCAGTTATGTTAAAAGAAAGAAAAAAAGTATTTAGGCTTCTAGACTTTCTATGGTTTTATTTAGTTTCTCCTTTTCAGTTAGCTTCTTTTAGACCTGAGTAACCCTTCTGTTTTTCAGCTTCTCCATAAAGTTTCACAGGGTAGTAAACCTCAGTTTAATGCTTCCAGTATCATATTTTAACTGCTATGCTAACTAACATATTTATCCTGTGATTTAAGGTGCTGATCTGCTACAAAGTTACTTTGCAATCCAAATTTGTTCAAAAATATTCTGCTGAGGTAACTTTCTCCCAGCTGGGCACCTGGTTCTGACTTTGTCAGCTCAGCTATTGCATGTCCTTCCACAGTTAGTGTAAAGCCACTGGGATTTCTCTGTCGGCTGCTCTGAATCACTTGACAGAAAAAGAGTCACGTTCCTGCATTCAGTTTGCAACCAACAGCTTGGATGCACCTAATGCAATACCCCTGTTGTAGACAGTGATTGTTGTTAAAGTTCTGGAAGATTTGAGTACGTGCCTTGGGAAGGGAGGCAGACTTGCTGACAGGCATTATTTTGGAGGTGCTGATGCTTCTATATGATGCCACAGATGCTGAGATAAGCCGCAAGCAATAAACTCTATCCTATAGAGATTAGTGTTTAATTAAACAGTGAGTGACAAAATTAAACAGTCCCTCAGCATCTACAAGAAGCTGGTGGCTGTGTGGTAGGGAATTCCTTCAGTTGCATGGTCAAGGTCACTTATCTGCATGTCCACACCGCCAGAATGCCACTCTCTTTAGCCCCAGGTATTTTTAAGGCAGTGGGCTCCGGCCGTGTTCATTATCTCAGGGCAGGTTGGTCCCAGCTGCCAGCAAATCATGGGCCTGGCTGAGCTGGTGGCACAACTGCAGGCAGGTGTGGGCAGGATTCAAGCCAGCTCATTTAAATCTGACTCTTCCATGTCAGCTCTTCAATTTCCAGGCAGGTGGATGGGGGGAGGAAGGTGGAACACTTGTCCCGAGACATGAGTTTGCTCTGCATTTGTCAGAGGGGGATGTGTCCTACAAACAAAGGACCTTTGAATGAAAGGGTTGTGGACTTCATCAAGCTGCTGGAAACCCCTGGCTACCAACATGTACTGTGGGAGCTTGTGAGGAGAGACCTCCTGCAACCAGTCATCTGTGTTCCCCTAGTGAGTAGGATGCTGGGTGTTATCAACTTGAAGTGCAACTCAGCCTGCTCACTCTACACAGACATAAGTGCAGTTCTATAAAGTTTGTTTCAAACTTCATGCCGCACATTGGAAGATCTAACAGGAGGTCATTCCCTGCTCTCTTAGGCCTTGGATCATATTGAAGCTGACGCTGATGCAAAAGAGCTGTGATGAGAGCAAGGCTTGAGGGGATTGCACATGGCAATTGTTAGATGTCTCCATGCCTTTAATTTGTTAAAACATCTATAGACTTTTAGTATTTGGCTGGAGGAAGTTCAGGTTGTGTACATTATTAAAAACATTCCTGGCTTGCTTGAAGGCTTCTGAAGTGTTCGAATCTGCAATCAGGGGCAGGCTGTTTGCTACAGAACATCTTAAGCACCAGTATCCTCTTGACTTGGTTATAGATTCTGGCAGGTTTGATCTGTTTCCCTGCACCGTTCACCCCTTTTTCTCTTTAGTGCTTCATTTCCTAAGAGCAGCACATCTCAGTGTCCAAAGCCTAGTGATAGTTTTTAATCTGACGTAGATTGATACTGACACCAACAGTCAGCTGCCTAATATAGGAAGTCAGTGCATTTTTCTCAGCCAGAGTTTCTTTCTGGCCATGAAACTGAGAAGAATCTTGGTGGTTTTATTGCACAGCATCCTAAGATGAGTGATACCATGCTCTGGGCCATGTTTCCAGCACTGCCTGTGCTGTTGCAGGGCCAGTAAAGCAGCCCATGTATCTCCTCTGTTACCCTGACTGTGCTGAGCTCTGGAGACTGGCCATGTTCCTGGAGCAAGTGAAATACCCCACTGGGGGCCATGTGGTTTGAGGAGAGGAAGGGTGGAGGCAGGCATAGTGCTTTGCCCTCTCACACAGGAAGGGAAGAGAAGAGGAGAAGAGCAGGAAGCTGCCTCAGGTGAGAGGGGGAACAAGCACACGTCAGGCTGTTCTGTGAGCAAGAGCCAGAAGAGCTGCATGCAGCACCTGGGCATCCAGATGCTGGTCCTGGCTGCCAGGATTCCTCAGCAAGGCTTTGAGTGCAAGGCCAGGAGTTCCCAAGCCTTTTTGCTGAGAGAAAATATGGGAGGCTGTGGGTTATCTTCTTTTTTCTTAGAGCCGGGTTTAAATGCTCAAGAGATGGATTTTCATGTTCTGACTCAGATGTTTATTAATTTCTATCTATAGTACAGTCTCAGAAGTTGTGAGTTCTAGCTAACAAGGTGAAAAATGGCTCTATCTCTTTCCAAGGTCTTTTAAGCATAAATTGTCCAATTATGAAAGGACACCTAAATTATTTTTACTTTTAACCCAGTAACCAACCACCCGTGGTCCGCAGTGAGAATTTTCCTACCCAATTACAAGATACCACCCAAACCCATGAAGAAGGAGGAAAAAAAAGAACTTAGCTTACGCCCTTAATCCTCCATGTTGCTTTACATATATTACTAGATTCTAATACCTTAAACTCTTAAGTTTTCCACCCTGTGATATTACATACTTCTATTTAAACTACATACCCATAATCCCAGTGCTGTCATTCAATTTTGGAAGCCTTTTCCACGGCCTCAGGTCAAATGCAGTGTTTTCTTGAGGGTCAGTGCCTGCTAGCACCAAAAGCCTAAAATTCTCAGGGTTTGAACCCAGGGTTCCAACAGGAGGCATATGTCAGTGACTTCAAGCTGGCTCCTGTTTCCCAAGACCAGTGAGATTTTATGGCAAGGAGGAAGAGGTGTGGGCAGTGCAGGCAGAGTGTGACATACTTCATCGCCTTCTGGGCGGTTGAATCTGAGAAGTCGTTAGGTTCTACTCCTTTTATCCCAGCTGTTTAATAAACTATTCATTTGGGCCAACAAGCACCATTTTCCACCCAAAAGAATTGAGCTCATCTTTCTACACCCTGTTACAAGTTTCCACACTGATTTCTTTAAATGGTGACAGAAAGTGACAAATAACGGCAAAGTATCCCCCTTTTCTGACCACTGAACAGCATAGAGAGCAATGCTGGGGCAAGCCAGGATAACTGTTTCTGCCCAAGGAAGCCTTCATCAGGTAGTACAAATCTGTGTTTTTGGCCTTATCTATGTGCTAGGAAAGAAAAGTGTTATGTACCTTCCAGAAGTGCAGGCAGACTCTTCTTCTTCCAGGGAAGCTGCTAGTTTGATGCGCAGATCTTTCTGGAGGAAAGCTGCTGCTCAGTGTTACCAGATGGGAATGTGTGGCTGGTAATTTGCAAAGAAAAGGGCTCTTAATCTTAGCATATGAAAGGAGAAGGCGCAATCAGGATTTGTGGAAGCAAAATTGAAAACCTGTAATAAAAAAGCACTCAGAGTGTAGGAAGATGAGCCAAATGTTGATTTGTTAACCATTTTTTGTTTGAGAAGAAATACTTGTGCTCAGGAAGAACAGCATGATAGACAGTTTATATAAACAAGGCAGCAGTCCTTATCTGCCTTCTCAAAAGCAGAGTGCTGGCTGTTGGGCTGGTTCTGCATGCCTGGTGAGGAGGCACGAGGAGGGCAGTTTCAAAAGTGTCTTTGTCCTGTCTACAGAAATGAGGTATGTGTTGCAGTACAAACCTCTGAGTTATGCACTGCGGATTCCTGGGAACAAGACATTGAGAGAGGCTTGGTGCCAGCACACTGGGCTTGACTTTGAGAGGATAGTTTTCATTGCTGAAGTCACTTTTAGGTACCTCTGGGGATTGGAGCTGTGCTACGCCCAAATTAACTGGAAATCGTGGGAGAGAAGTAGCACATCCAGGATCTGTTAGTCAGAGTTAGAGCCATGTTGCGTCCGTCTCTGTGGCTCTCCCGGCAGGATATGCCCAGGATCAGCTCTGAGGCTGTTCCACAACAAGATATGGAATGCTGTTGCATTTACAGCGCATTTTCATGCAGTGGTCTTACTTGCTCGGATCCCTTACCATTTAAAAGTGTTACTGATTCATGTTTGCGGTAGGTTGGGTTTCTCCCACAACAGGAGTAGCCATCCCAAAGTCTTTAAATATGTGCACACCATCCAAAGGCTTGATATGACTCTGGGAAACTCTGATGGCTTCAGCAGTGTGTTTCTCAGGCTCTGAGCAGCGTCTCATGCACCACTCACTGCTGAAAGTCCAGCTGAAGTGCCAGCTGCAACGGGCAGGGCAGTAAGAAGCACTGTGTAACAGCAGGGTGTGAGCAAGGAAGGGGGTGTTTGCTTTTATTGACTCTTCTTTTCCAATTACAAAACATTCTTCTTATTTAAAAGGCAGTTGTAATGGGGAATGTTTAAGATATTTTTGAATATTAGAACTTTAGTTAATAATAAAATCATAAAATCTTCAAAGTGTCTAGGTGTTCAAAGAACAGACTGTTGTATTCAGGAGGGAGTTCCTGAGCATGTAACACAAGGTCACACATTGTAAATATAATTTGTTACAATTGATTTATTATTATTTTGGCTGCAATTCAAGGGCTGTAATCAAAGACTTCTGTGTTTACCTCAAAAAAATCTTTATTGAGATATCTTTCTCTTCTTTTTTGCCTTTCCACCGTCCCCATTGAATTTCTGTTCGTTTTTATTGAGGGTATGGGCTGACTTGAGATTTCCTTCTATTATTTTTTCAATTATATACACTAAGAACTTTTTGTAATTCAAAAATCTGACAGAGCTACTTGTGCAATCCCTGTAAGTCAAGCTGATGGCTGTTTGGAGCAGTATATATATATGGTAGTGTCTGAATTTCTTACCAGTTCTAAGTCAGTCTCCTCTTTTCTTGCTGTTGTACACTTGCATTGCTGTTAAAAGGAAGGGACTACTTAGATAAAAATGGAAAATGACCTTATTATACAATAATGTCCTCATTTTTCAGCATGGTTTTCAGTGACTTTAGACCTCCCCCACAATGTCAGTGGATTAAAGGCACATTATGTGTGGGGAAAGCTGCTCCTACATTCTTCTGTGGAGATGGGCATCATAAATCAGCTCCTGATGAAAAGCTGTGAGACCCTAGGCTCTACGCTTTGTCCCTTGTCACTGGCAGGTAGATACCATGTTCAAACAGTGACCCACGAAAACAAGGAGTAAGAAGAACAATTTAGCCATTGATGCAGAACAAATGAGCATCTCCTTCCCTCTCAGCAAGCTGAGTGTTGTTATTCAAAACATACACCACATGGAGAGCTCTCTTTTCTGCTCCTGTGCTTTGGGCTGTTGCATCATCTGATATGTTGTGTGTTTGGGTTTTGTTTTTATATTCTGTGTATTTGGATGCTCTTTTCTTGGTATTTCTTCTTGTTTTCTTGGGATTTGCATGCTGAGGGGCTGGGGAAGATGGCAGTGTAGCATAGGGTTTGTTCTGGGGTCCCAGTATGGAGCTGAGGTAGAGTGGAGGTTGGGTTTTAGGAGGCAGATGGGAAGCTGTCACGTTCCCTCCCATCCAGCTTCAGCTTTCCCTGCCTCTCTGTCCACATTACAGCCTACATGCCTGTGCACCATCCCCAGTGGGAAAATAATCTCTGTTGCAAGGGAAATTTATTTGCCTGGAAATAAACAACTAAAGCAAGAAAAGTGGCTGGAACAAGGAGCAATATGCAGCCATCACATTTCTGTATTTTCTCCTAAGAAAACCCTGGGTTTACTTCTTCCAGCAGGATGCACCTGTGTGCAGCACAGGTTGTCTCTGTGGGCCTGGGCTGAGGGCTCTGGTACCATTCATCTCTTCACTGTTCAGGCAGTAGCTGGAGAGAGGCTGTTTCTTCTGGGGAACCCCCTTCTCTCTGTCTCTGTCACTCTGCCAAGATGCAGAGCAAGTTTTGAAAGCCCTAAAAGTCTGTGGCTGATGCCAATGAAGGGGGATCATTTCTGATGCTTTGTGTGTGACTGATGGGGTGAGATACTGTGCAAGCAGTCAGTGCTGATGGTGCTGAAGAAGGTCCAGCAGGTCAGCTTTTAGGAAATAAGGACCTGACTGTTCGATGAACAACCCCACTAATTCTTGGCTGTTGGAAGCACTCCCTGTGACTTTGGGAGGCTTTGGCTCAGACTCTGAGTAGCTGTAGTAGATAGGACATTTGCAATGTGTATTCTAGCCAATCTGTATTGTAGCCTTCAGCTCAGAAAAGCAGTGTCTATTTAGAAAAAGCAGTCTGTAATGATGTACTTAATATTTACCTTGGCAGTAAGTAGATAACTATATATTTCATACTCAGAAAGGTACAAAACTGCCGAAGTGCATTAGATTAAATCAAATGTAGACACATGGAAAAGGATCCAAGCATTACCAGATAATGAGAGAATAACACATAAAGCAAGAATTCTTATAGAGATAGTTGCTGAATACCATGCCATTGCTGGCCGCAGCACAAGTTCATATGGCTTTGATATTCCTGAGCTTGTGTGTAGAGGCACAGCATGAGCCATTTGGGAGGGGATGCTGCATGCTGGCTCCATGGGTGGAGGGTGGCTTTCCCTTGCTTCCTGCCAGTTTGGGGCTACTGCCTGGGACTTCAAATGGTTGTGGTTTTCAGTCAGGGGCACTTGGATATGCACCACTTGGAGCAGAGCTTTAGTGGCTAAAAGGTTTTATTTACAACCTGTCAGAGGAAATCTCAGTGGGGAGAGCTGCTGGAAGGGTAGGACATGGAGGAAGGGAGAATTAAGGAACAGCATGGAGTAGAGGTGATTAGACAGAGGCTTCCAGAAATGGTACTTTTATCCTCAGGTAATGTGAAAACTCTAGTCTTGTCCTTACATACCTCTGCTGTTGCTTTCAGTTTAGACATTTCTTGGACATGATTTGACTATGGCAGTGTTTATATTACATAATGTTTTTGCAAAACAGTGATGGTAATTAAAGTTACCACGGACACAACCCAGCTTCCTACCCCCAGTGTAACCTTTGGGTTCAGAAAAAAAATTTAAACCCCTTGTTGAGAGCAGTTTTTCCTTGCCTAAATAGGCATGTGAGAGCCTGGGAGTGTTAACACAATAGGAAATCATTAAAGACAGCCATGAAACTGGGTGTTGTTCAAATGAACATGGAGTAATCCCTTGTTTATCAGTGGAGTCTCTTTGTCTGTTGAAAGATAAAATTGGAAAGGGGAGAGGGACGGTGCTTCTCCCTTCACACTCATAGTGATTTTCTTTTGAAAGCATAGCTTTGTTGGTTCTTATGGTCATGATTTTTCCTCCTGTGTTTTCAAAAAACATGTGTTTGGTTTCACTCAGAGCGTGGTATCCTTGCCTGTCTCACACACGGATTTAGATACAGGAATATCTTTTTTACCAGGAGCTGTGTTGCTCCCAAATGCTGCAGTCACCGAAGTGCAGCTGGCTGGGTGGGAGGCAGCACTTTGCATTTGTAATACCATAAGTGAAATACTGAACAAAAATTCCTGCCAGTATGTAACACGAGTCAAAGCCAGATGCTGGATGGATTTTTTTTTTTTTTTTTTGGCCTCACTGTCCCTTGCACAAGCAGAAAGTTTTTCAGAGGAGGAACACCCCCTCAGGTCCTGTTCTGGGGTTCAGTCATTGCATCTGAACAAAATTAACCTTCTGCTCTAAGATCACATATTCTCATGGGACTCTGATGTCTTCTTTTTCCCCAAACCATTTCCAGCCTTCTCTGGTGTGTTCAAAAATGCTAGCAATTTTCTTTGGAAGTCTAATGCTTCTGTAAAGTGCCTGCCCTCTCTGTTGTTAGGAGTGCAAGCCAGGCTGGGTGAAGGGTGTGCTGTACCTGGGAATTACATGTCTGTCAAGAAGATTCCTCACACACTTCTGAGAGAAGGAGTCCAGGGGTCAGGATTTTAAAAGAAATGAGCTATTGAGTTTCACTGCTTATCGGTGATTATGCAGTTTTATTGCATGACTGAAGTGTGTGGCATTTCTGTTCCTGACAGGGAAGGCCGCTCTAATGCTCACATTAAAGGAGATTACCAAAGAATCGGAGATGTTATGCTGAAGAACATTCAGAGTATGAAGGTAGGAATGATCCTATAACTACTAAGCTTTGACATGGATTAACATTAGCATGCTTTTCATTTTCATGTGATGTTGCCTCTTATGCTGGTTTTTACCAATTGTAATGAAGGCTTATCCTAGGAAAGTTTCCTTTGATGACGTAGCAAGCATTTGGTGGATTTCCCTGGGATTTCAGAATTGCAGGCTGATTTGAAATTGTCCAGCCCCTTTCCTCCACTCTCCTAAGAACAGAAACAGCAAACATGAAAGTTCAGGAATATTGAATTTCAAGTTCTTTTTTCCTTCAGATAAGAGGGCAAAGCATTGGAATTTGTGTGGCTGAAGAGACTGTTCAAATGCCAAGCGTGCCTATTTTTCCTTGCAAATATTCATGTTAAGATATTGCAGAATTAGTGACCATAAACTGGATATTGATTCAGCTTGGGAAAGTTTTATTTGTGTACTACAGTGCCAAGTTAGGTGAAAGGTTTTTGAATCATGAGAATAATTGCCTCTGAGGCCTTTAAAACTAGAAGTAAAAAAGTATAAACGTGTATAAACCTTAAATCTAGGTGTAATGTTCGGCAGCCTTTACAACTGTTTTAGTCTGGCCAGAGCAGTATTCTCAATGCTCCATGTTACTGAAAAATTAGCATGGAATGCAGGCATGGGAGCCTGTGAAAACTCTACCAGTTTGTAGATGGATGTAAGCTCACCCTACTGTGATGTATCTACACATCCAGGTCAGTGTGGGGCAAAACATGGCATTTCACCTTCAGCACGTGGATCTCAGAGTGATTTTGAAACTCCAATAAGCCTTTCCTTGGGGATGGCCACTTGGGCATTCTGCAGTTAGTAAATGGAGCAGCCTTGAGTCCTGGGCAGGAGGAAAGGGCAGTTTAATCATTACAGCTCTCGGGAGATGTTCGCTGGGACTCGGTTTGTCTTTCAGAAGGACAGAGAGAGACACAGCGACGTGAAGTGACGCACAGGCGATTATACGGCAGATCAGAAACAGGGAATGCAGAAAGCTCCATTTACCATCCCCAACACAGACAGCCTTGTCACCAACCTCTCTGCAGTGTACTTAGCCAGGAACTGTTTTCCCCCTCAAGATGTAACCACATGCATTAGAAGAAATGTAGTAGGGGACATTTTTACCTCCATCTCTGCTCTCAAGAAGTGTGCAGCCCTTCACAAACAGTTTTTAGCATACCGGAGAGTTTTGGACAGACTTTGTCTCTGCTCTTGGTATCTTGCAAAATTAAATTGTCTGTCCTTTGCTGTCTGCAGGTCCTTCTGGGGCACTAGTCTAAAGGCAGTGTACAGTCCTCACTTTAACTTAGAGCTGGCAGTGTGCTTTCACCTTTCCCATTTTCCCTTTCCCATTGAAGGGTTTTACTTCATTTCCTTTCAGATCCACCACCACTGATCAGCTGGTATGTGGAGTAAAGAGGCAAAAACTAGTTTAACTTAAAAGAACTGCACAAGAAACAGAAATAAAGCTAGTTAAAACTGTACTTACTTATCATGAGACCTGTTAAAAGATCTGCAAACTGACACTACATGTTTAATTAACATAGGAAAGAAGTTAAGAGCAAGTAATTAATGGGCAGCCTCTGTAGCAGCCCAGAGGGTCTGTTGTGTCTTTTCCTGAGTTACAGACTTGTAAAATGAATATACAGTGTGCGGAGGAAGCAGCTTGGCTCTAGGGGAGGTATGTTTCTGGTAAACATGTCACAAATCACAGGAGAGAGAGAGTTGACTGGAAATGTGTCAAAAAGCACAAACTTCAGATTAAGCCAGAATGTCTTCTCAAGTCCATTCAATTTATCCATTCAGTTTCTTTTTGCTGCTGCTGAATATTCTACCATATAATGGAAAACTTTAGTTGGCTGCTCAGAGAAGCTCTGTACATCCTGAAGAACCAGCTCACCTTTTGCAAAATATTATTAATTCCCTGTGTAAATTGTTAAATAAAAAAAAATGCTGAATTATTTTAAGGGGGAGTTGTGAATATCTGTGATACTGAGACCTAAATGGAGTTATGTGTTTCATGCAAACCCCATTCATTGCTGGTGTGCAGCTCCCGTGCTGCCAGTGGGATTATTTAGAGACTGCACTAAGGAGAAGAGGATGTAGCCCAAGGATGAAGAGCTTTATAACATGCCCCATTTCTGTTGGGCAACACCTCTGATTTTGTGTTTGTTGAGTTTCCCAAGAGATGCAACTTCTCATTAATAAGAGAAAAGCAGAAGCCAGAAGTCCATTTGCCTGCATCTCAGTTCTCCATAACCACAGAAGATAAACTGGGGCATCTAAATCCTGTCATCCTTTTAGAAAGTCCCATTCACATTTTTTGGTTGTCTCCATTGCACCTGTTTGCATGAGCTGTGTTCATGTCATCTCCTTGCCTTTGGATTTCTCACTGATAAGAGAGTTAGTTTTGTTGAATTGTGTACTTCCGTTTTCCCGGGAATGCAGAGGGGGTGGGGGTGTCTACTTCAAATGAGTCATGCCTTTTCTCCTTGGCAAGTGAATATTGTGTTGTACAGTGATTTTGTTTGCAAAATCCTCGCTGCTGTGCTAGTTGGATGTGTTATTGGATTAGGTATGGGCTGAGTCATGTCTCTCAGTGATTGTTAAGAGCCTCCTCTTTCCTTTCATGCATAAAAGCAACTGACAATTCACCTGCGAAAGCACAATGAGATTTTAATGGAGCTGGAGAATGGGATCAAGAGCTCCCGCAAGCTGGAGACCTTCTGCAGAGATTTTGAACTACAGAAAGTCTGCTACTTGCCTCTCAATACCTTCCTCCTCAGACCATTACACAGGCTTATGCACTACAAGCAGATAATGGAGAGGCTTTGCAAGCACTATCCTCCAAGCCACGTAGACTTTAGGGATTCAAGAGGTAAGTAAGAGAAAAGATGTCAGTTCCTGGAGCTGGGGAATGCCATCCAAATCCATCAGAGGTGTATGGCTGGAGAAAAAAAAATCTTTTTTTTTAAGCCTACATCAAAAGAGGATTGAGTTGCAAAATCCACCACTCAAACACCATAAACAGTACGATTAAAATTGCTCTTCTATACACATTACACCACAGTCTGGGCAGGTATTTGGAAGAGAATTCTGCTGGGGGTTATTAAACACGCAGAAATTACAGCAGGTTCAGGAAGCCTCTTCAACTGAAAGCAGTTGGGAGGTTGGGAGAGAGCACAGGGAACATAACATATGTTCTTGTGTTCCTAGCTTTGCCTAGAGATCCTCTAATAACACAAAATACTAGCCCAGGTGAAGCCTTAGTCTGACCCAGTAGGGCTGCTGTTAACATGTCTTTCAGTGTTGTCTTTTTTTTCAAGAATACAGTTTGCTCTGTTACCATTTCCGTGATTTGTTTCAGGAGCTCAAAGCAGCCAGCATGGCTTGGTTTTGGATTTGGGGTTGGTTTTTTTCAAACATGAAGAAATTGTCCTCCTGTAGCCTGAACTCACTGCCTGCCATTTCTTTCTGATGGGTTGTTCTCCTTCCTCCTTTCCTACCTCCAGCCTACAGAGGCTGCCCCACACCTGTTGTGGGCTGTGTGTGTTCAAGGGTAACTCCATTATCTCTACAGCATTGGTGCAGATCCATGGAAGAACTTGGGCAGGGAGCAGTGCTCAGCACAACTGCTCCCAGGCATAACATGTGAGCTGAGCTCCCTCAGATTCTGTGGGATGAGACCCACAGCAGGCAATGCACAGAATGCAGAGCTGACCTGACCTGAGGCAGTAAGGAATGCCACAGAGACCTGTGACCCTGGGGTGCTGTGTGACACAGGTGTCAGCCCAAATGCCGCTGCTCCCTGAATCATCTCAAAGAAGGCAGTGAAATGCAGTGCCTGCGTTTCTTTCAGCCACGGCTAGAGGATGAGGATGATGTGTCCATTCTCCTCTCCCCAGAGAGTGTAGCAGTGTGATTCCTGCTTCACTTTTGAAATGGATACAAACATAGGTTTCACAGGTGAAAATGAGAGAACATGAGGACAGTGTGACACAGAGATCTCCTCACTCTGGGATCAGTTTTTTACTAAGGTGTTTGCAGATTTTTTAAAGGTCAGAGTCTAAGGGAAGCCAAAAAAAAGTGAATTAAATCCCAGAAGAGAGCATAATTTCACCCACTAGCAGGTGGGTGAACTCTGTACTGAGCAATGATGTAAGAAGGAAGATGGGACCACTGTTACTGCTCACATGACTGTGTTTTATTAACACAAATAGCTGTAGCTGCTCCTCTGGCACTGCAGTCAGCCAGTGTCTTTGGCCCATTCAGAGACTGCCCACCCAGCCAGGTGTATCAAGGCTGGTGCTCCACACAGGGAGTTGGTGGTCTTGGTGAGAATGAGGTAGAGCCACGATGTGACTCGATGACATGCAGCCTTTTAGTTGTTCTCATTGATGGGACTGAGGACAAGCCCCAAGGTGTTTCCCATCTGAAGTGATACAGTAAGCAACACTGCCATTTCCTGCTGTTTTCAAATACGGCCCTGACCCAGTGTGCTGCAAGCAAGGGGGAAAAATGCATTTTTTTCAAGCTTGGAGAACATCCCTAGATTGATTGGAGTTGTAGGAATTTTACATCCTTTATGAGAATCTATTCATTGGTGCTGTGGATTGATCATACTCTTCTTATAAAGTTCCTGTGGCTAAAACAGAGCGAATTTTTGGGAAATAGACTGTCTCTTCATCACAACACTCCACCCCTTCCACTGTATAAGATGATGTTGTGTAGGTTTTAGTCTGCCTGAGTAGCTTTATGCTGTAGAGGACAAGAAGGTTCATGAGCCGGGTACTGCTGACAAAAGCCATATTTCTTTTTGAACATTCTTGTAAATTTTTAATAAGCACTTTATGGATTTGTCCATCTAGCTGCTTTGGCTGAGATTTCTGAAATGGTGGCTCAGCTCCATGGCAATATGATAAAGATGGAAAACTTCCAGAAGCTGCATGAACTGAAGAAAGACTTGATAGGCATGGACAATCTGGTGATCCCTGGAAGGGTAAGTAACAGAGTTGTGATTAAGATTTTATACCATTTCAAATCATTAGGTATGTTTTCCAAACCTGCTTATTAGGGGCACGTGTGAAATGGCCTTTCCTCATCTGACCCTTTTTCTGTCACCAAAAGCTCTCAGATGTAAACATAATAATGCCAAATGTCATGAGTTAACCCAGCCAGCAGCCAAGACACACACAGCTGCTTGCTCACTGCCACAACAGCAGGACCAGGTAGGGAATCGGAAGGGTAAAAGCAATCAAGAGAACTTGTGGGTTGAGAGGAAGACAGTTTAACAGGGAAAGCAGAAGCCTTGCACACAAGCAAAGCAAAACAAAGAATTAATTCCCTGCTGTCCATGGGCAGACAGGTGTTCAGCCATCCCAGGAGAGCAGGGCCCCATCACACATAATGGGGACTTGGGAAGACAAACACTGTCACTTGAAATGTTCCCCCCTTCCTTCTTCTTCCCCCCACTTTATATACTGAACATGATGTCAGGTGGTCTGGAAAGTCCTGGCGGTGTCTCCTCCCAGCCTCACATGCACCTCCAACTCCCTCACCAGTGTGGCAGTAGGAAAAGAAGAAAAGGCCTTGGCTCTGTGTGTGCCCTGCTCAGCAATAACAAAAACATCTCTTTATTATCAACCCTGTGTTCAGCTACTTGTGCTCAGCACAAATCCAAGATACAGCCCCATACCAGCCATGGTGAAGAAATTAACTCTTCCCCTAGCCAAAACAAGCACACCACAGAAAACAGCACCTTTGAGGGAGGAAAAGACAATCCTCTTTATCACCTTTTACTGACTTTTTAAGTTCTATCTTTTGTATAGATTTGGACAGTTTTAGGCAATTCCAAACATCTTTTACAACAGAGGCAGTAAAAATGTAGTATTTATCACAGCATTCAGAGCTTGAGCAGTTGCACATTGCGTGCTGCCCATATTTTCTTTTCCCAGCCCTTGATGCTAGAGCTTGACAGATTAAAGGCAAGTAAGGCATTTGTGCTGGAGGAACTTCAGCCCTTTCACCATGCCTTACTTTGAAACTCATGGCCCTGGGGAGGAGCAGTCTCTTCATTCTACATGTAACATTAGGCAATAATTTTTGAGACAGTGTTGCCTTAAGTAAACACTTTTAATTGTGCTATAAGAATACAAACATCTTTTTCTTACTTATCATGCCTTTTTTAAAATCAAAGGCTCATTTCAGAAAAATGAGCCACAGTGTAGTATTTGTAGCCTTTTTTTATTTTCTTAGGCACATGTATCTGTATGTGGGAACTTGAGAGTTGTCTGTTGCTGAAGTTTCCTCCCCACTCCCTTGATTTTTGTGTGTAATACACAAAACCAGAACTTGTGGCCGGGTTTGATGTGCCATTGGGAAGGCAGTGCTAAGCACAGGTGCTTCTGGATTTGTGGCTGTTCCCCACTCCCTCCCTTTACCTCTTCCCTGTCTCCAAGCAGCTGCCACAGTTCATGTTTCTTTCTAGTGATCCACAGACTGTTCACATCCTTGGCAAGTCCCTCAGGACGTTTCACAGCCTCTGCATCTCTCTATCACATGAAATTAGATGCTGTCATCGGGTGTTTCTGCTACCCTAGTCTGTTAGACGTGTGAGCAGTCTTCCTGTCCTGGGAAGTTCAAGGAAAAGGCAGATGGGGGGCAGAAGTTGTTCGCCTGCCAAGACAAGAAGCATTGGCCACCACGCTCTGGCACATGCCCAGGCTGTTGCTGCTTCCAGCCCTTTGGCTGTTCTTCTGGCTCTGACTCAAGTGCCTGCCCTGGTGCAGGCAGGGCTGGGAGGCAAATGCCACTGTAACCCCATCCTGTACAGGTTGTCCCAGAGCAGGATGTCTGCTGCTGAGCTGGTTCCTGTCCTGGATGTGAAAAGGCCCCGTGGCTGCTTGTCCCTGCAGGTGGCACTGACCTGCAGCTGTGGATCCGTGTGCCCAGCACTGCCGGCCGTGCCCGTGCCGAGCCTGCCAGGGACTGTCGGGTGCTACCACATGGTCCTCTTTATGATCAATATTCCTTGGTGGCCAACAACAGCTCCCAATGGCCTCACTGGTGCCATGAGGCTACTGTGGTATAGGGATAAGCACCTCTAGCCACTTTTCCACCCTTCAGCCCTTAGGCAGTGTGGGGAGGGGGGGACTGGACACACCAAAGCAAGCCTAAGCCATTCAGATTGTTTCTCTGAACAGGTTGATCTGAGACAATTTATTCCTAAGGTGCAGGTGATTTAAGTGCTTTTTGTAGGATTTTACATCCACAACTATGAGTAGAATGATCTTAGAAAGACTGTAATAAATAAATATAAACCTCTTAGCAGAAGCTGGAGGGAGTGACTGAAAAATTACATTTTCATGGGTTTCAGAGAACTATAAGGGTGAATTACTGCATAGGTCACAGTAAGCCCAGGAAATCTAGTACTTTGAAAGTTTCAGATGTGCTACTTTTCCTCTGTTTCCATCCCTAAACATTCTTAAACACTATCTGAATTAATGTGCTGTATTATATGACATGGATGGTGCTGGGATAACTCACACTGCCAGAGAAATGTCTTTCTTTGCTGCTAACGGTGATGTTGAGTCGTGTAGCAAGTTTTACATTGCAGTGAATGAGAGCAATGTATGCCATATGCACCACCGAAGATTACCAGTGGCTAACCAAGAACACATCCATCATTAGTTTTTATGTCATTTGTGCTGTGAAAAATACTCACTAAAAACTGATGAAAGAGGGAGCTGTCTGAAGGAATTAATGTCCAGTAAAGACAATTTTGCTTAGCTGAATTTTCTTAATAAGAATGAAAAGAGTTCATCCTAAAGACAATTACAGACAGAAAGGAATTATTCTATAAATTATATTTCTAACATATTTAATAAAATTAAAAGTCTTGGTAACTGATAGTCAAGTCATTTGTATGACCAAGTAGTCATATTTCTGTTTACATACTAAAAAAATCACAATTTCTTCAGGAGATATATTTTTGTTTTGTATTTGTTTCCCACAGGAGTTTATTAGACTGGGAAGTCTTAGTAAGTTGTCTGGAAAAGGTTTACAGCAACGGATGTTTTTTCTGGTAAGCAAGAAGACAATTTTTCTTTGTACAACGAAATATAACTCTAGGCATCTACTAGACATAACTGTTAGAATTGAATTTTGAATTAAGTATTTTTAAACAGCCTTATTTAAATTAACATAGTACATCACCCATGCAGCTGGTTGTTAAGAACCTACATTTCTGTTCAAATTCAATATTCTCTTTGTAACTGCTTCTTACAAAGATAAAGCTATTTTTCATATGACAATGTAAATACAATGATAAAATAACACCTCCTTGCACCTTGTCTTAAATAAAAACAGAGTCATTACAAAATGAAAAGTGGCACCAGGGATAGTGATCGTATTTAGAAAAGAAGATAAAGAGTGACTCCTGGTGATATGAACAATAATTCACATAATGCTCTCAGAACACATTAGAGTATCAAATTTTTCCATAAATCATCCAGTTCCAACATGAGAGCCCAGCATGTTGATGGACCTGCCTGTACTTGGAGATACATTTTGTAGGCTTTGCACTAGGGAAGTGTCTCCTCCCAGCACTCTGACGTTATGGTGATCCCACTCGGTCTCTGATCCACAGGATTCCACTCTATAGTTCCTCCTCTCTCTTCTTCCCAGCCAGCTGATTTGCTCCCAAGCTCCTCATGTTACTGCTGTTGTGCCCTTGGTGCTGGGGCCTTGGGATGCCCAGCAGAGTGCACAGATTCTTTAGTACACAAAACCCTGAAGAGTCAGTGCAATGTGGCAGAAAAATGCTTCCTTGACTTCTTGAGAGCAAAAGGTAAAGGCAGTGGCTGTGCAGAAAAGCTCGAGTGTGCTAGATTTTACAAGGTGGTTGACATTTAATCTTTCAAGTGGGCCACAGATATAACCTGATAAATCTACCTGAGTAGGATTATCCTCTGCCTTTAAAGGCACTGAAGAGGAAGCCTAATAAATACAGTGCATATTTTCTTGCATACCAACAGATACTAGATAATGCCTTGGTATTATACCTGTATAAAACATTAAAAATCTGACAGCTAGACTCTCAAGTCAGTTGCTTTCACTGTCAAAGAAGTCTTTACCTGTCTTAAGCACCAGAATCTATTTGGAGGTAAAATCCCGGGTCAGTACTGTGGGATTCCAAATACATGTGTAATCATTGGCAAAATTAAATCCCCCTCTAGTGGCTGATCCACAAAGCTTCATTAATTACTGCTGCTGCATTGTAGAGGTCTGTGGTGGGAGCTCTGTTTCACACCACTGTGTGATTTTCCTGATGCAACCCTCGGGTTTGAGAAAAATACCCTTTGACCCAGGTGGCCCAGTGAAAATATTCTGTTTCTTTTTATGGCAACAAAATGCAGGCAGTCATTTGACATGCTTGGGACAACTGTTGTTACCTAAAGGAAGCTCTACAAATTGAGATTCTCAGTCTCTTCACCTGGGTATTTTTAACCTAAAACCATTTACCTTAAAACAGGTCTCCCAGCTTCTTTCTGAACATGGGGAGTAAAAGACAGCCACTCTGTTTTTAAGGGCTGAGTTGGACACACCTCTTGGGCAGGTTTACTTATCTTTTCTCTCAAAGCAGGAGAAAGTATTGGTGAAACACACACCTACCATAGCTTCGAAGTTCAGCAGAGTGTGAAATGTACTGCTCTGTTTCACTGCTGTTGTGGCTTGATAGTTCTGACCCAGAGATCACAAAGGGAACATTAGAAGGCATGGGAAAATACCCAATGTGGAAAATTATGGAAACATACCTAAAAGTAGCCGGAAAGGAGGGCAGGGAAGATAACAGGTGCTAACACAAGATAGTGGAATATTGTGGAAACCAATATTTTGGATTCATGCAGTGGGATTGCCATATAAATGCTTTCCTGTATTCACTGTTCTGATTTTTTTTTCACATACATCCATGCCAACCAACACCATTCTAATGATGCTTATACTTGCTTTTTAGTTTAATGATATCCTGTTGTACACAAGTAGAGGCCTGACAGCATCCAATCAGTTTAAAGTCCATGGGCATCTTCCACTGTATGGCATGACTGTAAGTATTGTGAGAATTTAAGGGATTTGTGCTTAAGTGGCCATTTGTGGTCCCATCTTAATTGCTTGATGAATTTCTGCTGGGCTGAAAACAGCAGCAAAGGGAAGTGTTCTCTAAATCTCTCTCGAGTTCAGCATCTGTTCCTGCAGCCTTCTGCACAGAGATGATCACATAGCAAAAGTGAGGGGGAGAAAAGGCATTTTTGAGGTCTGCTTCCTCACAATGCAGACTTCTGGAGATGGATTCTTTGTTTTTTTTCAACCATCAATTAGACAATATTTCTTACAAGTAATTAATCACCAATTCATTACAGACACAAGACAAGTAAGCAATAATGACAATCTAATTTCTATAAAAAATGCATTTCCTAATGTTTCCAGCTCTATATCTTAAACTCAAAGTAGTGGGAATATGGCATCAAAATGTCATTTGGAGCTCTTGTTGCAGTCCTTCTGGAAAACAGCCATTTCAAGCCAATAGCACCTCTTCCTGTATTGTTTGAAAAATATTTTTGCTGATTTCAAAACACTTTCATTCCCTCTCTTATTTGCAGTGGAACTTCTCACTGGTTTGTATCAATTCTGAGAATTGAGTTAAATTGTCACTACCACAGCAACTGATTTTCTCTAAACACTTGAGAGGTTTCAAGTTTTATCTAGCATTTCAAGGAATCTACTCCGTTTTTGATGGCCATTTGGCCTGGACTTACTCTCAGCAGAACTGTGCTATGCTACAGTTTCCAGAGCACTCTGAGGATTTAACACATCCTTTTGTACAATAAATCACTCTTCTGGTAAAAACACCGCTATTTTCTTTGACACAAAGCAGACAAAGCCATGCTTTTGGTTCAAGACGTTTTTGCAGAACTAACTTACTATTTTTCCAACTTGCAAGGGACTGGTTTTTTTCCTCAATACCAAGCTCAAATTTGTGAGCATTTATCTTAGTTTTCTTTTCCCCAATGGTAAGAGCTCACTCAGTTTACTGTTTCACTTTAAGAAATAAGCACTTCCTGCAATCTGACTGCATTTGGCCTTTTATCTCTCAGATGGAGGAGAGTGAGGAGGAATGGGGAGTTCCTCACTGTCTGACTCTACGAGGTCAACACCAGTCCATTGTTGTTGCTGCAAGGTAATTCAGTGGAGACAAAGTCCACATGCGAATTGTATTTCTCTGCAGCTGTCACAGTGGGACAGAGAGGCATCATTTTGTTTGTATTTGCTCCCAAAATAATCTCCTCAAAGGTATCTTCTTTAGTGAAAGCCACTTGTTAAGAAAAATGTGGATGGGACACAAGAGAATGGCAATTGTGCAAGTTGGAACTAAGTTATCGGGGGAAAAAAAGTAGCATCTTGTGCCTGAATTTATTTATTTCAGTTAAAAGTAAGCTCAGTTTGCGTCTGTTTCTTAAGAGTTTGCTTTCTGCCTGTATGAAAGTGAATAAAACCTGAATTTTCATTGTTAGTACCCGTGCTGAAATGGACAAATGGACTGAGGACATCCAGATGGCAATAGACCTGGCAGAGAAAAGCAGCGGCCCTGCCCCAGAGTTACTGGCAAGCAGCCCACCTGACAATAGTAAGTAAATGCCAGAGAGTAGGTTTTACTCACCTCTGTCATTATGAATGGTGGTTGCTGCTAAGCAAAGTGGTGAAGAGTGCTGGCCACAGGTCAAACTGAGACATTTGAAGTTGATATATATACATATATATGTATAGATATATTGATACGTGTGCCATTTTAATGTTCTTGTTGATGTTTCATTGAATAGAGAAGTGAATTAAGCGTAATGATTCCAGGAACTATTTGGGTAGTGCCTGTCCTTGGAAGGTATTAAAAACACCAACAAAGCATGGTAGTTAGCCTTTAATTCTAACGTTTGCAGAAACATGTAAATTAGTTACATAAACTATGATAATCTATTTAAAATCTGGACAAAATTATTTCTAAAATGGTGTTTTAAAATTAGTTCACAATACTGCGGACAGAATTGATTTGTTTAATTTTTCCAATTATATATGTTGTTGCATAGAGGAAGAAAGATGCTTTTTCCCTGCATTTCATAGAGTCTCCTGATGAAACTACTGTAGACCAGGAATCTGAGGACGACCTCAGTGCATCCCGCACCTCACTCGAACGTCAGTCACCACACCGTGGCAACACTACGGTGCACGTCTGCTGGCACAGAAATACCAGTGTTTCAATGATCGACTTTAGTATTGCTGTGGAGGTATCTGCCTCAGAACCTGAACTGCAGCTCCAGGCTCGCTTTTGAATGACAATTTCCTTTTTGCTCCTCCTTAACAAGTGTGCTGTTCCCTTGTCTCCTCCTGGGAAAGTTTCAGGCATGCTTATTAAACCGCCTTCCCATATCCTCAAATGATGGCATAAACCATCACTCAAGAAGCACAGATCTGCTCCTCTAGTGCACCTCTGTAAAATCAGTTAGAGCAGTAATTTTCATAGAAGCAACTGTCAAAAAAAAAAGCTGATGCCCTTTAAAATGTAAAGCAGTTGAAACTGCTTAATGCTTTCAGTTACAGAGGCATTAAGTTGTTGCTCGAGCGGAAAGGATATTGTCTTTAGCTGCTGCAGCCAGAGTTTTAATTATGTGTATTACTAACTTACTTTCTTTACCTAGCCATCTTTTCTGGAACCTTGTCTCATTGCTCAGTCTCATCTGCTTTTTCTTTATTTGCATTTTCCACCTCAAAATAAACCCCCTTTTTACCCCTCTGATCACAGCTAAGCCAATTTGGTACACATTCATTAGTTCTGTTCTCAACAGCCAAGGTGCAGACATTGTCTTTTCAAAGATTGAAATGAAAGACTCCTAGTTCAGCACAGGTGAACCAGGTTCACCTTGTTTACCTGGTTCACCTGGTCTAAGGTTATGTTTGATATTAGACCAATCAGTTAAACGTGGCACATCAGGTATTGAATTAACCTCTGAAGGGTTCTTTGCTTTTGTAGAAACTACATAATCCTCTGGATTGAACTGGGGCAAATTAGAGCTTTGTGTTAAATTTATGGAACTAGAATTAAATAAGGAAGGACCACCCTTTGAGCTTATTCCAGTGTCTTGTATTTGTGTAGAAAATGCATGTATTGTTTCAGCTTTTATTGAGTTAGAAGCAGTGACAGGTATTTGTTTTGTAAGCATTGGCTATGATTATATCATTAGGATGAGGTGGTAAGCCTGCTGAGGTGTTCTTCCTTTACCAAAGAGAGTCCAAGGAGCTCTGCATACTTTATCACAGCCCTCAGCAAATGGAAGTTTATGCTCTATGAAAATGGAAGAAGGAATCGTAAAGCTGAGTGGATTTGCACTCGAGTGGCAGCCCTCAGACATCAGGCCACCATTGCTCTAGAAAAAAGATACTGACACAGAACATAGTGATGCAAGGACAAACATGTTCATAGTTTGTGTAACTGCCTCTGTTTTTAATCAGGAGGTGAGTTTGTTACTGAAATATGACAAAATTATTCCATACTAAAAAATGCTGACTACAGAGCCTCATTTCGGTCCCACGTAGGTGGGATTTTCCATTTTTCATACCCTTACATCCTGCAAGGGAGGAATAGTTCAGAACAGGACAAGGTCTTGTATTTTTCCCTAAAGCAGAGGGCTTATTATAAATAGATATAAAACTTACACCAGTGACTCATTCTAATGATTAAAACATTTAGTTAGGCAAATCTAACTAGGTCTGCGATCAGTGCTCATTGTTGCTCATTTTTGTTCCTTCCCCGTGCCTCAATCGAACACAAGGCAGCGAAGACCGAGCACAGCCTGGAGCCGTGCGTTGTTCTGTGAAAACATCTCCAGCTCCACTGCTGCTCCATGCGCGGCAGGTCCCGCTCATGCTCACGTCATCCTGTCGGTGCCTCTCACTTCAGCATTATCGTTTATTTTCTTTGTGTCTCTCCCTCCTTTCTGTCTCTCTCGTGGTAGAAGATCCTCTCTCTGTCAGTGACTGTTCCTCCCTACCTGCTGGACTGATCAGTGATCAGCGGCCTGTTTCCATTTCATATGTCTGCTGGTACCGAATGCAAAGCCTGTCCTTTTATGATATCCTCCAGAGTAATGAGGTAACAGAAAATTAAGGAGTACACCTGTAACTTAGGGCAAGGAGACAGTAGTCCAGATATCAAGAGAACAGGATGATTTAAAGGAAAGGCTTTAATGCATATCCAAGGCTGGTGAAACAGAACTTTTTAAGAACTTTCACTTGTAGTAGCTACACCAGGAACCCTAGATTTTGACTATTAAGCTTTACAGATTAGGTTATTAGCTTCTGCATTAGATAAAGAGATTGATGTAAAAAGCTATTGTGATCCAAGCAGGAGCCCTCACAATCAACAAGGAATGGAAAGTCATTAATGATTCACTGAGACCCCGCCTTCATTTGCAAGGAACAATGATGCCTGGCTTGCCATCTTCACTATGTGAAGAGCAGTTGCTTTAAATACATGTAAATATATGGCTTTAAATACAGCCATTAAATACATGTACTTGGTTATGGCTTTCTCCTCCTTTATGTTAAACTATCCAAAATCCAGCTAAAAATAAGATTAATGGTCCTTGTTTTTGAAATCTTTGAAAAGTACCATGTGAACTCCCTGGGTATGGAGACCTCAATCTCTATCTGCAATTCTAATGTATGTCATACTTTTCCTTTACATCACAAATTCATGTCAGACTTTCTGTTTCCATTCTATTTAACTATCATTCTAAAAGAAGAGAGTAGGATTAACAAGACTGAGGTTTAGCAACAGATTGCCAAGAGCCACCTCAGTTGGTAAAATAGTAGCTTTGAGTTTTTGGAAGTACCCAGCTGCAAACAAAAAAAAATACATTACATAAAGTACTGCTCAGCCGTAGAAAAATGCAGAAGAAAAGTACGTCCAGCCAATCGAAGCATTTTCATTTACAACCAGGTCACATAAAACAGACAAAACAAATATTTTTTCTTACAATATCTAAGCTGCAGACACCTTTCACTGTTTTACTTGGCTGCTTTTGATCTGTTTCAGAACCAGCTGTCTGGAAATCTGCTAAGAAAATTCAAAAACAGCAACGGGTGGCAGAAGCTTTGGGTGGTGTTCACCAACTTCTGCATGTTCTTCTATAAATCACACCAGGTAACTGACAGGACAAGTGTGGGTGGCCGAAGAAGACAGTGTGGGGTTCTTTTCCAAAGAGGGAGCTGAGAGAAAAGTGGATCTCAGTTGTGGATGCTGTAGGCTGGAGCAGCAGGTGCACTGGTCACGGCTGCACACGGAGCCTTCACTGCCACTGGCACACAGAGCAGGGCTTGTTCTCACTCTGCTCCCGCACCAGTTCTTTCCTGAAGCTTTCAATAGTCACAGTACAGATCGTTCTTGAAAGCACAGTAGAGCTCACCATTGCTCAGAAGCTGTGGTGCAAGTTTAAACCAGGCTTTTCTTACTGCAATTAAAAACTTAATAGCAACTTAAAAATGCTGTTTACCGTTACTGACACTTAAGCCAAGCAAGAGAACAGCAGTCAATGATTTAATCCACCTGAGCAAACATCCTACTGCAAAAGTAGGGGATTTCTGTTTAGGATCTGTTGGATGTTTGAATCTGTTTGAACAGGGCATGGGCAAGAAGTAACTCACATTGCTGCAATGTGCTTTTATTGCTATAGAAATCCTTAATGATTAAAGGAGGAATTGGAGGATATTCTACACATAAGAGGGATGAAGAAATCCTTTGCCATGCAGTAAAAGGACTTAAGCAGTGAACCTGCTGGGTGGCCAGCATAGCTCTAAAGGAGTAGGAGTCTGCAAGCTGAGGATGAACCTGTGTGGGGCCATGCCAATGGCAAATGATGAGCCTTATGTTCATCAGTTTGAAAGTAGTGAAAACTCCAAGATATTAGCCAGCTTTCCTTCACGGAAATACTGATAGGATCAGACTGCACCAGATGCTTTTGCAAAGGGTGTGCAATGGTGACCAACTGAAACTACCAGACAATTAATTTTATTGTAATTGTATAAACCTGGTATTTTTCTGCACACATGTAGAAGCACAGTAATCTTTAAATGAGTGTGTATCTGCTTTCCATTTACTTTTGTGCTCTCTTTATTTAAGGGCATTTGATCTCATAGCAGTTTCCATCCTATCTTTTCAGGACAATCATCCTTTAGCCAGCCTTCCTTTATTGGGATATTCACTTACCCTTCCTTCTGAATCTGAAAACATTCACAAAGATTATGTGTTCAAGTTACATTTCAAATCCCATGTGTACTACTTCAGGGCTGAAAGTGAATACACCTTTGAAAGGTAAGTTTGTTTTCTGTGAGAGAAAATTTTTGTTAAATTCCAGGAGCATTCTTCCAAAGGTTAGTAGATGCAGAGTTTATTAAACTGGTTCAGTAGTACAGGCAGTAGTGTGGTTCAGCACAACTGGAGAAGGACCTTTTAAAATTATAAAAGAAATTTTAAACCTGACACCGCTAAAATCAAGTGATTGTTTGTGATACTATGGAATCAGCAATAGTAATTACTGCAAAACCTAGAATTATCCAGTCAAAGTTGATCAGGCTGGCTGTATGGGGAGGTCATGTCTCAGACTTCAGGAAGCATGTGAACAGATCACAGGACACCTCAGTAGCTGTTCAGAATAGCTTTGCTTCCTCTAGAACAACTGCATGGAAAGTCCATACCTGAAATAAAATTCCAATTTTTATAGAAGCAGCTATTCCTACTACATATTTATGCCACTTCACCATCTAATTTTTGTACCTCCCACTGAACTTCAGATACACAGAGAGCCAGGGAAAAGGCACTACTCCTGATTTGTGGTTTGTGGTTATTCATACAGGGAACTAATTTACCTCTTTTATATGAAGCATGAACATATCAAAAATCCTGATGTCTTCATCAAAAACAGCTGTTCTTAATTTTTAGCCATGTCAGTCCAAAACTATAAACAAACAAATCGTGGGAAAGTGGTGATAAAATACACAAAATACCTTTATCAGTTCTAGGAAAAAGAAGCAGAAATTGCAGCTGAAGTACATTTTTTTATCTCAAATTAAGAATGGTTGATCTCAATTGCTCATTGCTTGGACCACTCAGAAAAAGTTATTTGGTGTCTGCTGAGCAAGTGAAACCACTACTAACTTCACGAGTTTTGGGTCCCATACCTGCTGTCTGTTGTCTCTAAACCTCCTTATAGTTGTGGCAGTTGTGTGGATCCTCTTGCTTTCAGATAGATTTGGGGGTGAAGTAGGAAGATGCTCCCGCAGGCACTGAAATCAAAACTGTACAACCAATAGCAAGCACAGACCGTATCTGTCAAGAAATCCTCCCCTGAGAATTGAGCTCTCTTTTGTTTGTCTCTCCTCATGCCTTCTCACAGATGGATGGAAGTGATCCGAAGTGCCACCAGCTCTGCCTCACGCACTCGAGCTCTGAGTCACAAAGAGCCTCACGCCTATTGATGGTTGAACAAGTGTTGATTGTCCAGCAGCTGCTGATTTTCTAGAGGACATTTGAAACTCTTTTTCTCCCTCCAAGTTTAGGAAAACTTTACAATTTGGTAAAAAGAAGAGAATAAGTATGGTTTTGCAGAAACTTTCACAATTCCTCAGCAAAACTGTTCAAGTTCTCCGTAAATACAGACTAGCTTACCATCATCCCAGTGGCTGCGGTTCATTTCATGTCTTGTATTTTGTCATTCTGTGCTGTTTTTAGCTTGTGCCAGTATTAAAATATTGTCCTTATTAGAGTGCCAAATGCCAAAAGACGTTTTGTTGCCTCAAAGATTGCACCTAAAAGAACTCCCAGATGACTGAAATCTGAAAACTTTTTCCTCTGAGGCAAACACTATTTCCTTCTCTTTTCATAAAAATATATTATTTTTTTTTACCATGTTAATCTGTAGGCTGCTGGGCTTTTAAATGTAGATGGATTTTCACAGTAGAGAATATAATTATATATACAGCAAGCAGTCTAACAGGAATGAGATAACTTTCAGATTTCATGCTTTTTTTCCCAGTCTTTCTACATTTAATCAGCAATGATTTACTAATTTTCTATGTTTAACAAGGAAACAGTTTACAGCTCATTCTCATTTCCCTTTGGGGTCACAAATCCATGTGGTGTAAAGAAAGTATAGGGTTCTTATCTAACCATTTTCTTGGTGCAAGTTGACCAAATTGTTCATCTGTTGGCTTTGAAAAGTGAGTACTACTTGCAAGATGAAAAATTTTTTAAATAATCCAGTGCAATATTATTTGGGCTGTTAATGTACTGTGAATGGTTATGTACAAGAAGAAATTAAAGGCTGTGGTGACATTCTGCTGTTTGTTTTACAAACTTGAAAGAAAACCTGTATGCTACAAGAACCGCAGCTATTTGTGATTCATTTGTAATGTTTTGGTAACTAAATTGCTCTAAGCTGGGGGGTACTACTGAAGCCCCAAGTTTTCATCCTGCTTGCTACACATCCCAAATTGACTTCCAGTTTATTGTTGGAATTTCAGTCTCCCTCTCTCCCCTGGGGCTCAGGCAAACAGAGAGTGACTTACACAACCTGCAGCAGAATTACCCATTTCGTACGCCTGGCTTTAACAGCAGCTGGCACCGCGTTTTGGCTAAGCTGGTGGCAGGCTGAGGAAGTTGGCAGTACCTACAAGGCTTAGATGCTTTCCCTCATGTTTTAAGAAACACTGTCACTTGGGTGATGTAAAACTTCCATTAGCAGAAGATTGATGTGCTGGTAACACCCATCACCATTACAGGCCTTGGAAGAAGCACGGTGCTAAGCAGAGGGGGCCTGAAGGTCAGTCTGGGAAATGAAGCTGGGGAAGTTCTAACCCTGCTTTTTCCTCATCCAGCTACTCGCTTTGTTAATGGCTTGTATGTATGCGATGTGTAAAATGGCTTCTTACAGCTTTGCTCACAACAAAAGGGAATAAAATACCTCACAACACCATTGTACATATGCCTGTTTTGAGACAGTAAAACCTTCTTTCTGTTACCCCCAATCCTAAACATACCTCTGTCCAAGATGAGTATGGGCTCCAAACCCCTTTGGACAAGCAGCAGTCCCCATGGCCAAATCCAAGCACACTCTGACCCTGGCCAGGTAGCGTGCTGCAGTTGCTGTTTTCCTCAGCTATTGCCCCTGGCTCTCCATTCCAGTGCAATAATCACACCTACCCTAGAGCATTGCCTCTGGCTCGGACGTGCTGAAGGACAAGCTTGGAAAACTAGGTAGGAAAATCTGAAGCCCGTTTTTCCAGCTGCAGGTCCTGCTGCCTTGTCCATTCCGAGCCTGTGACACTGCCTTATAGTAACATACAGGAATTCCAGTGCTTCAGGACTGACTGGGAATGTGAGCAATGATCTGCCTAGTGAGGAGAAGAGGAAATAACACAGCGTAGAGGAACAACTCAGCTGCAGCCTTACTGGTCTGGGAAAACAATGCTGAAAAAGCAACAGCACTTGATGTTGCTATGAAGTAAAAGTCTGCAGACCTCGTCCGGCTAAAAATTATTGAGTGGTAAAATAGTACCTTACAAGACAGGGCCCTGCCTCTTCCCTTTAGAATTGTTATCTGTAACAGTGAAAAGGTTTTTTTTACTGGGAATTACATTGAGGGCCATGCCCTTAATTCAGTCAAAACTGACTATTAATTTAGAACCCTGGGGTTTGTTGGATACAATGTTCATTAACTGCTATCTGCTGCAATAGTTCATTCTGAGCTCTCTTGAGTAACACTTTTTCTCATTAAGTTTCATTTTTACACAAGGTGAATTTGGAAAATAAGGCAAAGACCAAGACACAGTGATATTTATTGTTAATGGCAGAGACCCAGCTAGGCTGTGGGTGCAACTTTCAGAGTACCCACCTAATCACCATTTTCACCTTTTTATTTTTCCCATTAAAAAAAGTTTAAAACAGGATTTTCTTTTCTTCTCTAGTAGTGTGATTTTTAATTCCTTTTTAAAATGGAACCATGTGAACTGCTGTCACCTGTCAGCATTTTTCTAGGTGTCTATTCCCAGGGTTAACCCAAAATTGAAATGATAGTAAGAGAGTAAAATCAATTGTCTTGATGCTTGTATTTTGGAAACAGGCAGAGTCTGCGTGTGTGAATAAAACTCAATGTACTAGAAAACTGTAATGTACCACCACTTATTTTTAACCCTGATTCACATCATACCACTGCCTGTTCAGCCAAGCAGGTCCTGCAGAGAGGCAGGGTTATTGTGTGCCAGGTCAGGAGCTAGCACTAAACACATCTCTCTCAGCTGCAGGAAAACCTCAAACAGGGCACTCCAGGAGATCTACTGCTGGTGTTGTTATTACTCACCATGAAATAGTTGCCAGCTTCCAATAATGAACAAATAAAAACAAAACAGGGGCTTTATTGCCTCAGGAGGTTGCACCACAGGCAAAGGGATCAAAAAAGCCTGGATTCCTGTGGTTTTTTCAACAAGATTAAGCATCTCCACCATTTATCTGCTGTCTAATCTAACCTCTGTTCAGAGGTGTTTGATAATATACCTCAAACATACCTCTTTTCAGAACATTTTATTTAAACAACACTGACACCTTAATGCCTTTGTAAATTCAGCTGAAACCAGACAAAAATGACAGACTGAAAGACAAGCCAGCAGGTAGGGGAACACATGCTGGGATTGCAGGTATCTTGATAAAAAGCCTCTGGCTAAAGAGGAAGAAAGTCTCGTTTTAGAGACAAAATCAGGTGTAATAGCCTACTATTCCATCAACCAAGAACAAAACAGAGGATAGAGAAAGATCTGAAAAGCCCAGTTTTGCCCATTCTTTTTTTCTATACAGGACCCAATTCCATGGTCTTAGCCCTCAAAAGCACACTTACCTACATGCAGGCAGATGCACAATTCCAGTTGCTACAGCACTGACACTGCCTCTGCCCTGGGGACACAGGAAAGCTGGTAGGGGACAAAATAATGGGCAATGTGCCACACATACGGTTTTTAGCAGCAGAAAATAGTAATAAAATACAACTGCAGGCATGCAGCTGTCACAGAGTTTGTCACCAGTTAAAGGTGCAATCCTTGGCAGGGGGTGAGAAAATGTAATTTCTTGTGAGCACTTCCATCAGTTTCACTGGGCTGGCAGGATGGAGACTAGAAGATGAATTCTAAATCACTGCCATCTGCTAGTGCTACAAATTCTGAGCTCATTACCATTCAAAACCAACCACTGATTTATAAACTTTCTGCATATCATTACTGACACATGGGCAATAACTGCTCTAGAAGCCCACAGAGCATCCTCTCCAGGGAAGGGGCCCTGAATCTCATCTCACTGACCACTCACATGGCAACATCTCATGAAACTCTTCCTTCTTTATTTCTAACATAGTTTACAAGGAGGTTTACTGTGTTGGTGTAGAGTGACAAAAGTAAAATTTAAATACACGGTTATAAACAGGCAGCAACGTTACAGAAAACAAGACACACATTTTAATGGTCCTCTGTAATCATGCATTAAAGGCAGCAGGAAACCCTTGCATACGATTTGTCCATGGCATATGCTCAGTGCAGTTACCAGCACATCTGCTCAACACAGTTAAAAAGAGGAAGCAGATTTGTGCTATACCTTCAGCTCCTCCCCAGCAGCCTACAAAACCGATTTGCAATTGTCCTGATCCTTGCATTATCGGCACTCTGGATAATCTTCCCATGGTGACCGTTTTTGAAGGCAAAAACACATTTCCTTCCAAGTCAGGTTACTGTAATATTACTATGAACTGGTACCACACAGTTTAAAAAGTAGTACAGAATGTCACATAAAGTAGTGGTAGCTAAAGAAGACATTGCCCAAGTACATTAAAAGCACATTAAGAGGCAAATGATGGGGTGCCAGGGTACAGGAGGATGGGAAATCACATTGAGCCAGCTGCTTTGCAGTGAGGTGCCAACACACCCAGCCTCACTTTCCCCCTCCCCTTGCCTCTCTTGCACAGCAGGGGCAGAACATTGCAGTTAGGGCATTCCACAAGAATCAGTTTATCTTCTGTTCCCACAAGCTCACACACGGTGATGGAGCTGCAAAGGAACTGTGGCACTGCAGAGTGAAGTTACTGCTTTGTTACTACACCAGAAATGTTCTGTGCACTAGCATCTCATCCTTCAGTAAACTGGTCAGCAACTGCAAAGTGCAACTGCAGGGAAAATTAAGGTAAAAAAATAGATCTGAGAGTTAAAAAAAGCAAGCCTTCAGTTTAAATAACTGATTTTATTGTTTTTAAACAGTGAATTTATTTACTGCCTAATCATGAAATCCCTGACAAATAAGCAGTTCTACTAATTTAAAGGTTTGCATAAAATAGGGATAGCTTGTCATTTAGTATAGTCAAGACTGGGTGAAGTACTACCTGCACAGAAAAATCATCAGTGCAACATCATAACACAGACATGTCTTAAGCATGAAAAAACCTCTCAAAAATATCAATACACTTCATTTTCTCTGAGAAACTGAGGTGGTGCTTCTTTCAAACGAAGCTCCTCTTCTGTTACCAATATAGACTTGATTTTTAAAGCATCAATACTTTTCAATAGCAAATGATTGTACTTCTACATTCAAGATACAGCACGCTTTTTTTTCAGTGAATCTCAGTTTAAGATAGTCTATATTTAAATAATCTGTATATTACATATAAAAATACACATCTCTACCATAAATGAGGTCTTGTCTTCTTCTAAATGCCCAAGCCTTTTGGCCACCTGCCCTCACCATAAGTCTTACTCATCTTAAGCTCTGACACATTCATCAAGCAAATTCTGCCACCATCTACTCAGAGAAGTACTTCCTCAACATACAGTCCTGGAACACAACTAAAATGCAACTCAAAGCACATAGATATAACTTTTCAAATGAGTGTTCAAAGAGTGTAGCTTAGAATTTAATTCAACTTGCTGATTGAGAAATTTTTGACAATCAAGCCAGCAGCATAAATTTAACTTCCCCACTATGTCTCAGAGTTCTGTGCATCTCCAAGTAAGCTCACTTTAACTTCCAGTCCTTACATTAACAGATGACTAGGGAACAGCTTACACTGACCAATTTATATTTCCAATGCAAACACACCTGTTGACTTCCTTGTGCAGTCATAGCCCACAGATCTACTCAAGGCTGAATATTCTCACATTGAGACATCAACAGGTAAATTTCCCGTTGCACTACCTTCTGATGTACATTTCACAAAAGCAGTGCTAAATTTGTTTCCTCAAGTGTGAGCCTATCCATAACTCTAAGAGCACACTAAACAACACAATTAAAGATATTAATCAAAGTGGAGTTGTAAAACATTGCTCAAACTTTAGTATTGTTCAATTTACTTTAAATTCCCTTAGCCACAGAGGAAACCCATTACCTCATTAGGCTGGCAAATGAGTAGTGCCTGAAAGCATGGCTACAGGATGAACACACACCTACATTTCTTCCAACTGTTGTTTCAACCTGGGCAGAAGTTTATTAACTCAGTTAGCAAGACAGTGTCCTCTTACTGTTAAATTCTTAAATTAATAAATTAAGGCTATTAATATGCATAGACAAAGGGCTACCATGGTGATAGAAGTCCTGGAAGGAGACCTCACCAGCTTCCACAATGGTTAGTGTACCTGGGTTTCTTGTACCAAGCCAGGCAGATATGCCTGTACTTTTAAAAGTTAATCCTTTCTGTTCCAAAGCTCCCATCTATATATTTTTGAAAAAGTAAATATATTAAGTTACCTCACTGTCGTGCAAAGCATAAAGTCATCAATTTCTTCATTAAAAGAAGGCAATAATGCTCTATTAGCTACTGGAATAAGAAGTACCTGAATATAGTCTTGGTGAAACCAACCAAGGTAAACCTCAAGAGTTATATTGTGGGGGAAAAAAAAAAGCAACTACCTAATCAACTGTGCATACAACTAATGAACTAGTGCTACTGTTTCCAAGATCTATAACACCTGAAGTCAGCTATCTAGAAGCCCTCACAGGAATAGTGAAAATTTCAAAATTCACAATTTCAAGAAGTAACTTTTCTCTGGAGAGGCAACAGGACCCAGCACACAGCACTTGGGTTGTTTCGCAGTCTCGCTGTGCAACATCTATCAGTTTTGGTAAAGAGATGCACAGATCAAGGCAGCGAGACCGAATATTGAATCTATGGATAATTTTTCTTTTATGCTGAAAGACGTTTGTTTTAATGATAAAAATAAAGAAATACTTGCCACTGCCTCAGAATCTATACCTTAAGGAGATATTTCAGAATAAATGAAGGGAATAAAGATTTGAGTGAGCATTTGAACACGTTCAGGTGAAAAAAAAGACTGTGTCTGAATTTCACAAGCTTCACAAATATCTGTTACTAAAACTGAACTATTTCAGAATTTCCATTGGCACTATTTGGAAATGAAGATATGAAAGAACTCGTTTTCTAAGAAAAACAATAATTCAAATTTAAAGCTCTGAGAGACCAGGTGTATCAAATTTAAAATAACTAGAAGTAGTACCATAAATAGAAAGTCACACTCAGAATATAAGTAAAAAGAAAGAAATGCAGGAGAAACAGATTAAAATTGTGTCTGTGCTGAGGTACAAATAGAAGGTTCTATAATACAGGATTAACTCTTTCAATGGCAAATACTTCACATACAAAAATCTAACCGAGATTCACTTATCACATAATTCAAACTTTACATGTAATAAAGGCAAGGCAATACTCAGTTATGGCCTGTCAAATGTTTACCCCACTAGCATTATCTACAAAAGCACTTTACCATTTTGTACACAGTGATTCCTTATGCACATTGAAAGGCTTTCTGTTAAAAAATACATTATATACATATCTGTACACAATTCCAACAACCATGTTCCATCTCCCAGTGGAATTCTTAAAGCAAGATACCTGAGGATTCTCAATATCTTCAATTTCTCTATCACAAACCTAAATATACATTTCAGATTTTACAAAAGGACACCTCCCTGGAATATGTTCATTATCATTTTAAAAAATTAGAGCTTTAAAGAGCTGAAAAAGATTGCCTCCATCCAAGAGACTTCATTTTCACTCTTAGGAATGTCCTTCCTCCCAAGGACTTGACAGAGATTGAGAGGCAGAACATTAGGGTGCACGTTTTCAATGCAGACACCAGGGGATCTCTGCTGTTTTAGGAAAGCCGGGACAGAAGAGTGTATCAGTAGGATGAAGAACTTCCTCCAGCTAGGGAATATCTGAAGAGGAAAGGAAATAGTTACTGTTGCAACTTTTAAAAAGGCATTCTACAAGAAGCAGCAATTTAAGTTATTCCATTTTATCCTCTTGAAGTTCTGGCCTTTTTCCTTGCACAATGGAACTCACCACTGCAACCACACTTCAAAGGAAGAGCTGTGGAACTGAACAACCCTGTTAGAGTATCACTGCTTTCCTAACAAACAGCAACAACCTGTGCTCAAGTGTGTTACTGAGCAGCACTTAATGATGGAAGAACATTTAGTGACTCCAGCTGCCCTACTTTGCAAGTTCACATCAAATATTTTCAAAATATTACTGGGCCAGGAAAACTGTATTTCTTGATCTAAGCAGCTTCTTAAATCATCCAAAGAAATAAGCACACCTTTTAATCACATTAAGTTTCCGTTAACCTTCATCAAATATCCAAAATCAAAACTGGAGGGGGAAGGTAACTAGATTCACTCACATTACTGGGCAGCTATTCTGAGGGTCCCAATTAATTCATTCAGACAAACTTACAAAATCCAGTTCTAATCAGTCATAAGGGGGAGTGAAAATGTCATCAGAAACTTGTTGAAAACCTGTCTTCAGTAATTAGCTACCAAATTGAGAGGATATTGAATGACCTAATGATGTAACAGAGCATATTTCTTGAAGCACTTGAACAAGAAGGAACTATTTTTTCAGAATCTGACTAGCTTAAAAAAATAACTTGATCCCCAAGGAAAACCTACTAAGCTATGGAATGATTCAAGGTCATTTTTAGTGGGAGTTCTTGCTATTCATTCTTTCACTCCCTTTGTGGAGTCATTATCCCATACTAGCTGGAATATCACCCCTGAAAAAAAATGAAGTTCACCCAGATGTGATCCACTGACAAATATTCTCTATGAATAATTATTTCTCTCCTTGAAAGAGAATGAAGTGCCTGCCTTCACTATTCTAAGACATTATGATCATGGAAAACAGTAACAGTCCAAGGAAGCAGAACAGAAGGAAAGCAATGCTAAATGGGTATATAAAGGGTTCTGAAATCTTTCTCATAGGACAAAAATGGTGAATGTTGCTGTCGTGACAGAACAAGTAAGACCACTTCCAGCATCCCCAAAAATGCCCATGTCTGGGCACTGTCTCCACACGGTCATTTTCAGCCTCAATTGCAGCATCAAGTCTTTGAGGTTTCCAGTTCCAGGAAGATCCTGTACCAGACTGATAAAAATACAACACTGACATATTAGCTGATGAAAGCTGGATTCAGTTTTGGAACCCCTAATGGAAACAAACTGAGATGGAAGTTCCAGCAACTCTTTCAAGTCTGCCAGGATCAAACGAGACAGGACAGGACATCTGGCATTAGAAGTAACCTTTCAGCACTAAAGATGCTGACTGGGCTTCATTCTTAACAGCCCATAAAGCAACAAACACAATTGCTTGCAGGTTTCTTGGCACTGATTTTTACTTAAGGAGAAAGTGTCAGCCTGTAAATCCTGTGCTTCAACCTCAAAGTTGTGAATTCCTAAACCTTACCAAGCTGTGGTTAGAGACAGTGTAAGGAAGACACCTGCTCAGGGATGGTATTTTTGCATGTAGTGGTCCATGATTAATCATTGACATGAGTTTTTTCTAGTACCAAGCAATCCAATCTGGCTGCTGTGAGATTCACAACAGCTGTGGGCTCCTACATTCAAAGTTGCATTTATAGCCTCTTCCAGCAGCAATTCTGAAATTTATACTCCTTACCTTCTCTTGTGTAGCATTTAAAGGAACAGAAAATTGAGTATTTGTTCATAATATATTCCTAAGCAAGGCAGTTAGAAAACCTAATTAAATCTGGGTTTTTGAAGTAAGACCAAATATTGATTTTGGAGGTGCCACCAAAAGGCCATACAAACTGTCTTTAATGAATGAACAAGGAACCACTGACTATGTGAGTGAAAGACACATAGACCAACTGAACGGCCAATTTATCCATGTGGGTAAAAGAAACTAAGAGTGACAAGTGTTCTCTGGGATACAGAAACACAACACACACCCAGACACCAAGAAAGTGTGTGTCCCTTACATGAACTGCAAAGATAAAAGCCTGTCCAGTCTCATTTGACACACAATATGCACATCAACAGGATGAACATATATATGTGCTATCACCTGAAGGTAGAAATTAGAACTGCTGATATGATTAGGTTTTTTTCCCAGTAAGCAAACACAATTGCACAAATTGCAGGCACAAGTGGTTTTCTTCTCCATTAGAAACAGAAATGAATTCCTTCAATTTAACATAAGCCAAATATTTGCAGCTTTCTGTAAGCCATACTGAAATAGTTTCTTTACCTCTGAAGCCTCTGCACAAGGTGTGACACCATGGTATCTACAATGCCTGGACAAGCCTCTTCAGCTAAATAAACTGCCTTCCTCAGTTCTTCTATGGAGTCTGTGTTACCACCACACACCTCGCTCTTCTCTTTCAACTGAAAGGAAATATATTAATAAGGTAGTAATAAATATTTCTACACACAATATAATGCAAAAGCTTGTTAGGAAGCGACCACCAGTGTTCACAATGTCAGCATTTGACTTTCATCATACACTCTCACATACTGAAGACTTCTTTCAAGCAGAACTTTGTCTTTACAGTACTTATCAGGATGTCATTCATCCTCATGTCTTCAATCTTCACACATCCTTTTCAGCATGCTCACAGTCAAAAATGACAAGAAAGTACCCCAAGAAAAAAAGCAGCATTTACCCGTTGCTGTTTGGTGTCAAGGTGTGCTTCCTATACTTTAGTAACCATACTTGCAACACCTATAGCTTATACATATACACTGCAGTAATTTATCAACTTTTTTAAATAATTATATCTTCATAAATTCTTCTTTTACCCCTCATATATTCTTTTTCAAAGTTGTTTTTAAGTATTTGGGGGAAAAGTATAAAAAATATAAAACTCAGAATGGGAACAAAACACAGTTTTCAACACTGAAATTCAAAAGTAAATTCTTGATGATCTGGTCCACAACTGCATCTTGGAACAGTAAGGAGCTTGAAATTTGTAATAAGATAAATACATAAAGTAGTGTCAAAACCAGAATTTTGCAATTCAAACACCTTTTTCTTATCATGTTCACTGCTTTAGGCCATCATGGCTGATGTTACCACCATGCATATCAGGTATTGTTAGGAGGAAAATACAGATCTCAGTAGCAGACACACCAAAGGCACAACTAAAACCTAAGCAAGTTCAAAATGGGTAGTAGCAACCTTAGGTGTCATTCATTATATTTTTCTTTTTTTTTTTTTTCAGATAAACCTTGGAATTGTTAAGTTTTAAAGCAATAACTTACCTCTGCAAATAAAGGGGGTATAATTGTAGACAGGCATTGGGATAGAGGCCTCTTTGGGATATCCTTTTCCTTTAAAGAAAAAAAAAAGTCTGAACAATTTTATTTCTGAAAAAAAGGCATCTTTGTTGTAGTCTAATTAAAGACAAGATGCAGTTCCAACATGCTACACTTCATGAAAGCTCTGTTTCCATACATGGAAAACATTCTGCAACATACTATTCCAAATCACTGTGCAAAATAGAGGCTGAATTAAAATTTGAGACTTCAGCACCTCAAATGCATGCAAGCTCAAGATTAGAAAGAAAAAACACCAACAAACCATAAACCACAAATTAAAACCCCAAACTCCCACAATCCTCCTGAGCATGAACTAAATCATAGACATGGTGATATTTACATTCCATATGATACAGTATTTTTCTTGCATTTCTCCAGAATTTTCAGAGATAGGACAGTAACCACCTGCTCTGGCCACAGATTGCAGAAAATACAACAGAGCAATTCCTAAACATCCCTTACTCTGAGTTGTATGGGTTTGGGGTTTTTGTTTGTTTTTTGGATACATACACATTCTATTCTTTTTAAGACTGTAGTCTTTTTCCTTAAAAGACCAAAGTGCCTTCTCCAGAACTCCAGCCTAGATTTGCACTGTACTGGTTTTGGCTTACTATGCAGAATTAAGATTTCAAAAATACAATATTGCCTCCAGTGGCTGTATTCTTCTTCCAGTGGCTGTATTTCATAACTAGAGGTATATTTTGGTACATATTTTGTCAACTACAAAAAAGGACACATTAAGAGAATGCCCAAACTTCAAGACTTACTCAGAAAGTTTTGTGAAAGGTGACTGTAGAAAATACATTTTTAGCAAAAGTTCTGAAAGTTTCACAATAAAATTGCTTTTAAAGGCATAAAATAAAATTATTCCACTAAATTATTAAAGCAAGAATCATCACTTTGTATTATAAAGTCAGTATTTTGAGCACCTTATTTCTTTGCAACTCCAGAGGCTGAGCTGCTCCATTCTCTAGATTCTTGGGGTCTTTTTCTCTTATTGTAAAGATCCACTCTTCTGAATCACTCCCACCTGAAGCCTGACCATCTGCTTCACTTCAAGGGAAAGAAAAAAAAAAAAATCCATTTTTATTACCTACACCTTACTGCTGATGTTCATTCAATATACACACTAAATATAAAAACTACGGTAAAGACCAAGATCAGGATTCTATTGTGCAGGGCACTACGTATAAAGACCAGTATGAAAATCAAGGTAACTTTTCTTCTGGGTAAATTAAAAAATTTAAACTGAGATACTTCACCAAATGTAAGGAACTGAGGAATTACAGATTGAAAACATTTTCCCAAGTAACATTAACAAGTTACATGAAGTGTTTTACTGCTATCTGAAAACTGGCTTTAGCAGACTACCTCTAATCATTAAGGAAAGGCGAAGAAATTAGAAAACTTAATTCACTTTTCCTGTCTAGAAAAATGGCTAAGACAGTGGAACTGTGGTCACTGGAAGACATGAAGCCATTAATATTGTAAAGAAATATACAGCTGTAATGTCACCCAAGAAATAACCTGATGCTTGCCATCAGCATGCAGCCTGGAACGGCAGAGAATAGTTGTGTTTTCTTTACTATGAGATATTTAATCCATCAGTGGATAAGTTGTGGCAATCTCTTCACTTGAATTTCACTTGCACAGTGTTACTCGGCTATGCCTGCAGAACAGCTGGCTTCATGTCTAGGAAGAACCCTGGAGCCCACATAAAAGAGAAGATAGCACAGAACATGGGCCAGAAGAGTTTTTCTCAGTGACTGTTACTTGCATGAAATCCCTGGAATACTAAAATTAAGATTGCACTCATTTACCAAGTTGAAAAGCTGCAAATAACAGAACACAGGAATATATATGCTAAAAATAACTCCTTGGCTCCTCACAAAGGATATTTTATAGACTCATCAAACTTACGTATCCGAGTCATCAGAACTGGAGTCATCGTGACTTTGCTCAGACTTCCATCTCTTGTGCCTGTCAATGAGGTCAGCCAAGTAAGATGTTTTCTTGGAGTTTCGTAAAATGAATTTGTGTTTTAGAAGTTCTTTTGCAGTAGGTCTCTTAAAAGAAAAGAAGAGAGAGTTGGGATTTTTTTACTGTGTTTGAGAGTGTTGAATGACTCACTATAAAAACAAAGAAATCCAGCGTTTAGTCTTGATACAAATGAGATTTTAAACATATACAGTAACTAAAAATATACCTGTCATTTATGTCACACCTTATCAGAGAAGCTGAATGACACTTATACAATTCATGTAAAGCAGTCAAGTTCTCTACTGCACACTAACAAACATGAAACTCACAAAGCTTGGGTCCTTGTTCAAGCAGGCCTCCACAAATTCTTTGAGGGATTTACTGAAGTTTCCTTCCAGCGTTGGTGGATTGTTCTTAGGAATGAGGAACAAAACTTTCATTGGATGTAATTCTGAATGAGGTGGCTCTCCTTTTGCAAGTTCTATGGCTGTTATGCCTAATGACCAGATATCTGCCTGTAAGAAAGAATGCTTTTAAGAATAGGTTGGAGAAAGAAAAGAGAATAAAGTATTGGCTTGCTATTCTAGTTTAACCAGCCACACACATCTGCTTGCTCATACTGTCCCCTGGTGGAATGGGGGAGAAAAAAAATTTAAAGGGTAAAGGGGAGAAAACTTGTGGGTTATGAACAGTTTAATAACTGAAATAAAATAACAATAATAATAAATTGTAATGAAAAAGAAAATAACAGTGGGAACTAAAACCCAAGAAAGGCAAGTGATGTAAGTGGAAACAGCTGCTCACCACCAACAGAAAGATGCTCAGCCAGACCCTAAGCAGCAGACCCCAGCCCACCTTCCCCCTGGTTTTATTGTTGAACGTGAGGCCATACGGTGTGGAATGTCCCTCTGGTCAGCTGGGATCAGCTGTCCTGCCTGTGTCCCCTCCCAGCTCCTTGTGCACCCCCAGCTGGTGGGTGAAAAGCAGAAGCAGCCTTGACTCTGTGCAAGCACTGCTCAGCAATAAGGAAAACATCCCTGAGTTATCAAAACTTGCAGCACAAAACCAAAACACAGCCACATACCAGCAACCGCAAAGAAAATCAATTTTATCCCAGTCAAAACCACCACACTTGTAAAGGTAGATTTTTAAGCTTTACTGTAAATAACATCATGTGTAAATTGGTTTTGGTACCATTGTTTTATGTGATTAGCCACATAGCCCAAGTAAACAGAGTTTCTTGGTTGTCTCCACTCTTCAGTATAAAACAGTTCTACTAAGTAGAGTTTTTAAAATCAATACTACTACACCAAAAAGCAATGGCAGAGTTATTATAAACTAGCATTTTATCTACCATATTCGAGTACACTACGTAAATATGGGGCAAGTCTAAAATATTTACATAAAGTAAAATGTTTTAACTTGCACAAGATTTTTCCTCAACATAAATTAGCTAGTACAACCATCAGAAATTTAATACATTAGAATATAGAATTAGAATAGAATTAAAATATAACTTCCCTGGGATTTAACACTGGTTTTATATATAATTCTTACTCACAGACTAGGCTTGAACAGTAATATTCTACTTTTTGGTCCAAGTAGCCTCTGAAAGTTTTCACCACCAAAATGTGCTACTCTTTCTAGGGAATGCTGTCTCCCTTGATACAAATCCTATTGCAAATCTGTCTGAAGTAATGTGAAGTAATGCATTATAATTCTTTTATGTTTTGCTGAAATCACAGACCCAAAAGTCAAAAGAACAGATAATACATCTGTCAGAAAGGTAAAAGAAAAAAATTTTCACAGAAATGTCTGTTCCAAGGACAAGATACCAATTAAAAATATTTATGTTTGGTTTTTTTCTGTTTCTTTCTAAGTGAAAGCAGAACAAAGGCTTATTCTCAGGAAAACAGGAAAAACCTGACATGAGCTGTCTGGTTTTACTCCCAAAGAGAGCAATTGGAATTTTGCTATGCTGTAAACAGATCTATTTCCATATACTGGATAGAGCAGAGATTTCATTTATCTCTGCTCTATTCCCACCTCTCAATTCCCACCCCTCACCCCCACCTGTATCAGCCCTGTGGGTTCTCATGGTTATCTTTGACTGACTTGCACACATCCATTCCACTATCACAGCCACAGTGCCTGGCCAGAAACAAGCTCCTCCTTCTTGTTCAGACAATATCCTACTCTTATGAGCTTAGTTACTTAATTTTGCAAGTGAGAATGAAAAAAAAAACCAAAACAAAACAGAGTCAATTAGCATACCATCAAATTTATGAAATGCCATTTTGTTAGTCCATGTTACAGAACAGTTCCTGAGCACAAAGAATTACATCAGCACATGAGCCCCAAGTTTCATTTATCTTAATAAGTGCATTATCAGCTAAGCTCTCCTCAAGCCTAATTGTGGGTAACTTCCCTCTAGCAGGAAAGCTTTCGTGGTTACAAAAGAAAAATGTCACCTGTGAAGATGAGTCCTCATATTAACAACTAAGCATTATTATTTCCAATTTATTCAGAATTTCAGTTTCTCAAGAGTGAAGTGTTAAAGTCATATAAATGGATAGATTTCCTTCTGCCAGACTTTCAGCCACAGGTGGAGCATGTGTATACACAAGTATAAACATCAAATTTACATGTGTATGAGTGCATAGATATCCACCTGCACACACATGTATATAAATACTTCCTTTTTTCTAAAGTATTTACAACTCTACTGCTAGAGACCTTCCTCTACAAAAATGAACAAAAAAGTGCAACAAACTATGGCTGCACACTAGACTCTTTGAAGTCCAAGATGGGTTTTGGAAGCTCACTCCTGTTGAAAACATCAGAAATATCTCTTCCCATATTCCTCTGAAACCATATCCTCCCCTTTCACAGATCAGAAAGGAAGTACCAATTGCATATGTATCCAATTAGGCATTTCTAGGATGCACTTGACTGTGACAATGAAGCCTCAAAACAAGAACAAGTTCTCCAAATGGAGACGGATAAGCATGACCTCAGGATATGGTGACACTACATTAAGTTTTATCCCATGTTGTGATTTTTAGAGTTTCAAATCTTGACCAAAATTTCTTCTTCCAAGTTTAGATGACAGTCAGCAAGTCACCAGTAAGTACTATTTACTGCTGTTGAGGAAAGGCTGCCATAAGCCTTTTCTCTTCTAATCTAATGAGTAAAATTCAGTCAGGCTTTGAAGTTCTTGTAAGTCAAAGAAAACAGGCTATGTACAAGAGAAAGCCATTTTCAAATAAAATCTCTATTTTTACAGTACAAGTTTTATAGCAGAAAGAACAGAGAACTAGGCACATGATAAATGAAGCATGTTAAGAAAATGTGTTTTCAGATAACACAGGAATCAAAACAGGAAGCAGAAGCACTGCCAAAAATAGAGCCCTTTCAAGCTTTTATTTGGAATCCCTCATCAAGTATCCAAGACTCCTATGTCCGTGTGACATTGCAGATTGAAACAGCCAGAAAGGAAAACGTAAGGGCTGAATCATACTTGTCCAAGTGATGGTCATTCCTAAGAGGCAAACCTCAAAAAACCAAAAACACCCAACCCCAACCAACTAAAACCAACAAACAAAAACCCCACACACAAAAACATACAAAGGAAAAAACACTAACCATCATTCAAAAAAAGTTTATTCAACTTTAAATTGGGATTTTGGGGTCATTTAAGCTACTACAGGCTCTACAGTGTTTTGCTTCTTATAGCCTCTTTACAGAAAGATATCAAATAGGGAATTACTACAATCAGTACTACAGCCTAGACCAGAGTCAGCCTTGGCAAGTGGAAACAAACATCCCAACCCGTCTCATTGCACAGAGGTACAGCCAATCAACAAATCCCTACAGGGAAATCAGAGGGGATGGGCAAGGAATATGAGGTCAGGGAAGCTGAGGAAGGAAATAAGGAAATGAAGCCCCAAAACATTATGATAATAAAACTTTATGATAATTAGCCCCAAAGCTAATTATCATAAAGGAAGCAGATCTTAACAGAAGTTTAGCTTGAGAGTGACCTTTTTTTCAGACCTTCAGCTGCAGCTGCAGCAGTGGGTTGGGCAAAGAACCTTTCCTGATAACATGGGTGTCATGCTGAGATAGCTAGGCCATGTGGGGCAGGCAGTAGGCAGGGGTAGCAAAGAGCTGTATATGTACCTCAAACGAATAGAAGCATAAAAACAAGTAAGCAACACAGTGAATTTTGAAAAAAGCAATAGGCTTGAGCTGGCTTTAATGGGCATATTCCTTCCTGGCAAGTAGGGACATGCAGTGCCACACTGGTGAAAATACAGAGAACAGTAATGGAATCACATTTCTATTGTGACCCAACTATGTATCACAACTGATATAACGTGCTTATGTTGAGATTTCAGTATGCTGATGTGCCACTCTGCTAAATCAAAATCACATATATAGATAAATTCGGTATTAAATATTAACACCTCCCAAACAGCAAATCTGAAAGAACACAGTCAGAGTAGCAGAAACCCACGCAGCACATTCTGCCAGAGATGAGTAACAGCCCTTTCAAACATCACTTTCACATCCACCAAATCCATATTCTTCAACTGTTGCTGGCTATTTTTTTCTAAAAACAAGTGGAAGAATATTAACATTTTGTATATATTTGCACTCTTCTACTTTTAAACAGCCAAAAATACTCATCAATAGAGTGGGATAAAATATGATGGGATGTACTCGTGAATACTGCATCATTTCTTGCCATCTGGATTGTCTTAATAAAATAGGAAGCTTAAACTTTGGATACAAATTAGGAAATCTTTCCTCACCAACAGCTTTTAGCTGCTAGGTGTCACCTGAACACATCCTCATGTGGACACAGCCAAAGTTATTAGCTGTGCTCTGAAGACCAACCTATGAAATTCAAGTTAAAAAAAAGGAAGGGACTTCGGTAATGCCTTGAAGTACCTTACCTTTGAATCATATGCTGATTGCTTTATTACTTCAGGTGCCATCCAAAATGGTGTTCCCACAAAGGTATTCCTCTTTATCTGTGTATCTGTTAGCTGTCCAGCTACTCCAAAATCTGCCAGTTTTACTTCCCCTTGTTCAGACAGTAATACATTAGCAGCTGGAATAAAGAAGAGGAAATACCAGAAATGAAGGTATTTGACACCATTTAACAATGTAAGGGCGCTCATTCAGGTTGCATGAGTTCTTCTGATATTCTTTCATCACAAATAATAAAATAATTTACCTTTAATATCTCTGTGGATTTTCTTCTCCGAATGCAAGTAATCAAGTCCTTTGAGTATCTCCCTCAATATTGTAGCAATTTGAGTTTCATCAAGTGAGCCAGGTTCTAACTAGGAGATGCAAGAAATGTTTGAATATATATAAAAAAGGGACAAACAGAGAACAGAAATAACAGTGTGACTATAAAAAGAAATTACTCCTTCTGTCACCCCTCAAACGTTCCAATTTTTTAACTTCATAACATGAGACAAAACAGAATATTCTTTTGAAAAACACACGGTTCTAAACTAAGTGGCCTAATGAACAACAGGCAAAGAAATAATTTATCTAAAATATTATGTAAAATTTGTTAAAGGTGCCATAAAGACAGAGTCTCAAGTTATTGCTTTGTGGTCAGGTCATAGATATACTCTGCCTTTGAAAAGCATCTGATAGTTAACATTACACTCAACTTAGATGTGCAACTCCACAGACCCTAGGTGGACCCAAATCTCAAAGCCTGAGTAAGAAGCGAAGGCATTCAAGGTACTACATCAATCAGTCTATGACTACATACTGCACTGGATTTTGAGAAACTCTCTAAAACACAACTCAAACTGACAGGCTGAGAGAACATTACATATTTTAAAACATTAACTTTTTTCATGTAATACTGGAAATACTGGATATGAATCTGCTAATTGTTTAAAGATTCCAAATAATTCTTATGAGAAGAATCAGTAGTGTTAGATGATCCCAAAGATCTTTACATCTGATGAAAATTATAAAAGTGAGAATAACAGTCGAAAGGTCACTACCCAGAGAGACTCCTTAAACAAGAAGGGCATCTCAGGAGAGACACTGAAACTTTGTGTTCAACAGTTAATACTGGAAATATTCCACTATTCTAGTTTACTCCACAATAACACTCACTGAATCACAATGAAAAAGTTGTGCCTCTAAAGCTTCATTCTGTGAGAAGGAAAGCATTTCAGATAAGAATTTCCAAACAAAAATTAAAAATAGTACATCCCTCAGAAATCCTCCTGCATAGCAACAGAGGTAATATTTCATGTAACAAAGACAATGCATTTGCTTTATCTTTGCAGCTTTAGTTACAATCTTATTTGCCTTTTCTTAGCTCTGATAATACACACATTATTACCACTACCTGAAACTCACTACGACATTCTTAAAGCTTTTCTCCAGCCAGGCTCTGAGCACCAGTTTGGGACTTGGTAACATGACACAGCACACCTAACGGGGGGAAAACCTCTTATGTCAGATTCAGCTCACCTTAGTGAGGAGGAATTACTGAAAACAGAGTAAATCTGAGAATACTGGCACTTGTCACAAACTTGAACTATTGTCACCTTGGTCACAAACTTGAAGTTTGGACAAAAATGTAACATGCAGTTGCATTATATGTACTTTCTCTTGTGAGGCAGGATTTTGAAATCATCCAGTGCATATTCAAGTACAGAAAAGACCAAGCTAGCACAACATGTCTGCAGGCTGAATATGAAATTCAAGATTCCCAGTAATTCTTGCCTGGAGTATGAAAACACGGCAAAGATGTCAGATTCCATCTGAGAACCATAATGCTCATGCTAGAACTAGGAGAACATGCATCAGAACATAAACCGAAAATTAATGAAGCACACAAAAGGTGCTTGATACACACTTACATGATGCTTTCAGTTCTGTGGTACAATTCCTTCAATAACATTTTAAGATGTGAACAGGGACTTTCTACTATTTCTAGGCAACAAACTTAGAGAATAAACACACAGTCATCACACAAGTGAAATTTGTGTGATGAAAAAAGAAGAAAATATGGTAACATGTTTTCTGCTCTTTTATACCTATACAAAGAAAGTAATAGCTAATTTATAAAAGCAAACCTTATTTCTAATTGCTTTTCTGTCAGGAAGAAAAAAAGCAATCACAACAATAAATAAACATTTTTTATTATATCTTTATGGGAACATCTTGAGTTTTCACACAACCACAGAACTCCTAACAGATGTGGAAACTAAAGGCATAAATGGGTTCAAATGCAACTGGAAGTCCACATTTAATACCCACTCCTGTCTTCTGGATGTCACCAGCAGAATCCCTTTACAGTGACCTTGTTCCTTTTGCTCTTTCCTCCAGCATTCATCAGTTACCCCATTTGACAACTGCAAACTCTGCTTCCAAGACATTCTGCCTCAATTTGTATAACAATTTTCACATACTTAAAACATGCACTATTATTATTTCTATAAAAATGTTTTTTAAATCCACAATACACATAAGAAGGTGTGTCATTTGGGAGGGAGCTTGGGTGTTTTTTAATAGCTAAAGTGAATGTCAGCATGCAGTCAAAAAACATGATCTGCACTGACCCCATCGAATTCCAATTCAAACCTGAATGCTCCATCCCAGGTGCAGAACGAGGCACTTGCTCTTGTTAAATTTCACAGCCCTTTGGTCTACCCAGGGCTCCCTGCAAGGCCTCTCTACCCTCCATGGAGTCCAGAACTTCTCCTACTTCTCTGAAATATCATTTTTAAGACCAGCCTAAATTGTTTTTCAGTCTGTTTATACTTCAGAAGGACTTCAAACAGGGAACCTTTTGTTTATTTGTTTGGGGGAGAGGGTGGTGAGGAAGATACATTCAAATGTATAAACTAGGAAGAGTTGTGGTGGCAGAAGTAAGAGATACAAAAAACTATTTTCAGGCACTAGTGCCCTCTGGCACTGACTGAAGATTAGCATTCTAAGATGTTTATATCCTGCTTCCAATATTATGTTGCTTAATTCCCTTCTATTTACACAAATAATCAGTCATGCCTCATAGAAAATAACATTTTTCTGGCATTGACAAATACTTTTCTCCTTTACTGAAAGTGAACATTGCCATAACCAAGTGAGCTATTATAGTTTTCAGAATTGTAAGACAGAAAAATAATTATGTGAAGTAACAAAAAACGTATTTATAATTTACTTACTAGATCAAGAGCAGAGCCTCCACCCAGATATTCCATTATTATCCATAATTTTGTATCCTGCAAAACAACAAAAACAAAAAATGTATTAAGGTTAAAAAAAAAAAAAAAGTAGTAACTTAAATTAATGGGACTTGTTCCATTCTTTTTGCTGAAGAAATTACCTGTAGTTTTGAAACACCATTAACATTTAGCTGTTCCTCAAGAGTATCTTTGGATTATGTACTCAAGAGTGTGTGCATGGAGGAGAATGCATTTTCATTTTAAAATTCCAATTATGGACATTCCAAATATCAAATAGTGTTGTATATAACATATTGCCTTTCCTTAGAAAACATTATCTCAATTCTGTTGATCGTCATCATTTGTACAGATACCTCAAAATATTTTCCTTAGTAAGCTGTCTAGCTTAAATTGAAATAGAATTTATTCTTCATTTCTCTGCACTGTTTCATTTTCTTGAACAGTGAAGTAGGTTTTCTCCACTAATGCTTACGTATTTGATATATGGTACAGAATTTTGCACAGTTGTGTTCAAGAAAGAAGCAGCAAAGTAGTAATGAGGATTGTTTAAGATGACTATAACAATTTACTAGCTTCAGCTAGTAAAAGGAAAGCTAACAACAACATCAAGCTACTATACTCCCTAAGAAAACCTTGGTACATATTACAGAACTGTTGAACACAAGGTATACAATACACTCTGCTAAGAAAGAGACTGGACCTAATCATTTCTTTCTACTGTTTGCAGCATCTTTTTCCCAAATACATTAAGAGAAGCAGTTAGTCCAGCTTTTCCTTGCAGTACCAGCCTTAATACACACAATAAAGCAAAGCCACAAATCCACTACATAGGTATTCAAATGAAATTGCTGCACAAAACACACTGGTAGTTTAGTTTTTATGATTATCAAGTTACTTCTATATTTTATAGATATATATATATTCATGTGTTTATTTGTATATATTTTATTTATTATTGCTATATTTATATTTTATATAAAATATATTTTATATACATGTATAAATATATAGTCCAAAATATTATTCATTATTATATTTTTATATATATTTATGTATTTGTATATTATCAGGCTTTGTTAGTTTCACCTCTGTGGTACCAAACTTTCACAAGACCTTTAGCATAATAATATAGATACCTCTCAGAGCAAGGAGCCCATAAATAGCAACCATATTCATTTACTTTATCCAACAGAATAAAACTTCAGGTAAATATAATGGCTCACAGCCAAGGCATCTGACTCTGAATTCTCATCTCTAAGGATGGATTCAAATTTTTAGGGAAGTGGTAAATGTATTGCAGGACATAACTTCACCTAACTCCTCTGAGGGATTCAAATTTAAGCCCTTAGGATTCACTTAAGCCTTGCAGTCATTATTGTATCCATAGTTCACCACATCCAGCCCCTCTCTGGGCTCAGAATGCACCTGCTGGAGGTAAATGTGCATTTTTCCTACCTCCAGTTACACATACCGTACTATTTTTAGAGAAGACCCTGGATTAGAGTTCCTTCATCATCCACTATTTTTAACACATAGATTCAGCTAAATTTAGATACCTTTCCTCAGGAATCAACTCATGCTATTTGACAAACACAGTCTTGCTAAAAATATTTTAAGAGAGCCACATTTTTTAGGAAGAAAGAGTAATTTAAAAATATAATCTATCTCAACACTGACAGACAACATCCTGATAGTGCTTACTTTCTGCAGACACCATAAATATTCCAAGAACTGTAACACATTCTGATAGAGTCCCTTACAGTACTGAAATAGTTACTTTTCTGCTAAAACTTTTTCATGTTTTTCCTGTCAATTCAAAGCTCCAGGTACTAGCGGTTCCAGAACAAGAACATAACTGAGATGTGTCTTACAGTGAGTCATCCTCAACTTTATCAAAATTTTATATTAATATTTTGCTGACAAAATGTTTTAAAGCTACATGAAATTTCCTGAATATTCAAAACTTGCACTTCATTTTCATAGTAACTTAAATACAAACATGTCAACTGCATCACTACCTCGTGCTTCACTGGAAATGTCTGGTTTGAAAGAACAAAGTAAAGGAAGCAAAAAAAATCCTTGACCCTTTCAGGAACAGGGAAGAAGAAAATTAAAAAAGATGCATCTTCCCTTTTTTATTATCTCAAGGATTTAAAGAGTTAATATAATAATAAGTTAATAAGTTAAATAATAAGTTAATATAAAAATAAGATATAATTTCCCAAAAGAGAAACTCTCTAGAATGCTAGGTACCAAATTCTCCAGCTAGAAACTAGAAATTAGAGGTAGAAAATAACTAACAAAAATATTTAATAATATAATTTTAATTACATAGTTACACAACCATATAACACAATTACACCACTATATATTACTCATAGTCTCTTTAACTCATTATTTAGCATTTCAATTATTTTTCTAGTTCAATTAGTCTTTGCTCCTGAAACTTTCGTCAGCTGCGTGAGGCCACGTGTCTGAATTTACAATACAAACATCATTGATCCAGTAAACTCAGTAGTTCTACATTTTAAAACAAATGTATGGAAATACACCTAAGAAACACACACCACTGTATTTGTAGCCCAGAGTAAAGATAAATAATAGCAATCTATTGCAATTACGGCATCTTTTTAGCTGGATCCCTACATTCAAAGTTATTTTTAATTCCCTATAGTTCCCACCTTGCCTCAGAAGTAATAGTCAACTTCATCAATGATTTTTGGTTTTTATTTATAAAGTTTCCATCATTCACACGATGTACTCAAATAAAGTTAATTACTATGGTAGAAAATCTTACTACCACCTTTCCCTAATTCTTTTTGGAAATTTTTAAGCTTTCTTATATAAAATCTGTATATATTGTTTAACAAGGAGAATCAAAGACATCCTTTTGGTGAGACAGCTGTAATGAATTTCTCAATATGTATTTTATCTTAGAGCAAACAACGTATATATGCTGACTTTATGTCTGTGGAGGCTTGGATGCTAGGTATCCCCCCAAAAGCACCCTTTCTCACCCTGATATGGGAGAAAATATAGCAAAAGGCTCATGGGGTGTGGTAAGGACAGGCAAAGAACAAGCTCCAGTTGCCCTCATGGGCAAAGCAGTCTTAAACTGGGGACACCAGTTCAATTTATTATCAGCTAAATCAGAGTATTATAATGACAAATACAACCAAATCCTAAAAACCACTCCACCTGGCCCCTTCTCTGTGGGCACTAATTTCACTTCCAATTTTCTCCATCTTCTCCCTCCAGTGGAACCTGGGGTTGGCGAATGGGGATTCAGTTTATCACACATTGTCTCTGCCACTCCTCCCTCCTCAGCGGCAGGGCTCCTCACGCTCCCGCCCTGCTCCCACATGACACAGTCCTTCATGGACTTCTCCAACATGAGTCCTTCCCATGGGCTGCACTTCTTCAAGAACTGCTCCAAGTGTGGGTCCCTTCCCTGGTGTGCAGTCCTTAGGAAACAGTCTGTGGGTCTCCCACAGTGTTGTAAGTCCTGTCAAACCTGCTTCAGAGTGCATTCATCTCTCCATAAGGCCAGAGGTCGTGCCAGGAGCCTGCTTCAATGTGAGCTTCCCACGGGGTCCCAACTTCATTCAGGCACATCCACCTGTGTGGGTGGTGTGGGTCTCCTCCATGTGCTGCAGGTGGATCTCTGTGCTCCCATTGAACCTCCAAGAGCTGCAGGGGCACAACTGCCTCACCATGGTCTGCACCAGGGGCTGCAGGGAAATCTCAGCTCCAGCATTTGGAGCACCTCCTCCCCCAACCCTTCTCCACTGACCTTGGTATTTGCAGAGCTGTTCCACTCACTTATTCACTCCTCCCTGCAGCTGCAGTTGTGCAGGTTTTTTCCTCCCTTCTTAAATCAGTTATCCCAAAGGCACTGCCACAGTCACTTACTGGCTCAGCCTTGGCCAGCAGCACATCCATCCTGGAGCCAGCTGGCACTTTGTGACTCGGGGAAAGCTTCCAGCAGAAGCTGCCCCTGAGGCCCCCCACTACCAAAATCTGGCCATGCAAGCCAGAGATAATGCCCTTTAATAACAGCACAAGGCCAGCACAGTGCTACTATCAATTGACTCTGGCATCACCACAGCAACAGGCCTCCTTCTTTCCTTCTTTTCTGAGTATCTCTGGCATGCTTCACATTGCCTAACTTAACACCTACTGTCACTTTCTTTTTTTGCTTGAACTTCTCACCCTCTTCAGTATATATTCCCCTTTTGCTCTCAAACAGAACTCCAAAAGCACTACATTTTCTTCCATAGCTAAGATCAGTAATTATATATTACACATAATCACTTATACTTTCAAGAAGATACTACAGTTATATACTGACACCAGCAACATTCAGTGCTCCATTTTAAGATCTGAAACAAGACCAGTTTTCTTCTTTTAAGCATCAGCCACAACACAGCATTGAATTTTCTTCAAAATACAGTGAAGCCATGGTGAGTCATCCATCCAAATTTAGGATTATTATTTCTCTATAAACTTAGATGAGCAGATTAATGAGGGCACATTTCCTTTTTCACAGCAAGAACAAGGGGTTTTCCTCTGATACCATGAAACTGAAGAAAGGAACAGCTCTGCAACCTAGAAGAAACTCTTAAGAGTTTCTGTAGATCCTTTCCAAACTATGGTTGCTCTTCTTGAGGTCTGACTTTTGATTTTAACTCTAGAACCACAGAAAATCTTACAATAGCAACTTTACCTCTGATGAAGTTTCCTTCATCAAGTTACTTCTATACCATGAAAGTACTTGCAAAGTAAGTGCAGACAGAGTAGGTAAAGAATTTCTAGTATGTAAAAATTGAAGACTGAAGACTGTAGACTGGAAAAAAAAAAAAGTCATCCACTAAAAAACTCCTATAGAGTCTCAAAGGTACATTTTAACTGAAATCTGAGGAGGACAGAAGACTTACAGAAACAAGTAATCAAGATTAATTGGTTTTAAGTCCTTACAAAGTTAAAAAAATCTGAATAAACATGAGAGAGGCTTCCCTTCAGAGATGCTTCATATTTCTTTTACGTGAAGAACGTACACATTTCTTAGCACAGGAATACTATACAGGAGAGACCAAGCCAAAGCAATCAACACATGTTATGTACAGGTGAAATTGTTTCTAAATCTCCTTTCTTGTGGGAAGGACAGACCACAGAGGAAAATCTAACAGTCACAAAAGAGAAGGACTGGAAGGACCCTGAAGTGCACAGAATGACCTGTACAATTTAAAAACTATAGTAACAACAGTAAGCATATGTTTGTTTGTAAGTGAAATAAAATCTCACCACACCTATTGTGAGAAAGAGAATTTCCCAACTTGAATTCCTTGTGAGAAAAGGCATTTCCCACCTTAAATTTATGCCACACAATTAGCAGCAGAACACAGTGTATTTATAAACATGTGTTAAGAGCTTGTTTAGTTATGGACACAAGCTGTGTCCAAAGTCCACTTAGAATCTCTATTTGCAAGGATTAAAACACCTATGAACAATCAGAAGCTAGAAATAATATATTTGCTTGAAATAACATAACAGATTTGCTAAATTGACCTATATACAGAAATTTTACCATCACTGTATTAGGAGAAAAATCTAGAACTGAAAATATATATATTATACTGATATAATACTGAATATATATATATAAATATAATACTGAAAAACAAAGACACAACTTCAACTGATCTGGAAAGAACAAACTAGTACCAAAATTGATATTCACTGCCCAACTTGATGTGTGATATTTTGTTTAATACATTTTTCAGTTATGCCAAAGTAATAATGGCCAGGAAAAGACTCTTATATTTATACCAGTTCTTATATTTAAGTACTGGTATAAATTTAGTATTTATATTCATAATTCTCCAAGCATAAGAAACCAGATTAAAAGAACCTTGAAACACACAGTGCACGCAACAGGATACCTTCTCTAAATTGCATTCCTGCTACAAGTAGTTACCATTACATGGAAATTTGTCTTCTCTTAATCTGGTGTTTAAAAACCCAGAGAAGCCTGACAGGTGTAGCAATCAGAAGTTTTTTAAATACCTGCATACTGATCCTTAAATGCTTGACTTGAAAAACTACGTGCAGACATCACGGATCTTGTCCTCCATATCTACTTTAAGCCACCTTTCCAATTGATTCCCTCCATTTTTGAAAGAAAGAAGGATTTTTTTCAGGATCTGTTCACCCTTGTGCTTTTAACTGCATCTGAAGCCCCTGCTGTTCGTCAAAGCCACCAGGTGGCAGAATCATGTAATGCCATGATTCTGTATGCTTTCACCAACCTCACACTCACAAAAAAACCCCAAAGGGTCTGCCCCAAAACAAACCATGTAACCCACCAAAGACAGAAGCATAAAACTACCTGTCTAAAATGAATCTAAAAACACTTATTGCCCTGACACCCTTCGTAACAAGAGGAAGAATGATTAACCAGAGAACTATACCTTAAGGGATATGATAGTTCATATATCTGGATTCTTCGAAGTGCCTTCCTTTCCTCACAGTCATCAAGCACAGTTTCAGGAACCATCTTATTTATTCACCCTCTCCTTTCAATAGCAAGTCACAACTGTAGCCACTATCTCATTATACAGGATAAAGAACCCTGGTATTTGAGCTCTCATTATTTATTAACACACATGTACATTGGGAGGTTACACACAAAGATACTGATTAGGCACAAAAAAAAAAATTAGGTTTTGTATGGTGCCATAAATGATGCATTCAGGCAATGACAGGAAATGGCATTTACGTATTTGTGGTTCCTGCTCCCAAAAGTTTCTACAATAAAGGTCACTGAAAACATGTATCAAGAACTATCAAGACCTCCAAAACGTTGAAGATGTCCTTGCCCTGGAGCTCATCCTAGCATAACAAATAATACACATACAAGAAAATAATTATATAATGCTTTAGAGAGGACACCTATGAGTTGATGTACTGCCATTACATCCTCGAAATTAATCAGGATTTGCAAACTTTCCAATAGCTGACTGTTCTATTTGTAGACCCACATATTATTATTAGAACACATACCAACTGCCAAAATTGAGTTCTTCAGTAGTAAGCACAAGGTGGCTATTACTGTTATTCAGCAAATGAATAATTTTGATAAGGAATAAAATTCAGATCTACCTCATGGCCTCAATTCTTGTAATTTTTTGACTAATTAAAAATGTTATATATATATACACACATATTATGTATTTTTGGCTCAATTTAAATCTAATCAGAACTACACCCAGTGCTGCCATATGCTAACAGTACAGAACGAGTAGCATATCACTATCTGCCCTTTCATTCCATTCCTTTCAGTACACAATCCTTGGAAAGGGACAGAAGGTAAGCAACGCAACTTCAACTGCAGCCCATCCAGATACCGGTCTGATTGCTCAATGTCACAGAATAACTCTTTCAATAGACAGCAAGCATTTAACAAAGGATAGAATCACTGATACCAGAAGTCAGATACTCACATTAAGTTTCTCAAAATTTGAACATTATAAGTACCCAATTCTGTTAATATAAGAAGTAAATAAAGTCCTCTCCACTGCAAATGGACAAATCAATCCTATTACTCCAAAACTCCAGTCCTATGGCTGTTAAACAGTTTCAGGAAAGGCTGTAATATTTTCAAAACTTTTTGGAATTGTCTTCACAGAAAACAAAGTCAGAGAAAAGTATCTTTCTATGCTAATTCACATCATCTTTCTAAGACAGTATAGTTTGTTCTTGAAGGCAATCTCAGTAAGCACTGTGGTTTCTTCTCTGCAAGAGAAAAATATGTGCAAGAACAGAAATATTTTTTGCCTCATTAATAAGGAATAAAAATACCACCATTATTCCAACATTTCCTATGAAGCACAGAGTTCCACAGTGCACCTAAATCCTTCACTTGAGCTTTTTTTTGACAACCTAATAGTTTGCTAATGTCCTTCCATCTAATTCCTCCTACTACTACAATGTGAATTTGTATAGATTGGTGTATTATTTGAATGCTATTTGCTTACGCTACTACAGGTTTCATTAAGTACAATCAAACTCCAGTATTTCCCAAAGACATTTGTTTCAAAGCACTTGAAAGTCAGACGGCATGGAGAGACAACTGTAGGTTTCAAAGAACAAGAGAAACTGTTTAATGAGATAACAACACTACACATACAATCATCTGGATAAACTGTCCTCTCACTCCCTATCCTGACACAACAAAATCCATGCTTCAGAGCAGTCTTCAAGTATTGTCCCGTTTTCTTAAAAGGTAAAAAAGTACTGTAACACCAACAGATGCCATGAATTAGTTATCTGTAACCTTGCAAATTAATATACCACCTTGGAGTTTTGAGGTGTAAGAGGAGCAAAAGCAAATGGTATGAAACAGAGATTAAGATAAACTATTAATCAAGAAAGTATGGCTAGAAATCTTGCCATTCTGAAGTAGATTATCTCTTATACTACTAAAGTAAACAGTTAAAATCGATTTTGCTTCCTAAGTGAATGAGTAGTTCTATCAGTTTGAAAGGCTCCAAAGAGAAAGAATGTTGCTTTGAGTATCAGCTTCCTCCAGGGAAAACTGACAACAGAAGTAACTAGATTTACCTTTAAAAGGAATTTTTTAAGTATTTCATGAATTCCAGAGCCTTCAAATAACATAACACTTCCCATCTATAGCTAGGTCTCTCATTTTACCAGAAGAGATGCCCATCAACAGACACTTTTAGACTAGAAAGCAGTCCAGCAATTCTCAGTCCTCTTTCTACTCTTCCTGCCTGAATTTCTAGAGAAGCAGGCATAAGACCAAATTTATTTAAAAATATGTCCCCCACCCAAAGAGAAACCAAAACACACACATAAAAAAAAAAAGAAAAAACACACCCAAAAAAAACCCCAAACGCAACCACCTCCACTTTCACTGACAGTAAAAGGCAGATCAAATGAGGGAAAGAAAAGTTGCCTTCATTTCCACACATGTAAGTGTAGAATTAGGCAGAATATTATTTTCCAGGACAATCCACTTTTTTACCACCTCCTGAGTGCCAACTATACTCTCCAAATCCACACTCTTAGAAAAAAAAACAGCTGCTCAGCAAACATATGGGCATCTTCACTAAAGGTCTATTACATGCCCAAACATTCCTACAAAGAGGAAAAAAAACCAGAAAAGGAGTAGAAGGGGTCAATGCCACCCCTGAGAAAGTCTGCTTTTACAAAACAATAGATTTTAAAAAGCTACCATGGGCATTTTGTTTAAATTTATGACAGCAAAGTAAATTTCTGTTGATTTTAAATTGCTTTCTCTACTAAATTACTTTTCCATAGGCATTTGGAAGGCTGTGCTTCATGTAGGTAGCATCTCTAACACGGAAAAATAATTCCTAAGGACATATTTTCCTCAAGGAGAACAAAACGCAGCAATTTACTTCTACAGAACTTTTCTGGAATAATGCTCACTAGAAATTCAAGCACACAAAGAGTTAGGTGAAAATCATCTGGATATAAAGGGCTAATTCAGAAATCTATTTTTAAAGTGGTTTAAAACTGTGTGAAGTAAGCAGCATTTGGTTTTGGTTTCTTTTCCTTCTTCCTCCAGCTTTAACCCTAAGGAAAAAGAATTAAGAAAAGCTCAAGGTTGGACTTCATCCAAAATATGAAAATAAAAAACTAAGGGAATGACGGGAGCATATGTCCGAGTTATACTCCAGAAGTGTAACATGTCTTTTTCCCTTCCACTGGGGGCATATTCTTAAGCAAACTGACAGCAATGGACAACTTTGTGAATCTTAAGGGAACTGCAACCAGCTGATGAGGCCCCATAGAGTTCTCAAAAAATTGTCACAAAGGAGCCATGAATGATGGTGATGCTGTAGTAAAGAGTATTACCACGCTGGGGGGCAGGACTGACAAGTATTTTGTCTGGGGAGCGTTTCTGAGGCGCTTACCTCCTTTGAAGTCTCTTGGCGTCAGGATGAATGCTAGCTGTCCTGGGGCTGCCATCCCTTTGAGGGGAGGGAGATACAGATGAGCCCAAAGGTTCTCTTCTAAACACAAGTCCTTACTGCAAGCTGGCCAAAAGGTCCCTGCAATCAAAGAAATCATTGTGGTTTTGCATGTGGCGCATTTATGTCCTTTCATCAAGGTTTGTCAGCCATCTAACATGTTCAACCACAAAGGAAAAAATAAAGGCATCTGCTGGATAGCCAATGCAGAACAGAAACTAAGTAAAGAGAAGAACTGTTCATTCCAGTTTGGACTCTGTGAAGTCCATGAAAACCACAAGTAACATGACACTTCAGACTAAGCAGAACCATCTCAGTATACAGCATTTTGTGCATGTGTACATGTATAAAAAATCTGTTTGCCTTTGGAATCATTCTCCAATGCTCTGAAACGCCTGCCTTCTTCACATCTCAAGAAAAAAATGTCACATTTTAACTCCTAGACATACCAGTCCATTCTACTATCCAATCCAGTAGACACTCTTCAACAATTACCTCCTGCAATCACCACAGTATACAATTAATCTTTAAATGCATCTCTTTTGCCATAAGCTAGTTGTAGCAGAGCTTGCAGAGCCACTTGCTTGCGATAAACCCCACAACAATGAATGTTCTGTCACAGTGCTGAAAAAAGATTCCTTCTGCAGAGCATTTAGCAGACTTTAGTGTTTGCATGCCAACATGCTAAAGCCACGAGCTCCATGTTTTTCCTAATGTGAGTCATCTCTAACAGTATCCATATTCACAGCCTCCTTGGCACATTTCCTGGGCACATGCCCTTCCACCATAGAAATGCTTCTTTACAACCCAGCTGTCACAAGCCTAGGCATGTCATATTAAGCACATGATTTCCCAGAGCTGCAAACTAGTGGGCAATCTGGATCTGTAACTTCTACCAACGTATATTACAGTAGAAGCACTGTAGACATATATAGACATATATTTCTTGAATTGGCTGCAAAACCAGCTCCTAGCTAGTAAATTCAAGCAGCTTGCACAACAGAAGAACAGCACACATTTCACTTCATAAAGGAATGGGTAACCACTACTTTGGAATACTAAGTGTACATGAACCCATGCTTTTTCTCTTTCCACCTGCCTACAGCCACTTTCCCTTTCCTTGCTTCATAACACAGTGGTGGAAGACCAAAAAATCCTGTCCCTTACAGCCTTTTAACTGTTATGTTTTTTATTCTTAGTGGGACTGACAAGATTCATCCTTCCCTTCCCTGTCCACCAGGTAAATAAGTACTTCATAACTGTATCTACCAAGCCATTGTCTTATGGGGGAAAAAACCTAACTGCTAACTGGGGTAAATCTTTTCCCATGAAGTCCACTTACAAAGATTAATGAGTGATTTATGTGGTCCTATGACAATCCCAACAGACCATCTATTCACCTATTATAAATAATCACCAAGAAGGCAAGTAACTCAAAAATGTAACTCATAATCAAAGCTCCAAATGGAACTGAATTTTACTGAGTGATACTGATTATTGATGAACTGTACAAGGTCCCAAAACACAAAATTGGAAGCTAAAGCAAATCAAGAAATTGGAACCAAAAGTAAATTAGCATCAGTTCACAGAATTCTTTATCTCAGGTAAATTGCACTACATCTAAAGCAGAACTAGCGGAAGAACCTTGCAATGAATACTGAGATTAGCACTTCCCCCCCACCAAAATGTCACCATACACCTGTGTATCTTAAACCTTCTTCACTGGAGTAGTTCACATCAATAGGACTCAGGGAGCTTATAATTACTCCCTTCTCTATAACAGAAGCAAAATTCCAACAGCAAACATGAGGCACAAGAACACCTTCTTCTCCATTGTCGAAAAATACAATTGCTCAAATGCTTACATCTGTTCCTGTTTACCCATTACATCAAATTAAATTCAAAATGAAAGTTACAAATCAGATTTATTTCTTAGCCCTGGTATCAACTCATTTAAAGGTTTATCCCTTTTTTTACCACTTACCACAACTTCCAACATCTTCTACACCCTGCTCTGCATCTATTAAGCTATAACCCTCTTTTCCTACCCCTTCTGCATTCACATGCTACTAAATTCCACTACTCCCTTTACAGAACACACATAGGCCAATCCTTCTTCAAAACTTTTACTACTAATGTCATTGTACACACATATATATCAACACTACAACAGCTCAGGATCTTGTCCTGGGTTGACGGAGCCTTATATCCCATATCTGGACTGGGTTGTTATGTCTAACAGCCAATGCTTTGCTGGCTGTGGCTTCTACTGCGCTTGCTGCTTTTGGCTTTGCTGCTGGCTGCTTGCTTGCTTGCTTGCTCCTGCTTGCTAATTTAGCCGCTTTTGCTTTCTGCTGCTTGTTTTTGTGCTGTTTCTGTTTTTTTTTTCCTTTTCTCCCTTTTCTCTCTCTTCCCCCCCCCCCCCCCGAAGATTTGGACCGGCTCCGGACCTGAGGACCTGACCTGAGGATCTTCAAGGATCTCCGAGCCTGCGGAAGAAGCTCTGTGCCCTCCCCCCACAGTAACTTGAGCCTTTTCCTTTTCTCTTGTGGGGGGAAGAGTTCTTGTTAATAAATCGGTTTTTTCCACTTGTCTCCTCCAAAGAATTTCCTTCCCAAACCCAGGGCTGGGGGCAGGGAGGGGTGGTGGAGGTTTGTCTTAGGGGACTTCCTCTCGGAGGGTCTTCTAATTTGCCCAAACCAATACACTTTTTGGTGCATTGGCCGGGAAACAGGAACCAAAGCAAGTGGAAAAAACCTTAATAATAATAATATTGGTGATTCTAATTGTTTGTGGGTGCATTGGGATGGTTTTTTCTAGACTCATAATGTCATTTGGGGTGAAAGCCTGCCAATATTTTTGGTCCCTAGGGTCTTTTGAGACTCTATTATTTCTGTGGTACCTAGGGCTATTTCCTTACCCGGAGATAGCTCTGGTATTGCTCCTCATACGTAGTTCGTGTAGCCGTGGGGCACTAATCAAAATATTCATTGGGCTGGGCTTGTTTGTGATGATTTACAGAAAGGCTGTAAATATGTTTGATGGTTCGTTATTATGGTTGAGCACTCAGTTTGTTAGGGGAGAAGCGGGGGAGGAGTTTTTTCAGCCTCTGCTTTCCCTCTTCTCCTATGAATTGTTTATATCCCTGTTAGAAAATGTTCAGTTTCCCCTGAGTGTTAAAGAGTCCATCTTTCTGGTATTTAATTTAGTGAGTGTCCTCTATACTGTCTGCAGCTTACATAAGATGAAAGCTGTGATTTCCAAGGGGGCTAATGAGACTTCTGATTCAGGGGCAAAACCAAGTAGGAGAAATCTTGAATGGAGTGGGAAATGGGAAGATATAGGCCAAATTCTAAAGGAATTTTCTGATCCTATAATCTGGGACCTCCCGTCTGAACAGATTCAGAACCCAGTTAAGGTGGCAAGGTACTTGAAGGAGAAGTGCCATGGTAATACTAAGGAGGAAAGGATTATTGCAGTGAGCTGGGCCTTGGCATATGTTTATCGTACTCTGCTAGATACTGAAGGACAGCAGATAGAAGACAGGGAACAGGGAGATAAACTAGTTACCATCCCAGTCACTCAGGCTGCAGCTAATATTCCAGGCTCCAGACCAGTAGTTAAATCAGACAGCAGGCCTCAACTAAGGGCTGTTGCTGCTAATACAAAAGGTGGAAAGTGTACAAGGAAGACCGATCGCAAGGTGGAGGATGATGATGATGATAATCCAGGAGAAGGACCTTCACCAAAATCAGAAACCACATCGAGGGGTGTAGATTCTGGAGCCAATATTGATTCCTTTTCTCTAAAGGACCTTAGGGGCCTAAGAAAGGATTACAGGCGACAACCCAATGAATCTATAATTAGTTGGTTAGTTCGCCTCTGGGATGCTGCAGGGGAGGCTACAGTCCTGGATGGCACTGAGGCGAGGCATTTGGGATCACTGTCACTTGATCCTGTTATCGACCAGGGCATGATGAGGGAAGCCAATGCTCACAGCCTCTGGGAACGGATTCTGTATGGTGTAGCACAAAGATATCTGTGTGCAGATGACCTCTATCTGCAGCAGACGCAGTGGAGGACCATAGAACAGGGGATCCAACGTCTGAGAGAGATGGCAGTAGCAGAACTCATTTTTTCAGATGATGTAACAACTAGAAATCCAGACCTGGTACCATGTACACCTGTAATGTGGAGAAAACTTGTGCGACTTGGGCCAGCTGAATACGCTTCTGCTCTGGCAATAATGAAGCGAGAGGAGACACATGAGACTGTGCTCGATATGGCAAAAAAGCTTCGAGCATATGCTGATGCTGTACATGGCCCAACTCATGCCAGAATTGCAGCTGTGGAAACACGACTGCAGAAATTAGAAGACAAACTAGAGGAGAATCACAAGAAGCTCAGGGAAGAGATTAAGGAGGACTTCCTCCAAATCTCGGCTGTGCAAGTTAGAGGTCCTGGTGTCCAACGCAGGCGTCCCTTTGATGGGGAGAGAAAGTACACCCCACGAGCTGAGTTGTGGTTCTTCCTGCGTGAGTCTGGAGAAAATATGAGGAAATGGGATGGGAAACCTACTGCTGCTCTGGCACAACGGGTGCGCAATTTGAAGGAAGGCAGGATTTACAGAGGAAGTCTCACCAAACAGAGAGCAGCTCCAGTTGTTCGCAGCCAGGATGTCAAGTATGATGTCGATGGTGACTTGTCCGATCCCCTTGAGGGAACCTCTAAGACATATACCCGAGGAAAGAAGGATAATCAGGCTTAGAGGGGCCCTGCCTCTAGCCAGGTAGAGGTTAGGGAAAATCGTGTTTTTTGGACAGTGTGGGTTCGTTGGCCTGGCACATTGAAGCCACAAAACTATAAGGCTTTGGTTGACACTGGCTCGCAGTGTACATTGGTCCCATCGAGATATGTAGGGGCAGAAGCGGTTTCCATCGCTGGTGTGACTGGGGGATCCCAAGACTATACGTTGGTAGAGGCAGATGTGAGCCTGACAGGAAATGAATGGAAGAAACACCCCATTGTGACCGGCCCAGAGGCCCCATGTATTTTGGGCATAGATTACCTCCAAAGGGGGTATTTCAAAGACCCGAAGGGACTCAGGTGGGCATTTGGTGTGGCAACTGTGGTGACAGAGGGCGTCCAACAATTGAGTACCGTGCCTGGACTGTCCGAGGATCCACTGACAGTAGGACTCCTGAAGGGGGAAGAACAACAGGTACCAATTGCCACTTCGGTAGTGCATCGCCGGCAGTATAGAACAACTCGAGATGCCGTGATCCCCATCCATAGGATGATCCGGGAGCTGGAGAGCCAAGGGGTGGTTAGCAAAACCCACTCACCCTTCAACAGTCCCATTTGGCCTGTGCGTAAATCTGAAGGAGAATGGAGATTAACTGTGGACTATCGTGCATTGAATGAAGTGACACCACCACTGAGCGCTGCCGTGCCAGACATGTTGGAGCTCCAGTACGAGCTGGAGTCCAAGGCAGCGAGGTGGTATGCCACTATTGATATTGCCAATGCATTTTTCTCCATTCCTTTGGCAGCGGAATGCAGACCCCAGTTTGCTTTCACCTGGAGGGGAGTGCAGTACACCTGGAATCGACTGCCCCAGGGGTGGAAGCACAGTCCCACCATCTGCCACAGACTAAGACTGAATACTGAGATTAGCACTTCCCCCCCACCAAAATGTCACCATACACCTGTGTATCTTAAACCTTCTTCACTGGAGTAGTTCACATCAATAGGACTCAGGGAGCTTATAATTACTCCCTTCTCTATAACAGAAGCAAAATTCCAACAGCAAACATGAGGCACAAGAACACCTTCTTCTCCATTGTCGAAAAATACAATTGCTCAAATGCTTACATCTGTTCCTGTTTACCCATTACATCAAATTAAATTCAAAATGAAAGTTACAAATCAGATTTATTTCTTAGCCCTGGTATCAACTCATTTAAAGGTTTATCCCTTTTTTTACCACTTACCACAACTTCCAACATCTTCTACACCCTGCTCTGCATCTATTAAGCTATAACCCTCTTTTCCTACCCCTTCTGCATTCACATGCTACTAAATTCCACTACTCCCTTTACAGAACACACATAGGCCAATCCTTCTTCAAAACTTTTACTACTAATGTCATTGTACACACATATATATCAACACTACAACAGCTCAGGATCTTCAAGTCAGATTTCTGTCAAGCTAATCATGCCAGTCCCAAAAACACGTAATTTTTCTGGAAACCCCTTATTATTTTCCACTTCTTGTCTTTACAGATTTTACCCTGACTCCAATTACTGGTAAAAACACCTTCTATTCACATAAATAATTTCCATTCTCCCTTCCTCTTTTATGTTTTTGTTTTGTTCTTACAAGTTGCTGTTTCAAGGAACTGTTGAAGGAAGCAGAAAGAGAGAAAGCTCAGTACCTTCATATGATCATTTTTATCCCAACTGTTATGCAACAGCTTAGAATTTATTAGTATAATGAAAGAACCTTAACAATTTGTTTAAAAACACTGGCTACTAAATACAAGAACTGCAATGTTTTAGAACTACTACAGTCCTTAAACTTATTCACTGTGAAACTTCCCTTTCGAAGTTCAGCATTTCTGAGTCTAATCAACTTTTTCCAAATAACAATTTCTGAAATTTCAACATTCAACCATTTAAAAATGCTTACTGACATGTTTTGCAACATGCCATAATGTCCCTTAAGTGTAAAGAATGTGACTTTTCTGCTTTTATACCACTATGTGCATACGAACACACTTATTCTAAGTAACTTGACCCAAAAAGCTGTATCAATGCCAAAGTACAGTGAACAATACAGACTACCTAACATTCATATTTAAGATGCAACAGAAACATACTATGTAAGAGCACCAGATGATGACGGATGTAGGTAAAGAAGTTTTCAACCACAATGTTTTAGATGTTCATGAGAACATCAGATCAATAGGCTGGCAACCACCTGATGGCAGGAATAATAACATTCTAGATGAAAAGCCTGGTGCCACGAATTCTATCAGAGAAAAAAAAAAAAAAAAAAAAGAGGAAACCAACCCACAAAACTAATGCACCTAAACCTGGGCATAAAGACATCCACACAGCCTCTTTTTTCAGCTCTACTGTTGGCTGATGGAAGAAGCTTCATAAACAATGTATTGGCACCGGGCTTGCATAAAACTTTAAATTAATCTGAACCATCAGTGTACAATGCTCTAATCCTTAAGACAAAAGATTTAAAAATATAAATAAAAAAGAGGCGATTAGTCCCCTGCCTACTCAGTGAGCTGAACCACTTCACTGGAAGTTCCAACAGCCCCTCTGTGGCCACTCGCAAGGCAGAGTTGGACATCCCCTCTGCAGCAACAGCAGCAAAAAGCTTGCACCTCAACACCACATTAATATTCTCCCTTCAGAGGCCTGCAGCAAGAAGTGCAGCAGTCAACGCACAAGTTACAGAAGGACATTTGACACAAGATTACATACGGATAGAAAGCAATGCTACATCACCCTGACCTGTACGGTCAAACTAAACACAGGGCTTCATGTTACAGCTAATCTAGAAGTAAGCCATTACCAAAAACTGTGGTACTTTTCCTTCCCCCCACCTCCCAGTTTTTAGGCCACCCGAGCCTACCATTTTTTTATTTATATCTTTTTTGCACCTGACCTAGCAGTTCTGTAGACAAAAGTCAGAACTGGCTGATCTTTTAGTGTTCAAGGTTTGCTCTTCTCAAGAGCTGGGTTGTTTTTGGTAGGAACGGGAGAAGACATTGAGGAAACTTGTTTCCCACGTCAACCAAGTCATGATGCAGCCAACAGACCCAACACAAGTTAAATGGCAGGAACACATAAGCAGGATGAGGAACAAGATACTGCTGCTGTCTATTTTTCATACCTGTTAGATCTGCCTGAAAGCAGGTACTGAGATGTGAAATTACACACACCATACAGAGGCCAGCAATCACAGCAGTAGAGAGGCAGCTTTTAAGGCCATCACAAGGACAACACAAACATATTCCAATAAATGATATTTTACATTAAGCTTTCTAAATTTTTATTTAAAACAAGATCAGAATAACATGATACAGTTAAGTACTTACGTAACAAAATATTGTTACTACAGACTCCCACTTTTCTTTCTGATATACTAGGTGATGCTTCCCAACCTTGATATATTTGTACAGTAAGAATTAACCATAAAAGGCTAAAAGTGCAGAACTGATGAACAGCAAAATTCTTGAAGTCATCATTGTTTACTAGGCAGATTTTCAACAGAGGTGAAAAAATAGAACAATATGATGCAGATTCCAGAAGGTATTAGTAATACCTTTGACTGCTAAAGGAAAATACTGGAATAACAAATTTCTAAAACTACAATGTAAAACAGTACCTTTGAATAAAGACAATGCAAACAAGGGACTTTTTTTCTCATTAAGAGCACAGTAAATAACTACAGGGAAAGACAGAAGTAGTAAAGACTACGGGCAACAAAGGTTCAGAGTTCAAGCCAACGTCTGAAATACAAAGGGACCAAATTATTTTAAGTATGAAAACAGGACTTCACAGCAAAACAACATGGCTCTAGAAACAGAGTTTAGTGGTTCTTTGGCAACCTTTTGCTTTTGTCTTATTTATGGCTACGAGGGGCTCTATCAATGGAAGCTTTCTACTTGTTCTCTCAATCAGTAGACTGACAAGGTCTGAGAGCCTATCAGAACCATTACAGAAACCTTCTTGCTACCTCCCTCTGAGCAGCCCAGTCAGATGCCTCCTCCCCATTTACTACAGACAAATGAAGGCAACATTCATTCAACTTTGCAGGCTAGAGTTGCCTACTGAGAGCCGAGGGTTACCAGGGTTCAGAAGAAAAATAAGCATACCAGAACATGGGCTGGCTCACAGGAGAGTGGGCCTCATTTTATTCTCAACATTGCCACAATAACAGAATTTGCAACTCCAGCCTTCCTCTCATTCCAGCTGCAGGAATTCCTACAGGTGAAGAACAATTCCTTCTAGCTTTGGTGAAGAGAATAAAGAAAGCATTTCAGTGCCTCAACCCCTCACAAAATGCAATGATGACAACATGGCTGCAATTGTAGCAATAAAAATGAACAACAGTTATAGCTTTTTTCATTCAATCCTGCCAAAACGAGTCCAGGAAGGACAATGGGGGTACGGAAGGGTGTGGAGCACAAGTCTCATGAGGATTGCCTGGGGGAGGTGGGGGAGAAAAGGAGGCTCAAGGGAGACCTTACTGCTCTCTACAATCACCTGAAAGGAGGCTGCAGTGAGGTGGGGGTTGGTCTCTTCTCCCAGGTAGTAAGTGACAGGATGAGAGGAAACAGCCTCAAGTTGTACCAGGCAGAGAAATTTCTTCACAGAAAGGGTTGTAAAACATTGCAACAGAGTACCCAGGGAACCATCCCTGAAAGCATTCCGAAAATGTGAACACATGGTTTAATAGTGAACATAGCGGTCATGGCGCTAAGTTGATGGCTGGGCCTCATCTTGAAAGGTCTTCTCCAACTTTAACAATTTTATGACTCCATGGTTCTAACACCCATCCAAAGTTCAGGGACTGTAGTTTGCAAAAATCAGGTCTGCAAGGGCACGTGCTGCTGCTGTGGGGCTGGGCACAAAGCACAATGACAGATCATCAAGAAACTACTCACATATTTCACTTCTCCTCACACTGAGGTAGTAGCCCCTTTTGCAGTGGATTCTACAGTCTTAAAGTTAAGCAGGAAAAACCTCCATTTTATCTCCCACCCCAATAAGCATGATGAAATATGCCAAAGGCTGCCTGCTCTCTCAAATGACGACAGAATGCACCAAGTCCATTAACTTCTAGCTGACCCACAGCATACATTTTAAGTCGCATCAGTTCAGAGATGCTCGTAAATGTCAAACTAAACCAGTTAAACCTGTAAAGCCAAAGAACATCAACTTCAAACTTATTGAAGTCCCACATAACTCCACATTCCACATAACAGCCACATTCCAAGTTACATTACCTAGAATATTCAACACATCCACATTAAAGTTCATGAGTCTCCTAAAGCATTCGAGTTCAGGTTCTTTAAATTCAGCAAATACTGATCTAAAAAAACCCAAAAACTTGCTAGTGGCTTAAAACCCACCTCATATAAGCTGTTACAATATTTAAGCTGTCTTCCCTTTAAAACAGTACATGAGATTATCACATGAAATTTGCTTACCTTGACCACTCAGCAAGTACATATTGCCATATTTCAGCACAACTGATCAGAAAGCACTAAACTATCAGCACTTAAACACAGAAGGGCTTTCCTGTATATACACTGAGTCACATCCAACCTTCTCTAAAAAAACAAAACCTAGCCTGAACTTCAGTCATCCTCCAGAATACTGGCTTTCCAAACCTTACACTGTTCCTGGGAAGCTCTTTACTGACTGCATTGCAGTTTTCCAGCCCACTGTGAACTGGCCGTGTTACTGCGAGGATCACTGATCCTGTGTACACCAAAGCCCTAACCAGCACAAGACTTGCTACGGCTCAGCCACAGAGCCAACCTCACATCCATCTGATCATCAAAAACAAAACCACAGATTAATTTCAGAATCACCATTTTTCATGAATAAATTTCTGTTCTTGTTGGAGTTCATTTGCCAGAACTCACTGTACAACAGAGTTCAGTTAATTAAACTTCATAAAAGCACTTTTATTTTTTATTAGGGTAGACTGTATCACTCATAAAAGTCAACCAGAAGCTATTTTATGTGTCCTTGCTGTCTATAGAAATACCAGATTCACTTGCAGCAGTAGGTATCTTACATCCTAGACATGAAATAAAAAGCCATACGGGTTTTAAGTAACATAAAGCCTGAATTTAAAATTATTGGCAGCTATCCTTTATGAGCCTTCTATCACTGCTTCCTATAAGCTCTTTTTAAAGAATTCTTAAAATACATTTATAAAATGGGAAGCTGTCCATGTGAAATAAAGGGGGAAATATACTCTTAAGTCTTATTCTTCTTGGGTCAATAAATTTAAACAGTTCAAAAGAGGGTATTCTCTGAAGCTCCAAAGTGTGCTAGAAAAATACATTTGAAGGATGAAGAAACACAAGCTTAGAGACAGTTATATTTTTCAAAATACAGTAATATTTTTTAAAATACATACTACAAAACTAGTTCAATACCAGTTTGATATCATTTGCACCTAGTTACAATGGATGATGAAACTACTTATAAATTATTTGCTCTGCCACTACATACATGTGTACAGAAGTCTAAGACAAGGAAATGGAAGAATTTTTAACATATACATACATATAAACACATCGATCTCAGCTTTTGATCATATACACTTACTAAGCTTTGAGTGTAATGTACATAGACATATATGCAAAAAAAGTCAAAGGTCTTTAATCTTCAATGTTTTAAATATAAACACAAATTAATTTGCTCATGTATTTCTAAGTAAGACAAGATCAAGAAATATAAAAACACTATTGAATTACAATAAAGCCACACTTAAAATTATTAACAAAACTGAAGAAACATTACCAGAGAGACATCTGAATCCTGAAAATAAAACTGATCTCAAACAACAAGGACAAGAGAAACAACCATAGAACCAAATCTAACTAAGCTCTTGAAAAATTAGTAAAGCAGAATAAGCTGCAAAAAGCAGAGCTGACAAGCTTCTAGACTGAAAAAGTTTTAGAATAAGTAGCACAGCAATACTTCCTAAGAGTTCCAGCACAGCAAAACTCAGAAGAGGCAGCAAATTTCAGCCAAATTCATAAGAAATAAAAAAAAAAAAAAAATTACAAAACCAAAAGAATCCCTAATCCACTACAAGAACACACTGTTAATCTAATGTAAAGAAGTAAACAGACCCAGAGAAGTTTCATGAATTAATTCTATAAGGATCTAAAAAGAACTACTCTTCTTCTGTCCTTGGAACATTTAAACAGATCATAGAGGAACAGATGAACCTTTCACTTGGAAGACAGCAAGGAACATTAATACAGGTTTTTCACACACCACGGCAGATAAGGAATGGCAATCTCTGTAGATATCTGCACCCATGTAAACCATGAAACTGCAATTTACTTTAAGAGCAACACTGCAGTTGCTTACTATATCTTACAGTAGACAAAAGACTGTTTTTCACAATAGAATGGGAACATTAGGACATTGTATTTAAAAATACAATGCCTTTAGAAAAGGGCATTTTCATTTCTAAATACTTTTTGATTTCTGACAAAATTACGTACTACAAATAAATTTATATTCAGAATGATAACCTAAACTGATACCACTTCACTATTGCTTTTCTTCCATTTACATGAACTCTGACTACAGCAACTGCACACAAACCTCCAACAACAGATGCACATAACAAAGTCTAGAGGGAACACGAGACTTGCTTTATGGAAGCAGGAAGTTGCTTCTTATTCAATTCTTATTCATTGTGCTAAAGCAGTAGTATTTCATATGAACAGATATGGCTTAGTTTCTGGATATGAAAGAAGAACTTGCTAAAAAGCAAACACATCTCCAAAAGATTTAATTAGGATATACAGAGTTGCAGAGGAAGAAAATTTAACAAGGCATTTGGGTATATCACACTATTCTAGCTAGAACCTAGAAATTAAACAGTGTTTTTTAAAAGTTACTAGAACAAAGTAACTTTCAGTAACTCATTAAATTGTAATAGTTATTTCAAGCTGTCCTACCACGTACATCATGCAGTAGGCACCAAGAGCTTGACATGCTCTTCTCACATCATCTCAAGACAGCAAGAGGCCTCAGGCAAGCACAGTAGTGTTATATAAGCCTCCTAAAATTTCAAGCAACAGGTTCCTGAACACACTGGAATATTAAAATCACATAGCTTAATGGAAGGAGGTGTGCAATAACACAGAATGAAGAACAATACAAAGATTTCTCAAAGACAGATAATGTGGTTTATTAAAAAATAAACAAATATTAAAAATCTGAAGCCCAAAACATTCTGCTCATCTAGAGAACAGATAGCAATTCCAAAAACAATTTCAATCTGTCTGCCAAAATAATGAATAGAATATCAAATTAAGAGTTCTCTATAAACAGTACCTCTTTCTATCCAACATCCACCAGACACATGGTCAACACACACAAGGCTGCACAGACTAGATGATGATAACTGGTGAAGTGGCTGGCAATATAAACTGAGATCCTATTGTTTTCCTACTTGCTTACTTCAAAGAAGTTTGTTCTGTGACAAACCATTATATTTCTCATAATTAGTGCTAAACTGTCCAATCACAGAAGAAATAACGTCTCCTAATCACTCAACACATGGAAAATTAATGTGTTGAACATTCTCAGTTGACAGATTATCTGCACTGTCAGAAACAGCTAAAAGATGGTCAAACACTTAGAACTACATATGGCAGTCCTGGCTTCCAAATACAACAGAGACCTGCAGCAAATAAATTTAGAGTTCTAGCCAAGAATATGAACCAATTAATTAAAATATTAATATTTTAATTAATATCTAATATTAAGAATATTAGTATTAGTCCTCTCTCTGTGTGTGATGACACATTATGTCTATCTGATAACAAGACCTGACTCTCATTTTAAAAAGCAAATAGAAGTGCAAAATGTTTCCTTTGCAAAGATGCTACCACTTCAGCATCATCTAATAACCACCACACATTAATTTTTAACAGCATAAAGAAATAAGCTTGTTGTTTTGAAGACCAAAAGTTCTGTAGTACCAAGTGTCTTACAAAAAACACATATTCACAAAGAACTGAAGCAATGAGTATATGAGTAGTTGCACATTCTACTAACTAGAAAGAGCTGTACTTCACTGCAAAAGTAATTGAGTCATACATAGCCACTATTGGTGCAGTATTTTAGAAAGCTGACCCAAGTTGAAAAACTCACAGGCTACTGCACTGAACAGAAAAAGGGATGTGGAAGGTATCAGAGGGTCCCCCCACAACAAAAAGCACAAGTATCCCTATTGACACTCAGACCCAGCCAAACTCATGCAGGGTACAGAGCCCTACAGTCTCCTCTACACCGTCCATTAGGAAAGGCAACCACTGCCATAAAACCTTCAAAAAACATCAACATTCACTTAGTTCAAATTTGAACACTCGATTTTCTTTTTCAGCCTCATTGTAATTACACATTTTTAAAACTAGTAAGAGGTTTTCCCATCAGACTTTTTCTTATATTCTACTTCTTTTCCTCTAAGAGCTAATACCCCTTGCTGGTTTCTCAAGTAGCCTCTAAGGACAGCAAGGGTAACTAGAAACCATCACATTCCATTTCAGGCCTCTGGAGATGATACTCAAGGGTCTGGAGGCCCAGGTCATCTTTTCCTTGACTATGTCAGTTTGGGTGAATGACGAGAGGAGAAGTAGATGGATTTACAAAGTAAATCAGCTGCACAACTAGTGCTGGCAACAAGGTTTTGGTTTAGGATTCTGCTGATTGGAAGAGATGGAGCCCACCTCACAAAAAAGGTCACACAAGCCTTTGCCAACTTGAATGGCCAACCTGGTAATGTAACCTAGCTATGAACTAGGAAAAGTGGGAGAAGAGGAAAGGACTGTATGACATTCCCTTGCACCCCCACTGAGACACAGACACACCTAAATGCCTCTGTGAAGTGCTGGCACACCAGTGAAGGCAATATAGGGAACAAACAGCAGGAATTTGAGATCTGTGTGCAGTCACAAGGCTTTGATCTCATTGCGGTTACCAAGACATGATGGGACAACTCACACAACTAGAATGTCACAGAGGAGGGCTACAACTGTTTAGCGCAGACAGACCAGGAAGGCACAGTGGTGCACCTGCCATACTTCATTTAACTATCAATCCATGACACTATAATTTCAAAAGTATTAGTAGAGGCCATGAGGAAAAATTTATGCAATTTACTGTGCTCAATTAACTGCCTTCTGATGCTTCTGAGATCAAACCTATACATAACATCTAAGTCCAGTTCTGGTAACAGGTTATCAGGTATAAAAACCATTACCAAAGCCCTTCAATGACAAGATATCCAAGCTAATTGGTTCAGAGCACAAGGAAGAAAGGAAAAACTGTCTCTCACTTGAGTAATGCCACCGTCTCTCGCTGGAGTAATGCATCTCCCAGATCCAGAAAAAGTCCTTATTTCTTTGGAAGTTAACTGGCAATCTCAGAAATAAAGAAATTAAAGAGATAAAGCAGGGTCTCCCTTTCAGAACCTTCATGTCTTTGCTCATAGAGCACTTCCCCAAAAAGCAAAATGAATTATTTTCTGCCTGCTTCTAACTTCAAATCCTGTCAAGACAACAATATCTTACCTAGATTCTCATCTCACTGTCATATAAGAAAGAGCTATTGAGACTGGAACAAAGTCTGCCCAAGGAATAAAGACCAAAAGCTTCCAGATATTTCCACTACCTTCAAGATGTAATAAATTGTTACATCCATCCAATTAAAAATAATACAAAAACAAAAAAACTTAAAAAAGAGCAAATTATCTAGCACACTTCAAACTGAATCCTGACAATAATATGGCAGTGGGAGGAAAGGGTAACAGATTACCAGACAGTTAACAGAAACCCCTTCCATCATTAGCTTCACCTATCATCTAATGCGCAAAATAATTTACTTTCAGATTTTAATTTTTAAATCACTCAGACCAAGGCTAGGTTCAGTCTCCTCAAAAGGACAACATAAGAGCTTAGAACGATCAGGGATCAAATCCTGACAAAAAAAATTCAAGCTTCACAAGACAGCTGATACTAATTGCTTTTAATGTTTTGATAATTCAAATGCAGACTTAGGTTGAATTTTCTGAATTTAAATAGCCTAATATTAAGAGAATATAAACATACTAGAACTCAACAAACTCATGTTATTTAAAGGGTTTTTTGTACAGAATTAGCAGTAGATATGCATTTTTTCCTATTTAGTTCTATCCACATACTTCACAAAACATAGTAACTCATTCTTTCTTCAGAGTTGAAAGGACAAAAATACATTTTTCTTCAACCGAGGTTTGACAAACCTCAGCAACAAAAACAGGCACAACTGGATAGCCTGGAAAAGCATTACTTGTAAAATCAAATTGACACCATCTGTGAGTATCTTACCTTTAAATAGGATCCATAATATTTAGTTACATATGGACTGTCACACTGACTCAACACCGTGATTTCTTGTTGGATGTCTTCTATTTCATCTTCTGCTTCTTCTAGGTCAATAATTTTTATAGCAACAACTTTCTGAGTCCGATTGTCAATTCCTTTAAAAACTTCACCAAAAGACCCCTTACCAATTCTCTCCAGCTTCGTAAACAGTTCTTCTGGATCTGCCTTGAGAGTCTGTTAAAAAGAAATATAAAGAGAAAACTCACTCAGTATTTGTAACACTAAAACAAAACGCGCTACTTTTAAAGGCAACAAACACTTCAAATTGTGCATATTCCTGTTTATCCAGCTCCTTTTTCTACCTCCATAATGGTCACGTTCTTTCTAAATCCCTTATATGCACACACGGATAGGTCTGTGTTTCGCTGTATATAAAGAAGAAATTTAACACTGGCCGGCAACAGAAAATGCAGCTATCTCAATTTCTTTTTGTTTGCCAATAAAGAGTATCCAGAACGAAAGATCGTTACAAAGATTTGGTTTTCATTAAAACCAAATAGATCAAACACCACTACGAATAAAAGTAAGCCTTTTGTTTAACCTTTTCTCTTGAAATTGGTTCCTTCCTAGATCCCAGAATCCCTCTTTTGTATTTTTCTCGTACCTCATCCACCTAAGGATTTCACCTTCTTCAGTGCACAGAGCACTATTTCTTTTTGTTTGATGTGACAAACATCTCTTCAATTTTCTTCTACTAAGGATCACCTGCATGAATAGCCATGTTTCCTCCTTCTCCCTGATGCCAAGATTTTCTCAATCAGGATTTACTTAGCTTTTTCTTCTCTCAGTTGCATGCAGTCAGTCACGCCTAAAAAACGTCCTGTTCCCAGCTTTCTTGATTTGAGCAGTCACATAAAAGCCAGCAGTGCTCACCTAAACATGCAAATGTAAGACTTACACAGACCACGCTGCCACATTTGGCTTTTCTCCATTATTAAGTATTCAGCCCGCTACTGCTGCTCAGACTTCTCACTTTCAGTGCACAGATGGTAAATTCCACAGCATACCTTCTTAATCTAACAGCATGGAGCCTCACTAGCAACAAAAATTACATATATTACAACTACAGAGGGGTTGGACTGTATGATCTTTAAAGGTCTCTTTCAATCCAAACTATTCTATGATTAAACTGGAAAAGACATACATAGAGGGAATAGTCATGAAATGAAGAAAGATAGGATAGGATTGCTGAGAACATTGTCCATAAGAAATAAAACTAATAATTTAGAAGACCTGTTTGTGTTTTTAAAAGGATAACACTTATGCTAGCTTAGTGAAAATACATCATTGATATAGAAAAAGGCTCATACAAGAAGACTTCAGGAATGCCTAAATAAGCAGAAAACCACAGTTTATACTTAGTCCAACTGTGTAGTGGCATGAAGAGGGGAATAAGAATTTCTAGGTTACCACTGTCAAGCACTGAAACAATAATCAAATTTAGCTTATAAAGCACTTCCCACCTATACTTTTCTGCTCTCACATCTCAAAGATTACATAATTAACCCACACAGCTGCAAGAGGAAGATAGCCTAGAACATAGTTTTTCTGGAGGTATCTAAAATTCACAGCTGAAAGAGGTGTTTTGAGGACCAGGTAGCTGGGACTAACTGAACCCAAAGATAAACCCACTCAGTTCTCAGAGCACTTTATCATCATCTGGCACAAACTGGGAGTACACAACAACTTCTAGTACGTTAAAGTCAGCTATAAGACATCATAGCTTCCAGATAATCATTCCAGGAACACATCACTGGTGAGATCAGCCCAAAGCAAAAACACTCCAAACTACTGCAAGACTTCACCAGCCCCAAGAAATTCCGCCTGATTTACATCTTACTGATCCATCCTTCTATCCAAAGTCAGTTTTGGGAAACAAACAGAAGGGCATGGGGTTATATCACCCTTCTGCCATTAAAGGAATGGAGCAAAAGATCCACATCCCTTCCACCAAAAGCAGCTTGTTCCTCCTTTAATTTCAATGTAATGAGAACAACATACTATTACACACTATTAAATATTACATGCATAATCTATCTATATATGTGTGTGTATATATATCTCCCAGTTGGAAACCAGACCAGGGCACTTCACCTTTTCCCACAAACAGCCATCCCTTGGCTGCACAGTAACCCTTACCAACACTTCCAGGGACGTAATTTCTAAGAGATCCCAAAACTACAAACTAAATTGTGTTTACTGGTTCTTCTCATGCCTCACAGAATACTCTGCTGTCAATATTCAAACCAGCCTTCTCTGAGAACTCCTCATGAATAAAAATAACCTTAACACCTGCATCAGATATTTTCCCTTGTGGAAAACAATTACCTGTCTACACTTTCATACATTCTGTGTTGGAATCTGAGATGATGTGCTGTAGAGAGCTGTGCACGCCTAATCCATCCACATATGCCTTCTAGCTCCATTCACTAGCCACAGGAATCTGAGCATTACATCATTACAAAGGCATCTGGGTAAGCCACAAACCAATCCCAGTCACAGCTGCCTAAAAAATTCCATGTTTCACCTCCTGAGACTAAAAAGCTAGCAGTGCTCAGTTGCAGTGCACTGCAGTTGCTCATATATACAAAAATGCAAGAGGTACCTGCCAGCAGCTTTTTTAAGTCCTGCTGGCTATACGTATACACCAACTATTTTCCCTTTTCCCCTTAACAATTTATGACTGTCATATATTAAAGCCCCTTGTTTCACACCACCACAGTCTTCAGAGACTTTCAGGAATCTCACAGCTTCTTTTTTACAGTGTCAAGCTCTTGGGATTCTAGTGTTAGGCTAGCAGTTTTATAAGACAACTGTAAAAGAAAATTAACAATTACAGAAAAGCAAGGAAGATAACTGTTCCTGGAAGACCCAAGAAGAAGGGAACAACTATTTGATTGAATTTTTTATAATCGAAATTTTGCAGCCATTTTGAAACGCTAATTGTTCAATAATAACAGGACTTAATGGGATCAAAATCACTATCAATAATAAAGTTATTTCAGAAGTTTCCTGTGACATGACTAATTATTAAACAAACAAAAAAAAACCAAACCTTTCCTTCCCAGTTCTGTATAATTTCTGTAAATTCATTCCTTTGTTCCAAAATGCCATTCCTGAATTTTCTTCTGAGCAACAGGAGGTAGTTTCAAAAAAAGGTAAGTTGTTTCAAAAAACCCAAACAACACACTCTTGTTCTGTAAGAAGGTCTCAGTTTTCTTCTCTGAACACCAGGTGTTTGAAGTGAGAGCCTTAAACTACTGGCAACCCGTGGTTTTTTGCAAAAACTAAGACTTGGTCTCTTTAATGACCTGCTGTCTTTCAAAAATATAGAGATCAGGCCTCCAGATACATAATGAACTGCTTGAATCTGAAAGTACATGAGTGGCCGATTCCCACCCATTTTTCCAAGATCACATCTGGAAAGGATTCTTGCCAAATTTGTTTGTGCTTGGTTTTGTAAATACTTCCAACAGAGACAAAATAAGCAAATAGCTTTATAAATGTTCTCTCTACACAACTACATAGAGAAAATTACTTCCACAGATACTGTCACTATGGTTTTGCTGACTATTCTTTGCACAGAGTTTATTCCTACTAATAGCAAAATAATGGGAACTGATAAAAGAACCTTCACGTAATGGAGCACATCAAATATTGCTAGAAACCAAACCACATATCAGAACATCAGTATCTGTTGCAAATGGGTAAAGCTAATCACCTTGATAACTAGATCTCTAGCACTACAACATTTTTTTCAAAACTTGTCACAGAATACATACTGTGATAAATCAAAAACAAATTATGGAGCATTCAGATTGAAAAATTCCAGAACGTTCCATTTACATAGACATTTGAATTACTTTGCTTTTTATTTCAAATAGTTTTTCACACTTCTGAACACAAACTGCAACCATCTTGTCTCACTGTCCAGCTTGTTCAGCCATGCAGAACAAAGTCCTTTTCACCATAAGCAAAGCCACTATTCATCCAATAATTTGAGTAATCTCTCTGTACTTGTTCCACATTGGATTCATTACTTTTGACCTTAATCAGCCAGAAAAACATACTCCATTTAAAATTAACTCTTCTTAGCACCTAACAACACTGTTGCCTACTTCTACAGAATAAAAATAGTCCCATATATTCTCAGATCCTATTTGTTCAATTTGGCCTCGTGGCTCAAATTCAGCTGCAACCAACTAAACCAAATCACCTCTTCCTAATACTCTGCATTTCCAACTAATGAGCTCCCAGACTTTTGCAAAGGCTCTTTGTAATACTCATACTTATGACAAGCTGTACTTTATGCTGTTTTGCTCAGTAATTCCAATCCCCAGGGTTGTACAGTTCTTCAGCACTGCCTCTCACGTGTAACAGGTGCCTTTAAATTTTGTCTTTTCCAGGCATTGCCTTTTTCTATGCAAGGGTCACTTTTCAGTCAGCAACTGCCGAGAACAGTCCTGGAGAGAACAGCAGCATCACCCACTCTGACACCACCTCTGCAGTACCCTCCTCACAATCAGGATTACATACATCTTGCACCATATTCATTTCTATGAATCCCCAGTTCTCATCCACTCGAACTGTCCCTTAAAGCTCAATGGAAAATGCTACTGTAATTCAAACTAGTTAGATCCAACTTTATCCCTAAGCATTCTGAGAAGATACAGCTTAGAATCTTTTTCCACATCTCACTCCAATTCTTATTTCTAACCTCTTTTTATGACGAGTTATTCCAGTCATTATAGAAAAGCATTAAAAATATTTCTCTTGAACTTACAAGAGTTATAAAGCATCTCCACAATTCAAGTTCTTAAGCTTATCTGTGCAACTGATTTTACTTGCAAATCTGTAATTTCTCTATGCAGCTTGTTTGAAATAGACAATCATCTCTTAACACCTCATTTTGTATACTTTTCATTTCACCAAATCAATTTCCAATTTGTCAGTCCAGTTCTCATTCCCTATCAAGACTGAGACCAAAATATGATGATCTGAAGATGTTTAGAGGTTTTTAGAGATTGCTTAGCTTGGAAAAGAGAAGTCTGGGGTGCTGGAAATCTTATTGTGTGTGAATACCTGATGGAAAGGAGTAAAGAACACAGGGCCAGACTCTTCTCAGTGGCGTCCAGCAGAAGGACAAGATGCAATGGCCAGAAATCAAGTTACAGGAAACTTCATCTAAACGTCCAAAAATAAAAGTGGAAAAGAAAAAGAGGAAAAAAATACAAAAACCCACAAAGGTAAAAACCCAGCCTTTCTTAATGTAAGGATAATCCTACACTAGGTTAGGGCTGCCCAGGCAGTGGGATCCTTTGTGGATCCTTTGAGGTATTCAAAACTAGGCTGGATGCGATCCTGAGGAGTCTGATGACTCTACTTTGAGCAGGAGGTGGACTGCATGTGCTCCAGAGGTCTCTTACAATCTCAGCTATTCTGTGATGCACTTCCTATCACATCAATAATTAGTTTTGCTGCTAAATTTACTGCACTAATTTCTAATTTCTTCAGAAATAAGACACCATTGCTGCAAATAATTTCTTTAATTTTTTCTTTGGTCAAACCAGAGAACAGAAATCTGCCAGAGAAGTTCATACAGGAAATTTTCCCACGTACTCAGAGAACTTTGAGCCTAAAGCCAGTCAGAGTGAACAGCAGGCACAGCTGACGTCATTCTCCTTCACACAGCTCCCCATTTCAAGAAGGCACTGCAAAGGTTTCCCTAGATCATGACTTGCAATCTTTCAAAGACCATTTAAAGTCTCTCCTCAACACAGATCAGTATTAAGCAGCTCCCCTATCTCCAGTTTACATTGATCCCCACAAAGTTAGCAACACAGAGGATAGTGGCAGAGATATGTAAATTTGGGTAAATTGCACGAATTCAAACTATGCAGCCCTCACACAAATTTGGGCTACTAAAGCAGGGGCCATGAAATAAACAAGGAAAAAAAAAAAGGCAACCACCAATTGCCCAAAACACCCATATAAGATCATTTTGCATCAGGAAAAAAACTACTTCCAGGAAGGAGAAGCCTCAAACTTTCAGCATTTCAGCTTTCTCAGAAGCTCACAAGTTCTTGTTTTCAGCAAGATATATACACCTTATATGAATAACAGATACAACACACAGAATTATTTCCTGCAGTTGCTGTGAAATTGAAATAAAACAGAGACAGTAGGCAGATTATAAACTGTTCAATGGTTCAATTGTATCAATCCCTACCCATACTCTCAAAGAGCAGACAACTAACCTAGAAAGACAAAATATAATCAAGTATTTGGATTTATAGTCTGGGACTTTTATCTAAACAAAGAAAAAAGACATTTTTAAGGAGCCTTAAAACTGGAACAATATTTGAACCCTCTCTCAGTCTTATTTATTAATAATAAAGTAAAATGAGATTAACTACCATAGTCATCTTATAATTATCATGAAAAGCAACAACTGATTTTTAAGACTAATTATAAAACATTGACTGAGAGGTACAAAGACGAGAATGAAAGCAGTTATCTCTAATAACTAGGTGTAGAACTAAGATCCAGCTCTTCCATTGAGAATTTGTCAATTATAAAAAATAACACATAATTGTTTTCTTTTTTTTCTTCATACACATTCCATATTTCTCACTTTCCATCTCCAACACTATAATTATTCAATTCGGACATATGTTATCATAAGGGAATTGCCTTTTTTCTGGGAGAAATACAATATACCAAAAATAGAGAGATTTAGCAATAGCAATGCTTTAACGATTGAGAAAAAGGAACAACTGCCACAAATGCTGTGAAACTTCCGTGAAACAGGTGAGAGAGGAAGCAAAAAATAAAGCTGTAAACCTTGCATCTCAAACACTGAAGGTAAAAACATTAAGTATTAATCATTATGGCCTACTAATACTCATATTTGTCACACAGTTCAACTCTCGTTTTGATTTCTACCTAGCTTGAAATAGGGTGTAAGCACATTTCCAGCAGGAATAAAAAAGTTGCCTAAAGTTAGCCTATCATAAAAGTATTCCTCAACCCTTGTATGACATCCTTGTATGACTCTCTGACTTATTTTCAGGAAAGATGCACTTATCTTAGATTCAGAATGCAAAATATTTGATTCTTTATCAGTAATACAAATATACAAAGCATGCTTCCAGATTTCTAATTAACCAATACCATTTTCTAAGTACAAATCAGTCTGAAGTTTTCTGATTTTTTTCATTCAGAAAGCTGCTTAGTGTACAACCCTAACAGTTTAATACCAAAATGAATAGTTACCTAACTGTAGCCTGCTTCCAGAAAGCATATTTAATTGGAATTTATTCCTAGTTTCTGAAGTTTCTCAGTTTTTAGTGCAACATCATTAAAAAATTTCATAACCTGTACCAGACTTCCTCCCTTCCATCCATTACACTTCTAAACTGTAAATTACTGCAATTCAAAATCCCTCCATACCTTGGGCATGGAGTGAAAACAACACAAAAGTATCAACAGTATGTAGAGTATGGCAGTGAAACACAAGATGTATTTTAGACACCAAGAGAAAAACAGCTAAGGAAAAATGTCCCAAAAACAGTTTTAGAATAATGTCTCACATGTTTATGCTTGCTAAAAAGCTAAAATGCTGTAAAAATCACTACTCATTAGCTAAGCTGCCGATAAAAAGAAAAATAAAGTAGTAGCTATTTAGGGAAAACCCCATCATTATGACAAATGGCTGAATAAAGAATGCTAAGAGAGGCAATTAGAAAGTTATGTGGCATTAATACTACTTGAGAAAAATAAGGAATGTAGCGAATTTTAGGTTCTACAGCAGTCCCGTAATTTGAGGGGAGACTTGTTTTGCACCCATTGCATCTGAAAGAAAACTCAGACATTTGTCTCAAGAAGCTGCCAAGCAGAGCAAATAAGAATACAATAAATTCTCCTGATTCAAGCCTCACTTTTTATCAAGTTACACTGCAGAAGGCTCTTGGTTCTATACTAATATACAACCATCAGAGTCTGACATTTGTGCACACATGCACATGGAAACTTACCCAGATGAACAAACAGTACACAAGTAAAACCAGTTTTGATTATATAGCTGCAGCCACGCAAACTATCACTTTTAGGCACACAGAACACTGCTGAATTAAATAGTACTCCACAAAAGATGTATCATCACAAAAGCAATAGCCAGATCAAATTCAATCACAGAATCATAGGAAACCAGGTTGGAAGGGATCTCAAGGAAAATCTGGCCCAACCTTTCCTGGCAAAAACACAGTCTAGACACGGTAGCCCAGCACCCTGTCTGGGCAAGTCTTAAAAGAATCCAGTGCTGGGGAATCCTCCACTTCCCCAAGGAGATGATTCCAATGGCTGATTGTCCTAATTGCAAAAAATTTTCCTCTTGTGTCCAGTCAGAATCCTCCCCAGGGGTACCTTGTACCTCTTACCCCTCATCTTTCCATGTGATTCCTAGTAAAAAGGGAGTCTCCATCTTCTCTGTAGACACCTTTTAAATACTGGAACATGGTAATAAGGTCTCTATCCTGAGCCACCCTTTCTCAAGGCTAAATACACACAGCTCTCTCAGCCCTTTCCTCTGTGAAATGCTTCCCAGTCCTCCAGTCATCTTTGCGGCCCTTCCCTCGACCCTCTCCAGCTGTCCACATCTTTTTAGTATAATAGGGACCAAATTATTATGGGATGGATGCAGTATTTCATATTATTATTAATTTATATTAGATGCCTTGTTGACTTCGTCCATCAGTGTTTTGTGCATCCTCTATTCCCCTTCCCACACCACCACCAAGAAAGGGAGTACGAGAAGAATTTAAGGAAATTTTGAAAATGCAGCCAAGACACATTTTCTGCTTCAGAAACACAAAAGATGCCACTATGTAAAAGCTGACATCAGAGCCTTGTACACCACTCATAACACAAGGCCAGATATTTAAATGTGTTTGCTACATCAGTAGCCTTTTGTTTCTCTGGGAAACAAAGATGCCAGCTGGCTAAGAGGGTACCTTACTCAAACACCAAACTGGTACATGAAACTTTCCACGACACAGGGCCAGTCCAACTGGAGGATCCCAAAAGACACAGTTGCCAGAAGCTGTATCTATTTACCTATTCTGGAAGGCCACCCAATGGAAATAGGTTTTCCTGACTCCTCTCAAACAGCTCCATACATCTATTACATAGCCCTGAAACAGCCTTTGACTACAGAGTGAGAAGATGCCCTCCTCATTTGCACTAATTAAAACTCTTTTGTCCTGGTACCCAAGGGCTGAGCTTGTAATATGCCACAGAACCATGACATCTCTGCTCAGGATATTTTAAAACTGATTAGCCAAGATCACAGTGGTCCTGTCCACTATTTAAATGTTGTGAGTTACTGCACAGTATTTGACAAACTATAACATAAACAGTAACAGTGAGCACAAACTCTCAAAAAAAAAAAATCAAACTGGGGAAAGCTAATCTCCTACACAGAAGCTGCAAATGGAAAGCAGGAGAAGCTAAGTGGCCTTTTCCACAGTGCCTTTGATTTAGTAACACAATATTTTGCAGTTACCAAACACAGAGCTCACACAGGAAGTAGTTAAAACAGTTTATTGTAAAATGAGAATGAGTTACAAAAAGGGAGACGGTAATACCTACAGTGTGTAACTACGAGAGAACAGCCATGTTAGGTGAGAACAAAGGATCCTCTAGGCCAGAACACTTCTACAACAGTCAAAAGTGAGCATCTTGGGAACAGCACAAAAATAAGCAAGTAAACAGCAGTATTTCCCAAAACACTCTTCCAGTCTCCAGCAAACTGACACTTCAGACAGCTTCTGAGCCAGAAATGGTGCCTTTATACTTAATAACCTTTTCTGTTCATTTGTCAAGTTCCCACTTAAATTTAGTTAAACTTCTAGCATCTCTCGAAGCAAGACAGCTTGAATGTCAATGCTTATTTACATTTTGCATGAAGAACCTGTAGCTCTTGTACTGAAAATACAATGAAGAATGAATAAAAATAACTTACTGCATAAACACTGTTATTGCTACAAAAAAGCTGAAAAGCGAGGAAGATAAAAAAGGGGTTTATCACACAGAAGAGGCTTGTCCTAAAGACGATGGAATTTTAAAAGCACCACAGGAATTTATTACCATAAATTTATAAACACAGTACTTGATTATTTAAAACACAGCTTCCATAAAGAAGCTCCAGAAGCTTACCACAGCCTTGAAATGCAAGCCAGTCTGAAAATCAAGGTCATATACACTTACTCTGAGCCAGCCTTGCAGGAATCTCACACATTTACAGGCAAACACACACTCTCCCCAGGCCACTTCCATAAGGCATGAAGAAACAAGACAACACACCCTCAGTTCAGTAATGATGCAGATTCACCCTGCACACTCAAACTCATATCCACACAGAGCCCTTAAAACAACAACAGCAAAAATTTCGAGTCCAAACTTAAACTGCACATACAGAAATTTAGGTCAAAACCCAACTCTGTTTTTATTCAGGTTTCAACATGCCCACTGTGCAGCAGACAGCAAATCTCAGGTTTTGACAACCTTCCAGCACCATCCTACATTTCCTCCACAGTTTTTCACTCCTTTGGCTCTCTCTACACCCACTCACTTTTTATGCATCACTCTTCAAACATAGATCAGACATCTTGTTCAGGGAGAAATAGATTAATCCTTCATTCTTCTGCTCTATTGACACTACTGTGCTCACGCCAAACAGCATTAATATGTGATGTCCCTCCATGTGATTTTTTGGGGTCAAGAAGTTACTCTGCTCACACAAGCACAATGGCTGCTCTCTTGTGTAAGTACAGCAAAGAATGTCAGAGAAAGCTGCATAACTTGTCACTGACACTGCTTCCACCGTTTGTGGCAGAAGCTGGTAGGTGGGGAGGAGGGATCACACTACAGAAAAAGAAGAGATGGTCCCATGATTTAGGCAATTTAATTATAACCCAGAGAACTAAGCCCTATTCCTCTCTTCTACACAATGAAAAATTCCAAATATTTTTGTTATCTACACAGATGTTATACATTGCATGTACTTCACTCTTTGAACTTTTATTTGGAAGTAAATTCAAAGAGAATCATGTACTGAAAACTGACCGCTATAAAACTGCTATATATTCTGACAGAATGGAAACGGGTATAGATATCTTGAACTAGGCACAGAAAATTAGTGACCAGCATTCACACTGTTCACAAACTTTATGCCTCTACCTATCGGCAGATCTCTAGTTTGGTGTTCTGGGGTTTTTTTTTAGACTATGAAACTTGAGCAACTCTTAGAGTAACAGAATAAAAATAATACCATTTTGAATAAAAGTATTTGAAGCAAAGTCCCAAATTATGTGGATTAGCAAGAACTCTGAAGATCCACCCATTCAGTACAGCTAACAGTACTACAAACTAAATAAATCTAGTCAATGAAAAGTACTGGTCCTCAGATCATGCAGTGACATAGATCATCACTACATGCATACCGATGGAAAAATCTTCATTCTCTCACTTCCAAGCAGCTACACATCTGACTTTTAAATGCTAAAGTGTTATAGATTCTGTCTCAAAGTAGGTAGTTGTCTCAGTTCTAACATGTCTCAAAGGAATAAAAAAAAAATTAAAAAAAAAAAAGCCCAAACAATATTCATAGTCAATCAAGAAACCCTCATGTCTCTATCTCTGGCAATCAGCAAACTGCTCATATTTGGAAGATGAACTTGAACTCTCAACAGCAGGACCTACACAGCAATAATTTAATTAGCTCAGACAGTGGGCCTACGTAGGCTACAGGGCATCCAGTACTATGTATGAGCAGATAATTCATGCTATGCCAAAGCACGTAACATTTTCAATTCAATTCCTCAGATTTTGGAAAGAAAAGAGATTCATGAGTTAGAACCATGACTCATAATAAAACAAACCACGGTAAATCAATACTTAAACCAAATGATGCACAAACACTTTCAATCCAGGAGACAAACTAAGAGAAACTCTTACCTTTCATTCATAAGTTGCTCCTTTGGAGATAAGGACAAGAAAGTTTCTAATCAGATGCGGGAAATATTAGAATTACAACACACAGATACCAATGACCTTAACGTTTTCCTGGCAGCGGTTTCCATTTAAACCAAGAAAAACGAGGCGGGGGAGAAGCCAGCTCAGTCAGCACAAAACCGCACTAATTATTTCAAATATATAGTTAAGACACAGAACGAACAAATTCCACCGTATAACAACAGCAGCTGACCAACTCTGGGAACCAAACACGATCCCCGAGCACCCATCTCAGAGCAGCACCACAGCCACGGGCACTGCAGCATGCGCTGAAGGTCAACATTTCCAGGCCCCGCTTGTACGGACTGGTTTTACGTATGCTTCCCACCTCAAATTAACGGGGCCCAAAATTGCCCACGGAGCCGCGGTTCGCTTCAGGAATTAAAACGCGGAGAACTCCGGCCGGGGGAGTGGGCCACACGCCACGCTCCGCTCCGCACGCCTGCAGCGACACAGCGGCTGCCGAGGGCGGATGGGGGAGGCAGGGGCAGGCAGGGATCCACCGGCCGGAGGGACCTCGCCGGGCACCGCGCCAAGCGCCTACAGCACGTTCCGTCTCCATCTCGCTCCTCTGCCCCCAGCCCAGCCCCCGCGGCCGAGCCAGGGCCAAGAGGCGCTTTCTCCCCTCGCCCTGCCCCCCCCCCAGCCCCGGGAATCCCCCCCTTTACACCCACCCCGGCCCGAGGTGCGTGTCCGTGCCTGCCCTTGGGGCAGCTGCTCACCTGCATCCCCGGCAGCCCCGCCTGCACGGGGGAGTGAGCCATGGCGGCTGCGGAGAGGGAGGCTGGGAGGGAGCCGGGTCTCCTCAGGCGGCTCCAGGGCACAGAGCTGAGCTCATCTCCACGCTCTCTTACACACTGCACCGCCGTCCTCCTCCTCCTCCTCCTCCTCCTCCTGGCCCTTCCCCCGGGCGAGCAGCGCCTGTGCGCTGGCGGTGGGAAAGGGGCTGTCCCAAGCCCGGGCTCTCCAGGCCCCCGTCACGGATGCAAAAGCAGCAGCGGCTTCCTCATCCCTCCTCCTCTTCCTCCTCCTTCTCCGGGCCGCGCCGGCGACACGATGACAAACCTGAGACGGGAGGAGGAGGCGAAGGAGGAGGGGGCGGAGCGGCAGCGGCGGCCCCGCCTCGCCTGCGCGGTACCTGCCCGCCCGCCGCCATGGGCGCGGCAGGAGCCCCACAGGCGGGGCCGGGGCCGCCCCGCCGCCCCCCGCCCCGGGGAAGGCTCCGCAAGGCCGGCGCTCCGCTGAGGGCTGCGGTGCCAGGAAGCGCTGGACTTCCTGTCAGAAGCTGCAGAGGCCCCGGCCCAAAATGCCACTCGTGCTTCTCCTGTAGTGCCTAAGCGGGAACAGAGTGGGTCAGCACTGAGGTCGTCCCACACAGAAGTTCTGCGTACATGCAAATCCCTTGAGAACTCGACAGTGTTCTATTCTTTGTTTCAACGAATTTAACAGCTCAGTCACACAGCTTCCCATGTGCCATGGAATGCCCTAAGATTCTTTCCTTTTTCCTCCCCGGCACAAAAGCCTAGGGAGTTTCAAGAGTGTTGACAGTTTTTGAAACCTGTCAGCCGGTGGTGCCCCATAGGACAGCGAGGTTCGCGGTCTTTTCAAGTGATTTTTTTTTAAATGATGTGAGCATCCACCGAAGGATAAGTTGCTTTTCATTAGATAATTCACTGGAGTTTGTACAAATCCCTTGACTGCAAGAAACAGTTGAAAATAGAAAGTGGTCTTACTGAAAACTGGTTGGAACTTCCATTGAAGTTTTTCATGCAGTTAGGATATTCTTTGTTGTCTTATGTGAGATGACTTAATACTACACAATCAGGTTTTCCTGAAACTTGGAGACGCATAAATATTCCTAAGAACTCTACCTCAAAGTATTATTCAAATAAAATTAGCCAACAGCCTTATGCAGGTAAATAAGTGTGCCCACACACAAGCATATTGGGTTTTTACTTGAGAAAATGAACTAAATATACCAGCCCTTGAGTACAGTGAAACAGGAAAGGATAATGGCTAGAAACTGTATAGAAAATCGAATTATTGGAATTCCTTTTTCAGTTGTTCATGAAGGAGTTGATGATTTCCTTAATGCTGGGATGGAGTTGAGATTTTGTGGGGTTTGGCTTCAGGAAATATGAACAAGTTTCTACCTTTTACTGGTCTGTAATTTTCAAAGAAATGTAAAGTCTTTTAATTTTTGTTCTACCTCATTAAAAATCAAATAACTGTCATGAGAACCAGTATCAAAACTCTCTATTTAGATTGTTTTGTAAAGCATTTTTGCAATCTTCTTTTTTTTTAAATTAATAGATTTAATATCTCCATGGTTCTCCACTGTTGCAGTAAGTTTTTCTAGCTAGCTAGGAAGAAAGTTAGTGGGCTACAAGTGAACCTTTTCCTTTGTCTCGTGAATATCATTGAACTTTTGCTACACCACATAATATTAAAAATCCTCATTGAGAAAATGTCAGTTCTACCATTGCCTATGCAGTTTTATTTTGGGGTTTTTTTTCTATATAGTCATTACAATACGGATTTTATCAGCTGCTTTACTTTTTCTGCAGTTGCACATTTGGTCTGGAGTCAAAATAAAAAAGGTACACAAGTTTTCTCTTTTGTATTATGAAAGGTATACAACTGTTATTTTCTGTCCATGAGTATATTCTTTGGGACCTAAATAATTTTCACAAGGAATATATACTTGACTTCGCAGAGGTGATTTTGGCTTATCTTGTTAATTCCCTTTCTACATTTAGGTTGTGGATTCTCTAGCTCAAGGCACATAAGGGGAAAAAAGTTCCCATGCTGCTCTAAAGTGACTTCCTCCACGTAAGCTCCAGGCCTGGGGCCACTGTGAGGTCTTCCTATTCCTTGTATACCATCATGGTTTTATTTCATCTCGAGGTTTTGAAGTTCTGCATTATATGTTCAACAAGTGTCTGTGCTTGAAAAGTTATCGTTTTGAGCCGTGGAATAAAATCTGTGGGCAGATTTACTTGTCAAATGCAGGAAAACGAAGGAGCAGATTCAAAACTCTTCAGTCATAAACCAGATACCAGTCCAAGTTAAGTTCTAATGAGGTTAGAACAATGTATTAGAAGGTTTAATGTCTTGTCAGCTTCTAAATTTTATCCTGTACCTCATGTCCTGATACACTTCCAATTTCTCCCAGGGACTTGTAGAAGTTTTTTAAAAACAGTTTTGAATGTAGTTTTAAAATAATGACTCTGTGTTTCGGTTCATTTTGTAAATGCTAGTCTTTCAGTCTAAATTTTAACTCCATCTCACAGGCTAAATAACAGAAGCCTTTCAAATTTTCCTCTCCTTTTCTCAATCTTCTGTGCGTTTTTTTTAATCTTTTCTGAGAAAAAAAAAAGAAATTTTGTGTATTTTAGTCCAAAGAAAGGCTAGTCTTGCAGAAATCTTTATTAAAAATAGAATTATTACATGTTATGCTAGCCAACCATCCCAATACAATTACTGAGACTTCAAAAATAAACACTTCTTATCATTAAGACAGTTCTCTGATGTATCTTTTTGGAGCCAGATGTTCGCAGCATTTAAAGATTCAATTTATTTTATGTGTCAACTTCTCAATAACTGGTTTGCTTTCAATTTAACCTGATACTTTGAATATGCAGAGATTTTCTGCCTTACTGGTTATGTTTAAGCTATAAATTATAACATTTCAGTCTCCAACAGTAAGAAAAGAGTTACAAAAGGAAAATATAATTACATAATTTTAAAGGCTGTGACTGTGAACTTCTACTTAATAAATATCTGTGAAAAAAAGATGTTTTCCTTACTGATAAAAATTGAAACTTCTCAAATTAACAATGTAAGGTCATTGGTGTTTTCTAAGATGAAAGGTGCACCCATCACCCAGCTCTTTTTTTAATTTATAATAGTAAGCATGTATCCCACAATGCACAGCAGCTTTCACAAAGTGTTTCTGTGGCAAGAGGAGAGGTCGTCACATGGGTCTCTAACTGATGACAGAGAGGAAAGAAAAGGACAAAAACCTTTCACAGTGGGAGGTGTTACCAGAAGGCTGTTGAAGGACCAATATGGACCCATCTTTCTCAGTATATCCATGAATGAGCTAGGAAAGAGACTGAAGAAAATTGACAGTCTCATATTGCCAATCATCATGAGGAAGAAACCAAAACAAAGCCCAAGGAGTTGTAGAAAACTCTCAGTGACTGACTGCTGAGTGGCATGCCAGCAGATGGGGGTTCAGCATTGAAAATGTGCTCCTTCAGCAGAGTAGAAGAATGTCAGAATATGAGTGCTGTAAATATCCTCAATGTGACCTTACAGAAAAACAGCTTTCTGGGAAAACTTTATAAACATGAAATACCTAAATCAGTGAATTAAACCCCAAAGGTATAATTAATGTTCATTTCTGCACACTGATACACTGAGTCATCCTGACTATGGCTTCTCTTTTCAGATCAATGCCCAGTCCTTTTAGTTTTTCTTACTGGGAGATCTGCTCAAACAGCAACTTACTCTCCCAGGAATGACCCAAGGAACCAGACAAGGATGCAATTTTATTTAAAAAAAAAAAAAAAAAAAAAAAAAAAAAAAAAAAAAAAAAGTTTAGTGATAAAAAGCCCATTTCCCTGTAAATAACAAAAAATATCCCTGTATTGTCCAGGACTGATATTTTCTCTGCCTTTGGTTGTATATGCTCCACAAGATTAGCTTCCAGTGTACTTCCAAACTATGCAGCAATGATAGACCTACAAAACACTGGGGCTTTCTCTGTTGCCACCAAAGTTTTAAAGTGTCAGTTTTCAATTTCCGTTGGAAAAGGTGTCCCTTCTACAGAGTTCATGATGGAGCCTTTCTTCCTCTCAAGATGCCCTGGGTAACCCTGCAGCTGTGTGCTTCTTCCAGCAGAGGAAGCTTGTGTAGTTTCAAAAGCACACAGCTTGCCTTCCACAGCTACATTTGGCTGTGCATTTATATTCCAGTTCAACAAGCCACTTGTCAGAAAATGGTTTTTTTTCAAATACAGAAATAGAGCTGGAAGTTCAAACAATGGCATTCTACTTTAGGTCTTGTGAATGCTGAAGGGGAAAAAATTGGTTATTAAATTATGTTCCCTAAAGAAAAAGCCTTTTTTTTTTTTCTATGTTTGTATAAAACATGCCATTTTTGTATATATTTCCCTTCCAGCAGTGATGTTATTCATATCACTCATAGAAAATGGCAAGTTTTTGAGATTTGTAATAGAAGAAAATTCACTTTCTTGTAGTCCTGAGAATCATAATGGATAAACCAGAATGAGGCAGGAAATGGAAGAAACATCTTAAGTGTTATATGCTGTTTATTAATACTGAGCAGAATGTAAGTGCCTGAAAGTATTTTAGTATTCCAGGCAGACAATTAAAATTAGATGGAGACCTAGAGCTCATTAAGAAACATGAGATTGATTTTACTGTCCTATGCCTCTGCCCCTGAGGAACATCATTGCATTATATCTTGCTTTTTATAAGCCTTTTTCTTAGCCCCTTGTCACACAAACCAAACACATGAAAATGGAAGAAAACATACCTTCTCTACTCACATTTCACATTTTATAATGGAGACATCAGTTCTTATCTCAGGTTAATGTCTGTGTAGACAGTAGACTAGCAAACTCTCTGGAGTAAATGGATCCATTAAGGGTGACCTTTAATGGTTTTCAACTAAAATAGAGTCAATTTAGATTAGATAGAAGGAAGAAGTTTTTTACAATGAGGGTGATAAAACACTGGAACAGGTTGCCCAGAGAGTTGGTGGATTCCACATCCCTGTAAACGTTAAAGTCAGATTGGACTGAGCTCTGAGCACCCTGCTCTGTTGGAAGATATCCCTGTCCCCAACAGGGGGGTTGGATTAGATGACTTTTAAAGGTGCCTTCCAGCTCAAACGACTCTGTGATTCAGTGACCCTGTAATCATGCAGAGACACACACCCTAAACTACCCATGTCATCACACATGTGAAATGTTTGTTTGCAGGCTACAGTTGTCCCAGCAGAAAAAGTTGCACTGTATCTCATTGATAACTGATGAGTACCAATCTTACAACTGACTGCACTACTTCACTATTTTAATTCAAGGATTATCTCAATTTTTACTCTTCATTAATTTAATTATATACCAGCTGTTACCTGTAAAATCTTGTGTTGACAGAAGCGTATCGTATTCATCTGTTGAATAAATAAACATATGGATTCCTGCAAGTACCAGTTGTTACTCTGGAGTGTTGTTACCAAATGAAAATCATCATGATGTGATGAGTTTTTCAGAGTACAGCTTTGTGCTGTGTTTAATCCAACTTAACTTCAGTCTACTGCCAAAGTGCTGATCCCACTCTTCCTTTCTCCCAGCCCTGGCTCCAGTCCTTGCATTAGCAATCACATGCCCGCTTGGTGATTTGGATCAGTTCACTGATCCCACGGGAAATGCATCCACATCCTGCAGGATTAGTCTCCTGTGGCAGCAGTCTCTGGGTGTCACACAGCAAGGACACCATGTGTGAGGGAGCGAGGGAGGGAGGCCAACACCTCCTGTTCTCTGGTAGCCTGCAGTTAGCTCAGATGAGATAGGAGGTGAAACTCCATCCAGAATGTCCTCTATGAAGTGGGATGGTGGCTCCAGCTCTGTCATACCACAAAAGCAACCTTCTCAGCTTGCAGGGATGAATGCTCCTGCCTGTGGTTTAAGCCCAAAGCTGCATATTCATAGCAGTCAGTCTTCACAGAGAGTGTACAGAAGGAAATGGTGGAGGGATGACTTTGCTGACAATAAACCTCTTTGTTAGGCAATCAGAGACCCTCAGACTGCAGCCTTCATGGCCCAAAATTTAACACCCAAAAAGGAAAAGCCAGAAATCGGAGACCCTCAAAAAGGGGGAGCTTGTTATTTTGGAAAGGTTTCTATTAGGCCCTGAGCTGTTTTCTAGCACTTGAACCTGCCATCATCCCCACTACGTATGTGGGGGGGACAGCTGCAGCTTGTAACTGTGCCCACAAAAATGCAGGTCCTGTGCATGTACCTTCCTACTCCACCCATCGTTCCCATTCCATTTAGCCTTCCAAAGGTAATTACCCAGTAAGTTCCTGTTGTGCTCACAATGCTTTGACATGATCCAACCATCTTCCACCTCCTCCTGCAGACCTCCTCTCATTCACAAAAATCAGCTGCAACCTCCCACTTGCACCAGACCTTTGGCAAGGTCCCAGAGCCTTGTGCTCTCTTGGCATCTACGGTTGCCAGCTCAGTTTTCCTCCTATCTTTTTCATGAGAGCAGGCTTCCTGGGGATTTTGGACTGGGTATATCTCTCCTGCCAGCTGAGGCAGTGGCTACCTGATGCTTTTATTGCAAAGAAGAGCAGTTCTTGCTGTTCCACATCAGCACTACTGTTCTTCCCTGCACAGAAGCAAATTTACAGGGTGAGCTATGGGCTGTAGTCTTCTATTTACACTTCAGTGTAGTAGCAGAGCTGCACAGTCTTCCCGTCCCTCTGTCTCCTGACAGCAGAGGAATTTGCCTCAGCATGACAGCTGCAGAAGGCCACAAATCTACATTCTTACTGTTGAAGCTTAAGTGAGAAAAACACATTTAAGCCCTTGACACTGCTAGCAAGTATTACCATCCTGAAGAAATACAAAGACGACTCTTCTAGACACTTTGTATACAGACTTACTTGCATTAAATGCAAGTTTCTGCTACACTCAGTGTGCAGAACTCACCTTGACAGTCTGTTCTTCCTGGATGAGGCTCTAGTTTATCTGAATTTGGTCAGACGTTTACTCTCAGTTCAGCTCATTCTGCATCTTGGACCTGCAATATATCCCGCCTCAAAGAGCACCTTCTTCCCAAACTCCCCAGGTGCAATTCATGACCTTCCCTACCATTTTCTTGAGAAACTCTTCAGTACCAACTCACAGGTAGTGTGGATCAGGTATTATAGATAATTATAATTATATATATATAAAAAATGTATTTCTATATATATACATATAATGTGTATACACATATATACACACACATATATATTGAGATATATATAAGATGACATGGTTCTGTGCACAGATATCATATGATCAGCACAAAGATTCTCATCAACTTCACTGGACTCCTGATTTCTGATGTTTGTAGGTAGTACATAGGCTTCTCAGCCCATGGCATATCTTCATTTTTACCTGCATATAGGTTGATACTATTGTTGCTGACTTATTTCCATGAGCAGTTTTCTCAAAGAGTGTAATACAGCCCTATGCTTGCAGTTACTTGCATTTATGAAAGTAAAATAAAAATTTCTAACCTGTTCCTCACTATAGTCAAGGTTTTACCATGTGTCTTCGCATCATTCTTCCAGCAGAAACACAAGATCATGTAGTTTTTATGTTCTGACTGTTAAGCAAAGCACTTTCAGAAGATGCATCTCTGTGATTTTTATGCACATTGTTTATATTTGACGACTTGAGTGTTCAATCAACTTCTGTAGAGATTATTTTTAAAGCATTTCAGTTCAGCTTTAAGGTTATATTCCAGACTTCCCAAGAAGTCCATGTGAGGATGAGGGTGCAGCATCATTAGAGTGTTTAACTGCTCATAGACTTCCCAACAATCACATCTTTCTTCAACACTGGTCTCACTTCATGTTGACTTAATCTGAGCTGGAAACCACACCTCTCCCCTACAGAGATCCTAAGCTGAAGTTTCCTCTGCTTTCCATGGGGCAGACGCAGTGGAGGACAGAGCAGGAAGGAGCAGCCCCAACAGTCCTTGCACACAGGTCCTTGGCCCCAGTCTGAAGATCTGGTTAGAAGTGTCTGAGGAGCTGCCATCCAGTGACTTTCCTACCTCCTCCCATCCCAAACCTTTGTCACTGAGCACCTCAAACACCCACATCAGCCCTTCCCAAATTATTTCAAGTATGTGATGCTTGCATAATCAAAATCTCCTCGGAGCAGTCCTGCCTCCCAAAGCACTCCCATCCAAGTCACAATTCACTGCAAATCCCTTCTGCTTTGGCCTCCCCAGGACCATCCTCCCCATGACCATTGCCTGAGGGTCCATCCTGGGGCTGATCACAGTTCTCTCAACCCTTACAGCAGCAGCAGCCATAGCCCCACAGGCTATGGATGTTCCTTGTTGTCCTCTCAAGGATTATACCTCTCTCCCTAAGCTCTTTCCTTAGCATGGCCGAGGTTAACTCTAAAGTTTGCAGGATAGCTCTAAAACCTGCATCTGTATACACCTGAAAAGATATCAGGATGAAAAATGCAGTGCTTAGGAGATGTCTAAAACAGAATATTGTTCAGGAATGAGCTGCTCTTCCAATACACCCCCTTAATGGACAGTGTCTTGCTGGCATGGCCTCACCAAGAGCCATCTTGGAGAGCTAGGGCCCCTGTCAAACGCAGTGTTTATGGCTTTCTTGTTATTGATAGGGTGGGCTGAGTAGTTGTAAAACAGATTAACACTCTGGGAAGCCATCCAGGAGGCAGGAACCTGAAATCAGTGCATACTCAGTCTGTCAGAATCTAATGCAGCACAATTCAGCCCAAATTTGTATCCACTTAAAGTAATGGTTTGCTAAAGTGTCTACACTTTATTTAACACAGTGGTGTTTTTTTCTGGGGCTGTTTTCTCTGGGGATTAGTCTGCTGTGCCCACAGAAGCCAATTTTGCTTTGTCTGACTGACATTTTGCTCAGTTACAAAAAAATTCTAAGCTTGTTTGTGGCTTTGTTTCTTAAGACAGAATTTCATGCCTAGGGTTTGAGTCCTCCAGTTAAATTGGATTAAGCACAACATGAAGCTGTAGCCAGGGATTTTATCATCTTTTAGAGTAAGAGTGTTGGGTGCTGCAGCGCAATCAGCTTTATTCTTGTTCTTTACTATTCTTCAATATCAGTCTCTTTTTTAAAACATCACGTGGGATTTTGGCAATTTTAATAAGTTTTTAAAAGTTTTTAAGAGAGGCAATTTCCACTAATGCTGCCAGAGACTCTCTCTTACTAAAATCTGCCCAAATATTTTTATTTTTCTAAACATACAGCAGCCCCGTGGTCTCCAAAGGCAATACTGGTCTGAGTATGTGACATGATACAATAGTAATCTAGGTGTTTCCATAGAATAATCTGAAGTTTGTGATACCTGCGAGCGAAAAGTGATTAAGTTAATGATGTTGGGGGGTTTTTCTGGGTGTGCCTCTCCGTCCCCTTCCCTGCCACTGCAGAGTATTTCTCTGCCACCTGGTGGTGGAAAATGAGGTCCTAGGGAGGGATCCCGGGCTACACTTAGGGAAGATTTTCCCTAGCAAGGGGTCTAGAGATGGCCAAGAAAGAAAGGTTAAATAAAGGTAGGAAAGCGTCGTGTGTTTTATATCTACCAGTATTACCTAGAGTCTGTAGTCACAGACTGGCGCTTCACTGCAAAAACCCCAATCCGGGCAAAGCAAATAAATCCTTCCTGTTCCACAAGCTGCCTCAAGGCAGATGGGAAATGGCTCCGGGCTTCTCTAATTCTTCCTGGTTCTGCCAAGCTCCCTGAGTTGGAAATAAGTGGCACAGAACAGCATCTGGGGTCTGCCCCCTGCAACAAGGGTGGCAGCAAGTCAGGGAGGGAGCTGAGTTCATCACCTGTGTGCTGTGGGTGCTGGAGCAGCCATCTGCTCTGAAGCCCTGGTGGAGAACTCATGAGTCACACTTGCAATGAATGAATGAAATAAACACCTAAAACTGAAAATCAACCAAACAAAAGATGCCAAACCCCAGCTTGGGTTTCTGTAACTATCAGAAATGTGTTGGTGAGTGATCACAGCCTGGTCGAAAACAGGGGGAGGAGATGGTCTGTGGCAGTAACATCTTGCTCTGCTACAACAGAGAGTATAATGACCATTAGTCTCATATTCTTGCTCCCTGCAAGACAGCAGGCACAGATGTAGGGAATCTGGAGGTCCTCTCTTCCCACCCTTCCCAATTTCCATGCTCAGTTTCTTAAACAAAATCTGCCCCTCTAGTTTCAGCACTCAGCCAGGCCCTGCCACCCTGGGACATCCACAGCTCTTACTTGAGTACACTTCTGTAGCAGTGTTCTACTCCTATCCTCCCATGTTTGGGATCAGATTTCAGTAAAAATGCATTCAATATCATTGGTTCACTTAGGTGGTTACAAAACTGGCCTCAGGCACTCTGTTGAACTAAAGCCTGAAGGAGCTTAAAAAATTGAATTAACCTTTACTTGAAATATTTTTTTGTACAATAAGACCTTTAGGAAATAGAACTCCCATCTAAGTAGAAAACATTTCCCATTTTCACTACCAATGAAGGAGGTATTGCTCCGGGAGCATTGATTGATTTTTTTTTTTTTTAAGGCTTGCAAGGCTAAAATAAAGCATTTTTTCCCAGCTGGGAAAGGACTATGTTCAACTTAGAATATAAAAAAAAGCCCTTTATGGGCTAAGATGAAAAGAAGCTCAGAGAGGAACATACCTTGCAGTCCTCTGAATCTCACAGGAGGAGGATACACAATTTCACATGAGCAGACAGCTGAAATTTCATCTTAATCTCATGAGAGTTTTATTTGCCACTTACAGCAGCAGCAGGCCAAATGAGGGATTGCAACAGCAGTTTGAGAACAAGTGCTGTGACAGTGCCTCAATATCTCATGCTTAGCTTTTGCATGATTTTTATTAATTATTTTATGTAGTTATGCATCTTCCACCTCCATCTTCCATTGTCAAATTTTAACTCCCCCTCACCCCCAAAATACAGCAATAGTGTTACAGAGACAGAGCCACCTTCACTGCAGACCTTCTCCTCATGAGTGTTTCAGGAGGTCTTATCACCATTTTGTCATTGAAGGAAAAACCAGCTCTTTCATCCCAGTACATTTGCCAGCAAAGGCAAACCTGTCTGATTAGCATCTGCAGTAATTAGGAAGTAGTTGCTGGCTAGCCAGTGTGACACCCATCTGCAAGAAAGGTCAGGAGGAGGATTCCAGCAGCCTGTCAGCCAGGCCTCAATGCTCAAGGAAGGTTATGGAACAGATTATCTTGAGTGTGATCACATGGCACGTGCAGGGGATCAGGCCCAGCTAGCAGAGGTTTAGGAAAGGCAGGTCCCGCTTGACCAACCTGCTTTCCTTCTATGACAAGGTAGATAAGGGAAAGGCTGGGGGTGTTATCTACGGAGAATTTAGTAAATCCTCTAACGCTGTCTCCCACAGAATTCTGCTGGAAAAGCTGGGAGCCCATGGCTTGGACAGGTGCACTCTTTTTGCAGGGTAAAAAACTGTCAGGAGTGGTAGTGGATGGAATTACATCCAGTGGTGTTCCCCAGGACTCAGTATTGGGAACAGTCCTGCTTAATGTCTTTATCGATGCCCTGAACAAGGGGATCAAATTCTCGCTCAGTCAGTTTGCAAAGGACACACTGGGTGGGACTCTTGATCTGCTGTAGGGTAGGAAGGCTCTGCAGAGGGATCTGGCTATCAGGGATCCATGGACAGTGGCCAACAGTATGAGGCTCAAAAAGACTGAGTGCCAGGTCCTGCCCTTGGGTCACAACCACCTGTAGAACTACAGGCTGCAGGCAAGTGGGTGGAAAACTTCCTGGCAGAAAGGTACTGCAGGGTGTTGGTCAACAGCCAGCTGCACATAAGCCAGCAGCAAGCCCTGGTGGCCAAGACCAGTGACATGCTGGCTTGTTGCTTATTTCATCAGCAATAGTGTGGCCAGAAGGACCAAAGCTGTGATTGCCCTCCTGTACTCAGCACTGGTGAGGCCACAGCTCAAGTCCTATGCTCAGTTTTGGGTCCCACGTTACAAGAAGGACATTGAGGTGCTGGAGTGAGTCCAGAGAAGGGCAATGGAACCAGGGAAGGGTCTGGAGCACAAGTCCTATGGAGGAGCATTTGAGGGGGCTGGGGTTGTTTAGTCTGGAGAAAAGGAGAGGTCTCAGGGGAGACCTTATCACCCTCTCCAACTTCCTGAAAGGAGAGTGTAGCCAGGTGGGGATCAGTCTGTTCTCCCAGGCAACCAGTGATAGGATGAGAGGAAAGCACCAAGTTGTGCCAGAGGAGGTTGAGATTGAATGTGAGGAGAAATTTCTTTACTGAAGGAGTGGCTAAGCATTAGAACGGGCCACCCAGGGAGGTGGAAGCAGTCAAAAAATGGTTGAATGTGGCTCTTCACAATATAGTTCAGTGGGCAAGGTGGTGTTAGATCAAAGGTTGGACTTGATGATCTTACAGGCCTTTTCCAACCTTAATGATTCTATCATTCATGTAAACACACAGCTACTGTGTGAAAAGCACAGGTCCTCTTTTGCTCATCTTGCATCTTTGCTCTCTCTCCCTCCTATACAGTCAGAGCAGCTGTTAAACTCCCTGGGATGTGGACTAAAGCCCACCTCCGGGGTTCAGGTGGGTTTTGCAGAGCTTTGACTCAGGATTAGGAATGAGCATGGAAAGGGATAACATTTAACAGCAACATTAGAGAACCCACTGAATTACAGCTCTCATGTTACCTTTGTGCTGTGCCAAATTACACAAAATCCTATCTTTCAGTGCTAACTAGGAAGAAGAGTATTGATTTAATTAGGGGGAAATGAGGCATCTTTGATTTTCCTGAACCTCTTCCTAGTGGAGGAGGATGATTTTACTTGTTACTTCCCTTTTGCTAATTTGTCTCCCTTTCTCAGTTTAAGGCAAGACCGAGTTGTTTTATTACCAGTATTGTAATCTCTGCACAATGGTCAATGAACATTATGTTAAAGTAACATGTCAAACTGCGAGAGAAAGAGCTAAAAGCAAATTGTAGAGGCGGCTTGCAATTGCTTCCAGGAAATTTTAAAAAACCCAACAACTTTGTATAGATGTTTGTCTATAACTACACATAAGTTTTTTCCAAGGATTATGCTGCTAATATGCCAATTTTTAAGAGCAGCAAATGGCAGAGGATGGATTCACATAGTTCAGAGAATATGACATTGAACTATTTTAAGTCAAGTGTCATTAGGCTGACCTAGGGGGAATATGGAAAAAAAATGGAAGTTCTACAGTATGTTTGAAGTGTTATTAAGCATACATACACATTCCCATATCTATCTGGCCATGCATGAGTGCAGATTGGATTGCTAGAACAGGGGTTTATAATTCATTACTGTTGCATATTATTAGTTTAGAATGATCAACTGTTAATTTGATTCATTTCAGGCTGTCTTCTCTGAAACAGAAAATTATATGGAAAAGACCCTTTCAGCAAGTCTGATAGTCTAGACAGCAGCATGCTAAACTAAACATTGTCACATTTAGAGGTTAACTGTAGTACCTCTTAAATGCTTAAAACTAAGGAACTGAAAACACTCAATTTCAGCCCAAAGACCAATTCCCTGCACATGGCTTCTGGACACAGTCACAGCAATGCTGACAGGAGCTACCAGGGTAGGCATATGGATATTTTAACTTCAAGTACTTAAATCCCTGTTGAAAATGAGATTAAAATCTTGTCACACTCAGCTGTCTCCATTCTACCTTACAGGTAGTTTTCACCTCATCAGAAAGGTTCCCTATCTATTTTTACAGTATTATTAGCTTTCTAAACATAGACCACAACCAAGTGGATGGACAAGTTTGTGGGTTTGCTTAAGCACTAAGAGACAACATCTTATTGTATAAAAACTAAGCACATGACCTGTACATCAAAGGGCATAAAAGGTAGTGTTAAAATGATAAATAAACATTTCACCTGGCATGGACAAAGTAGTAGGCAGAAGATGCTATTCTATTGGATACAGTTAGGAGATAATTTATTTTGCTTAACTAGCATGGCAGAAGAGAAGCTGGCTAGTCTGCCATAAATAAAGATGGTATAAAATTCCCTTAACTCCTCAGAGGATGGCAGGGAGCCAGTTGCTTCTGTGGCTGTTACAGTAGACCCTCAGTTTCATTGGCTGGGGGACATGCAGTATCACATATCCATGGGAAAAGCTCTCCCCAGATGACCTGAGAGACCAAGAGGGGATTACTGCCTATGGGGTAACAGGACCATCTCTAACACAAGCAAAGAGCACCTTGGACTTGTCTTTTCAAACTCCATTTGAAACTGTCTTCATGGGTGAGGGACTCTATTCTCAGTGCATGTGGAGGCCTAGGTGCCAGCAGCTCCAGTAGGAACAGGCAGAACAGGGGCCCATGCACCCACAGTGCAAGCAGAACACTTGTTTGAATATGGATGTCTGTGTCATCACTTACAAATACCAAAATGGAATTGCTGTAAAATAGGATAAGAGTATTGGAAGAGAGGTCTGAATGCAGCTGAAAGTCTGGCCAGGCTACTGGAGGGGCCAGTGAGTCCAAGCTGCTGGAAAATGTGTAGGATGTAGACCCTAAAGAATGAGAGTTGTTACCAAAACAACATGCAGACCACTGGCACTCTCCATAACATGGAGCGTGGGACTACAGGAGCAGGTCCTGTTAAGCAGCAAAATTTAATCTCCCCCAGCATAAATTTGGTGTTATGGTATATTAAGATAGAAAAGACCAGCACGGATCCATTAGCTTTAAGTGATGGAGCATGTAGATAAAGGCAGCAGGGAGGTGGTATTGAGTTTTGTTAACATGCAACTCTAAGCCATATTCTTAAAACACTTTCCTTATTTCGTTATAACACAGGTATTATTGCTCTTGCTTGCTCCAAAGGTCATTTGCTGTTATCAGTTTACCTGAGTGAACACTTCTAATTTTAATTAAAGACATAACAGGAGCTAATGGGTAGTCAACAGGCAGATAAAGCATTATATTACAGTGCACATCCAAGTTACTTGGAACACAAGCAACAAGCAACATTTTAATCTGATCACTGCCAGAGCTTTGCTCCAGTTATCTATAAGGAAGTACTAAAGAATTTAAGGTACGTGTGACCTGCTGTTTTCAAGTAACAGTGATACTAGAGAGATCATGCAGAGAGCTTGGCTTCAATTGCTGTTTCTTGGCAAGTCTTGTTTCTTTCACAATATAAAATTGAAATACAGTATAAAAATACATCTTTTCGAAGGATCCAGTAGTTCCAAAGTCTAATTTCAATATTCTAATGCTATAGTATTTAAGAATGAGGTACATTAAGAGTGCAAATTCTGCTGGAGTTTCTTTAGGATACCACATTCAGTACAAGAGAGAGACTAATATTTTCCTATTGCTTCCCTAGAGAGGCTGCACTTTAAGTTAAAACAGTTTTGCTTAATGTCTCCCACCAGACATGTAATCCAGAGGTGTTATTACTGATACCCTGATTCCTCTGACTGCAGGAAAGTGAATGGGATTTCCATAATTTAAACACTCCTTGCTTTTACATTCGAGAATCAGCTTCAGTTTCCTTTTCATTTTCATCTTGATCCTTCTTGTCTTCTTCCTTTTCTTCCTTGCTGAACTGGGCTTCAATCTCATTTGGATCAATATAGGTATAAAAAGAAGCCATGATAGCAAAAATGATGCAAACTACCAGCAGCAGGGCAGCAAACAGCACATACTCTGCCCACTGGAAAGAAAAAAAAAAAAAAAGAAAGAAAAAAAAGCAGAATTTATCCACCAACATTCATTTGTCAAGAGTATTACACCATTTTAGTATTTTCAGGAAGTAAACTCAGAATATGAAACTGAGTATACATAAGTATCATGTGGCTTACAGGATTAAGAATTAAGCAAATAATACATATTAAAGCAACTCAGAATTGAATTGAATGGGAATTGGGAATGAAAGACTGAGAAGGAAAACTCAGTCCCCTCCTTTTGGTCAGATGATCTCACTCTAAATCAGGCTGGTACTGTTCTGATTCCACTTAAAAAATTTTACTGCTGACCTAGTGACTGCAATGTGGGCAGAGATTCAGGACCAGAAACTGAAAAGCCTCAACATCTCTGTTTCATGCTCTTTGTGATTTAATTTAGCTGAAACTGCCAGAGCTGTTTCAGAGACAAGCTCTTCCCTCTCTCAGAGAGCCATTTTAATTCATTACGGACCACCACTAATAAATATAGTCTTGTACAACTGCTCTTCACCAGAACAGCCACGGTTTTTATGCCCCAAAGAATGAGGTTTGAAGCCAACAGAGCCAGAAGAAGGGATGTGGCAAGGCTGTGGTATGCAGGTGAAGGCTCATTAGCAATTAACAGAACTTTGGTAGGTTTTACTTCAATTCATGCAGAATTTCAGCTCATAAGTTCACAGACTTTAAACACCATGAGAAGAAATTTACTGCAGAGATGCTAGAAACTGCTGCTTGCAAGCAAAGGAGCCTGACAACAAGAGTTAAGGATGGCAAACAATAGGTAAGTAGAAATCTATGCTGAAAAGCTATTCTCATTACCTGCCATGATCCCCCCCTGGCTTAGAACTGCTTTCTCACAAGTGTAATATAATAGCACACATACTGCTTGCATGCTTACCTGCTCTTTGATTGTGGATGCCCCAGCCACAATAAGGACAATTATGTTACCAACAGCCACAGTTAGCAGCCACCCTGCCTGCAGCACCGACTTCATGTTAGACGGGGCCTGTAGAGACAGACATTTAAAATTTGGTGGTAACATTTTCTGATGCATTTACCGCATTCTTAACCTTACAATAAACACTGTTTCTCTGCAGGGAGGAGGATTTCATGTTTTGGTAGTGATTGGGGCTTTTTATTTATTTATTTTGACATTAAAAATTGCTAGAGAGCTAAACAGGTCTGGAGAAGGCTTTGAGAAGCAAGAGAGCACTAGCACACTAACTATGACAGCTTTTACTTTATACACACTGAGCAACTAACAGGCATATTTTACATCTCAGGAGCACGTGGCACACACAACATGAAGAAATTGAGTGCATCATCCAGCAAGCCACACCTCACAACATTTCCATCGCTGCGGTTTCTAGATTCAGAATTACGAAATACACACAGCTAATAAACTGGAGTGAGAAAACAAAGGAATTAAAAGTGTATAAATACATACTAACAAAAGGCTGACAAAAAGGCTGTATGGAGTAAACTAGTGTGGAGATAAAGTGACAGTACTTCATTTTATATTGGAGAGCCCTCCAGTTTGGTTTTACTGTAGCAAAACAGTTGCACTTATTTTCAATGGAAAGTCACAAGCGAGAAAGAAATTTGAGGACTGGTAGTCAAGTCTTGAAATTATATCATTCAGCATAGCTTCATGGAAAACACCAAATCCAAGTGAAACAGGGCCAACTTGCCTATACAATCTTTGTAGGAGTTGTGAGGGACATATCTGATCAGAGCAACAGCACAGAACCATCACTTAAAAAACAATACATCATGGAACATCTTAACTCGCACCAAGATTGTTAACAAAAGAAGAATATGTACCTGTGAGTATGAAAACTCTAGCCCAGTGACAGAGAACAGTACTTCTGCACATGTAAGAAGAAAATACTGAGGGATCTGCCAAGCCATATGGAATGTATTTGGTGCCATATCTTCAAAGTATTTTATGTTAAGTTCATTTCCAACACACTAGAAATTAAAATAGCATGTTAGGAACAGTAATAATGAGTGTGCACAGTTAAGGCATTCTAAGAAGTTCAATAATCATATAGTAAGTTCAGAGTAAGTAACAAATATTGCACATGAAGCACTGAATACCTAGTTATATAGTATAGCTTTTTTACAGCAGACTTTGTGCAAATCTGTAGTGCGTAATGGGGCTAAAGATTTAAGGCCATTAGTAGTGATCATGAATTCTTGCATTATGCTATTATCCTAATCATCATTAGTTTTATAGTTGACAGTGGCTTTATGTCCTGTTTAAGATACCAGAATTCTAACATACATACTTAAGACAAGAGGAAATTAAAGCATTAAAGACAAGAGGAATAATTCTACAAGTGGGTTTTTTTTTTTTTAATTAGAGAAAAGTATCAACAGGGAAAGTAATTCTATATTGTCCATTCAACAAGTGGCAACTCACATTATCAACTGAAATGGTATAGGCACCGCCATATCCAAATTTCTTTGAATGAACTTCACAAGAGATCTGAGGCCCTGAAGCCCTAATGGTATATGTCCTGAAAAAGTAAAAAAAAACCAAAACCCACAGTTCAGACCACAGGTGTAGACAATTGCGTGTATTACATATTTAAAAAAAGCTCTGAGCCCTTTTCCCTAGGACAAGTATGTCTAGGAGATTAAATTAGGATAAAGGAAAATGCTTACCCGTCTGGTTTTGGAACGTCACTGTAATTACTGACAGAAAGAGGATCCAGTAGTCCAAAATCCGTGTCACCCATAGTAACATTGACAGTAACAGGGAAATTGTTTATGAACCTTTAAAACGGAAGAGTGATTAAATACCACACAAAACATGCAGAAGTCAAAGAATACAGGTTTTACTTTTAGTTATATATATAGTGACAGCACAACAAGTATCAAGTCTTCACATTTAATTTTTTTTAAAAAATCTATTTAATCAATTAACATTTTGGAAAGAACTCTAAGTCTCCTAGAAATGTAGCTAATACAGAAAGCCAGTTAGAGCCCCATCAGCCCACTGCCTTTGGAGAACATCAAAAGCGAACCACTACCACAACCAGCAAGAAATGTATCCACAAGTGGGAGATGTAGAAGAAAAGCAGAGAGGAGAGAAGTAGGAAGATACTTCTTACCCAAGATTAAAAAGGAGGTATAGATATGTAATCCATGCCATTTGTCCAATTAAAAAAAGTCTAGGCAATGGAATGAAGCATACACTTTCAATTTTAGCTAAGTTATACCCAAAGCAGGTGTGCAAGATAACTTAAGTGAATCATGACTCAGAAGTTACTCCATCCCCTAAAACATCAAGTGACATGTCCAGCAAGAGGCGAGTTCCTACAGTACAGAAAACTATATTTCAACAAGGAGAGTCCACCAAAAGACAGACTGAAGAGAGAGTCACACTACTGTCAAAATTTAGACACAAAAAAACTCTACCTGACGAGACTTTTTCCACTTGCTGGTTTTGATGTGATGTTGTCCCATATCTGGTGGAAGAGACCATTATCAAAATACGTTGTTGGCATCAGAGAATAGCTTAAACATGCACTATTACACAGCAGTGGGAATTAACAGAGGATTCAGAGGAGGACTCCAGACCTTCCTCTTTATGATCCTACTAACATACATCTACTAGAAAACACTGTATGACCACACATCTAAGTCTTGGTGAAAGGGTAGTCGTCAAGGTACATAATAAATTGGCAATTTTTTAAAGGTTACTCTCTGCAGCTCACCAGTCTTACTGGTATTGCAGAGACAGAAAACAAGACAAAGGAAAAAAAACTATCCAGTGCTTATCATCTCAGCTTCACACACTCCACAGAGATGGTTGTCAAAACACTGATATATATCTTAAGAAATAAGCAGACTTACCAAATCAGAATTGATCACCATTGAAACCTGTTTAAATGGCAAAGTGTGGCGTTTCCCATCCATCAGCTCCAAAGGCATAGTATAATTTACAGTTCCAGACATTATGTGTAATGATTGCAGCTTAGAAGTCTCAAATGTCATGTAGTCAGTCTACAAAGACAAATTGTCATGGATCTCTGTGCAACTGCATATTTGTTTACACTTTTGAGGGAATGTTATGGGCTCTGGGGAGGGTCAGAAGTTTATACATGTTACTTCTGAAGTGCCAGAGATAATGAACATCCCCTACCTTTCACTTTCAATCAGTTTTCTGCATCAAGCATTAATTCCATTTGATCATTATTTTTTATTGATTTAATTTGTTATACAAGCTTCAAAGTTACATGAGCTTCCCACAAGCATTATGGAATAGCTGTTATATTTTCCTGTTTCTTGCTCCAGATAAATCAGGCTTACCACAACGACCATGTAAAATTCTATTTAGCCACAGAGGCAGCACTAGCACTAGCAATGCACTATTTTCCAAAAAGCAGAAGTGACATGTTTTAAATATTCAAAACATATTTGATCAATATAAAATACTTAAACCGTTAATAAACATGATAATGCTACACTAAAATAGGCCCTTTGTTTTATAGGATTATCAAAAGCACTTCATGATCCACATCTGGATGATAAAGTGAATATAATAGGGAATAGAGCATTCTATATCTTCCATTTTCAGGTATGTATCATGGTTACATCAATCCCCTGTCAATATACAGTTTGGGTGACCTTATCTTCTCTTCACAGCACTGTTTCCATATGAAGCAAATCTGGAGGAGGTTGGAGAAGGATCTTTCCTCTTAAAGGGAAACAGAACTCTAGGCTATCAGAGAATTTACTTCCTAAGATCCCTTACCAAAAGCATCCATCAGAGCCACCAAATTTTGCTGTCAGTAGAACCACATACAACTGTGCTGTATGAGAACCTGAAAAAGTTCTTTGGCTGCAAAATCTGAAGCTTAATGTGTGATGTAGTCACTGAAGAAGCTCCCTGTTCAGGTAAGTCATCCCTCACCGTAATAGCAGCAACTCACTAGAGCTGAATGTACATTTACTGAAGGAAGGGGCTACTTTCAGGAAATGGAACCTTTTCAACAAGAGTGAACTAGTTTTCAGCTAGTTCCAAGTCACTTAAGTTTATGAAAGTTTCTTGGAAAAAACCCTACTCTTGTGAAAACAAAGCAGCAATACTTCAAATATTGACATAGTTACCATTTCTTCAATCACTGTGTTTTCAATAACAATTCATTTCTGCCTTTACTTACCGCCTCATTAGCTGCTAACTCCACACTCTGAAGCGTAGGCTGGAACTGAACTGTTGCAGGAACAGCACCCAGATTTATTAATTTGATTTGAGTTTGCCCAGCTGTAGGGAAAACTGGATAGGTTTTCTGTACGACAGAAAAAAAGAAACTTGAATCAGGTTTTGTTTCTAGTCTCACAAACTGCCTTAGGAAAGAAGTCTCTCATCCACAACAGACACCTCTAGATGGCTGTTCAGATCTTGGAATGCAATGGATCGCCACCCAGAGGTGTTGCCAATATCCCAGCTATAGGGGAAAGCTTTGTTGGGTTCAGGCATGGCACCTCCCTTTGGGGCAAGGAAGATTAGGGGAGACAAATTGTTCTTTCAACAAGTGTCATCTTTGCTCCTGCTGTGACGATGCTTCCCAGACTCTACCACTTCACTGCCACTCTAAATAGCAGAAGAGGTCAAAAATACAAAGCAGCCCTCTGGTAGGCCAAGCAAGTGTCTGGTTTTCAGCTTCTAGTCTCATTTAAAGATTGAGGTTGCCTTTAATGCATGATTTATATTAATTGCAATGTGATGTTTTGCAGGGTAGTGTTTGTTGCTTGTTAATTTTACTACACCAACCACACTACATATTTCCCCTCACCCTTCTTCTATACTTATATGATTAGCTCCAAATTTAGGAGTCTTGGTTCATTTTCCCCTTAAACACACCTTTTTTCCTGAATTAACAACTAAATATTAATAGTAAATACTTGCATGTGGCTGAACTTACATCTATTTGCACTTGCACAAGGGCAGCAGCAACAAAAGCCATAGAGCCAAGGAACATCCCCACCGTCATCTTCTTCAGGGGCCTAGTACAACAAAAGACATGGGAGATTTAAGAGAAGTGCCAATTCAAAACTTCAGCTGCTTGTTTTTTCTTTCCACTCTGGGAAACTCAAATGGCCACAACTACCACATTATCACCATTTGAAGGGCTGATGTTATTACAGAAAATGTTCTGCTAAGCTGGGTACCTCTCAATTCATAGTTACATTATCAGGACATACATCTTTCCTGTAGCATGTAAATAACCTGTTACTCTGCATCTGCTGGGCTCAAACACTGGCTGACCATAATTATTAGGTTCCTGAAAAAATCTGTTTTTGCGGGAAGGCTAAACCCAATCCAATACAGTTGTTGGCTGTAAAACAAGAAATAGACAAGAAGATATGCCTTTAAAAAAAGAGTAACTTGTCTCCACATTGCTATGTTTAAATAAGATTGAACAAAAACCATCAGGGAAACTTGTTGAATTAGGAGACATCTACTGGCAAGCAGTTAAGCTGTAAGGATAGATTTAGGTATCTATTTCCTTTGTGGCATCATTTATCCAGTGTAGAATAGCCACAAATGAATGACAGTATTTCCAGCACAGCACACACCCTAGATTTTTCACAGCTATATGGAAAAACAGCATTGCACCTTAGCTCTCTGAAAATTGATTTAAAAACTGTATTCTCGTCTCCTTTTCGAACACTCTTGCAACTGCTAGCCACTTCATCACCAGCATTGGAAAATAATGTGTAATGCCCCCAAAGCTCCACCTACAAGGATCCAATGAGCCAGACTCCCAACTGAGACTGAAATGGAAACGTCTCGTGTCTCAGTTGCTTTTAAGCGCAAAACATGGCAAATGCTAAGGAAGTATGTTGTATTTCTATCTCGTATTCTTCAGGAGGGAGAGGGGATAGACAGAGAGGATACAGAAAACAATCAAGATCATCTCTCCTCCAATCAAAAGATTCTGTCCTTAACTGAAAAACATTATTCCTCTTCTATTAGATTCTCCTTTTCTAATCTGTGGAGCCTCTACATACCATTTGCAGTATTCTGATTTTTTTTATATTTTAATTTCTTTAAAATAATCAACTGTTTTAAATACCCTTTTCTTTCATCCTTAGCTGAATGCTTGCTCTTGTTACATTAGGGCTGGAAGAGCCAGTTAAAGAAACCACTAAAATGGGCCTTTGTCTGAAGTCAGATAATTATATCAACTTACGTAAAATTCAGCTTGCATTTCTTGATTAAAGGGTAAACCACAGAATCTACAACTGGGACCATTATAACAATCAGGATTGGATTCACAATCTGGGGAAGATGAACATGAGAAAAAAAATTAAGTATTTTTCAAAGTGCTTTTTATAAGTTAAGGGCATAATCTCTCAGAAATACTTGAAATAGCCAGATAGAAAATTAACGTACCTGCATTTGGTCTGGTTGAATTTGAAAACCCTGGTGAAGAAAAAAAGAAATAGTTCTTAATATTGTGACAAAAAGTAAAATGGGTCTGAAAAGTGTTAATTAGAGAAAAAAATAATAAAAAGTAACCTACAAAATCCCCATCCATTGCTGTGGCTTGCAGCGTCCATCTTGACCCCTTAATAAGAGAAGAAAAAATTAGATATCACAGTAAATCAATGTGCTAAGGTTCCTTTTGAATTGTTTTCATAAATGAAGGGTTGGAAAAGACATGCAATACAGCAAAAAGTAAAGCTAGCTTGCTATGGGAGTATTCTTATGCTGCAATGTAAACTTTTGAACAAAGTGAGCCTCATGGCCCATTCCACTTCATTTACTTGTTTTGTGAAATACAGCAGAAAATAACTTGGATGCAGAAATCAGCTGGAGAGAGGGCAGGGCCATCCTGTGCAGGGCATGGCCATGTGCTGTGCACAGAAGCCACTGTGGGGCCCATGTGCTGCCTGAGCCCGAGCAGCCCACACATCCCCCACATCCATCCTTCCTTCACACAGCCCAGGGCCAGCAGACAAGCCAGGGCTTGACCTGCCTGCAGCCCTCTGCCCCAAAAACCTGCTGGGACAAGCAGGGAAGACTTTAGGCCTGAGCCCAGGATGAGACTAGAACACTACCCTGCATCTGTGGTGAGAGCCTTCAGCCAACCACGACACAGCACTGCCTGAGATATTACCCATGGAAGGAGTATTGAGCTTTGAATTTCATAGCAGAGCTGCCTAATTCTAACAGGTCACACTGACAGCTACAGCTCATGGGCACTGAACTGAAGTAGTAGGTTATAGGGAGTCTGGACCAAACTTCCTACCATTTGACTTGGATAAGGCTTTCAACCCCTGGTTCTCTCAAGCATCTTCCTAAATTCATATTTCAGTGCTTAACTATGAATGCTGCTTTTGTGAGTCTTGAGCACCCAGTCCACCAAGTGAACAGGAATTACAGGTTTATACTTCTGCTTGAAGGTGTAAGATATTTATAACAAGGTGTGAGTGATTAAGCAAACTGACATCCAGATCATTTAAACCCTGGTTCTCCAGCTCATTTATACTAGGACCCTAAATTTCATCTGACAACTGACAACTGAAGAAACATTAGCGCTAAGAAAGCTTTATATTACTGTTTCATCCTCTCAGTCCCAGGCTGAGACAAGATTTGGAGAGGCTTCAGTCACTGAATCTGTCCTGAGTGTACTCAGATAAACCGAGATTGCCCCTGGCTGCAGATCATCTTGTACTGACATGACTCCATGATTACCCTTTTGCAATAAAACCAGGATAAAGAATTTGTTTTTCCATGCTCCCATAGGCACCTTTTATGTCTGGTGACGTAAAGTACATAGACTGACATGGTACAGCTCTAATTACCAAGCCAAACAATTTCTACTTACCTGCTGGTCAAAAACCGCCCAGAACATGGGGAGAGGGATGTAAAGGAAAAGCACCCTCAACACCATCTTTGTCTGAGCAATCAGTTGTTTCTGCAGAAAATAAAAAAATTACACAAGAGGAATTGGTTTAAAAAAGAAAGGAAAAAAAAAAAAGAAAAAAAAAAAGAGACAGTTTCAGATTGCTACTCACATCACAGCAACAGGTAAAGACCCATTGTGTCATGTTTACCCACACATTCAGCTTTGCATGTTGTGGGGACATCTGATGATTTCTATTAAAATAGTACAAAGTCTGCTTATGTGTGTGTGGGAAGGGCTGCTGGTTAAAGGTGACTGGTACCAGAGAGATTTGGGCCTCTTTGCATGTACACTGATGGCAGCATGAGATTCAGCACTTAGTGTCACACTATTTTTCTAGGAAGGGGGCATTTGAACAATAGGCAACTAAGGAATTTCACATAAGAACAAACATATCATCGCAGTGGCGATTCACATAAGAACATAAGAACAAACATATCATCGCATTGCCATATAGGCAAAAGGAAAATAAAGGTGACAGGCTAAGGCTTGTGCTGCCACTGGCAACAGGGCAGAGTGGATAGTAGGCAAGGGACAAGTTGGGCACTATGGGATACAAGGCTTTAAGAATCACGGTAAGAAATTATACTGAGGCTGGAGGGGATGCACTGTTTACCTACTTAAAGTGGTAAACATAGCATATTAAGCATAGCATAATTCCAAAGCATAATTCTGATGTTTCATACCAAGACAAGTAGGATGGCCCTGTGCATTAACCATGACAGGCAGTGTCATTTCCTCTTTCCCCTCTGCAGCCATGAGATACAGAAAGCAGAGAAGGAAAGATAATGCTTGCTGTTTTCCTAACCTAAAAACTTAATTGTTTGTACTTTTTTGGCAAGGGAAAGTCTTTTTTTCATCTCCCTTGAATTTCCTTGGACAGCCTGTGATTACACAGAGCATTGAGCCACACAGCTCTACATTCTCCCACAGGAGCTGAGGAGATAATCTGCAATGCCAGGAGAGCACTGAGGTTTGGCCAGATCAGATACTGAATGATGGAGAAGCCCAAAACTCTTTGCCCAGAGCATGAGGCAATGGATCAGAGAAGACAGAGAGAAGCTGAGGGTCAGCACATGTCACAGCACAGGAGGCTCCACCAGTACTTACATCATACTTGTCACTTGCCCAGTCCAGCCAGTGCTCTCTCTTGGGGAACTCCTTGCTGCGATGCCGAAACCTGTTTTTGATGGCAAACTGAGGAGAGACAGAATAATATTTAATGGGGCTACAAATATTTAAAACTATAAACTGTTTTGCCATTAGAGATGATGCTTCTGACATCTTGTGTTTAGAGGGTGCTAAAGGTGACTTGACTTCTATTAACCACTCCAATCATCTAAGGGAATGTTGTTTTTAGGGCCTCACACAGCATATCCAGCAGAGTGTGCACTTGGGGTTAGGTGGAAACAGCTCAGAGCAGTCTCTCTCGACATGGGTTGCTGGTAGGAGCTGGAAGATCTGCCTTCTTCAGACTTAATTATGTAGAACAGTAAACAGAGTAGTGTCATATGTACAGGTTTTCAGAGCTGAGTGGCTGTAGGAGTACGTTTTACTATGAGAAGCTCCATCTTGTAGGCATGTCTCACACCTTGACATTGAATATATACAAATATGGTCCCAAAGAGCTCCTAAGATTCACTGCATGGAACAACATGCACGGCCAAGCTGGGCCTTAGGAGCAGCACTCTAAGCAATGGCCAAAGTCACCTACAGAGATGTGGTTTTGTCAGTTTGGCAGCTTACAAGATAAGCAATAGGCTGGGCTGTATAAATCTGGCAGATCTGTAGGGATGTGTTGATTTGCACAGCCTGATTTTTTGGTAGTAGGAAAGTGCCACAGCTTCCACCATGTCTGACAGAGCCCATCTCTGATGGCTCTGAAGATGGACACGCTACTGGCCCAATTTGAGAGGTTGGTAACGCCACTGCGATGATATGTTTAAGAAGAAAATCACAACAGCGCACGTGCAGTGTTTTCCCCAGTGGTGGGGAGGCGCCATGTTGGCCCTGCCCACAGCGATACGCTGGCTAGGCCTGGCCCTGCCTAACCACCCCTAGCTATCCACACTGCCAGCAAACAGGGCAGGGGCAGTGGCAGCAGCTTCTCCTCCCCAGTGCCCTGCATGAGGAGAGATATTAAATGGCACCAGTGCCACAGCAGCTGCCAGCATGCACACAATGGCAGCAAGACCGCCTGCCGCCGACAGCGCAAGCATGACAAGGCAGTCCCTAGCACGGAGCCTAGACGAGATCAACTTCTCTGTGCTGTGGGATCTTGCAACAATCTTTGAATTACTGGAACTTTTTGGCAATGGTACCTACAAGCAACAGTTTTTCTTCTAGTCAGAGAAGAGAAGGAAGTGAGGACATGAGGTAAAACAACATGGCAATACCAAGGTCAGTGGAGAACAAAGAGCGGGAGGAAGTGCTTTAAGCATTGGAGCCGAGATTCCTCTGCAAGCCATGGTGAGGACTATGGTGAAACAAAGTGCATGAAATCCATAGGGAATGTAGATATCCACTCACAGCCCATGGGGAAAGTACTTAAGCTGGAGCAAGTGAATGTTAGAGAAAACTGTGGTCTAGTGGGAGATCTGAAAATAGAGAGAAAGCCTCCGCTCCCAGAGACAGAAAGAGAGAGCCCTTGCTTCCAACCTAGAACACCTATCTTTAAAAGGCTGCACCCTGTGGATCAGTGACCCGTGCCACAACAATTTTGGGATGACTCTTTGCACATGGGAGGGACCCCACAGCACAGCAGAAAAAAGACCGCTCTGTCTGAGAGAATGGAAAAGGATCTTAAACGATGAACTGACCAAGATCCCCACACCCTGTCTTCTTGTGCTGTTGGTGAGAAGGAGGGAGGGACTGGGTGGGGGGAAAGGTTTTTTAAAAGCTTAATTTTGATTCCTGTTGTCCTCCTCTGACTCTGTTAATAGTAAATTTATTTTACACCTTTAGATTTGAACCTGTTTTACCCTTGGAGTGGTTTTTCTTCCCAGTCTTTGTCTCAACTCATGAGCCCTTCGTCAATTTTTTTTTCCCTCTCCTTTGCCCAACTGGAGCAAAAAAAGCTAAGCAAACGACTCTCATGGGTGCCTGGCACTTGGCCAATGACAAACCACAGCAATGGAGAATGAAGAAACTCATACATGAATAAATGTCATCTCAAAGCTGAGGCACTGCAAAGTTGGGACATGCTGTGCTATTGATGTAGATTCCACTCCTTTCCTTGCAGGATCACATTGATGTGCAACTCCCTGAACTTCCTTAACACAGTGGGGTTCAATAAACCTCTGCATTGTAAATAATATTCTTTTAATAAGTAATAAGTTTTTGCTGATAAGATGTACTAGTCGCTCTGCTCTTGACTCAGCTCAAGGCACGTTTTTCTCTTTCCGCATAAAGGTGCACAGATGTGGACGGAAAGATTCTCAAAAGTTGGGATAAACTTTTACATAACACTGATACCTTATTCTTTTCCTATGTGTATAAATCCACATATAAATCAAGATAGGCAAAGAAGGCAGTCTAAATCTGGAGGTGTCAGTAAGAAGCCTTCTGTAATAAAGCAAAAAACTTCAGAAAGTTTCCTCATATGAAGACAGATTTCTGATTTAGGCACATTTACAGAACAGTTTTAAGAATTGCTGCCAGGGGTTTGGGGAATGTAAGCAGTACTTACTCCAACACATTTGGAAACTTCAAGCATTACATTTCCTTGTGGTTTAACTTTCTTGTACATTTTGCTTCCAATTACGAACACAACTACAATATGCAAACAGAAACCAAAAGCAACTCAGGATTAAATTAAAATAGTGGCAAATAATTTGGTATGGAAACTGTAAGTCAAGGAGTTAATCAGGGTGGGAATAAGCCTCCTAATAAGCAATGCAATTGCCTATTCACATGCTATCTCACAGTAAGACCAATCAAATGAATCGCAGCAGATTGCTTCTATTCAAGACAAAAAACCCTAAATCTGGAAAATCATACAGTAAGTGCTCAGTGGGAGGTTAGCTTGATTGAGGGATGGTCAAAACAAGAGCCATTTAGGACCTTGAGTCTGGCCTTGCTGTAGGGGCTCCATTTCAGGAGCTCAGGATGCTGCAGCTCACACAAGGCTCTGCCTGAACTGCAGGATGCACCAAGGTGTCCCACATGCAGGGCAGGACACAGGCAAACCCCCACAGCCACTGTCCAACCTGGACCTGGCTCATGGGCGAGGCGAGGTCACTGGTAGCCAGGTGGGCTCAAAGGACAAGGACCATGAGGGATACTGTAGTACATAATGGCACCCCCAGTTTCTTGGTCAATAGTAAGGCTCAGGGAGTGACCTGTAGCACAGCTGGTAAAAATGCAGGTGTTTAAGAAGTACTGACATATCAAGTATGGGATTTCTCCAGTGCAGGGACAATTACCTCATACAGTTTACAGTCCTGGACTGGAGATAATGTCCAAAACACAAATTTTCTGAGAGTTCTCACCCTGCATTCAAAAGATCTATCTGTACACACCCGTAATCCAAGAAACATATACAGTAACTTACATAATGTGCAGAATTCAAATATATATTCATGCCTCACCCCAGCCCCATCTGACTTTCCTGGTAAATCAGCCCCTTCTGTAAAAGCGAGTCCTTCAGATTAATCCCACACACCTCCTCACATAAGAAAAAATTTTAAGTGAAAAATTGCAGAAATGATCAGGTATTAGAGGTCAATACCTGGAGATTTCTATCACATTTTAATTATTCTGAAATTGTTATCGTCTAATTACCAAGGCAACAGGATGGCAAGAGATTCACCTACCCAAGGCAACAGCCATGAGGATCGCAGGAACTCCGAAAGCGAGTGGGTAACATTCCTGTTTGGCATGAATGCCACACTCTGAAGCTGAAGTAAAAAGTAACATCAAATAAAAGTCCCAGTAAGCACTGCTGATGTTTTCCATATGGTTTCTGTTCTTTGCATTCACTGTTAATTCATGGGAGAGCAACAAACCTGTCTGCTAACATCCTCAGAGTAGAGGATCAGACCAACTTATCTTTCATTATTGAGAAGGGGAAATATGTATCACAGAACAGTTGAGGTTGGAAGCAACCTCTGGGCATCACTGGGACCAAGTGTCCTGCTCACCTAGGGGTTCCTGGAAGCAGTTGTCTGTGACTGTGTCCAGATGGCTTTTGAGTATATCCATAGATGGAGACTCCACAACCTCTCTGGGCAGCTTGTGCCAATTCTTGATGGCCCTCAGAGTGAGGAAGTGTTTCCTGATGTTCAGAGGCAACCTCCTGTGTGTTTCAGTTTGTGCCCATTGCCTCTTGACCTGACATCGGGTACCACTGAGAAAAGCCTGGCTCTGTCCTCTTCATTCTTTCCCATCAGGTATTTTTGTACTTTGATAAAATTCCCCCTTTGCCTTCTTTTTTCCAAGCCAAACAATCTAGTGCGTCTCAGGATCTCCTCACAGGAAATTTATATCTAGTTTTACACTGAGGCATGGAGAATTACACTAGAAGGGTCAAAAGCATGTCCTTAGTGAGAAAGGAACTAGATTACAAAAGTTTTGGGCTAAGTTCACAAACAAAGATTCTAGTAATGTAAGTGTAGCTTGGTAAAAAAAATCCTAATCACCAGCCCCCTCTCCTCCTTGGCATTAGGCACAGATTTGACTATTGACTTCAAGCACACATCCTAAAGGGATGCTCCAAGTACAAACATAGCTACTAGCAGTATAAAAGACTAAAAAAAATTATTACATTCTCCACCATACTTCTTCTAAGAGGAAAATTAGAGAGTATGGTTGGAAAAAAATGTTAGCTTGCAGACAATGTCTTGATTTAGTTGTATTAGTCTTCTGGTTAAACCTCTAGAGGACACAACAGTGTATCACTTCCCTCAGCTCAATTTGTCTTTTTTTACCAAGGTATTTTTCAATCTGTGTCAGCAAGGAAGTAAACTACATGCTGTGCCTTATGCATCTCTACGTCCTTTTTTTGGGAAAGGATAGAATTTGCATTAAGCAAACATCTAAAACTCTTCTACAGAGTCTTTTCCAGTCAAGAAACTCAAAGGTCAGAAGTTCAGGCCAGTGCTTTTGAGTTATTCCAGAATTCACATGCTGTTTCCTTGCTTTTGAGAAAGCAGCCTTTTGAAACTGCTGGCGAGTGCATCCATACAGCACCATCTGTGCAAGCTTGCCACAGAAATCCATATGCATGTAGGTTAGCAAATTCCTGGGTTTTGTTTAGGATCATGCTATTCTTTACGAGCAAGAGAACATAACTTCCTTATTTAACAATATGAAAAATTATTTATTTTCTCACACAGATTAATGTATTTCTACATGCATAGATGTTTCTGTCCTTAGCATGGGCATGCTTCCAGAGGAAAAGGCTCTCTCTCCCCTTCCTTTCTCAGGAAGCAATACAACTCTTTCTAGTGTGATAGTTTTAAAGGTGTTGGAAGAAGTGACACATCTGTACCTTTGTGGAATTAAAACATGCATTAGGCATAGAAGCTGTTAGCCCCAGCATATCTTTTCAGATCTGGTACTTCTGATCCTAAAGGCAATTAAGGTTTTCAACTGGCTTGTTTTTGAGAGTACCTCATCTCTGAGAAGCTGGATGACACATTGAAGACTATTTCCTGGATAACTCCAGTGTGTCAGAGAACAGAACTTTAATTTAAACCTAACTGGACAGCAGCAACCCAACACTCCTTTTCTGGTGTTTAATAATTGTCAATAAACATACGACCTTACCTCTGATAATTGGAGTGATTAGAGTAGACAAGAGACTTCCAGCATTAATGGACAAATAAAAGAGAGAAAAGAAGGTACTTCTTTGCTTTTCCTACAGTAAAAACAGAAGGATGTTTAGAAAGGCTTGACCACAACCACAATGATGAGCCTAGATCAAAAAATCAGCACCTCTGATTTCAAAGTTCAAGACAAATAATTAACTAACTCCTTCAGCTCCTCAGGAAAACCCTGTCTAAACATGTATATTATTAAAGTACTATAATAGTCAAACATTAGAGTACCTGTATAACTAAAAATCTGGAAGACATTGTTACCTGGTCATCTTCAAACTGATCTCCACCAAATGCTGACACACAAGGTTTGATCCCACCAGTACCGAGGGCAATAAGGACCAAGCCAATCATGGACAAAGCACTGGAACAAAGAAGAAAAAAAAAAATAATTGTACTAGTTCTTACAGCATGCATAATAGACTGGTTGAAGGACAGTTGAAATTCAAGTAGCATAAATTTAAGTTGTCCCATCCTCCACCAGCCTGGCAAAAAAAAGTGTGTACAAGGCAACTCACATGTTCACTGCTATATTATCAGGAGAGCCATCCTGGTTGATATCTGTCAGGTCATTTATGGAGCCCACAGACAGCACTGCCTGCCCAATCGCATAGACAATGGACAGGTAGAGAATGGTCCTGTTGTCAAGAGAGGAGATATATTTTCTTAGATATGTTAACACAATTACACACAGATAATTACACAGCTAATGCAGACTTTTGCTTACTTTAAAGATTCCTGGTAACGAAAACAACTCACAGAGACAAGTTATGGACTGAACTTGTCAGAAGCGACTATAAAAATCTGGCCACACAACACTGCCACAATATTTCTATTCTTTTTATTATTATCATTACTCTAGGTAGCCTTTAATTAATTAAGCAAATGGATTCTATAGGTATCACTAGGTCACAGGAAATACTTCAATATCTACAGTGGTTGCCTTTTTAATGACTAACTCAAAAATGCTGTTTTCATATTTTTTTATGTGCTGAAGATCAAATGGACTACTCGCAAAACTAAAATCTGCCATTTACACTGATTTAAGTATCATTAAACATTCGCTATGTTTTGTATTTTAGTTGCAGGAGTAAAGAAAAAAGAAAAATCAAAGATCTGGTTCAAACATGGAAATTCCCCTGAAATGCTGTTGTGAGTAACAACTCTATCCCCCCACTCTCTTCGCTGGAAGTGTACCAACATTTTTACACTTGGATCTGAGTGAGAGCATCACTGAAGAGTGCAGGCTGCAGGCTTTCAGCCTGACTTCCTCTGCCAGGAGGTGCCTAGGATGATAGTACTGCACAATCACCAGCTCCCCTACCCTGGCTTTAGGGTCCAATCCTCTTTTCTGTAAGTAAAAACACATTCTATTTTAACTTTGTTGGAACTTAAGTATGCAGCTGTAGTTTAACCCGTGTTCACTTGTGTCCTTGGGTGGGCCTCCATTCAATGGGCACAGACACAGGTCTCCAGTTTGGAGGAAAAGCAGGAGAAACATAATGCAATGACGTGAAATTATTTAAAAACCCAGTTTTCAGAGGTAGTCCCAAACCCGGCTCAAGGCCTGACAATGACGGACAATTCTCAAAGACCTAGAACAACCCAGCTATGCAACATAGGCAAGAGATCCTCACAGCAAGCTTGGAGCAGTACCCTGACACAAAAGGGACATTGACCAAGTTCCCCTCACTTTAAAACAAGGTTTCTCTGACTTAAAATTGCCCTCACCTGTAGCAGAGTAAAAAAATCTATAAAGTGGGGCAACAAGGAGTCTGCTGTTTAATGGTATTTAATAGATACAGTTGAATGGGTTATTTTTTAATAGCACTTCCATAGGGTTACTTTAATTACCTAACAACCTGGGAAAAGGTTTCCAATTGAAGTTGAAACTGAGCTGATCAGGAGAAACTTCTGGGTTTTATTTGTGGGGCTTATAAACCCATTGCAAAAACATGTGTAATTGGCACTACATTGGTGGCACACAATTAAAAAATAGTAACTGTGATTTCTATACTATTTTCCCCAAGAAATTCACTTCCAATGATATGTGACCAGGTCCCAGCATGCTTCTAGATAGACATTGCACAAAGTACATGGACTGTGGAAAATTGGAGTCTCTCCTTTAAGAGTGCTTAACAGTGCTTAGGTAACCTCCTCCTCCTCTTGTCATCACAGATTTTTTTAAATTCTTGCTTAAGCCTTTCTTGTGACATCTTGCTGCATTTTGGGGTGTTAAACACTCATGGTGTATCCTAAAGCATGTTTGTTCTTGTTTAAGCCATCCTAACAAGCTCCTTGTTAAAGGTCTGGGCCTTTCAGTTGCAGCACTGGCATATACAAATACCACAGGAGAAGAGGTGCAAGGTCTGCAAAGTTTCATTCTGATAAAATGAGTAAAAGCCAAAATAAATTTAGAAAATCAACCACAGCATCTAAACAAGCGAGTACACAGTATATTTAGGCTGCAATCTGTAAGACATCCCGCTAGTTGCAATGAGTTTGCACTGCTCAGAGCAGCTGCACAGAGCACACAGGGCCGTGGAGCCCTGGGCTCCCAGGGGCTGTCACTACAGCGGAAGAGGACAGTGCAACTGACTGCACAGCACATCTCTAATCTCTGGGAGACCTTTGGCAAGTACACTTACGTTCATGACTCATAACCCTCCATAAAATCTTTATTGAGCTTTCTTTCAGGCAAAGTAAACACTTTTAGAATCAAAATATCATGAAAGGAGAGGGAGATAAAGCTGTTGGAAATAGTCTGGTTACATTTCAAAGCACTTCAGTGATACTATCCTGACCAGCTAGCCTGAAGCTAAAGACACAGAAGACATCATTTAGAGAAAGGAATGCTACTCAGTAAGACCCCTCATTGATCTGTCAATTCTGAAATCACATAGTATTTTAAAACTTATTCTAAGGCCCAGTTAACATAGTAATTCACTATTTCATAGGCCACTTGCAACAGGTAAAGAGACTATCCTATGTAATTATAATCCCTAGTGTCTATTTTCACAGCTTGGTGAATATTCTCCTTAGTTTTGCTTACATTTTGTCCAGGTGAGAGGAAAAACATGCAGCATGCTGGGAAAACATGTTACCACCCTTAACCAACTAGCAGAACTGGAACATTTTTAAATTCACGGTGCAGTTTCAAGTTTGAGCTGAATCAATTTAAACCTCAAGCTTTGGCAAAATAAAAGGAACTATCCTGGAGTAGTCAACACTAGCTCTGAAGCTGTTGTTCACAGCTGCAGTTTTAGGAGGTGGTTTAGGTAACACTGATTTCAGGTGAGCTTTCAAGATCTTGGGTTGCTTTCTGAGGAAGTACTCACTTAAACTTTCCCAGCCAAGAGTCCGCAATGATTGCTCCAAGGATGGGCGTCAAGTAACACAGAGCAACAAATGTGTGGTAGATGGCAGTGGCAAAGTTTTTGTCCCAGTGTAAGAAACGTGTGAAATACAAAGTGAGCACAGCTGTAGGAAGAACAACAAAACAACAGGTTACAAACCCAAGTCAAACCTGGGTAATGCCCAGCACAAGGAGGAAAGGGACATACCTTTCATGCCATAGTAGGAGAACCGCTCGCAGAACTCATTGATGACAATGAAGAAGATGCTCAAAGGGAAGCCAAAGCAGAGCACCTGGAGGCAAGAGAATGTGAGGTCAGAGCTGTGCAACCCAGACTAACATTGTTCACTGCAACCCACGGCTTAAGCAAGTTCAACATGGACTCAGTGGGAGTGGGTAGGTACTCAGGGTCCAGAGGCTGCACAGGCTTCTGTGGGATGACAGTAGTCTGTCTGAACCAGGAGTCAGTTCTCACTTTCCTCTCTTGGTCTTCAGAGGTCTGCACACTTCTCATCTGCCCTTTGCAAGAGACCTTTAGCAAGGCTAGAAATGACTTTAAAGTGTTGCACTATGCACATTTGAGGTCTCCAGCACTTAACCCTTACAGTAATCTTGATTGGTATCTAAAAATATGCAAAAAGCCAATGTTTTTGGAAAAACAAAAAATCAAAACCCAAAGCCAACCAAAAATGCATAATGCCAAACCCCTGCAGTACACAAGTTAGAAGCTTGGGACTATTCTTTAAGCACCTGTAATTAAAACAAATAAGCATTTAAAATTTTCATTCAAACAAATCTCTCAGGGAAACTCCTTATCCTTACAAATACTCTGCTTGATGAAGAATCCTTCATTTCTTCAGACCTGATAATAGAACAAACTTTACTCCTCACTTAAAATGGCATGGCTTGGGCTGCCAGATTCACTGAGCCCTCACTTGCTGCAACAGGCATGTCCGTGGTCATCATCACACAGTTCTTGCCATTGAGACAATGGTTAAAAAGCATACATCAGGTACAAATCTGATATGGTCACTAGAACTGTAAGTTTAACTTCTGATCACCTACTTGTCTTTGTGGAGTGGATGAATGTATAATTTCTATTAAAATTAATGGGGATGCAATTTAAACATAAACCTCCCTTTTAATATTTTAATGGATTCAATCTTGCAAGTAGTAAAGAATCAGATTTTAAAGATGTATCAGAACATTCCAGAGGCAAAACAGTTCTTCTCCACGCACACATTTAATTAAAAAATGGCATTGTTTGGATTACAAAGGTGTAGGAATTAAACTAATCTTTATTTTGTGTGAAACAGGAAGAAGTTAACTTTGCAGATCAAAAGGAAAAAACCTTAATCATGCCTGACATAAGTAAATTGGAGGGCCAGAGTCTTTAGCAAAGCCTCAAAAAACAGCACAACACTTGGAGACTTGGGTGCTACAACAGGCTTTTTTTGGGAATCCTGCAAAAGAAATGAAAATAAGAGAGTGGCAGGAGCACTGTTGACTTATCTGACTCAATAATGAGGATGCCTGAGCAGCCTGAACAGCATTGAGCTTTGTTGCTTGCAGAACCAAGTACATGCTGCATATCCTACCCAGGGTTTGATAACGGATTTCACAGCAAGAACCCAATCTCAGCTGAGGCAAGAGCCAGGTGGGACTCCTCTAGCTTTAGAGCACAGAAATTTTGAGTCCTAAATATAAACTGGTCGCACTGGACTTATCACATCCTCCATGGGCAGAAAGAGGTGTCTCCAAAGGAAGACAATTTACACATATCCCAAAATTAGATAAAATTCACTTTAAGTTGCCCATTTCCTTCAGCTGAAGGCAGCAGGAAGTTTGGACAGCTACTCCCAGCTTGAACACAGGTGTTGGTGGGCTGGAGTTCACACAGAAGAATGCTTTGTGCCCTGTCCACACAGCATTCCCTAAGCCATGCAAATGGTCATGGGATGGAGAGTCACACACTGAAGTTTTGGTTCAGCACATGTTAAGTTAGTTACTGAAACATCTCCACCTGAATTTCAAAAAACCTCACTAAAATCTTTTGACCACTTGGGGTTCTCACAAACCTCCCCAATGTTTTGCCATCACCCTACCCAAGACCCTATTCTTTAGGAGGGTGTTACATGCTGGTCTGAGGAGGTCACAATCCAGCAAGGCTAGATTTTTGTTTCAAGCCACTTGTGTTTCTGTGCCTAGTGGAGCTGTCCTGCATTCCCATGCTGGCACAGTAGCCACTGGTGGGTTTTTACTGGCTGCCCCGGAACTGGAAGGGGTCTGCATGTCACAGCTGGAGCTGAGCATGAACAGGGGCATGCAAGAGAAAGCTACTGGGTCTTTCCCAGGTGACAGGCCTTCTGTTTTTACAAGATGCTACAAGCGAGAAGAGACTGCAATCCTGGCTAATATATGATGTGTACTTGTCCTTGTTTTGCACTGTACTGTCTTCTGTTACAGTATTCTTGTGCCCATACACACATCTACCAAAACCTTTTCTGTTGTTACTCTCATTTGTCAGGAACACCAGATCCACCACCAAACAGGTAACCTGAAGGTTATGTTTTATAACACCCTCTGTAACCTTGCCCTGCCCTAGGGATGCCACCACCCTGCTGCACAGCTTTGACTTTGGCTGCTGAGGAAGCCACTAAGCTTAGGGGAAGTCTGTGGAGTAAAACCTTGCAAGATAAGAAATGCAAAGGCAGAGTTGGGGTTGCTGAGACACATCATTAACAGTTCAAAGATTCAAGAGCAGTGGATGTTGATAACTCAGCCACAAGCAGGATGGGCTCCAGGGACCAATCTCCTCCCTACCAATGTCTGCTCAGTCAGCAAAGGCTCTTCAGATATTTTATCATGGTGATGAGCAAACTAATGCTTAGCTAGAACTTAATAAATTACTAGGGTGCTTTTGCACATGTTGGCCAGTAAGTCATTATTTTATACATTTAATGTATGTTTATAGGGTGATTTTTATTTTGGGCACTGCTAATATTACTAAAACAATGTAACCCAAAGAGAGTCGGTAGAGCAACTTTTTATGAGGGAAAACAATACTTACAGACTTGCCAGTAGTTTTTCCACCTGTGGAGGGAAAAATACAAAATACAAGTTAATGGCCACTAATAAGTAATAATACTCCTTTAAAACCAATTGAAGATTCAAAAAAGATTCAACTCTAAATACATATTGAAATATAAACACAGTACTGGTCAGGGTGAGTAAATGTTCAATTTATTAAAGGGAGATTTTTCATAGTTATTAGGCAAAACTTCCCTTGATAGCCTTTGGTTTTCCAGGGTGTGCATAAACTCATACACTCCCAGGAGAGGCTCAAAAGGACTGATGAGGCAAAGCACCCCATGGCTGCTCACCACACATCATTCAAGGTGGTGGTAAACCACCAACCCACAGATGATGAGTCCTGTTAGAACTCACTCTTGGGGATGATACCTTAAAGGCAAGTCAATATTAAAGAATGGACTTGGGATGCCCTGCCAGGGCAGGGAAGGAGGTCAAGTCCTGAAAAGGGTCTTATAGAGGACTGAATATACAGCCCCAACTGAGTGATCCACTTTAACAGGCAATCCCATAACCTGAATATTAACCTGGGAAGACCTGGAAGCACAGGGGGTCCCACTGAGGGCAGCAAGAGCAGACAGGTGCTTGCAGTCCTGAAGTCACTTCCAGCTGCTCTTGGCAGGCCCTCTACCCCTGGCAGCACTCCAAGCATAGCTCTGCAGGGCTTCCTCAGCTCAGGAGACAGGCTTGAAGGCTGAGCTTTCACTGGGTCAGATAAGGGCCCCGTGCTCACATAGTGGATGTCAACATTTTCCATAAAAGCACAAGAGCAAGATCATTATCATTAAGATTAGACCAAGTACAAGATGTGAACTTTGAACTTTGAAATCCCTGCTCGTAAATCAAATCAGCCCACAACACATCTCAATAAGAAAAGTATGCTTGTGAAAATCATTACTTAGTCCATAGTTCACAGCAGATGAAAACAGCTGACAGCAACACTCTAGTGTTTGACACAATACTAAATCAAGTAATTTTCAGAAATCACTAAAACAGATTATTCTGATTCTTTCTTTCACTGCTGTGAAAGGACAAATACCTTCACAACAGAGACAGTAGTACTATGCAGGTGATCCAAGAATATGTTTTCCTAGAAAGCAAGCAACATTCTGAAAGTGCTAACATACCCAGTTCAGGGCACATGCAGGTCCATGAGTTATTTAAGCTATTGGCAATGTCCCTTCTACAACTCACATGAGCAGACACACTAATGGATATTGAGGTGTCAGCAATAGCTCATCTTCATATCAGCTCCTTACTTCCACTTTTTGACCTTTCCAGCACATGTGATCACATTGCCAGTTTTTTATAACATGTACAGAGAAAAACAGTTTGGGCAGTTGACTCTTGTCTCTTAGCTAAGTCTTGGGAAAAAAAAACATTTAGGACCTGGTTGTTGGCTAGTTTGGGGGTTTTTCTGCTTTCCTGATGGCAAAAGTATCACCTCTGCAAGCAACCTTACACAGAAGACATCACAGAGGCAAGTTTTTTCAGACAACATCATCTGACTTCAATGTTTAGGAGACACAATTATTTCTAAACATTTTGATTTTACCCCTCTTGTCTTGTTTTACAGAGGGGTTTGAGGAAAGTCCAGATAGCATTAAAGCCAACCTTTCAACACAGGCACCTAGACTGCAGACTCCACTGTCAGGCAGCTTCAGGGTTTGACCTACAAAGCACAGAGCACTCACCATTTTGCATCATTTTCAGTGATAAATCTGAAGTCTGCTAGTGGCATGTTGGAGTTGTCCCTTCTCGGGGTAACCTTCAGCCCCTCTTATTCTTTCCCACAAAGAATGACCTACAGAACTGCTCATTTTCACCACAAAATACCAAAGACCTCCACACCTCTCAATAGAAAGCTCTAAACAGTTGTGCACTTTGTACTCCCTTAAGATATTTAGCATTTTTTAAGACATATAAAGTCAGCAGCCACACAGTTCTTGGCTTCAGCACCACATCTAAATAATTATTACTGATTTTTTATTAGTGATAATTATTTAGATGGCCCACTAATGGGCCATTCTCTTCTTCCCAACCTTGCAGGTCAGGTGGGACAGACTTGTAGCTCCAACCCCCTCCCACCAGTTCCTTCCCTGTAGACACAGAGATGTAGTGGATGCTGCAGGTCTTGCAGCTCACAATCCATGACAGAAGATGGGAGCACATTACCTTACAATCATCAGCCATCACAGCCGCTCTGCATGGATGAAAGGTTTCCTTCTACAGTCCTGTACACACCCATACTGTCACCTAGGATGCTTCTGGCTCCAGAGCAAGCAAGCCTACAGTCCTGACACCTGACTTGGGGCACAGACAAGCCTATTGCCTCTGCTCCCTGGAGCAGCCCTACAGCACCTTCACAAGGATGCTGCGACCATCAGGACATCCCCTCCAGGAGTCCCTGCTTCACACTTTGCTATTCCAGGAAAACACTAACACAGAAACCATCCAAGGAAATCTATAATGCAGCAAGCCTGATGTTAAATGAGCAGACATAGCTGCATTCCCTTTCTTTCTCTCCACAGAGCCATCACCATTTTCCTGATTGTCTGCCCAAGCCAGCAAGACCCCAGTTCACCCCTTGCAGCACCATTGACAAGTTCTGCCTGCTCATTACTATGGCTGCTTGTCCCCAGAACACAGATTTGCTTGCTGAAGATGCAATGGCCCTTTCATGGGTTGTTATTTTGGGAGGGTGGAGGGTGGGTATTTCAGGTTCCTTCTCTGTGTGAGACAAGGTTTCTCCAGCCCACAAACTGCTTGTTGTGAGAGACACCAGTGTACTCAGACACTGCAGAAACAAAGGTCTAACAAAGGGCAATGGAGAAACATATCACAAAAAAGTTGGTTTTGTACCTCTACTACTTGATGTTTAGACAGGAAAAACTCTTCAGGATTAATTAGATAAATGGGTTCTGTCCTTATCTGAATCTTCCAGCTCTATATCTATGTATTTAAAAATCACTAGATCAACCCTAGGCAAACACTCTCAATGAAAAAAACCATTTTTTAACATCTGCAAAGAACACCTCATCTAACTTGTGCTCAGATCTCTAGTTCCATATGCCTTAAAAATGTAGTGTAGGATAAACCTTTGCGGCCAGGGGCTCAGGTCACAGAGTTTACAGAGACCGAGGCACCATCCCTCGGCTCTCACTCGGGTTCCAAGGCAGGGTCGTATAAACCGGCATACAGCGTTGCCAGAGGGAGAGCTGCCCCGGAGGGAGAGACCTCTGACTTCCTCAGACCGACACCGAGCAGCAGAGCCAGCCCCGGGCGGGCGAGCCCCTTGGCCATGCTGCCGGCTCACAGCCCGGCACGATCACCCGGCTCGGAGAGAAGCCCATCCCGGGGTGGCATCCCTCCTGCGGGCCGGGCACCGCCACCCCCACGGGCTGCCCCATCCCACACCGCCACACCTACCCATGTCGCCGGCGCGGTCCCGCCGGAGCGCTCGGGGCTGGAAGGCAGGAGGAAGGCAGGAGGAAGGCAGGGAAGGAGGGAGGGAAGGCGCTGGGGGCGGCCGGGCTTTAAGGGCGGCGGCGGGGCCCCGCCCGGCCCCGGGTGGTGCGGGGCGGCGCCGCGCAGGTGTCGGGGCGGGTCGCGGGTCGCTGTCGCCGGGAGCCACCCCGGGGCTCACCTGGCCTCGACCCGCGATCGGCCCGGGCTGCCCGAGAGCAGCGCTCCGGGGAGCTCCGGCGCTCCTCCCTGCCCCCGCTCCTCTCAGGGCTGCCAAACCAGGGCTGTCACCTGCCGCCGGGGGTGGCTTCGTTCTCCGGCCAGCGGGAAGGACCCAGACAGTGCCATCAGCTGAACCGAGCGCTGCGCACTGCTGACAGCTCCACCTTGTCCCTTTGATGTCCACGGCGTGATGGAAAACCTAGTAAGCAAGTAAATGGAATACATGCTGTGTGGAGGGCAGCTTTCTGACTTGTTCCTTCCCCTCGAGCCAAGGAAAAAGATTTCCTAGGCTGCTGCTGCTGCCACCGGTTTCTAATGATCTCTGACCTGTGGCTCTCATGGACTGATGCATCTGAGAAATTGCCCAGGGAAGATGTGGATGTATCCCTGAAAGTGTTCAAGGCCAGGCTGGATGGGGCTTTGAGCAACCTGGTCTAGTGGAAGGTGTCCATGCCCAAAGCAGGGTGTTGGAACTACCAGAACTTTAAGGTTTCTTGCAACACAAACCATTCCATGAGTCTATGTTTCTATGACCCACTTTGTCACTTGGTCAGTCTGCAGTAGTCTGTCCTGTGTGCCACTTGTGCCACCAAGCCATAGGGGAAGTTGGGAGAATGCACATCAATACAACATGATGTACGTTTCATGCACACACCTTACTGAGCCATGTACATGAAATAAGTGGATGAGAAGTTTAGCATGAGAAGAAGAGCCAGAGTGCCAGGCTAAAAAGAAGAGTAGGTAAGGGAAGCTACATGTTACTAAGACTTAAATGAACTCAGAATGCAGAAACTGTAAAATATTAGCAGACATTGCCAAAAAAGAATTTTCTGAACAAAGAATGAACCCCTTCTTTGAGGCTTGAAGATACAGTGGTACGCTCTAGTTTATGCAACCCACCCAATAGCATTTTCTATGGCATCCACTTAATAATTACCTGGCTGCTGAACAGGTTCATTTTGTCTTGGGTACAAATCAAACAAGCATTGCAATGCATTGTAATTTGGAATATCTAAACTCAGCACATCAGCTGCTAAAGAAGGCTGCTCTGATTTGTGATACAGACCTACAGCTGAACCTAGATTTCTTAAATTGTGTCTATATGGGGGTAATGTACTCAAAGGAGCTCTAACCTCTCAGCAGTTACCTGTACCCTTGACTGTAAAAATTTGTGAATAGATTCTTAAGATAAAACATGAGTAGATGGTTATAGCTATATTTATATCAAGTTCTCCAGTAAGAAACATAAATCTTGCTGTATAAGCTCCACCGACACAGCTGATGCTAGTCATGTATCACTTCTCAGTGGGATTTACATATATGGCCACACAGCACAGGCAGTGTTGCATTTCTCTATTATGGTTACTCCAGCAAAACAAACAATCTGTAATGCAGCAAAGAATGCTGAAACTTCTGATGGCTCATTCATCTACAGAAATAATTGAGATATTACCACCACTTTCTGTTGAAGTATGGAATTAAAGATGTCATTTCTTTCCTGAATAATGGGGAAAGACCATTGCATGACCAGTGGTGGTAAAAGGTTAGTTTCCAGGCACAGCTTATATAGACCCATGCATTTAGTGAAAACAGAGAGCAGGCCTTTGATGTCTCTTCCTAGAAACCTACATACAAGTGGGATGCAGAAATTAAGGAAAAACATGTGTTTTCTCAAAAATTCAGGATAAATGAGCTAGTTGGATCACCCTCACTTTCACTCAGGTTACCTTTCAATACTTAAGGTCTCTATTAATCCACCAGGAATTCACTCTGATGAGTACACATTTTAATTTGTCCCACAGAGAGAGATAAAAGTACATACAATTGCTTTACAGCTATTTCTGAGGTGAATTGGCTTCTGCTGTCCTTTAGTAAGCGGATGCCACAGAGTTGATCTCTGTGGGGCTATTTTATGGTTGTACTTGTTGCAGGGACAGAATTCTCAGAGGATTTAAGTTTCCCAGTGAGGCTCCCTTTCTAGGAGAACTCTGAGCACAGCAGGGCTGTTAAATATTCAACAAACAAAAATGCAGAAATGCATTTCTGCTTCTTTCTACGGAAGTCTGAACTCACAGAAACACATTTTCAAGGTGTAATAGAATACTGTCCTGCTTCTTCCACACAGGATCCTGAACTCCACCATCTCATGGTCACCACAACCAAGGCTACTCCCAGCTCTCATACATCAAACTAGTCCCCCTTTCTTAGAAAGTTTGAGGTCCAGAAGCACAGGTCTCCTTAATGGCTCTTCCACCATCCATGTCAAAAAGTTGCCATCAGTGCTCTCCAGGAACCTCCCAGGCTGTGTGTTCCCCAATGCAATGACCCTTCCACAGGAAGGATCCTTCCACATATTGCTCAGTTAAAGGTTGTAGCTTAGTCTGTAAGATTGTTTCCTTGCATCTCCTAGGAAGGAAGAGCACAATCATTTCAGAGGAGCTGCTGAGGTGAGTCCGTAACATGGAATTGTTGGTAACAACTACTCATTATTTAAGGTCTAACAACCTGAATTAAGATTGAAATATTTTACAGAAAATTAGGGTAAATTACTAGGGCAAATCTGTTCAGACTGTGTGTGACTTATTAATAGATATTTTTGACTCTTTTTTTTAGATTGAATGTTTTTAGAATTGTAATAAGGATAAAGAATTTGCAGGGGTGTGCAGCTCATCATGGGAAAGCCAGTATTGCATCAGATGCTGCAAACTGAATGAGGTTGTACATTCATTCATTCTAAACAAAGGCTAATGGATCTTGCTCTACAATCACAGTCCATTTGGCTTTCACGACAGTAGCAGCCAAACACTCACACTTGTAACTTCCAGTAACTACTCCTCCCAAGATCATACATCCTTTCAAGAAAAGTTTATTCCTGCTTTCCAGATAAGGAATCTTAGGGGGAAAAGGGATTTGACTTTTCTCGTGCACTGTGTCATGTTTTGCTAGCAGAGCAAATAATAGGTGGGATGGTCTGGAGGAGATGGGGACTGCTGGGAAGGAAGGAACCAGGGGTCTCTGAGAGAGGGTCTGCAGTAGTTCAGGTGCTTTCAAGCAGCAGCAGTCCAGCTACTGGGTGCTGGGCACAGATGTTGGTATTTGAGATGCTCACTCAATTTGCATGCAAGTGCAACTCTGGCCCCAAAGCATATAGACTTGCTTCTTCAGGAGTTTGCTAAACCAGACCAGGGACATGCAGAGGAAGAGGATTCTACTGACCCAGCCTGCCAGCCCAGCTCAGCAGCATTCAAAGCAATCATCTCCAGAAAAAGGAAAAGAGTTCATATGCTTTGGCCCACAAGGGACTTGGCTTCTCTGGCACGTCTTTATGTACACACACTGAGTGTGGGTGGAGGGTAAAGCAGGGGAGCGGGAACTAGAGCACAGACTTTTACCTTAATAAAGTAAATAAGTGAACTCTATTTACCTGGAGCTAACCCAGACTGATGGCAGAAGTCTTTGGCTCATTACCAGTGCCTGTGACAACATGCAAAGTTAACTAATATGGCAGATGTAGACCTAATGAGTTAATGGTAAACAATACACTGTGAAGTCACTCCTGCCAAGATGAGGGTTTGTTCCTTTTATTTTTGCTGAAAATACAACTTGAGGTTGATAACTGATTGTTTTGTTTCCCCTTCATTTACTCTGATAACATTGTTTCCTTGGTAGAGCCAGATTTACCCCTCATCCAGTTCTCTTTATATCCATCTCCATCCTGACAACACCTTTGCTGCTGTTTCCTTCCATGGGTTTTCCCCTTGGGGAATCTGAAGAGGATCTTTTGTGTAAAGCCTGGATTTAATAGGGAACCTTGGTTCTGGAAATGCAGGTCTGTATGGAAGCCAGCCTTAGCTGACAGTTTCAAGGAGGCATTCAAAATCTTCACTTTGTCCTTAGAGATGTAACCATCCCTTCCAGCCCTGAAAGGCCTTTGTGGATCCATCCTTCAGCCTGAGTCTTTGTACCACAGGCACAGCCAAACTGAGCACTCGTGTTGTGCCTTCACAATGCATGAGGCATGAGATGTGGAGAACAGAAACACACACAGTAATCCCAGATTTGATGCTGATTTATGGTCAGATGTTGTGCAACCCATCTCTGAGGCTGGGAGATTCTCCCTGCCAAGGGAGGGCACTCCCAGCAGGTATGTGGGGAAGACAAATAGGAGTGTTAGTGTAAGTATTAAGGGCAGCTGGCAAGGGAAGTAGGGCAGAACAAAAGAGCTCCTGATTCAAAGCCTTTACATACTCCTTTCTACTACAGATAAACACCTGTTTCTACCCTTTAAGTATGTCACTGTATTCAAGGGGGAAAAAATAACAGATGTATGAGTATCCTTCACCCAAGCTAGGATTGAAGCCTTTCACTAGGCTGGGAAAGCTTTTTTTTTATTCTGAATTATGCACCTCTGCTTTTTTTTTTTTTTCATATTAAATTTGAATTTGCCTGACACACAGCATCACCCTCTCTCACCTAAGGTAGTACAAGGATGCTGAATGTTGTTCAAAGCAGAAGATCTTGAAACCATCCAAACATCTCTTCAATAGGTTTTTTTTCTTTGTACTGTCACATTGCTATTCCTCTGAAACTTCAGAGCTGTGTTGTGAGACCTGACATCTTAGAGTGAATTTTATACCTTCTTGTTGCATTGTGTCTGCTGTAGTTTCATTTTTAGCATGTGTGCAGACAAGTTGTGTTCAGCTGTTTTTTTCATAAGGAGAGCACAAAAGAGTGTCAGCAACATAGCAGCTGCTAGTTAGAGCTAGCTGGATTATCCTGTCAATTTATGCAACCAGTCCTACAACATGAATCATGTTGTTGACTGAACTGCACAAGTACAAGTGTCATCTGTTGACCAATCTGTATTTTGATTCAAGCAGATGTTAAAAGACTGGAGTTAAACTGACACAACATTTAGGAACTGATGTGAGATTTGTATTTAACTTGTGAAGATACTTAAGGGATTATTTTTAAGTGATGCACCCAAAACACACACATACTCCCACAAACCACCCCCAGATAAACGATCTTACAATATTAGATGTTCACATTTTCAAGGAAAAGCATCCTAACATCCTTTGGCTTTATATCCATCTATACATCATTTTGGTGGTGGGTGAGGTAGCACTGATGTACAAAGCATACCTGACTTCAGAAGACATCAGTGTCCACAGTGGAAGTAACATATTTTGAGTTCAGGTAACAGAACACAATCATATAATTTTCCAGAGATACATTTTCCAGTGTGGAGATTCTGCAGCTGGAGACCAAGAGCTGATATTGTCTACCTGTTGAAGCCCAGTTAGAAGTTAGCAGATTAACTCATTCCTCCTGAAATGGATTATCATGTTATTTACACATTCATATTTTCACCACAGGTTATAAAACTTCTTTTTTTTCACTACCCAGAGCTGTCCTGTGTAATGTTCAGATTTAAATGAAAACTTTAAAATTAGTATCTGACAGAATTTAATGTGCGATTGGATTTTAACAAATTCATTTATCTTGCTGCTCTCTCATGAAGTCTCTATAAAGCAAATTTTTCATCTTAGAAATCTTGGCCAGTTCTGTTGCTGTTGAAAGATCACAGCATCCAGGGCTTAATTGGATTAATTCATCTGTGCACTGCAGTACCCCTGAGTGCTTCCCTGCCTCTTTACTTCTCTTTGGTCTTTTCTAGTAGCACCTCTAATCTTCTCTAGGTAGTCTCCTTATTTTTGTGATATTCGTCCAAATTTTTGGACAAAAAGACACGTTAGGATTGATCTATGTACTTGTATTCTTACTTTCTTTGTTCTTGACACTCCTGAGCAACTGATTCTCAAAAAGCACCACAACACAATCCAACTACTTTGTTCTGTCAGCTTCTAGAACAGGGAGGTCCTCTTACTTTCTCACACTTAGAAAGCCCAGGATCTGCTATTACTTTGCAGGAAGTGTAAACAAATCCAATAGGTCAACCCATTTTCCTCTTAGAAGAGTGGGGGAGAGAGAGAGAGAGAGAGAGCGAGAGCGAGAGAGAGAGAGAGCAAGAGAGAGAGAGAGAGAGAGAGAGAGAGAGAGAGAGAGAGAGAAAGAAAGAAAGAAAGAAAGAAAGAAAGAAAGAAAGAAATCCCAAACCACAACAACAGAAATCCAGCCAACGATAGCTCTTTCCTTCTTGCAAAGGCATCTGAGTAAAATGAATTCAATACAAAGGTTACAATATGACAGTACATAAACCACCTGAAATTACATAATATATTTCATAAACTGAAACTTCAGCACACAAATAATCTACTTGTCAGCATAACATGTTGCTGGGTCACTTGCTGCTTCCCTTACTGTAAAATCTTTTCCAAGGAGCAGGAAACTGTCTTCCAAGAGGAACCAGAGAGAGAAGAGAAGCCACGGATTCCCATTCTGCTGTTATGCAGAATTATAGGGAACATACCTAATGACAGGGAAATATTTTTTTAGGATATCATTAAGAATTTTACCATGAAGGTTAATACTTTTTCTAAAGATGAAGCATCTTTGTTTTAGGTATTTCAGCAACTGCATTATCTTCCTTGGGAACCCAGTTGTAAGGGCCAAAGAGTACCAACAGTTTTTTCAGCCTCTACCTGCAAATAACTTCGTAAATACAGTCAGATTAGTCCACTTCTTAGGCTGACAGCTTTGGAGTGTGGGTTTCAGAGGAAACTCCACAAATACCTGAACACATCCCGTAAGAATATTTTCATGTCAGGACAAAAGCAAAGCCTGGGAGCTTATTGACTGCTCCTCAAAATGATTGGGCTTCTTCCTGCTCAGGCTATGCTCGTTGTTGGAATACACCCAGCCATTTCTTTCTTTTAAGCACATGTTTATTCATATGTGTTGAAACATATCCCTTTTGTCAGAAACATCTCCTGGAGATACCAACAAACAAATGATTGTCTAGGGCCTTGTAGCACATTCCTCATCAAAAAAGTAGCATCAGCAACACAAAAATTTTAGTTCTCTAATGAAAATAACTGCAATGCTGGTGCTGAAAGCTGTCCTGAAAAGAGTGAGCAGAGACTCACTTTTTGGCAGCTCAGGCTGGAAATATCTCTCCAGATGTTTTAAAGAAACCTCACCCTGGCAGATGGGTTCCTTTCCACCAGTGGGTCTTTTTATCTTTGCTTCTCCCTCCTCCTCTCATAAGATTGAAAATCAAATTGCCATCTCTCACTTTCTGCCTAAAAATCCTTTTGCTGAGGGAAGGTTGCAATGGGAAGGAGAATAAAGGGTATTACATGATTGAGCTCTTGCAGTTTTCACTTCTTAGACTCATAGAATCAACCCATCTTTTAAGTCCCTCCAGGGACAGTGACTCAACCACTTCCCTGGGGAGCTTGTTCAAATGTGTTAAAGCCCTTCCAGGGAATTTTTTTTAATATCCAGTCTAAACCTTCTCAGTTGCAACTTGAGACCATTTCCTCCTGTCACCTGTTACCTGGGAGAAGAGACCACCCCCACCTTGCTACAACCTCCTCTCACGCATCTGTAGGAAGTGAGAAAGTTTCCCCTGAGTCTCCCTTTCTCCAGGATAAATAATCCCACAACCCTCCTCCTATCTCTCCTCATGGGATGTAGGTTTCAGAGCCTTCTCCAGTTCTGTTGCCCTTCTCTGCAGGCACTCCAGCACCTCGATATCTTTACTGTAGCAAGAAACACAAAATTGAGCTCAGGGTTCTTCTGGTGAGCATCGCTGCTGGGTATGGAGAGGGTAATGATCACAAAACCTACCACTACTTTTATAGTAGTTTAAATATTTAAAGATAATATGCTGCCTAATCAAAGTTATATCTTGTTCCATATTGTCTTGGGTTGCAATATGTAACCAAAAGTGTGTATTCTATTTCTCATCTGTTGAAACTGGTTGGGGAGGTGTTTTCTTTATCTCTTGTATAACCCATTCCTCATAACTTCAGGGGGGAGGGGGCAGATGCCTTCTGATAATGGGCCAGCTGTTAAAACCAGGTGGGGCAGTGTTCCTTATCTCTTCCATGGCCCATCCTCCCTCCAGGGGACATCTTCTGCTAATGGGCCATTAAGGCTCACCAATGACATGACACATTACATCATCCCATTCTGAGATGCTCCACCCAGTGGGAGGAGCCAACTATTCCTACCTGGATAAAAGCTGAGAGTCAGAATACCAAGACAGCTTGTTTTCAGTGGATTCCCAGAGGAAGACCAGACCCATCTTGCCACCACTGAACCCTTCTACAGGCTCTTCTCTGCTCCAACAGAACCACATCTGTTAGTCCAGGAAGACTTAATTGGACTGCTCCCAACACCCTGACCAACAGGGTGTCAGGTTGCATTTGTTTGTTTGTTTGTTTTGTATTACTACATTTGTATTTTTAATATTCCTATTAAGGAAGTGTTATTCCTATTCCCATAATCTTTGCCTGAAAGCCCCTTTAATTTCAAATTTGTAATAATTTGGAGGGAGGGGTTTTGTGTTCTCCATTCCGAGGAAGACTCAGGCTTTCCCTGGCAGACACTCATATATTGAGCAAGACTCAATTTTCACTGCTTTCTGAGCTGTCAAAATTTGCAGAGTGTGTAGCTTTTTTTTACTGTGCATTTTTATAAATGAACAAGTTTTACAGAAAAACCTGTTATTAATCAGAGTAACAGGCCTAACGGGTTGAAAACAGGGATTCAGAACTCACAGTTTTGCTATTGACACACTGACACTTCAGTGAATCATCTAAACTCTTCCATCTGTAAAAACAGAACTGCTATGAATATTTGCAGATATTAATCAGATATTTTCACACTTGAAATTTTTACTTCTTTACCCTAAAAATGCTATATAACATCATGATATCTTGGATTCTAAAATATCAAGTCTGCTGATAATGAGATCATCAGCACATTGTAAATCTAGTGATCGTACACACATGCTACATGGAAACCTTATAAAGGAAAGATTTCAAATTGTTCAACCTAGCCAACAGATACACTACATATGCAGGGAACAGTTTCTATAACAGAAGCAGTCCCTTCACGATGCAAAACCAGAGCAAACTTCCCTATAATCTATACTGAAAAGCGAAAAAAAAAAAAAAAAAAAAAAAAAAAGAGGGGAAGGGCATGCAAGCAGAATTAATTGCTCTATTTTTTGTTTGTTTGGAAACTGATGCAGAACAGATTAGCCTGCAATGTAGTGCTTTCTTCCATAAACAAGCAATTACATTTGGTCGAAAGCAAAGCTGTTTAAAATACTCCTAGCTAGTTATAGGTAAAAGCTGAGAAAAAGATAGCCCAAAATGGATGGGCTTTTTATTATGGAAAGGCCTTAAGACCCTTGAACATTTTAGTAATAGGGTGTAAAAACATCTTCCAGACAACAAATGTAACATCAGCTTCTGAAATTGCTTGAACTGGAATGACTGAGAACTGATACTCTGTGAATCAGAAGTTAATCCAGGCTTATCCATCCAAAGCTGCCGAAGCTTCAGATGAAGCAAGTACTACAATAGGGCCCACATTTATCTGTTTCAATACAGGAGTTAAAAACTTTTAAGTTATACATTTAACCTTGTATATTGTTACAAGAAGCCATGCTTTATTAACAGCAGCCTCTAGGACATTTAGACATTTAAAGATTCTTTTTAACTAATACAGTATTGAATCAGAAGTGCTTTCTTTACCAAGTCCTGCTACCGCTGCAGCAATACCTCTCTTGCTTATGGTAAAAAATCAAGTATGTCCAAGCAGAAATTGTTTATCTGCTTTCTCTCCATAAGAAACAGAAATGCCTTTTTCATTACAGTGTACATACGGAATTGTTTTGTACTTTGCAGTTTCCTTTCTGATAAAATCACATTGCTTGTCTATTACCACGTTTCTATTACCTATTGGTGTGTCCCAAAAAGAAGTATCCACAGATACATTAAGCCTCATATTAAAACAGATAGATTTTATCTGGGTTTTGAGAACATTCTTAAAAGGGGCTGAGAAAATATGGTTAAAGAACAAAGTATCATCCTCTTGCTCCCATATCCATTCACTTAAAGTTCCTGGAGACAAGAAGCAGTTCCTGCATTCTACTAAAATTACTTCCTCTTCTTTCTATTCTCAGATAACTCGAACTTCTAACTCAGCCAGAGTTGGTTTTGTTAATATTCACACTGACCTTTTCCTTCATGGTTGACTTGGTAACAGCTGATGCTGGGTATCTGCCTGGGGCTTGAAATACTCCCTCCAATAACCCTTGATGAGTTTCTCTGAAGACCAACAAACCTTTCCAGAAAAAAAGCATTCAACTGCACTCAGCTGAGATCTCAGTTGTTTTTCATAGGGCAAATACAGAAATACGGTACATTCAGAAATCTTGTGCAGATGGATGCTGTCCCACCTCACTAACATTCCCCATCTGCTGCATGGGGTTATTAATAAGCAGGAAGACAGATCTCTGGTGCAAGATGCTCATGTTCAGAAAGGATTTTGGTGAGATTTAGGACATCACTGTAGTACAAGTGCACAGTTCAACACATTTGTGTCTAGCTCACCTTAAACACAATGAGCTGAACCATGACATACCAAGATGTTCTGTCTGGTGCTGACCATGACATCAATGCTGCTGACACATGCTTTGAAAGAGCAGCTGAACACAGAGAAGGACTTTGGCTAAATGGCTTATCCAGAGGGAAGAAAGCAACCCTTTTCCTCCCTGGAACACCACTGGATCTGAAAAGAATGAAAATGGCCAAAAAGGAATGTTCAGAGATTGGGCCTTGCAGAGGTGAGGACTGGTGAGGAGAAAGACCAGTGGACTTTATCTAAAGGAAGCAATAATACAGACAGAACCAAAAATATTTCAGCAGCCAGGCTGCTGAAAGAGAGCTGACCCAAACATCAGGTGGAAAGGTCAGTCCAGGCAGAAGGGACACACGGCACCTGACTTATCTCTTCCCTTCTCATGATTAAACATGTACTTTTCACTCCTGTTGTTATGCAATGCAGCTGTACAGTGTGAAACCATTGCTACATCCTCCCAACAGGTGCTGCCACATTTTGTATCGGGGTGAAGCTGGAAGCATATTGTGTTTTAAATTATTTGGGATAGACATGTGCCATTTAACTTTCCCTGTAGTACCTCACTATTTTGGTTTTTCTGTTTGTTTGGGGGTTTTGTTGTTGTTGGTTTTTTGTTTGTTTTGTTTGTTTTGTTTGTTTGTTTGTTTTAAACAGCAGTTTGACATATCTGGTAACCAGAACAGACAGAAGGAACAGAGATGATAAAATAAAGCCAATCTTTTATGTAGTGGTTCTGTTCTCCTAGCAAAGAGGTTTTAGAGAATTAAGGTTTCAGTAAGGGAGAAGCCAGGCCTGAGGCAGGGTCAGGAAGCTGGATCCCTCTTATGAACCTTGTGGGTCTCTTCCAACTCAGAATATTCTGTGATAGTAAGATGCTAATATTGCCAATAAATAAATTTAAAAATTATCAGTTATTCTTAAATATAGGACCTGAAAAATGCTTCTGATGACAACTGTATATATAAATTGCATGCAATACATAAAAAAGGGAAAGAACAATTTAGTGCAGGTTTTGGGCAGGAATGTGTAAACTTCAATGGCAATATAACACATCCTGCTAGGAAAGGAGGGAGATCTCTTCATGTTTTAATTTACATATAGTGATATAATTAGGACAGAGTCAAGCTAATACATATTAGTCTTAATTGAAAGGAATAAAAAATAATTAAAATATACAAAATAAATGGATTAAGCAAATGGTATTGAAATAGGTTCAACTGAAATGCTTTCTATCAAATACTTAACTTTTTGACAAATAACTCCAATGTAATAGCATGTGTACTTGACTTGCAATTTGGTAGAAGAGGGAAAAAAAAAGCCCAAATGAAAGACTTAGAAGCTCCAGGAGGACCACACCTCAGTAATCAGCTTTTACAATTAAAGACAACAAAGTTTACTGCAAATTTTGTCACATGCTTATTAATTTAAATGAACTCAGTTTGCAGTACAGCCCCAGATATTTGGAATTTGAGCCAGAACAAGAACAGCTACAAGAATGTGCAGCCGTTCCCAGGACTTCATTAAATGGCTTCATGGAGTTTGAACAATTTAAAAATGACCAATTGGGACACAAGACACATCATGGGTGAAACACAGTTAAGGAATTCCAGCTTCTAAGAACTTCAGCCCAGGACTTTGTTGCTTTTGACAGGATGAGACAAAATACAACTTTCATGCTGCACGGACCAAATGGCATACTTCTCTTGTAGAAGCTGATAAGTACCACCCAAAACTGAGATAAAGTTTCTTGTTGGTACCTGAAAAGTGGAGGCATGGAAAAGGAACAAGACTGAAGTTCTAAAACATTCATGCAAGACACTGCTCTCTCAATGAACCAGGAACTTAGTCATTTATAAATTTCAAATCACTCCAAACACTAGGAATACTAGGATGTAGTTGCCTGGAAACTGCTTCGCTAGTGCTTGTGGTACAAGTTTCTGCTGTGATTAACACCAGGCTGAAACCTGGCTGTTGAACACAAGTCTTGTGGTAAGTACCAATGTGCTGTCCTGAGTTAAAACCCAGTTAACAAGACTGCTTCCTAAAGTTATCATCTTACAGACTGCATTCCTCTGTTTTTTCCAGAACATTGTTATAAAATAGCCATGAAACAGAACAGGTTAACAGTAACTAACATTAGCTTAAGACAGCTAATGATTTCAGGATTTCAGTTTTGGTTTCAGCATTTAGACCTAGGAGAGACCATCAGCTCTGAACCACAGGTTAACTATACCTGAAATAATATTGTAATTAAAGAACACTGCCTCAATACCTTTGGAATTCAGCACTGCTGATAGTGGTTAACGTAGTTGACAAGGATTAAGAATCTGGTTTTAATTTCTAATTTGAATTTCCCTTGCCTTAGTATTCAATCTCTGTTATGTCTTCCTCAACCAAACTAAAAAGGCCTTGCAGCATTCTCTATTCACTTAGGAAAAAACTGGTTTTGGGTTGTACACTCTTCAAATTTCTACTTGGTAAGTTGAAGTGCTGACCCCCAGATCTCCTACCACGTGTTCCTTAAATATGGACTTTTGTGGCTCTTATATAAATTCTTCAGTACAATGTTTCAAACCCTGTAACAGAGTGATTTAACAGTGGTTTCACAGCTTCTGTAGGACAGGGGATAAAACCACTGCAACACATTGTGTTTATATCCACTTGCTGCAGTAGTTCTCTTTGCCACAGAATTACATTAGAAGTTTATTTATGGGAAGCTCCATATTCAGAAGATTCCTTAAATCCATTGCACTGGTGCTGTTTACCAAGACATAATGTGTGTATTTAGGTTCTTTTCCTGTTCCTAGAAGCACAATTTTGTAGATGATAACACTAGCAATAGAGACCAGCATACTAGGTTTAAAGGTATGGTACAAATAAAACAGGAGACTGACCTTAGCCTTCATGCAATTTAAATAGGCAGGGTTTTGTCACATTTGTTTCTGGAATGCCAGTGAAAATGTTGAAAGTACCACTATGACACCAGTATGTTTGGGAAGTCTTGTAGAAAGACTCATCAATGGTCTCTAAAAACATTTGCCAGGCTGCACTTCAACATTTGGACACAGCCCTGTTATAAAAGCCCACCCATGTCACACTGCTCCACGGAGCTGAAACAGAGACATTAAGAATGGTTTGAATGAAATATGAGTGAGAATTATTTATTATTTCATTTATTATTTATGTGAAAGCATAAGCAGCAGCACAGTTTCAAGGAACAGCATGAATTGATAACTGAGGACATGACTAACAGCAATTAAACTAGTAAATGCTGAGGAATGTGCTGTTTAACAAAACCAGGAGGCCTGAGCCCTGATAAGGCCATGGCAGGATGAGTTGTCATGGCAGAGGTCTGATAGCAGGAGGATGGCAGCAGAGTTCCAGCACAGTGTGTGCCCACTGCTTCTTAGCCCAGCCATGGAAAAAGGCCATAAAGTTACTGAAATAAGGAAACACACACAGGTAGCAACCCTCCCTAGGATTTATGGGTGATGAGGTAAGCAAGATTATGATGGAACATCACACTGTACTAGCTGAAGGATACAAATACCTGGGTGGCTTTGCTATTTTTATCTGGTATTAAATCCTGGCAGGCAACTCAGCTGTACACAGGCACGTGTTCATCCCCCTCCCAATGGGATAGGGGAAAGAATTGGAAGGGTAAAAGTGCAATAACTTGTGGGGTTGAGATAAACATAATTTAGCAAATAAAAAACAGAACACAAAAAAACCAAACCAAAACAAACCCAAATCCACACAAAACAAAAACCCACCCATCTCAAATCACCACCATGCCCCCCTCAAACAAACAGAAAAAAAAAAAAAAGCACTAAAAAAAGGCAAGCAACGATAAAAAAAACCTGGGTCAAGAAAAGTGTTGCCAAAAGCCTAATTGCTCATCAGTGACAGATGCCCAGCCAGTCCCCAAGCAAATGCTGCTCTGGCTGACCTCCCTCCCCTCCACAATAATTCCTGAGCTCAATGTCATATGGTGTGGGATGTCCCTATGGTCATTTGGGAGCAGCTGTCCCTGTCTCCTCCCTGCTCCTTGTGCACCCCCAGCCTGCTCCCTGGTGGGCTGAGAGACAGAAAAGGCCTCAACTCTGTGCAAGTGCTGCTCAGCAACAGCTGAAACATCCCTGAGTGATCAGTACTGTGTCAGGCACAAATCAAAAACACCTCATACCAGCTACTGTGAAAAAAATTAACTCCATGCCAGCCCAAGCCAGCACAATGAACAAGTCTTCCACTGCCAAGGAAGAACCCCAGGCAAATGGCACTTACTCAAGGGTCACCACTCCTCTTTTCCCATGGGGACCTCCAGCCTGCCTGGAGCGGCTGCTTTGGTGCTTATGAGCACACGGGTGTGAAAATACAGCTGGGTGAAATCTATCAGATTCAACGTGAGTGTCTTGAAATTGGTTGTGCTTAAAATAAATACCAACTTCCCTTTCCTCCTGACCTTGAGTTGAATTTTGTCACATTATTTTTATCCTGCATAATTTTCTACAAGCATTTTTTACTACTAGCTGTGAATCATTTTCCCCTGCACATGTGCAAGGCAAGTGAATCCTCCAGTTCTGAGCACACATTTTAACAACACAGGTCTTCACCAACACATTGCTGCCTTGTGCTTTACCAGCTGGTACTTCATTTCTGTTTCAGTTCCTATGGTTTGGAATTTTTAGTATCTCCTAAACAGATAACAAACAATTTTAGCATAGGGTGTCACCTCCCCTGTTTTATCTCTCTCATCTAAACAAGTTAAAAAAAAATCACAGTCACACAATTTGTCTAGGCACATTCAAATAATTTTTAAAGGCCTTATTGTGTATTGTGTATGCATTTTTATAGTCTCCAAGCACACTGTGAAGAGAAAATATTCAGCTGTTTCAGATTACGGATGCAGAACAAGGATCCACACTGCTGATGACGAGAGAAAAAAGCTTTAAGCAATCTGAAAAAAAGCCCCTTCAGCAGGCTGTTGTTGATGAAGAGAGATTTTCTTTTCTGTCACAGGCCTTTTAAAAGTCAGTGTAGTTATGTTGACAATTCTTCCATTTCATTACACCAATTATAAAGGGTGCTGGCCCCCTTAGTGCCTCGTTATTGATTACTGTGGCTGCTAAAGCTTCACTGCATGAAACACAGCTCTGGGCATGTCCCTCCCCAAGCAATGTCCATGGAGTTCTGAGAGTTATGGAATGAACAATGACTTGAACCATTTTGCTGAACTAAGGTCCTTTTCTTACAATTATCTGTACATTCTTGGGAACTTCTGATCTCTTCCTTTTACAGTCCACTGAAAAAACTCAGAGTACTTAACAGCTCTATCAGAAGTTTCACTTCTATCTTGGAGCTAATAATGTTGACTGGAGCAAAAAGATGCAGTCACTTTCTTTTCAGATTTCTTCCAGGCTTCAGAATATCCTTTTTTTCCCCTAACATTAAATGCTAACTCAAATTTACTTATTCAGTGGCTACCATCATTTTCTTGTATTAAGTCTGATAATTGTCCTAGACTTGTAGACATCTGCTTTCCCTCACACATTCGGAAAAAAATCTGTTACTTCACTTAAATTGAAAATTACATTTGTATAAAGCTGCTTAAACCTTACACAAATTCTTAAAATATTAAATTGAAACAAAACTAATTTAAAAGATTTTTTCTTTTGGGAGATAAGTGTGTTTTGAAGACCTCAGCTGCAGTTCTGCCAATTACGTTCACAATTTTCATGTGCCTCATCTTAATTTGTCACATCAAATTTCCACATTTTTGGGAGTCAGATATCACAGTGATAAACATAAACAGATTATACAGCACTATCTACAAAAACCCCTATCCCAAGAAGTTACACTTGTTTTTCAGGTATCTGGTATCAATGACTCTTACAGGACAGAGAGAGACATTAAAAAATAAAAATAAAAAAAACCAAAACAAACCAAACAAAAAAAGCCCCCACATTCTAAGGATTCACAGTGAAAGGTTATTTACCTGAATCCCTTCAGCCTCTTCATCTTTCCAGCTAATCTTTCGTAACACAATCCAAACAGCAAAACAGAACCATGCAGCTAGAACAACTCTCAGTGCTTCTTTCATTATTTACAACATGTAGCAGTTAAACAAGGTGGAGCATTCCCAAGGTATTTTACTAATATCACACCTTGGTTTTGCAGAAAAAAAAAAAGTTGCAAGTTTTGCATTGAGAGAAAAATTTACAAAACTCCTTTTTAAGCAGAAAATGCCAGAACAAAACCCCGTAGTATCTACAGTTAGCTTGAAAGGGATATACTGCCTAGTCTCTAGATATAATTTAAATTCATTATTTGTGTTGAGACCAAAAGATATTTAGAGTCTAAAAGCTTCTAATTAACTCATTGTATATTCACTATAATACTTAAGAAAGGAAAAAAAAAAACACCATCAAAATCTTTTAAAGATGCTAAAATGGTCACTTCCACAAATATTAGAACAATCGAATTTTGTCATTACCTGCCAAAACTTTCATTTTTTTCTTCTCCCAGGAAGCTTCAGGACTCCTAGTCTGAACACAATTAAATACAGAATTTTTCAGTTCATGAAAAACCACAGAACAGCAGTCTTCACAAATTCTAACAGCTAACTTTCATGACAGAGAGTGACTCAGTTTCCTATGTACTGAAGTCTCCTCATGAAGAAATCAAAAGTAACAGAAACTGGGTATAAGAAAAAAACCTTGCCTGATTTACTAGACTAGGTGTTTTCATGAAGAGCCAGGTCCACCTAAATAACACTGTTTTATTTGAAAGAATTCTATTTACTTAAATACTATTCAAAACAATATTTACAACTTTTTTGTGAAGTTTAATTTACTGCTTACCATGTCCATCCTCAGACCCACCTGCAAAGACCCCCACGACCTGCTGCAAGCTGCTGTTCTGTATGTAACTGGCAACAGTAAAACAGAGCACGCTCAGCACATTGAAAACAGATTTTTGAAACGTATGAATCACAAAGTTCCAGTTTCATTTGTCCCTACGCCTCCTCATCTTTACTATCCTTAAGCCCAGCTTGCCCCCTCATTCCTGTGGCTTGGCTTCCTGTTCCCTGCAGAGCACGACAGCCTGTGTCAGACTGATGCAGTCCAGAGGAGGGGTCCCTGCTTTGGCCAGTGTCTGTCTTCACATCCACAGACCCTCTCTTCCCCTCCAGGTTCCCAAGCAGTGCTTGGTAGCCAAATGTCAGCCCTGGCAGAGTGCTAAGCTGTGTTTCTGCCATCGCCAGGGCATCCTTTTTTATCAAATATTTGATTGCTACAAGACCCTGCACTTGTCCTGTGGTGAATGAAGTCCCCGACTGTCAGAGGTGACAGCCCCTGTCACCTGCCCATATTCTCCCACATGCCTTGCTACCCATGACCATACTGCCTTGGGACATGCCCCATGTGATATTCTTGGATTAACCTTAAGAAAAACTGGAAAATATACTTGAAACATGCCAGTAGGAATATTTTAGTTACCAAAGGGTATTCAAGATACTAAAGAGTTATTGTACATCTACCCCAGGAAAGAACCTGTACCCAACAGGAAAAGAAGGGGAAGGTGCCATTCTTTGTTTCATCCACCAAGTGGTTCTTGGAAAAGGGAAAATGTCTAATTGTTCATTGCCTTCATGAGATGGTTCCCAAAGTGCAGGGAAGGCAACAATTCAGGGCGCCCAACTACCAGATTAGGCTAAAGGCCAGCTCTTTTATCAGAGTTGTCTCCCAGACAAAACAGAACCAGATGATACACTGCAAATTCAGCCTTTAACAAGCTCTCAAATTTGATCTACAGCAAAACAAAAGGGAACATGGCAGTGATTAGATAAACTAATACTGTGAACAAGTAAATCAACACTGTGACCAACAACTGTCAAAGAGATAATAATTATCAGTTCCTTCTATAACTCACTGTGGTCAAATCTATTATCTCAAGCCCTTCAAGCCTGATGCTGGGTGCCAAAACAGGACTATTGTGATTCAACTTCACCCAGCTGCTCCCTCAATCCTCTGCAGCAGGATAGGGGACACAATCAGAAGGGTAAATTTGTGAGTCCAGATAAAGACAGTTTAATAGCTTAAAAAAACCAAAACAAAACCAAGAAAAAGCAATTATGCAAAAAACCCTCAATTGCTTGCTGACCAATGCCCAGCCAGTCCCTGAGCAAGTGCTGCTCTGGTAAACTTTCTCTGCAGTTTTTATTGCTGCACATGACACTGTCCTGGCTGTGACCCTTCCTCCCAGCTCCTTGTGCACCCCCAGCCTGCTCCCTGGTGGGCTGAGACAGAAAAGGCCTTGACTCAGTGCAAGCACTGCTCAGCAACAGCTGAGACATCCTTGAGTTATCAACACTGTTCACAGCATAAACCCAAAACACAGACCCATACCAGTTACTGTGAAGAAAATTAACTCTAATCAAAACCTTCACAGAGCCCAAGTCTTTAAAAATAAATTAACCCACACTGGTTATAACAATAGAAAAGGGAAGCTGGTACAGTAGGAATTACTCGGGAGGGAAATGCCCACATTTGTTATCTTAGTATATATAAAGCTAAAACAGTAAAGGGTGTTTCCTCATATGAACACATCACAAGAGATTAAGTCTAGAGACACATTGTTTATGTGGTAATCATTAATGATTTAACCCTGTGTAAACTACAGCAATGTCAACTACAGTCACTGGTTTTCATAGGCCAAGGTTCAGCAAAACAGTTACACACATATTCAGATGTGTGTGTGCATATATATATATATATACACATATACAGATCCATATTAAATTCTGAATACACACTACATTTATAGGCTAGTTATCAGATAAGTCTTCATCCAATTGAGGTCTCAGTGCAAAAGGGAAACTGTCAGTTCTGTTCCCATGGCCAAGTGGAAAAAGTCAGAAAAGTGAGGCAATTAAAAGAAGCTCTCATGATACACACAATACCTCTTAATACATGGATACAGAAGTCTTCCCAAATGGCAAGACAGCTTTACAGGATACATTCTCCCAATAATGAAATACCTTCTGAGGCAGGTGCTCCTACACCCATTTCCACAGACGAACAAGAGTGTGAAGCATTTGGGGCAGAGGAGAACAAAAGGGTCTGCCTCTTACAAGCATTATGAGTTCACTGTCTAGAAGTGTATGATTTTTTTCCTCTGTAAGAAAAAGAATTTTAAACAACCAGAAATTTTGTTTCAGAAACATAGTTAGAGAAAGCAGAGTAGATCCAGCATTTCACTGCCAGGATGAGCTGCTTTAGAAAAAACCTTTGATGAGTAATGACAATCCATGTGTTTCACACTATGCTACAGAAAAATGACAGTAAACCTTATGTCATAAAAAAAGATGATTTCTACTGTCATGTGATGAAAAGTTTTGAAGACTTCCTAATACTAACTGTTCTGGTGAATAACAACCTGCAGTTATGGTAGTGTGGTACTAGAGTGAAATGTGAGGGACTCAAAACTGATGTCTTAACTAATCATTTAATTCCCTTTGTACACAAGGAATATGAAATAAGATCTACAAGTGTCCGCATCTCATAAGCAGAATGCAAAAAGCCTTTTTTTCCCCCAAATGTCAGGGATGAATCTAAAACAAAAAAAATGCAGCACACAGTGAGAAAAGTAACTACCTTTTTCCTTTTAATATAGATGTAGTACAGAATGTTTAATTCCAGCAGGACAGTGCTTCCAGTTAAATAAAATTAAAAACCTTTATTTTCCCCAAATATAAAATTACTAAATTAATGTCTTAAAAGAATAAGAATATGGAAAAAGCTTTAAATTATACCACCATTTACCACAGTAACCATGATTACCAATTACATACTCCATTGCTTTGGCAAAAAAGGTTTCTCTTTTAATAACTGCATATAAACCTAACATAGCAAAGACTGTATACATCTTTATATTGCACTTATTTATATACAGGGATAAATGAACTGTAAAGTCTGCATATACTTGGAATGAGCAAGTTTTCAAAACAAACTGAAAGCAGAATGGTAAGAGCTGGTATGAATATTAAAAAATGCTTAGAAATGTAATACATTTATGTACAGACTGTACGGACTGTATTAACAAACAATATGTACATAACAATTTACTACGATTGATATTTTAGTATAACTCAGTGTTCATTAATACAGACCTTTGGTTGTATTCAGTTGTTTAGTAAGATCTAAGCTCGCATACCTCCAAAATGCAACAAGGTATAAAATAAAGCACAACAATTTGCCAAATGGTACAAAAACTACTATCGTCAGTTGCATTAAACCCCAAAAACTAGTGTCTCTGTCTAGCCCCAAAATAGTTCTTGTACTTGGAATCTCTATGTGCCATACACGAAAAGAACACCTGAATGTTACATATCTGCAAAATTACATCCCACAACACTTTTTTTTAATGTGCAATTGATTTTAATAATACTCTCTAATGAAAAACAGAAGCTAAGTTCAAACTTCATAATTTTCCAACACGCACTTCTGCAATGACATCGTGAACACTTTTAAATTCTTACCAGCAAGATTAAAAAATATATATGTGCGCCTCCCTTACTCTAAAAGACTATCACCAGTAACTGCTATTTGCTAAGTGTGCTCAGACATTCGCATGAACTACGCAGCTTGCATGTGCCCGACATTTAGCTTCAAGGTCATCCTGAGTTTGCACACAATGAAACAAATCCACAAACTTGAAAAGAAACAAACGTACTTTCCTTTACAAAACAATCATGCAACTGAAGAAGAACTGGGCATCCCATGAACCGTTGTGCTTGTTGGAGTTCCACTTATGGCGTTGAAAATGTGTAGTGAGTTGGGCATGACACTGGCCTTTTCTTCCACCGGAGTAATCTGAAAATGAAAGATTTACCAAAATGTTACAAAATGGCACAGGCACGTCTAAAACAGATACCCAATTTCTTGATGTGCTGCTTAGCAACTCAACCTCCTAGCACTTTTTCAACTGCACAAAACTTTTTGGAAATGGTTACTCTTTTTAGCCATCTTCTAAATTTAGGAGAAGTTACTTCTCCAATATCAGTTCTCCTAACTCAGATATTACACTGTCCTCTGCAGAGGATGCTTGGACAGTTTCTACCATTTCTCCTGTTAACTTTCAGAAGGAGTTTCACAGTGACAACAAGCTCAATTTTGTCCTTCTTTGGTTTTCCTTTTTTGACTTAGAGGTATGATTTGAGCATTTCTTACAACAAGCTATCGAAGCACCGAAAAGATCTCATACTTAACAGCTATAAAGAAATGGATGCTAAAACTAGAAATACCATAAAAAAGGAATTTATAATGATTAGACAAGCTAATAAAACAGAAGTAGAGAAAACTAATTACCATCCCATCTGATCATATTGGCAAGCAGCAGAGGAGAAAAAAAAAATCTGTTAGGATTCTTTTATGCATTTTTTTAACAAATTTTTTGCAGTTTTTAAGACCTTGCAGTGTTACATTACAGCTAATAGTTTATTCAGTGATGCAAAGCTCTTTTTCCCAAAACAGCAATAGGAAAATACATAAAGGAGACATTTTTAAGGATTTAAGTGAGACCTTCATGTTTCTAAGCCTTCAGGGGAATTATCAGTCTAATTGGAAAAAAACAACAAAACTAAAGCAAAACAAAGCAAAACAACCACCAACATTGCATGTTTTAATTATGTACAACTAATTACATTTATGTAAGAAGACAGTGGTAGGCTAATAGCACATATTTCTGCAGTCAGTGCTGCACTTTCATATTCTGTTCACAGTATCTTTTGGATATCAGTTGTCTGAATGTAAACCAAGAGAAGAAAGGGCAATGTGATTTACTTCTGATGTTTCAGGACATGCTTTTCCTTATCACCAATCTTTGTAAATTTACACACTTCAGCATTTTTTAAACATCTACATCTTGCACTGAGTTCAAAGTACTTTTTCTTGTATACAAATTTTCATTATATTCTTTTACTTTTAGCTGTGCCAAGGGAATGCTAATCTTGCATTTATCATTAAATTCTTTGACCAAAACATTTGCCTCTCCTTTCCAAAGGGGTATTCTGTATTGCTGTCTAATTTCCTCATGTACCTTGTTCATCTCAATCAGCTTTTCAATCAGTTATCCTCCATTCCAAACCCTCCTCTGCTAATCAACAAATCACACTGAAATATAGTCAAACTGTCCCACTTCTGTTAGCTAAGCAAACTCTTTCTCTGTTCCACAAATCTTTCAAAACTGTTTTCTTCTACTACTATTTTTTATTAAAAAAACACATCCAACCACAGAATTCTGGAAAAATGGTATCACTTCCTATAAACTTTGGTTCACAATGTTCTCTATTGATGGTAGTTAAAAAGAGTTGTGTCATAAGCTCTTCCCTGTGACAGGATATCAAAATAGGTGAAGGAAAATAAAGCCAATGTGCTTCATCATAATTATGTCATATCACAGAGCTACTCAGAACAGTACCTGAGAAACCATATTGGGAAATAATGGAAAGCAAGAAAGCATATGAAGTGAACTTTAGACAAGAGGCACATTTTTGAATAGAAAAAAGTTGCCACAGAAGTTTTGGGTACCATCTAAGCAAAGGTAGAATAAAGGCAAATCTCTCTTAAGAATTATAAACCATTCAGTGGTTCTGGAAAAAGATAACAAAGGTAGCAGTGGATGAAAGAAAAGGGGGCTGAAGTGATGAATATGATGAATAAAAATGTCAAGAAGGCAGGGATGGAGCACTGAACTTCAGCTCTTCCTGTCCTCTTGGAAATAATATCTTTGCCTTTGAAGTCATGAGACATTTCTACCATGGAACCCAGATGCAAAGGTTGAGTGGTACATCTCACTCCACAAGAGTTCTGGTTTTCCTTCCCCCATATTTCTAGCTTGTCAGTATTGGACTTCCCTCAAAAAAATGTACTGGAATACCTCCTGAAAGACTTTTAACTCTTTGTTGCAAAAGCAATGATTTATAACTCCAAAATCAAACATGAAACAACTAAGCTTGCAGATCATATAATTTCATTACATCACATAATTTCATTACATTTGTTTTATCTTTATTGTAATCTTCCTTGACTACAAAAAATCAGGCTGGTGCCAAGGAAATACACAAGCAAAAAAATATGAAGGTCCACAATTTCATGACAGGCTTATACCCCAATAGAAAGAAAACAATCCTTTTGTGTAAAGCATTACATACATTTCCCCTGTTCTTTTCACATTATAGTTACATTCTGAATGATAGCATGTGTAACTTAATTTCAGCACATACTTGTTCATGCATTATTTCAGAAAGCTCTTTTGCCATTTCTCTGTAGTTGGCCTTCATTTCTTCTTGATATTCCAACTGATCTTCCTTTATCAGTCGTTCGTTTACACCCAGAGCATGCCCACAGGCTTCAACAAATTGCCTGATTTAGAGAAAATAAGGAAGTTCTCAAACAGAAATCCAAAAGATTGATTTAAAATGTCAGTTTAAAGTATGGTTTTAATGAATCAGAACACTTTAAAAGTTGAAAGTTTCAAAAAGAATTTTTACGAGTTTTGGAAAAAAGGTCCATTTTTTTCTTCCCTCTCCCCCATCCCCAAGAAATCCCAAACCTTCCATGCCATACCTAAAAACTTCTTTTAGGAGCTTTACTTTATTGTCTGGATATCTTTTGGTGTTAGTGTCATCTAAGAAAGCTCTTGCATATGCTAAAGGACCAGCATTAACCTAAAAAGAACAAGAATTAAAAAATAGTCAGATATCTGACATACTGTCTAAGCAATAACAGGTGCTACAGGTGTCTATTGGATTTGATTTTCTTATGAGAATACACTGATTTCAAGAAAGCTGGACTTAGAAAACAAGAAAACTGCTAGAATTGGAGTATTAGAGCAGGAGAGGTCTCTCCAGTGCTATAAACCTGTCCTGGCACAAAGAAACCACCTCAATGATGTGGCAAAGTAACTGCAGGTATTGCCAGCCTGTCACCTCTTTTTATGAAATTAGGGTGGGAAAATGAGCTAAACCTACTACTGTTTGGTCTGTGTATCTATTAAAAACAGTTTTCCAGGCTGAGAACACTGCAAAAACCTGCAGCAGTTCAGTTGTGCTCTTATGGCAGCTACATGAGAAGTGGTTTCAGTGACTTCTGACTCATCCTAATTATTCCTTCATATTACCAATACGAGCACCTCCCTTCTCATCCCAAATACTAGCTTGACAACTTACTGATTCTGGAACCTTGGTTCGTTTTTTTTCCCTTTTCTGCTGAATATGACAGCTGGTCATATCAGATGACTGTGTTAACAGTTCCTTTGCTTCCAATCAGTTTTGTCACTGCATTTTTTGAAGATCCTTTCCATACTGACTTGTACCTGCTTCAGGTACCCTATTTTGGTGAATCTGATGGCTTCTTTCTACATTCTACTTCCTGCCTGCCTTAGGCAAAAAGGCATGCACTATGAGATTCTTCTATGATTAGCTTCCTCCTATATATTATCATTCACTCTTTAGCTCCATAGAGTTCTTACAAAAATATGCTAGACCTACTGTGGGCAGACCTACAGCCAGGCAAAATACTCTAATTTATCTTCTGGTTCATTTATTATTTTCTAGCAGTTTCAGCTTCACACCAAAATCTGGTGGGGCTTGAAATGCAACACATTCCAGAGATGAATCTTAATTATTTGTGTAACTGTCTAGGATCAGTTGTTTATATGAAATATTTCTATTGCTTTTCCTATTCAGGAAATAACTGCAGACAGTGAGCATATTTCTAATTTAGGACACTCTTGAACATACAGAATAGAAACCAACTATAAAATGCTACTTATATAATTTTTCAAGGACAGAAGCAAATGAAACAGTTGCACAGCAAAGGTCTTACCTGAACACTGACACTCCCCTGTAGCTTTAGCTGCAATTTGATCATATCTACTTCAGCTGAAGAGCAAAGCTGCCTAAGCTCTGCAACTTTTTTACTCATTTCATCAATGGCCACTTCAATTGGGTTTAAATCAGTGTGGTGCTGGTACATCACTGGAATGCGCTTTTTCACGTATGGGAAACAATGTATAGCTGTGGACAGAAACGAGTGTAACACAGTCAGGAAAAGGTTTTTTTAAGGTGTGCTTTGGGAGCATCTTTCACCAAAATCTCATTTTGATGTAATTAGCTGCCCAGTTTAATAATTTATATAACTAGAAATGCTACCAAATGGAAAGGGAAACAAGACACTGAAATGTAAATATGCACAGTGTTACATGCATTACAGCAAAGAAAGATCACTGTCATTACTGCTACTAATAACCACCAAGAAACAAACCACTGGAACTTAATTTATACAAAAAGAATTGCTTAACATTTACAAATCTCAAAGAGAAGAATCAAAAACAGTGAAGCTGTATTTTCTATTTCCTTTCTATTCCTTTCTATTTCCAGTACTTGTGAGTACTGGCTATGGACAGCTATAAAGTCACTTACTATTATAAAGTCACTTTCTTATTATAAAGTCACTTATTTGTTTTTCTGTTGTATTCCTCTGGGGAATGGTTTTTCCCCCAGAACCCCCTGAAGCCTGTAACCATGTAATTTGACCCTTCCTTCCTATCTTGACCCTACTGGCTCAGGGCCAGTTATCTCTCCTGAGCCAGAGACTAGATAAAGTCTTGCTCTTCCTTGTTCTCTCTCTTTCTCCCCTTGTACCCTTTGAGAATAAAGCCTTGGACTAATCCCAGGGGGTGAAAGCCTCTTTTGGAATCTTTTGTCCTGTCCCTGACATATTCCTCCAAAGCCCCTCAAGGAATTGAGCTAGCCACAGAAGCCCAGGGGGCGAAGAGGGGATATTTCATTTTTCCAACTATATTAATACAGAAACTCATATTTAACAGAGAGAAAACACAGAGAGAAAAAGGAAAACCAGACTCCAGATTCAGAATTCTGGAAACTTAGGGAAAAAGATAATTTTGAGGATTCCCCACTGAAGAAACCAATCTGAGAAACCTGGTTGTGGCCAAAAATATGAAAAGGATTTTAGCTGATAGCTGTAAAGGACTTAGTTAGGTGAAATGAATAAAATCCATACAGAACAAATTTAGACCATCTGAACTAATGCTTCCAGTCAAAGCATTCCATTCCATCAGTACCTGTCAAAATAGTCCGTCGCTTACACTGCTCTTCCACTCCTCCTTGTCTTTTACCACCTTGAGTAAAAGGCATCTCAAACATAAAGCGACGAATGTTATGAGTCCTTTCAAAATCTGTTTTTCTTTCCTGCAGCTCCTTCTCTTCGAAGTATGGAACTACATGTGTAACTTGAATATATGCATATTTTGAATCTAAATCCTTAGGATTTACCTTAAAAACAGGACCAAAAAAAAAAATAAATCAAATAGCTACATTGTGAATAAAGTGGATCTAATAGTAGTCACACAACTCCCAGTAATTAAATTTGGTCCCTTAACCTCTAAATTATTAAAAACATGGGAAGTGTTCATGCTTTCACAGGGGTTTCCTGTATTCAGTTTTTAACTATTTGGAAGAAAGACAGCCAGATGCATTACAGCATGTTGTGGATTTTTTGGTTTGTTTTGGTTTGTTTGGGTTTTGGGGTTTTTTTAACCACTTGTGATTATGAAATCCAGCTGTTTCATCAAGTCCTCCTCTCCTTTTAAAGTTCCAGTATAGAAATACCCACCATTGCTGCACTTTAGAGCCAAAAAGCACAGAAATTTTTGAATCAAGGATTCAAATGGATCCTTATGAAGGAACAAAAAAAGCCATGAAATTATACTAAGAGGAAATCACGATAAAGTCTAAGGGTGAGGAGAAAATCACCATAAAGTCTGAGGTGTGGAAAAGGGAAGAACTTCCAAAGAATGAGCGTGCATGAATGGGAAAGAAATATGGCTAAAGTTAACACAGAATGTGATCATAATTCAAATTTGTTCTAAGATAAAATTACTGTTTTGAGAGGTAACACTACAGAAATTAAGCTTGTTGTTCTAAAAGGCATACTTAGTAGGAGATAATATTCCTCTCATGCCTTTCCAGCAGTAGAGCTTTTAGACACAGATGCTTGTGTGCCAAATGCATAACAGACAGTGATCCCACAGTATTTCAAGTAAACTAGTGAAAGCAATATATTAGAATTTTGAGAGAGAATAGAAATCATACTTTGCCAGAATCCTGAATCATTTTGACATTTTCAGCTCCGAATTTGTCAGAGTAGAGTTTTTGGAGTCTTTGGGAAATTTCTGAAAGAGGTGTGAGTTTAGGCTCTTTATAGATATATTCCTTTCCATCTTCATCCTCAAAGAAGCCCTGTAAAAAATGAAGTAATCAAAATCTTGGGGAATAAAACATATAAGGCAATGACTAAGATGGACATAATGTGTGTGACTCAAAGGAAATATAAACATTTAACATTAGTATTCAAGCAAACATAAATAGACAGAAATTAAAATCTAAGTAAAAAGGTTTTCTAAGAGAATAAAAAACAACAGAAAAATGTAGTTCTCTACTACAACATGAGTGAAAGATAATGGAAACACAGAGTATAAATTTTAAAAGTTTGTAGCAATTCTATGGTGTGCCAAGCCTTTGAGATAAGTTTGCTTCACTTTTATTTAAAAGTGAACTTGCAGCACTGTTTCACTTGCCAAAACTGGTAGTCTTGCCCAATAGGACTATCTGATTCATAAGTGACTATTTTTGCAGAAGATTCTAAAAATAATCTAAAAATTTTCCTTAGGTAGTAATAAAAAATCAATTCCAAAGATGAAAATTTAATTATGCAAAGATTTTAATTTTATGATGGACTATTGGTATATACTTCTTTATTTTATTATACATACCACTGCTTTTAAAACCACAACTAAATGCACAATCCATGGGAAGTGAAACAGCTGGTTGGTTTAAAACAACAAGCCATGTTGAATTCATGTTTGAAACCAGAAAATAAATATTTTTATCATAAACGAAACAGACAAAATAGAAAAGCACAACATATCATGTATAAACACAGGCTAGATTGACAAAAATACCCACACCAAACTAAGGTGAAATGCAGTAGCTCATACTGCATTGCTTGCTTTGTAAGCAGTTACTGTAATTACCTCAACATCTGTTTCACTGTCTGTAAACTGGTATTGCTATAAAGTCATAAAAGACAACAGAATACATGTGAAGTTATACTGCTCAGAGGATGTTACAATTCTCCATGCTCAGCTGGACAATTAAGCACTGGGCTATATGCATGTAGAGAGTGTATTACTGGATACTGCGTGATACCATAGGGATACAGAGGCATTCTAGACACGTACCAGAGGATGTGAAGCTGCCCCATACACAGCCAGAACTTTGGTTTGAAGCATGCAGTACTGATGCATAGAAAAGAGTGACCCGTTCTCTAAATGGAGCTCGATGTTACTTTTTGACTTGCAATGGCTATCAATGCATACCAATCTAAGAAGCAGCCTTGCAAACCACACCGTAGCACTACAGACATTAAGTCAATACATTGCTAAAAACTGACATTACAGAAAACTTACCGCTGCCTTAAGGTAGTAAACAAAAGAAGAAAAAAGGAAAAAAGGCAAAAAATTTACTGAGGAAAATTATAAGAATTTTACTGGAATTGATAAATGTTTTAAATGTAAATTACTGATGGTGTTTATTTCATACAGAACACATTCCTTGTGCTTTTTATGTCACCGTATCAACACAGACGATGAAAGAGTAAACCTCGTAAAATAAATTCAGGTTTTTCTTACTGCATAGAGCAGACCAGTGAAAGTAACACTCACTTGTCCAAAGAATGCTACCCTGAAATAAGTTCCCAGCAGCCTCTTGCCTGTATGCATAACTTCTGTAACTTTACTGTATGCTCGATGAAGGGTGTCATATAAGTGAGCAAGCCTCTAAAAGTAAAAGAAAACAGTAATGAGGCAGAAGAACAAAGCAGAACTTTCCTATCTTAAAATAACAAATGATGTCCTTGTAGCCAGTAACTACTGAAAACATTCTTCTATTGAATGGTAGTATTAGGTTTAGCACTATATCAGGATGACAATATGTAAGTCTAATTTTAATTATATATATTAAAAATATTTAAAATTAAACATTTCAACACATTCAAATTTCAGTTACTATTTTAACACTTTTATTATGTGATGTCCAATGTGTCATGCAGTTAGACTTGAAAATTCAGGCATTTTTTCTCACTCAAATTTACTTTTGATGAATTCAGTACCTCAAAATCTCTCCGTTTTTCATAAATGGGAATTATAAGTTTATATATGTCAGCAATGAGTTCATAGCGTTCTGCCTTCCAAAGTCCATCAGCACACTGCTCCAACAATTCCATCAGCACATCCTAGATTTGGATACACATTTGAAAGTGTGAAACAATTCAGTACTCATCACAAGCACAGCAAATAATTATATCAAAGTTCTTCCCAGTGAAAAGGGCAATCTTGCCTCAAAACAGAATTATGTACACTTAGTAATTTAAGTTATTGTGACAATCAAAAATTACCAAAAGGAAACAAAACAAGACAGAATGGTCTGAGTGTACACATTAACTCCCTGTATTTAGAAACAGCATGTTTCTTTTAGATACTCTTGAAACTTCTTTGGACCTTCTAACATTCTTGCATTGCAGTGGTGAAGCCAGAAGCTGGAAAAATCTCCTTTCATGCTTAGAAGCTACTCTATTCCACCTCCTTCTTCCCTTTGGTAGAAGACTAAGTCAGCTTAAAAACATCACTAAGAAAATCAAATCTTAATACTGCGAGCAAAGAGACTAGAAAGTGGTACCTTTGTCCATGTGCTGCAACAGACCTTAAAACATTTCCTCCTTTCCCCCAGTCATTATGGAGCTGCCAAGACTCCTCAGTATCTCCATTCTCAGCAGCCAAGTGGTGACAAGTGACAGACAAGTGTCACTGCTGGACCACAAGGGCTGTACACAAACACTGGTTTATGACACAACTCTCGATTCAGACACCAGAGGGCATCCAGATGTAGCAAAGAAATAAAGTTTTGTTTACAAAAAGATAAGAACGTAAAGAGCACAAGCTTCAAGAGGGAGAGCTGATAGGAAGGAGCAAAAGAGCACAACATTTCTGAGCCACATGTCTCAAAGCTCATCCATTCTCATGGGAAAAGTTCTTTGCCATATATGCAATCAGCTTCCCTAGACACCTGCGAGAACAGCCTCTTGCTCTTTAATGGTGCCCTTCTTGGAAAAGCCTGATGCTTCTACTAACCACTTCAGGAGCTGGACTTTTTTCCAGTTTGTTGATGCCTCTCTTGACTTTTGGGGGTCAGTGCTGGACACAAGGTTAGAGATGGGGTTCTACAAATGCCAGGATAAAAGGGAAAAAACCACTTCCCTCTGCTTCTTGAGTCAATCTTCTCAAACACAACACAGCCTGCACTGGCTTTTGTTTCCACAAAGCCACACGGATGATTCCCATTCAATATGGTGTCCACTAGAACTTCCAGCTCTCTCTGCAGAGCTGCTGCATGGCCTCTACTGAGATTTTTTTTTTCTTTCTACAGCCTTAAGAGAACACTGTGCTCCTGGCAAGGCTCTTTCATTTACCCATCTGCAAGTCAGGATAATGCCTCTCATGGAATGTCATAGGAAAACAACTGTTTTGATGAAAGGCACACAGTAGCCTTGTTAAAAAGGAAAATCCCAAACTAATTTTTTTCATCAGACAGAATTCTTTTAAAATGAGAACTAAATTGAGAATCCCAAAATTTTTTTTTTTAAATGAGAAACTATATAAATTCTTAGCAAAAAATCATTGAATTAGGAAGAGTTTTTATAAACTGGAGAATATGAAAGATATTTTGCCCCTTCTAAAAACATGAAGGGATTGTCTCTAATCATCTAATACTTGTAAATGCTCCTTCAGAGACTGAACTCTAAAATAACTAGCAAAAAGGGAAATCTCAAATTTTAAGGGAAGAAATTCCACATGGCTTGTTACCATGCATAGGAAGAATTCTCATCAGAGCATAATTTTGCTCAGTAGTAGTAAAATACAGCTTGAACGATGTTTCTGCTTTTTTGACTTTTCTACCCAATTGACCTCATTTTTTTCTCAGACAATACAGTTCTGATTACTTATGAACACACTTATGAACACTCCATTTATGAATATGTTCCTATTCCTGAAGGAACTGGACTACCTGTTCTGAAGCACTTCTGAAACGATTTTTAGTCTGCTAAAGCCAAACAGTTCTTCCCTATTGTAACTCTTGTTATCACTACTATTATTACTTCTCCCCTATTATTATTTTTTCCATATTTCAGATAACTCTGAAAAATAGTAACTTTTTTCGACATTTCATCAGTTATAGCACTACATGGTTAAGTAAGAAAGGGTTGCATGCAGGGAAAAAATGGAATTTGGCTTGGTTTGATCCTTCTGCAAGCAGTACAGGCTAATAATTTCACTCTTGGCTTACTTCCGTTCCACGGAAATACTGAGAGATGGAAATAAATTTGTGTAGGGTTCAATGACCCAGAAAAAGCAGTATATTCTTTTTGCAGGGAGTGACTAATGAGAAAAAGAATAAAGACATTCCAATTTAAAAAAAAAATGCATAACAATTTAGCTCTGACAAATGGTCTGGCAAGAAAACAGTGACAGAAATTTCCAACAAAACTTTCCATCAGCAGTAGTCACTAGAGTTCCTGATCTTCAATAACTTAGAGCAGCTTGCATTTTGCTTTGAGTAACATGCTAAATTTCATGCTGGATCATTTTAAAATCAATGATTTTAAAAAGGCAGCAGAAAAATTGAAAAAAAAATACAAACCATAAAACAATTTGCACAGTCAAATAATATTGTCATACAGCTTTACCACACACTAATTAGAACACCAGAGAAAAATACATTTGTTGTACAACTACACTTACAAACCAGGGAGTTTTCCAACATGACTGCTGCCAGTAGTGGTCTGTCCCCCTCTTCCACAAGTACACAAGCACATACATGGTGCAGACATAGCTTTTCATAAGCAAGATTATTCATCATATTTTCACATTGGCTGCTTACTAGTAAAATTTACTGTACAGCCAGCACAGATGGATCAGCAAAGACACAAGGAGTGAAACTTAAGCCAGAAAAAACACATGGACACGAGTCTGGTGTCAGTAAAACGACTTTCATTGTTATGGCATATTTGCTTAGGGAAACTGTAAACAGCAAAAACCATTGAACACATTTTCATGATTTCTGGTGGAGTAATACTCTAAATCTAAGTCAGTTTTACAAAACAACAGATTTTGCAGATTTTGCTAACTCTAATAAAGTAACCCACATTGGTGTTCATCCTGTCAAAACCCCATTTTGCTTTTATTCCACAAGTGGTGTTGAGCTGATGTGCTAGCACTATACTAGATGTATATAGTAAATTCTCTGAATCTGGGACACCTCAGAGTTTTTTAATTTCAGCTTTTGGGTACGAATGGCAGATCAGAAAACAATTATTGTATCCCTTACATCAGTAATTCTCCAGACTGAAAAGTAAAATTTGCAAAAACCCCTAGCCCTGCCATATCTGTAAATTTTAACATTTTTATGTTTACTTACTTCATTGAAGTGAACATCTTGCATTCCAACATCCTCCATCATTGAAGCCTCTTCATCTATATTCGGTGTGATTACTCTGAAAGCAGTACAACCTTGCCTAAACATCCCTGTCATTGAAAAAGAAATATAGACAAATTTAATTTCCTCCAGCAGAATAACATTGAGCCATTTTGTGATTCTGGATAAAGCAGAAGCCATGTTTAAATATACCTACCACCAAATAAATAAAGAAATAGATCAGCCTCCCCTCCCACTGCATGATTAAAATACAAGACCTTGCATTACTGTGAATGTACAAATGGGTTTTAAAAAACCCCAAAACATTAATATCTGGACCCTTACCTACCAAACTGAGTAGTGTCTAAATCTTCCTACTTTATCTTAAATTTGTGCCTAACCTACTCCACCCTAAGTCTAAGGTACTCAAGGTAACTTTTACAGGATTTAATTAAACTGCCATGAAGTCATGCTGGAACTGCATACAGGGGCAGGACCTGGCATGTCATTTTTTCCAGTCTGAACAATATGAATGACATTAACCATAAAAAATGATCAAGGGATGGCAAACCAGATTATTCAAACACAGAAAACCAGGAAAAAACTAACTAAATACCAATCAAACTTCCTTTACTGAAAAAAAATACCTAACAAAAATGGAGTATAGAATGTTCCAACATGAAACCCGTGTCTTTTACTCATGCTGTTTAGCTCTTTTTTGATTACATCAGACTGCTGAATTAAGAAAACAGGATTTTCTGTATCAATTTAAACCTCAATTGCGACCAGTAAATATTACAGAAGCATAAGGATTTGCACATATTTATTTTACAGTTCATTCCTACAAAGATTCTTTCTGCTCTGTTAGAAGTTCTGACCATCAGAGGTTTTATTGAACGATTGCCTCAAATGCAAGGGGTTTTTCTTTCCTAGAAGTACCACAGCTAGAAGTTTGAATCTCTGTATTATTGAGAGGAAATAAATTTTATAAGACAGTACACAAAACTAGCAGAACACCCAAAGGACTCACAAATTAATAGAGACTATCACTATTTCTCAGGTATCACCAGGCTTCCAACTGGACACAGTAACTTGTCCTAGCAGCTTATTTCAGATTTGGTCTCAGAGAAGGTTCTGAAATCACTGGGGCAAAGAAAATAGCCTATACATGACACAAACATTTGGCAAGAAGCACAATAAGATCAGAGACAAGTTATCTTTTAGACTCATGATTTTGCTTCATTTTGAACTGTCATGCAAAGGCAAAGCTAAAAAGTTGCAAATATGAATTTGCCCACAAACCCAAAACACTCTCGCAACATCAAGATCAGTTTTAACAGATTCCTGAAACTTTCAAGAGAGCTCTTTTGTTAATATAAATCATATCTCAAATCCCTGACTCCTCTGATCCTATAGATGAAAGGTAGTGTTCTACCCTATCTCAAGGGTCATCAGAATCCACTTTTAGAAACAGCTGCTTGCACAGAATATACCACAACAAGGTGAAACATCCTGAGAACTATTATCATTGACTGAACATCTGAAAATTTGTACAAATTTATTTTGACTCCTATGGCAATGCCAGGTTTCCCTAGAATCAGTGAGAGACTTACTACTTGTAGGACAAGAATATTCACCGATAACTTTGCTTTAGAAAGGATCTGATTTGAGCTATTAGCAGCTCTGGTGTAAAATTAAAAATTTTACTTGCCAAAAATTTTGCTTTGCCTTCATCTGAAATGCTGCCCCTTAGATATGCAAGTATACTCTTAAGTACATGAGTATGCTACCTGGTTAGGTTAGAATTTTTTCCTGGTGAACACTGAAATAACTACAAGTTCCTCAAGGAAACGATTGATTTTCTCAAACTCTAACAAGAAATATATTTGAATACATTAAAATAAGGTTTTGAAACCATACCTTTTCGTGTGAGATATTCTGCAACCAGTGCTGCTACATGGACATAGCACATTGCTGCCTAAAACAGAAACAGTAACAACCTTTTAAAATACAATGAAAATGGGACAATTAAAGACAAGGTATAAGGAGACCAACAGTACAAGACAATTTGTTTTCCTTTTTGCTGCTTTGCAGGAGATATTCTGTGACTACTGTAAGAATTCTCCACCTCATTTATGTAGAAGAGTAACTGTGCAAGTGCACTCACCCCTCCTTAACCAGAGCACTGAGTGGCACAGACAGCAGTTCACAATTCAAGAGTGACGCTGGGTCACAAATCACAAGGGAGAAACATTATGCTGTAATAAAAACAAGTGAATCTCTTTTGAGGGGCGGGGGGGGGAGGTATTTTAAGTGCTAAGGTATTAATGATTCTACTCAACATCTGGTAGCCCTGCTGCTAACCTGTTTTGTCTGCTTTTTGGCTCCAGACCAAAAAAAATGCAGAAGAAACTGGTAACAGGCCATTTGAAAGCAGCAAGAGAGATCTCACCTATGAATGGAATTTGAAGGAATTTGGTTGGTGCAGTTTGGAAAACAGAAAAAAAAAGAAGAGGGACAGAATACTTTTCAGATACCTGAAATTTTTTATGGATTTGACACTGACCACTTTTCTCCACTGAACGGACAAAAAAAAATTGAGATTCTTGTTTTATTAAAAAGGCTTAGGCTTTCAGGAAAGCGTTACTCTAACTGTAACTATCAGTTGAACAGCTTAAATATGGAGGCTGCACAACCTCAAACAATGGAGGTGAAGGAAAAAGGTAAGAATCTGCCAGAAATTCTAACTCATACTTTGTATCAAGTTGAATTTGATGATTTGCAGATGTCCTCAACTAGTTACACAGTCAAAGATTGTAAGATTTTAATAAAAAAATTAAAAACATAACTGAAAAGGATTAAAAGACCTTGTCTTCTCAGATGGCTGAAGCTGTTCAGTTTGAAAGACAAGCTAAAAACAGAGTAATGTGTATGCCTTCTGTGTTGCTATCATGTAGAAGAAGAGAATTCTAGTACTAAGAATTGAGTTAGGAAGATAGCACCTTCTACTTCTTGGAGAGCCTTGCTTGCTTACATGAAGCTCATTTTAACACATGTTTATGAAATGCAACGATTTCATACAAAGCAATTTACTTTCAGATGGAAAAGCCTTCCAGAAAGGGACAAAATTTATCTGTATCCAGTTAAAATGTTAATGTCTCATTAAGACACATAACAATCTCCACACCCAATTCTCTTTTTTGCTAGAACTGAATATTTTAAGAGCACAGTAAAATCAGAAAGCTTTCCTTTTTTTCAAACAACACAATAAATTATTTGTCAGTTTTAAGAACATTAGGACTTTTTTTAGTAAGTAATTTCGAATAAAATCAAGCTAATTCTGTAAAGGCAGCTGGAAGGGAATTCAAGGAGTGGCTTTAAGTGTTTAAGCAAGTAATAACAAAGATATTTTTAAGAATGAGGCCTCTCTTCCATGGCTTGCATCGTGCATTCCATTCTTAGTAGTGTGTCAGCTACAGAAGTTAAACATGATCCTTTACATTAATAACCCAAAATTACTTACAGATGTACTTGGGTGGGACAAAAACTTATCAGCTATTGAAACCAATCCAGCAACAATTCAAAAATGATTAAAAATACTTATTATGCTACACACTAACAACTACATATAGTACATTCACTTTCTATAAAGATAAACTTAAGCTTATTACAGAGCTAAAAGTAATTTGATTTTATTTTCCTCTTACCTCTGAAAGATCTCCATTTTTAACATGGATCCTTGCCATGCTGTCTAACCACGTCTTCCTCAGTTCGGGTGTACTGGCATAAGACTTTGCCAAGCTGTACTGGAGGTCTACAAGCATTTCTGGATCATTCTCATGTTCCTTCATCTGAGCTGTAGCCATCAGTACTGTACGAATCCGTTTGGTTAAATCCTTCACATCAGAAGGGAATGTCGTGTGCTAAAACATGGAAAAGTCAGGTTAACCACCATGTTTTCCAAGTCATTGCGTAACAAAAGGACAAAATGTGACTGGAAAAGATGCTATGAAAGAGTCTTCAAGCATCCTTCCACAGTATGGAAATAAGAATAAAACCAGACCTTAATAATCCTGTCATTGTTGGCACAATTGTTGATGATGGAAAGAGACTGCTGAAATCTAGTTCCTCCAATTCCAACAACATCAGCAATTAACTGGCTTACTGAAATAATAACCTTGACAGAAAAAAATATCTTGTTAGTGCATAATTCATGAAATACTCTTGAGATGTACCTATGAGGCAATTACAAAGGAAGTTTCATTTTTTTAATTGAAAAATTATTGTCCTAAATAAAATAATGCTTGGGGTTTTTTTCCAATTACTTGTACAATAACATAGGCAAGATAAAACAGGCTTGTGTAAATTCAAGACACATGACTGACTGCTAGGTGAACTAGCCAGAGGTCATTAAACTGGCAAACTACTGTTCCCAGCTTTGTAAGGACACACAATTTTCTAATTGTTTGTTTTATTTTAGACTTTTATGTGCTTGTTGCTGCATTCTTTTCCTTTTTCAGATGCAACGGGGTACACCATTTAACAAACCAAACAACATCTACAAAAAAAGAATGCTTGCACTGACAAACAAAATTTATTTCCTACGAAACACAGGGTCATCCAATTGTTTCTAAGTATTTCCTTGTTCTGAATATATTTTTATGGCCATCTTCTTACTCTTAGTACCAGCCTTCCTTGAACCCAAAATAAATCCTTTTAAACCTTTATCTTACAGGGCTTTCCACACTGATATGCAACCGTCTATCTACAATAAAAACAAAAAAAAAAAGAAAATATACTAACTTGCAGATGTGTTCGAACAAAAGACTTCTTCCCTGTGTAGTCAAAATTATTTCTCATCAAAAAGTACAGTAACTGTGAAGCTTCATTACGAATTGAACTCAGCTTGGAATTACAGTACTTCAGAATTTCATAGCACAGTGCAGAACACATATCAGCTCTACCTTCATAAAATGTAGAAGGAAACTGAGGAAAAAGAAGAAAACAAAGAATTTATTCATTAAAACTAGAGTCAGGTCCTGATAGAAGAAGCATGTCAAGAAAAACAAATATATTCATATCCTCAAATTGTGGAAAAAACAGGAGTTAAGAGTAGTTCGTGACACAAAACAATTTTTACAGCAAATCAAAGGACAAGCATTCCACACTGTTGAGATCAGATCAGTCCTTATTCACTGAATTTATTTTGGGATGTTAGTTCTTAAATTCTTACACAGTATATTGTTAACTAAAGAACTGGACAAGTACTTGAAGGTGGATTTCTTAAAACTTCTTACCTTGTAAATAAGTGCCCTTAAAGCACTGAATACATTTTTCAATGCTGTCTCAGACTGATTCTTTTGAAGGAAGCAGAGGTATACATCAAATACTTTCTTCATCAGTGGATTATGTCCGTGATCAGTCAGTAGCTGATTCTTTAAAACAATAGCAAGAATTTAGGAGCTTTGTACAGCAATACATTTATACTACTCTAAGAACATATACAGGTCATCAAAAAGCAGGACCTTGAAAAGATATAACCTCTATGGCATTACCAACATGTTTAATAACACACACATATCTGAATTCTAATTAGGTATTTCTAACACTTAATTAATTTCACTTATAAAGGAAGTGTCTTCTGAATAAACTTACAGAACACAATTGTTTTTATCAGTTCTTAATTAAATCCATTACTATTAATAACTTTTTAAGGGGCACACTCAAAGTATTGACAGATTTTGCTTACACTGGCTTTAGCAGCCCAGAGAGGGGAATTTTTTCATAGCAGTATCTCCCACTAAAATGTGATTCTACAAGGTCTTGCCTCTTCTGCAACTCACCTTGGTGCCCTTGACTCTTGCCTGTCATTACTGTGTACAGGCCTCCAAAGGGGTGGAAGAGGGTGGGTTCAGACTGGACTTAAGGAGAACTTTTTCTACAGTGAAGGCGCTGAGGCAATGGGACAGGCTGCCCTGGGAAGCAGAGGATGCCCACTTCCTTGGAAAGCTTTTTCAAGGCCAAGCTGGATGGGGCTTTGAACAACCTGGCCTAGTGGAAGTTGTCTCTGCCCACACAGAAGGGTAGAAGGGTTGAACTAGATGATCTCTGAAAGTCCCTTACTACCCAAAACATCATATGACTCTGATTTTATGTATTTTAGTGCAATTTATTGAATAGAAGCTCCTGATTCTCCTACCTTTTTTGTTTGGACCTTTGAGACTATTCTGGCATACTCTTGCCTACTTTCTCAATATAAAACACAGATAACTTCGAAGGATTGTCATTCCAAGCTGATGGGTTGATAACTAAAAGATTAATGTTCATTCCTCTTTAAATCTTTATAGCTAGGCATCTTAATTTTCAACTCTGGCACCAGGTCTGTGGACAGAACTGGCTCTAAATTCTATTAATTAAATTACCAGAAAAAGGAATCTCATTTTAAATAAGCTCATGTTTTCATAACTAGATTAAAGATAAGACACTACATTTGAATCTTCAAGCAAGAATCTGGATACACTACCCCAATTAGAGGAGAAGCAAGCCAGAGTTATCATCTCTCCTTTTTATGGCTTCAATTTTAAAGACTGGAAAACCTCAGAAAAACAGCCAAGACGGGTAAGTAAGTGAGTGTGCTATATAAAGATTCCACAGGAGAGCTACAGCAACTGACACAACTAAAAGAAGTCTTATTTGTGGACAAATGGAAAAAAAAGTTACAGAAGAGAAACGCACAAATCACTATTAAGGAGTGCATTACTATAATAAGCAGCCAAGTTCAATATGAAAGTCTGAGAGTGTCCAATTATGGTTTTGCCATAGATCTTTCACCTCACATGGCCTGTAAAAGCCACTTTTACTACTAATATTAGGTAGACACCAAAGCTTCTAGAACAGTTTTTAAGTTAGCTGAGGAAGGAGATTTTCCCACAAATTATTGCTGATGTATGATGTGTAGCTGAAGCCAAAGCATTTTGCTGTGAGATATTATCAGTTTTACATGAAAATAATAAAACACAATGCTAGAGAAGCTAAAAAAAGCAATGCTATTTAACTAGACTATGAAAAAGTAATTTAAAAATTAAGTAATCTTCTCAAAGATACGTATGGGAAAAGGTAACACCAAGTCATGAACAAACCTTAAAAGCCATTGTGAATAATGACAGAGTGTCCAGAATTGTAATGCAAACTTCGGTGGCAGTATTTGCTTCAAGTAAAGACTGGTGAAGGACATCTGCATCTGAATGGCCATAGCCTACAGAAATTCCAAATGAAGTGTAAGTGCTGGATACACTCATTTAAATGTTTCTTATTTCCAAAAGACTTGCTGAACTAGGAAAAGATTAACAAGTAAAAAGCCTGACAGAAGTTAGTATTCAATACAGGAAAATAATTCATATGCATTTCAATAGTTTCAAACATGGTCAGATAATTATTCTAACAAAATTTGCACAGGATCATAAAATACATTAAGTAAGAAATTCAACAATAGAAGCATTAAACAGCAGTTAAAAACTATGTGATATTTCATATATATGCACATGTATACACACATGTGTATATATATATAAAGCTACACAGTTATATATATATATACACACATATATTGATAAGTACTGCAGGAGGATGAAGTTACAGCTGAAAATATGTAATTTTGGCTATTTAGTGATGTTACAATGGTCTCACAGTTAATCAGAAGGCAACCAGGATAAAAATACAAAAAAAGTAAGAGTTGAAGGAACACAATCCTGTACTTATTATATGCAGTTTAACATCCAAGTAATGCATTCTGCTCTTCTAGCAATACAGTGCAATAGCTTCATATTCAATAAAAACATTCTATCACTTCTACCTCCATAGTGTATTTTAATGATTTTAAAAACATAGCCTGCTTCAGCACTGATAATAATGTGTCACTTATGTTCCCTAACACTGGTCATTAAGCCAGTGTTAATTAACGAGATTGACAAACATGACTGGGCTGCTTTATAAAAATTTGGTCTGGGTCATATTATTAGGTTTACAGATAGCTTAGCATCACTAAATCAATGATAAGGATGACAAACTCGTTGAGATCAAGTAAAGAACAGAAAAAATGCCATACTCTTTTATAATGACACTTGGCCACTTCTTTCTGCACCTTATTGCTTCCCTGGCTGAACTACTCAGGTACACCTGTAACCACCACTTTCTTTAGATTTATACATTCTTTCTTGAAGCACAAAACTATACTGAAACTTCTCAGAGATGAAAGGTATCACTTATACCAGCATTTCAGTTCTATTTCTAGCTTATGCAGTTAGAAAGGGAGAAATTAAGTTCATAATTTATCTTGCCAAAGAATCTTGATTATAGAAACGAGTAAAGCAATTATTTCCACCAGACACTTCCTTTCTTTATGTATCCCACACAAAATAGTTGCAAGATTATTTAAGCTCTGAATGCTACTTTGGATACATGATAGAAGCAGACTGACAGCTAAACGAAACTGGAAGTTAACAACATGACCAAAGATATAAAAATCAATTTCACACTTGATGTGGTTTTTACAGCAACATATTTTCAATCTGTAAAACCTTGGCCAATACAATGTGTAATATCCTGATATTTATTAACTGTGCACTAAAAAACCCACCTATTATCAGTTTAGACAAAGTTATCTGAATAAAACACCTTCCTTCATAATTTCCTTCAGTTGGAAAAGAACAGAAAATTTCTTTTTACAAAAGCATGCATTTTTTAAAATCTTTCAGCTCACTGTTTCCTAAAACATCAGTAAACATTGCCAGATTCTGAAAGTATGAAATCTCTTTGCACAGGGACATATTATCTGTTTCTCAGAGTTTCTTCTTTTAAAAAAAAAGATATACTTTTTTATCTGCAAAGTATTACATTATATCGAATGTGCAGCCACAAGGTGCAAAGGCTTTCTTTTGCGTACCAACAACAATGTAGAAATTATGATGATACAGCAGCAGCAGACTGACTGCAAGGAAAAAAAAATAATCTCCACAGACATACTTGTCTGACATTTTAAAAGCAAGCAATTGCATTTCTTACATTTAAACAGATGTGATAATGCATTCATGACTAGAGAGGTTTTGTGGGATCTTTTTTTTTTTTTTTTCACTTTTACGCAAGACAATGTGATAAGTCCTGTGCAATTAGGCTATGTTTTGCTTTATATTACAGAAAAAGAGCTAAAAGATTTTAAGAGACAGTTAGATATGCTTTGAGAAATCAAAGAATGAACAAGTGAAAATACAGTTAACTCAAATAATTGTTTTACTGCACACAACTCTTTTCAGTACCAGTGCTGTATTTTACTGGATTAGTCAACCAGTTTCATTGTTTTTTGAAGCTGAAAATTGAAAAATGGTGCTTTAGAATACTTTACATACAGTATATTGCAATTTAGAAGCAGAATGTTTAAAAAGATAGGCCACAAGCAGATTTAGTTTTCAATACAGCAGTCTATACAAGCTGACTTCAACCTGATTAAATCTTACCATTGTCTACAGAAATTCCAAGAATACTTGATATCTTTCTCACACTGAAAACAGAAAAATCACTTCATTATTAGACGCTTTTTCACTACCAGACAAACTAAATCATGGGTTCACAATCTTTGTAGAAATTCTAAGAAACTCATTTCTCCTTAGGGGATGTCAAAACATGGAGATATGGTCAGAATACATATATTTAATTTTAGACTAGCAATTTATAAGACCATATAGGAGAAAAAAAAATTGAAGCTTAATAAAGCAAATAGAAAAAAAAACCAAGCAAATTTTGTAACTATGTGCAGCACATGTTTGAGGCGTAGGCAACTAAAAGAAAATATCAAAATACAGTTTTAAGGTATACTGTAGTTAACCATGCTCCATGTTATGGCATCAGCCAGCAGTGATTGTTCTATCACAAAGCAGAGAACAGACCATCGACTGCTTCCAGCTACTCGTTTCACCTGGAACAGTAAAAGTCATTGGGATGCACTGGTGTGGCTCTGGGACCTGTCACTGGTGTTGTGGTACTGGTTGAGGATGACAGATGTTATCATGTCGTGAGACTTACTGTGGTTAAAAGTGAGAGAGTTATCCAGGCTGCTCAGCTGCTGCAATCTGGCATGCATCATTCCTGTTCTGTTACGGGAAACAGGCAATGTCTGAGATTTTCGATCATGAACTATGGATCCTAACCCCTCCTGGTTCCTGCAAGATGGGTGAAATGGGATAGAAGCAAAAGTTAGACATGTCAAACTGCAGCAAGACAGGAAGTGCTGTTAGTTTAGCACAAGAAGTTTTATAGAAAGAATTACAATGCAACCTATTCACTGTTTTCTTTATAAAACAAAAATAGGTAGCTTTAAAAAAAAGCATCACAGCAAACTCTTTCTTAAAACCTCAAAGCATGAAAGCAAAAGCACACAAGCAGCCACTCCTGAAGTGCTAAATTTACCTCAGAGCTTTCAGGAAAAAAATATTTGAAAACATAAATATTCTGAAAATATTCAGAACCCAAAACTGAATACTCTGTTTTGATTGCAAAATTTTAGCAAGAAAGTTAGGACACACAGCAGTAGAATTAGAGAGCACACATGCAACAGGAAAGCAGGAGTTATCTGAGAGAGATAGCATCATATACTTCTTACCCAAGCAGGAAGGGAGAAGAGCCATAGACTTTGTTAAATTTGCAGCAATCAAATGAAGAAAACAGAAAAGTGATTTGTGTTAGCAATCAGTACAGGCTAACTTCCTATTGTGTACCACCACCAGAGCTGATGAAAAATGAAAACCAGTGCTTGAATTGCAGAATTCCCTGTTCTCTTCCATTCTCTGTCATTTGTGTATTTTAAGAGTACGTGCATTGACTGTGTGTAGTGACAATGTGAAAGACATGAAAGTTACATTTACTGGGAAAATTCACAACACCAGATGCTTTCAATAGCTCAACATTTTCAACATTAACATGCAGCACACAGACCAGGTGATCAGTAAACAAAAAGGAAGTGTGGTAGTGTCCTCTACAAACTAGTCAAACAAAGCAGTTGGAAGAATTTTTACAAAAAGCCTGAAAATTATAGACCCCTGAAAATCCAGAGTTTGATGTACATTTGAACACAAAGATTACAATCAAGACCTTAAGAAAGTCAGATTTATTTTTGAATTTTTTTAGGTTATGTGAACTTTTTTTTTTTTCAGACAAATCTCCAAGAAGATAGTCAAGTTTGTAGAAGATTCACATTATCTAAGTTAAAACCAAAAAAAGCTAACATTATAGTTAGAATGCATTACCATCCAAAGTCATCAACAACTTTCTCACTGAGTTCTAGAGAGCCAGTATCTTAACCACATCAGTTTAATTATAACAATATTACCATGTCAACCACAGTGTAAGGCCTAAAGAAGTTGCTATCTTTTACTCCATTAAAAAACACTTTGCATTTTAAAAAATATTGCAAAGATATTAAAATAAATTAATACAAATTTCTGACTCTACAGATTTTCTTCAGACTTCAAATTTAAAAACAGCAGAGTTGGAATGTTCATTACTCACCCTCAATAAAAACACTATATACAGAATTTCTAAAACATTTCAATTTACGTGGTTTTATGGCAACTGAATAAACAAAATATTGTAAAATTTCTTTCCCAAAGACATTATTTCAAGGAAAAAATGCTGTAAAAGATAGCATTTAAGGGGTGGATTTCAATGTCATCATTAACAAACAGCTCACAGATCATTCTTAAACGAATACCAGACTTCCAGACAGGATACAGATTTGTTAACATGGTAACCAGTTACTTACTTCAAAATCTTATGCATAATTTCACAATAATTCTTCTACTTGTGCAATTTATTTGTTCCAGAGATTCAAGGCATATCTTACACAGTGTAATTATTAGTGATCAAGACAGTGAAATTTAAATTCCACACAGTACCTGGCTATGTATCGTTTGCCCATGTACTGGAACTGATGTAAGCACACTCTGCAGAGAACACAAATGAGAGAAGGCACACTTAAAAAAACCTTCTCTGGACTTACGTACCTTGGAATTATTCAACAATCATTGTTAACTTTAAACTCTTACATCATAAAAGTTCTTTATTTCTGCCAGCCTTAAAATTCCCTTCTAGACCCCAAGCCAAGAAAAGGTGTCTCAGAGGCACAGTTATCTACGAATGGACAACAATCCAGGGTAACCAATATGGAAGAGGGAAGCAAAGAGATTGCTTCCAGACATTGCCTAATTACACAAATTTTGTAAATTGTATGTAAGTGTTCAAAATAAGGGCAAAACATTTTGCTTCCCCCACTGCAGCCTAAACTCACTTGGTTACAAATGGGCTTTTTTTCTTTTGTTGGGGTTTATTTAAGGTCTCCAGATTCTAGAATAACAACAGGGTTTCTGAAAGAACTATTTTCAAAAGGGAACATGCTTTTATAACAAGTTGATAATGAGGACAAATTAACAACAAAAAAATTTCATTAAAAAAGTAATCTATATTACTGGTAAGTGCACAACACTAATGACTAATTAACTAGAAGCCGTATTTTCAAATCAAGAGAAGTGGTGTGAGTGGAGGCTGTAATACTGATTTTAATTTACTCTTTTCACACATAAATATTTATTCCAGTAATACAGAAGACAATGCAACATCCCTTGTTCCTCCAGTATGATGTTCTAAAAGTTCTTCTTTAAAGTGTAAAGCCAAAATAAAACCTAGTTTTCAGGCTCTGTCTTCCATGTGCCAGCTGAGAATGAGGGAAAAGACTGCCTCATTGCCTCTTCAACTCGGCTCCATTTTTTTACTGAGACCTTGAGTAGCTTAGCTGTCTCCAACCTGCAAAGTCAGAATGGTGTTTGCCTTCCCCAAACTTATCATTCTGAGCACTAAATAACCTCAATTCCCCTTTCTGGTATCTTCTTGTCTCTTAGATTCTAAGTTTTTCAGATGGAGCATAAGCTGAAAATAAATAGTGGACTCATCCTGTATCTATTCCCTTAGAGAATAACAGAGGACACATGAGGAATGCTAGCAGCACAGTTCTGAAGTTATGCAATTCAATCAGTTTTTCTATGCAACCATATATTTGCTATTTAACAGCTGATGTTACAACACACAATTTAAAGCAGAAAGGTATGAAGTCAGCTGGTTCCTCCTCCATGAGCACTGCAATACTCTGAGCACTACTTGTTGTTCAAGAACTTCCTGAGACCCCTTCTGCATAGCCTGATTCCAGAGACTATCATGGAATTGGATAGACATGCAATTGTGGACATCCAGTTAAGGACTTCTGAACACATCAGGACAATATTTTTGAAGAAAAAACACACACACAAAAAATAAAAAACAAAAAACCCAAAATCCCAAAAAACCCAACCCCCAAAAAACCCATTTATGCATGCTTATATCCACACTCATGTTGTTAACAGAACAGCAAAAGATACAGCTGCATGACAAGCACAACAAAAACTTACTCTGTAATTGTAAAAAAGTCCATGAGTTCAGATTTTGTAGCCTTGTTCCAATATGTAAACAATGCATCTAAGAAAATTAATAACAATTTAAAAGATAATTACTATTTGAAGTTTTCCTTAAAGCTGATTATACAAAAGCACATATCAATTCTCCAAATGACTTTCTGCAATACGATGTAAATTAATTAACCCATAATATTCCCATCCAATTTCATACTTTACATAGTAATAACTATGTAGCCTGCAGTGCCTACTAATAGCCCTATAACTAATACTGCGGAATATCTCAGACTGTTAGTCCTACAACCTGCTTCTTTACAGATTGCTCCCAACATTTTATTTTTAATTAAAAATTATTATTTTTTTCTTTGATCACAGACAGGGATGATTCCAAGATGTATGATCCTAACAAACTAGTAAGATGTGCCACTCATGACGTATTTCTATACCTCTGTACCCTTCTCCAGGATAACATGACTCTCAAAAATTCAATGGATCATCACACAAACATCCCAGGAGAATGAAGAGGCACTAACATCCCTGTATTCCAGAAATGGAAATGTATATGACAATCAAATCATTTGGTTCCTTGTAATACAGCAAGTTCTGCAGAAGGGAGGAATGACCAAGACACTTCTACAGAGCAATGAATTATTCTTCACCTCTGTTTTCCAAACCAAACTGTACAACTGCACACAAATATTCACTTTCTTTAAAAGTCCTGTAGCTGACCTCACACTTTGAAAAAATAGTAAGTACTTAATGCTTACAAGCTTTCAATCAGAGTTTAATTTGAGTGATCACACATATTTGTAAAACACAGCAATCATGGTACCTACACCTAAAATATTCTGCTGATTTTGAAAAGTTATTGAAATAAAAGGCATAAACCCAGCAAATGACTTTGAATTTATAAAAAACAGGAGGAATTACCTACCGTCTGACATGCTTCTTAAAATATGAAGGAAACACATGAGCAGACTTTTGATCTCTGCTTGATCAAGTTTGTCATATCGAACAACAGAACTTCCTAAAGTGCTGCTCTGTTGGTTCTGAAAAGCAAACAGATGTGTTTTGGCTGAAGAGTTCTTAAACTGATAACAAACCAAATTGTTTTCAATTGCTTTAATAATTCCTGCAACAAAAAAAGGATCTCAAAATGGGGACAAAAATGTTTCATGTAGAGACAGGTCACTAAAACACACATTACACACACAAAGTATACCAAATAGCCTCTTTGCTTTGCTTGTTTTTAATTCCTTCCATGTATAATTTTTTTCCCCTAGGAGCAAAAGGAAAAGTCATCTAAGAGTGATTAGAAAAAGAAAAACATACATGAAGGGCAATAATATGCATTCTGGAAGACTAACTACTACTAAGTACCTTGGTCTTGCTCTCCCCTCCTCCCCCAACATACAAACAAATAAACCCAAACAGAAGCAAAACCCTCTCCCTGTTTCACTTCTTAATGTAATTCCTACACTTGTGGAAAGTTTATCACCACAATACCACTGTCTATGCAAAAAGAAAAAAGCTCTATAGTTGGTCTTTCAAAATGCATACCACCAAACAAAATGGAAAAATAAAAATTTTAAAAATATATAAATTGAACTTAGGGCAAAGCCTTGTAAAAGAATCATTTCCACACAGTCAAGTGTTAGAAAATCCTTAGTCTGAAGCTTTTATAGATATACTGTATAAACTTTTGTTTAAAGTATAATTATGCCCTTTATAATGCCTAATTCTCACATCCAGTATGCCTATTACTCAAATGGAAAATGAACCAGACATTTAATAAGTTTGCTGTAAAGTCAACAGTCTGGTATAATTGATCTGTACAACTCTTACTATAAAAAATTTACAAATACAAAGGTAGACTCAAGGGAGAAAAGCACTTGGTTTCACAAAGGAAGCAAGAAGTAACATTAGAACAGCCCTCTCAGGAATACTCCTAACAGAAAGCAGGAGAGATACTAACCATGAAAGAACATTTCACAGCAATCACAACCACTGACTGCTGAGCCCTTTTTATGCATTCTGCTGCATTAAAGAATTGCCCTCCTAAAACAATCTGTGTAAATCTGATACCAGTAAACTTGTAAATCACATACTAGTCATGGAATGGATGCACAGTGAAACTGAATGTGAATCTATGATGAATACTAGCCAGAAGTTACTGTAATTTAGGAGGAGGTGGACACCTCTATAAGCTGGATAATTGCAGATTCTGAAGACCTCAAAAACTGTTTATCTTTGAAATATCTCTGGTGAACAAGGAGGTGCTACTCTACAGCTTTTTGGATGATATAACACAGCAAGCACTCAGTGGGTGACAGAGCAGAAACAGAATTTGCATTTCCTACACTTTTAGAAACTGTCCAGAGCACTAGATAATATTCCCACTAAGACTGTTGAACATATGGATAAAATAGGACTACAGCTACTCAGAAGCTTAGTTTAAAATCATGTCAATAACCTGTAAAGTATGCACATATTGAAATAGAAACTGATAGACTTCCAGTCTATTCTGATTCCAAAAGCATAATGCTACAGATTATTCTGAAAGAAAATTGGAACAAAAATACAGCTCTTCACTATAATGATATCAAGCAATGAGCAAAAACTTGGAGATGACATGCACCTAACAACTGATCTACTAGAAAGAAAGTTCAAAAAGCAACAAATAAGAAGCCAGGATTAAGTCTTATTTGGGGAAAATACCAACAGCATGCAAAACACAGATCCTGTGTCACCTAAATTGGCAGACCAGAGTAGAATTTTCAAAGGATGTTGACTCCTTTGAAAACCCTTTTACTCAGTGAAAACACTACACATCAATAATTAACAACATGACAACTAAGTAATAGATGACAGCATTGCCATTTAGCAACAGTGTATACCAAGATATTTCTTTATTACCTTGGTCAATACCAAAGAAGAACCTTCAGTTCTATCAGACTCCAAGACTCAAATTCTGCAGTTATTTAAACCGATTGGATTTTTTTATACTTAAACTACATCACGTGCATGTACTCCAGGTTTGATATTTGAACATATTTTACACGGTCAAATTGCATATATTGGGTTTGAGATTCAGCTGTTGCAAAGAAGCGGCAAAACTACTGACCACACACTTCACTCAGAAGCTTAACTATACCAAGCACAAAAACCAGATACTTCTTGTAACTGAAGAGAGAAAGTAGTATGCAAAATTTTCTCTGGCAAAGCTGGGATTGTCAGAAGTGAAAAATCCATAGTAACACGGTTTTTCTTTGGAGGGTGGGAATTTTCTTCTTCGTCTCCGTTTGGGCGCAAAGCATGAGCAGAGTGCCTTCTGAGAAGCTTCTCTCTCTGCCACAGGAAGGCATGTCAGGGTCAAGGGGAAAAAGTCAACATGTTGTGACTTGCACAACCAGAGCTAAGAAAATGAAATGTGATCAGTATTGACACAAACTCTAGAACAACAGGACTAAATACCTTATAGCTACTGCAGCCAGAGCTCCTAATTTGTAACAGCTTTAAAGTGAACTGGTCTAGAAAAGTCAAACTAAGACAGAAGAAATCATCCAGAGAAAGGACAAAAACTGGTTTTTTCAACATTTTAAAAAGGGCTAAGTATATTGAGCATAGAAAGGGATGGAGTGATGGTCTCCACAAAATCAATGAAGCTGTTCTAACTAGAATTCAATCCCCTCAAGCAAAATTCAATACACTTCATCTCTTGCCTTTCTCTAGCAAAGGAAACAACAACAGCTTTCTTTTGTCTCTATGCTGAAAATCTGTTTGAAATTTTTTTGAAACAGATCAGTAAATGCAATGCAAAAGGAATTCATAAGATAATTATTTAACAAAAGATTTATAAAATAGTGCTTTGAAGTTATTCTAGAAAGCCCATTCACAATGGAGATCAGAGAAGTGAACCTCTATGAGACTTAGGATGAAATTTTAGAAATACACCTTCAGGGTTTATCTTGGTTTGGTTTTTTTATTTACCTTGTCAAGAGAATTGCTCTTGTCACTGTGTCTTTCTGGGAGACTGTTTCCTGAGTCTGTGCTTATAAGAGAGCCTCTTGAGTCAGCATTCCTCACACTATTAATATTTGGAGTTGATGTAGTATATGGGGAAGCTAAAAAAAATATAAAACCACAACCCCAAACAACATAAAAATCTCAAACAATACATACAAGTCACTCCATAGTTCAGTCAGACTTTTAAAATCACCATACATTTTTTAAGAAGGCAAAAAATTAATCCCATTTAGTTATTTTTAATGAAGACAAACTTATTCTAGAATTTCAGCAAAGTATATATGTAAGCACATACACACAGACTTACATACAACTATGTAGATACATGCATAAAAAATATGTAGCAATACATGCACACTTCCGTGAAGAAGCATGTTTATTTAATAATAAAAAAAACCAACCCTTTCCCATTTTTTAATCTTAACTATCACTTTTGACAGGGAAAAAAAGCAGCCCTGCTCCAGAAAATAACTTCAGTTTCATATAAAAGAGCAAACCCCCAAAAGATCCCAAAAGACAGATTTCATGTGCAGACTGAAAAAATAAAACAGTTCCTATTTAATTATTTTATTTTACTTTTTTTTTAAGTGCTTACCAATGCCAGATATAACACCAAACAGATCTTTAGGAAGATTGTTATCCAATGTGTTTCCTGATTTTTGTGGCGTTACTAACTGACTTGCAGTCGGCAAAATCTGCGCATCATCCTTTGTGCTCTGTTTGGAAAAGAGAGGAAAAAGTGATTATTTTCCTGTATTATGGACTTAGTGAATATGACACATCTTTAAATTTTAATTTCTATTAAATATGCTTGAAAGAATGGAGGTGTTCACATATTTGTACAAGCTTGGGATTCCCTAAAAATTAAGATACCTCAGGAAACATTGAAGAAATGAGTATTCAATTGAATTTTAAACACTATATAACAGATACTTGAAAAAGACTCACATTACTTTTATTTCAAGCACCCAAATATTTATCTTGTTGGAAGAGTTTGGGAGAATTTTTTTCTTAATACTAAATGGAACACAACAAGACAAGGACAAAAGTAAAAGACATGAATAATTAATTCTTAGATTTGATAACTGTGTGCAACCATATCAATATACACCCTTCACAAATTACACTTTAATTAATTAAATTAATTAAATTTAATTAATCTAATTAATTTAATCTCCTGTAGCCCTCTTGCACTATAGGTCTTTCAAAACCAGACTCCTTTAGGGTTAAGTTCTTCTTTAATTTCTAGAAAAGTAACAATCTTTTTGTGGTCCATTTGTTTCAGTGTTGAAAAATTGCAGAATTCTGAAGCTTAAGAAGCTCCTACTTTGCCAGGAGTATGCAGTGTTTCATATGCATGTTACCAATAAATCATGATAAAAACAATTCAGAATACCAAAGAGAAATTGCCACTCACATTGCTGGAGGGGTTAACAGGAAACGGAGACACATCTTTCACATTGATCCGCTGAACATTTTCTACGAGCAGACCAAAGAGTGGCAAATACATAGTGGCTATCCTTGCTTGATGGCCCTAAATAGAGTTTAACAGTTCATTAAAAAATTACAGTTTTAATTTTTAATCACCAACTAGTTTAAATCTATTCACTCCTAAATCACACACACACAAAAAAGCACTTAATATTTGCCAAGCCAGATCTCACATTCATAAATTCATCAATGGCTAAAGTACTGATCATCACTGTATTTCATTCTAACTTACAGAAGATCAGCAAATTTTATTTACTGTCTGAATATAATGCAGAAAAACTCCAAAATTAATGTCATTTCAGCTAAGACTAACCAAGTAAAGTAATATGTTAACTTGATGAATTAATGATACTTTTCATTACAATTTTTTGGCTTCTCCACAGCACCACTGATGTTAAAAAGAGCCAGAACATTAAAAATTGCTCAAAATTTACCACCATGACTTGTAGTTTTCTTATACCCATTTCATAAATAATAGATGATGGAAGGACAGCTGCAATATATTAAGAGCTAATATTTAATGAAATGAAGAGCTTAAAACACACTTGTAAAAATCTGATTACTTTAAGCACAGCAGTTAGAGTACACCGTGCTAAAATGCAAACCCACATATAATGATATTAAAAGGTGCTTTGTCATTTCATTCAGTAAAAAGATGGAATTTGCAGATTGATTTTGATACAATCCTCCCCCCAGTCTGAGCAGAAATAGTTTTTTCTGAAAATTAACAAGAGTTTCTTCTGTGAAAGAAAAAACTTCCTGTATGTGTGCACACCTAAACTTTATTATTTTGTGCTACTAGCAGTAGCACAAAATAATAAATAAATAAATAATTAAAAAATAAAATAATAAAGCAGTAGACTTACCCTGGTAGCGTATCTATCATCAAAAGAATGCTTTATCATCAAATTCTTGAGCACACTAATGGCAATCTGCCGCACATCTCTGAACTCTTGTAAGGCATTGCCCACCTCCCTTAGAAGCAGTCCAACCAAGAAGTGATTTTTACAGAATTCATCAGTTAATGAATAGTCCAGCTGAAGGTCTGGAAGTAAAATACAAATGTCACATAAGGAATGGTTCTATTTAAATTAATTTATCTATCAGCTTAAGGCTTAAGTAAAACCCAGCACATCAGACACAGCAAACTGCTCCCTCTTCAAAGTACTTTCCATGTAATAAAATAATCCAGTTCATTTATGTATTGAATTTTTGACATCTTAAGAGAAACTTCAGCTTGAAGTGCTCTAATAAAATGAATTTATTAGGTTGTATATATGTTTATAATGTCAGCTGAGGTGCCCAAGAGTTTCTCATGTTCGCTGTCATTGCTCAATACAGTAATTAAAAACCAAATGCTAATCTCAAAGCACCTCTATTCTCCGAAGAACTCTCTCAGTAAGGGACTCAAGTCAGAAAGAAGCATATCTGAGACAGAACAGCCATTATACAGACATTTTACAGGTGTTCTTGTAACTCACTTAAGAGCCAGCCACATCACCTGAGATATCTTTTGCTCAACACAGCGAAACACAGCCAGAAACATTTCTGATAAAGGTCTTCTTTCCTGGCTGAACTCCTAGTTCCCAAGGAGCACTTTATACTCTTCCTTATTGTGCAATCAGAAACACTGCCTTCTCCGGTTTTGCTATTTTTTAAGGTTCCCTAAGCCAGCAGCTCATAGTCTCTTCTCTATGACAATATTTATGCAGTGTTATTATCCAAGACACTCCCAAAGGCTGAAAAAGCCAAAGACAGAAGTAAGTTCTGAGCAGCTGTTCAGCTTGTGGTCTCAAATCTTGTTTTATCTTGCTCTACCCTGATGCAAATGTTAATTAGTGATACTCAACTTTACTAACTAGCAGAGTCTACTGAATAAATATTTCAGAAAAAAAAAGCCTATTTTACAAAAATATGTTAGGCAGGTTTGCTTGTTCCTTGTAAAAGCACCTTCCTTGACTCTGTTTAGTGATTTCCGCTGTAGTTCGGTGCCTGGAAGAAATTAATGTGTCTTCACAGCCACAGAAGCAATAGCTAACATATGACTTGTTTTGGCACAGGACTGGATGTACGAGGAAACCAGCTGGGCTACGCAGGACTTTCATGACTGAGCTCTACACACACACACAAACAAAAAGAACCATGAAGTGGAAGTGAGAGCAAGCTACAAAAGAGGAATATAGAAGTATTCAGGGAGAGTATTCAGGCCAGGAAAGTCGAAGCTCAGCTACAGCTGAAACTGGTAATGGACATCAACAAGAACAACAAGAAGAGCTTTTACCACTGCATTAGCATTAAACCGCTGAATAAGGAAAACATGGGATATTTGGTAAATGGGGACTGTGATTTAGAGACAGTGGGCTTGAGAAAGGCTGAAGTACTCCACAACTTTTTACTTTATCCTTCACTGACATGATTCCAGGCCTTAACAGTCCAGAGACAAGAAAGACAATTAATGCCAGTGGATAAGGATCAGGTCAGGGATTTCCTGAGAGATCTCCAGTCATGCAAGATGAGATGCTGAGAGAGTTAACTGATACCACTGGAAGATTGCTCACTGTCCCCTTTGCTAAGCCATGGTGAAGTCATTTTTCAGCAAGTGAAGGAGAAGAGTGTGACTGGGAATGGTCAAAATAAATTTACCCAGGGTAAATAATGTTTTAAGCCTGGTCTGTTTAAGGGGAGAACAGCAGATATCGACATGGTCATTGTATCCAAGCTGGGACATTTCAGTCTAGGTGAAGAGACACCCAAACATGAAAAATAACTACGTGAATCACTGGGCTCAAAAGCTGGAGGTTAATGGTTTGTACCCTACTTGGAGACAGCTGCAAGAGGAGTTTACCAAGGACTATCCTACTTAGTACTACTTTATCAACAACCTGAAAGGGGAGATGGAGTACACCCTCATGAAACTTGTGGATAGCTACCATCCATTTGCTCAAAGAGCAGAGCTGCATTTCAGAAGAAGCTACATTCTACAGAAATGGCAATCAAATTCCATAAGGAATAATGCAAAATTCTGCACCCGGGATGGACAAACTTCCTGCAATGGCACCACATGTGCACTTCTAGAGAAAGGAAGGCCTGACATGATCAAAGCAGAAAACTGGGTTACAGACCTGCTCAAATCTCTTTAAACCTGAATGAATGTATGAGAAAAAGTTGACCATGCCTTTCTTTGGAAAGATTACTCTGCAACCTAAGCACTTCCTTTAACTTTCAATGGAAGGATTGAAATTTTAGACTTCTATTTAACAACTTCAAGCTTTCCATCATCTTACAGACCTGAAGTTACACAGTGTATACATCTAATAATAAAAAGCTGACATATAAGAAATATGCCATACACTATTTTGGAAGAATTTACCTTGGTATCTCTGAACTCTGCCTTTTCCAAATGGCATTGGTAGATTTAAAGGTATATAGTGCTCATGATTACAGACTACACGAAGAAACTCAAATTTGAATTCAAAAAGAGCCTGCAAAACAGAAAGTGTAAATTAAACAACTGATGCAGTGATTTGAATAATATGTTAAAAAAATTCTAACACAAAAGGGTGATTCATTTCAGTCTTGCACTATGTTGGATATAGACCTGTCAAAGTTCTACATTGTCAGCACAAAATGAATTCAGAATAGCTCATATTTAACAACTGGTCCTATTTACTATTCCCATTGCCCAAAGTTTACAACCCTAGTATGCACTGATGTAAGAAAAGTTTAGACACGCAGCAGAAATTCTTTGTGCATCTGATACATGCTCTACCCACTCCAGTAAGTGTAGCCTAAGATATTCAATATCAATTCTTCCAACTTCAGACTTCTTACACTCATGCTTAAATTTCTGCTTAGTGTTGCACCCCCACACCCCACTACTTCTGTGATTCACACACTCTAGGGTGGCAAAATTGCACCTGGAGATGGGAATCAAAATAGGAAACAGTGGTTTGATGGAAAAAAATGCTCTAGGCACAGAGCAGGGACTTCTAATGTAACTGGGAAAAGGTCTGAAGACTTAATGCAGGACGTTATCCCCATGCATCAGGAAGAGACAACACTTAAAAATAGCTTGTTTAAAAACACTGAGTACCTTCGGATCTCCTGGGGCAAAGCAGCTGATGTAGTTATTGATTTGCTTGAAAACAAAGCCTCTATCCATAAAAGTGAAACACCTCTGGGGAGAACAAGTAAAACCAAAATAGAATTGATTTACTACTGTCTCTGCACTCAGTGATTATATTTCTGTATTTAATAAGTTTATTTTCCAAACACATTATTGACATTTCAGTTTGAATATAAAAAAAGTAAAACAAGCAAACTAAATATATGTGTACATATATGAATACCAATTTTTTTCCTTAAGAGTGCTGATCTTAAGTCACAAATAAAGCTGTCTGAAAAGAACTCTATCTTGACAGAAATGAAAATGTCACACCACTAGAAGTTTTATCTACCATTTCAGTTCCCATCCTTTTTTTTCCCTTGTAGATATTATTGGCTGAAAAATTAAAGACACTGAAAGTCTTTCCACATAAAATGCATGCAAATAAAGCACTACTGAAAACTTTTGCAGGATTTGAAGGCAACCCAGATTATATTTTTAAAGGAAAAAAAAGAAAAAAAATCAAAATACATTTTGAATAAAATATAAATTAATTTCTTAAATTTCTGAATGGATGTCATCTTGATTACAGAAGATGCAAATTATACTTCAATACATTTTAACATGGACATAAAATTATATTTAAAAGGCTTTATGCATATTCAGCTTCCTATGAGTTGGCTTTAAGATTCCATAAAATCCATACTGAAGCAATATTACTGAAAGAATAACAGAGTCCAAACCTCTTGTGTACCTACTTTTATAAAGGCAGCCAGGCTATGGTTTGCATTTTTTGAGGCCTCTGGATTGTCTCTGTACTTCTGAGTGATGTGTGGCATTAGCATATTAACAACCGTTTCCACTGCATGATGAAAGGAGGCAGAAAATCTCTGGTTTCTCAACAGCTAGAAATTAATTCAGATGCAATATTAAATATGGTTTAGAACACTAGAATATATCAGAAAATTTACTTTAGATAACATATAGATAACCCAACAGGGAGAGAGGAAACAGTTTTCGAACTTTCTCATTTTCTAGACTTGAAGGGGGAGAAGGATCATTTGTTTAAAAGAAAATATTATAATGTGCACTAGCATCTATTACTGAAATTCAAGCAAGGCAGTCTTTGATGACATAAACCACATGTATAAAAGCTTCTAAGTATCATGCATTAGTATTTTTATGTACTGCAATAAACAACATAAGCTTAGGAGGGAATCTTTTCATTTTACCCATCATCCTCTCCAAAGCAGACACCAGCTGGTTCACATACACTAACTACATTATCAGACAGTCTTTTCTGCCTTGAAGAAAACCCGATTTTTTGCTGTTCTGCAACTACACTGGCAATAACTGCTTTCACCATTGAGGAAATTGTCATCCATGCTTATTTCTCTTACTCCTCAGAGACTCCAAAATCTTGGCTCTTCAGCCATCAGAATATCTTACTCTCTGTGTTTTTAAGTTTCAGTAATCAGAACTCTTTTCTCTTACTTTTTGGTAGTTTGCCAATTAGCTTAAAAGATTTCGTTTTCATTCCTAATTTCTTTCTTTCCACTCACCACCTATATTATCTCCATCAATAACTTGTACACTCTGACAAATATTGGTCAGTAAGTGCTCTTCAGCTTTTTGGCATTGCATTATTTCTCTACATCTTACAACCTTACTAAAGATTCTGTCTTTTGTGTGAAGAGACTTAATGACATGTGGTGTGAGGCTGACAAGAATTGACAAAAATCGTTTCAATTGTACAGCCATTATATCTTTTCTTTCTGAAAATTGAAATGAAAGCATACATGTGGCCTAAGTAGTTTTATTTAAATAGCTTTTTAACTACATTAAATGCAACATTCCTAGACAGAACAAGTCATTGTTAATGCCCTGCATAAATCAATGATTACATAATTTGCCTCCTTTGTGTTTGAATTGTGGTCCAAAACCTCCAGCTCTAGTTTTAAAAAAATTAAAGAATAGACATTAAGGCTGAAAATGATCCCTTTATAAATATAGACAATACTCATGCATGAAATAACAAATAAGAACTAAGGATTGTGTTGGTGAGTATGCCAGTGTCCTACAATGCCTTTGTAGCTCAGTCTTTGTTGGACAGTAATTAAACATAATTCTTGCTATAGAAATAATTTTGCTGCACATAGAAATGCATCTTTTTGTCAGATATCATAAGCAGGAAACATCTGAGTGCATGTTGCATTTATTGCATTATCTAGCAAGGCAGAAATAAATCTAGCTAAATAATTTATATTTAAGGGGCTTGTAAATCAAGAAGCAATGTTCAGGGGTGAGAATATTTGCAAACTGTAGTAAGTTCTGCTCCTCTCACTTTCACATTACAGAAGTGACAATGGGGGTAGTTGAACTGGGACTCAAGCTCTACTGATCATACCACAGAGTATTAAGTCTACACTTAATACTACTAATAACTGTAAAGGTTTTTCCTGATCATTGTACAATTATTTTTTCCTCATGTACTTCAGACTTCCAGTTATATTCTAAATACACAGTGAAAATAGTGACAACAATATCAGAACCACCTGATATATTACTCAGTGAAGACTATGTTGTATCCTTGAAGCTTTCAAACTTGCTTCAATCCAAAAGTAAATAAACTAAAAAGTTGTCTCCAATGAAGAAAACATTGCTTACAGGCTAAGCATGTAGAAAAATGCATTTCTAAAGTTTTAGCATTTTCCTTCCAGTGTAGAAAATAACACAAAATTAAATATTGATACTTCTTACTACATACAGAAGACTGTAAATTTCATGACTCACTGTTCTCAGGGTCATTTAATATCACAGCTACAGTACTGCTCAGGAAAAAGCCCACATTATTTTGGATAGTGCTTACATCAAAGTAGTGTTATCTACTACTCCCAACTTCTTTGTACCACAAGAATTACAAATTCCTAGTAGAGAGTCTGATGATTTACACAGACTGCCCTACTATACGGATTTTAAGGGTTTCTATTATTCTATATTAATATTGAATCCAGCCTTGTAGTTTTTTTATCTAATATTTCAAATTGATTTCTCCTGCTGCCTCCTTCTCTCCCTTTCTTTCTAATATACAACAAGAAACGTGACTGGAGAAAGAAGAGACCATAGAGAACATCCTGCGAATATTTTTTTGCAAAAGTTGACATACCTTCACTTTAGAGTTTTCTATCAGATGTTGAGCCATTGACTTTATTAGAACTTCAAAGAAAAACCATGAATACTGTAGAGAAAAGAAAGCATTCAGTAAGATTGCCACATGGGTTCAACAACCATTTCAATACACTTAGTTCCTGTTCTTCAGTTATGACTAGATAAGAACATACAGTAAAAAGCACAGTTCAACACATACCTTAAGCAGCTTGTTACTCGTAAGAAAGTCAGCAGATGGCTTTAAAATTGTTGTCATTGACTTTGTCAACTCTTCATGTACTGTCTTATATTCAGAAGCAACATAGGGTTCTGCTTTATATGCATACTTGGGGAGGAAAAACAGAATTAAATATGAAATTATGGCATAATACTAAATAGATGCAACTGAATTTAAATATATTTTTTCTTGGGGAAATAAAAAAAAAAGAAATATTCAATTTACTTTTACCTACCTTCACATAAGATCTCAGGTAACTATCCAAGCCTTCTTCATGACACTGAGCAACAATATGGATAATAACCCTAAACAGAAGTCAGAAAACAAGTAGACCTATAAAGAAAGCTGTGATTGCAACAGCAAAAATGCTACTCAGTTACAGATTTATGTGATAACCCAATCATCATGTAGACTCCATGAACCATTTAAATTTCATTACCTTGTCACATTGACTGCAACTTCCTCTTGAGTTGCTCTGGTGAGAACTCTGAACAACTGGTTTAGAACAGTTGGCAGGAAAGCTATCATCACATGGCCTTCCATAGCATGAAGGCTCTAAAAGAGAGTAGCAACACTGTCACTCCTGTGAATCAACAGCGTTTAAATCAACTATAGAATTTATTGCAAGCCTTTTTCCAAAAATACAAACTGCTTGCACCACTTGGTGTTTATTACCAAAAATATGGCATAGAAAGCAATTGAGGATATTTTCCAATATAAATATCTAGTAAAAATGTTTTCTACAGAAAAGTAAATTAGGGATACAAGTTAGCTGTTATTAACAGCATTTTAGAAGTACTTATTTGTACTTTTCCATTGAAATGCACTCTAGGCAATGACTCAGTGAAGTGTCTGTCCATGTGCCCAACAGCACACTGAGACTGACATGGGGGTATTTTGGTATTTCATCCACCAATGCAGACACTTAGCAAACAGAAGTTCCATAAAAACAGCAGATTTCTTACCTGTGCTAAGTGCAATATTAATTATACTAGTTACTGCTAAACAATAAACTAGCAACTATGTTAAAAGCCAGGACGAACTAAAATCTCTCACTACTTAATGGAAATTGGAGACAGTGAATTAACGACAACTTCTTCCTGATATGCCTTTGCATTCCATCACACATAAAAGATCCTACAGACATAACCACCCTAACAGGAAAGGCAGTGTATGAAACTCATCCTACAAAGTATTATGCCACAAAATTCCCTGCAATTAAAGGGAATTTGACAAAAAGAATGTATTTGATGAACATGCATGCAGACAACAAATGTCAAACATTTCCATTTAGTCTTGTCTTGTCTCTGACTGTTTGCCTGCATATCCATGCTATTCAGGAGACAAAATGGCCTTTCTTCCTATGTGATCTGTGTCAGAAAAAAATTGAAGTGGAAACCACACACTCTATTGATCTAATCCTGAAAGAGAACTGAAGGCCTAACAATGATGACCTTCTAAGCAAAATTTTAGAAAAATCAAGAGTTGCGATTCCTCACAATTTCCATGCAGAGTTCAATTTGATTATTTTGACAAACTAAACCATTAGTGTTTTGAAATTACGACTCATAAGGCTGACCTACACTGTCTCATTATTTCTTTGTGGTTTCCTCTTACATTGCAATTGAAAATTTATTTAAGGCAGGAAGTATCTTTGTGGTTTCTTCCACAGCATATTCCATTAATACGAGTCATAGTCATAGTACTAATTCTTACACTGAAATATGAGACCTATAAAATGTCTGAAGCTCTATGGTTTTGCAAAGCATAAATTAATTATATAATCTGCTATTCACTGCCATTTTATACCTTAAGATATTTTACAAGATCAGTTCCTAGTGCACGAGCTCCGGACTCCGTTTTCTGACAGTACTGAAAGAAATTATGCAAGTGCTGGTCCTGTCAAAGACAAAAAGAACAACAAATGAAACAATATCTAACATCACTATCTATAATCCATAAAAATATTTATATGTATAAATACATCTCTTTGTCCATAGATTCCATTTTCAAAAATAACAGCTGAAGTGCACTATTCTGAAGACTTATTAAGTCTTATTATTTTAAATGAAAAATTTAAAAAATTTAAAAATTTACTGACATGTCTGCTTTGCAGACATGTCAGTAAACAGCTTTTAGACAACTATGATCTCTCCTCTCACTGGAAAATACAGACTGGAATAGATGACAAGAGACAAAAGGCTCATGTTTTGAATAGCTTCCATTTAAGATCTGTTTTTCACATCTGATGTAAAAGAAAGAGACCATGAGAAAAGCTCAAGAGACAAAAAAGAGATGAGCATACTGGGTTTAAGAAACTTCCCATATATTGTATATGCATATTATAAACATATATAATTCCTAAAAAGTTCTCTAATTAAATTTGTTTTATAACTCACCTGTGTATACACAGTTGACACCAGATGAGTGGATATTTTTAACAGTTGTTTGCCTCCATCTACCCATTTAATTTCAGGACCAGAATGCTGCACATACACATGAGGGGGAAAAGTAAAATAATGTAGCAGTATATTGAAGTAAAACAGTTAACAGTACTATTAACAACACTTCTTTCAAAAAGAAAAAAACAGGTTGAAGAAATGCAGTGTGCAATGAATAAAGTCATAAAAAAAGCAAAATTATGCAGGCAATATTTCCAAAAGCATTTATGAAGCTTAAAATGTTTTTTACAAGTCCCACAGTATTTTCCTTGATGGCTAACAAAATTGATTCCCTGCAAGTCACAGATTTCATGTTTCCCCTATAACTCTGCAAAGAAACTTCTGACTAGAGAGAAATATTTACTGGTCTTCTCAGAAAAATAACTCAAGGATTTCCACAGATACCCACAAGATTTAAAACTTAACATACATCACCGATAGGTAGCAGCCAGTCCTTCCTTCTCATCCCATTTCCAAAGAACTGAGAATGAGAATGCTGACCCTGACAGCCAGTTAGGGAAAGATTTTATTGCTAAATCTACACTTAGTCATATTGGTCCTAACCTTCCACCCATGGGCATGAGCAGAGACGAACAGCAGAGGCATAAAGAATACACCTACAAGGTGAGAAGATGAAGGATGTGAAGGAGACGATGGTTGGAAAGCTTACAGCAGAGTTTAAAAAAGACCAGGTGGTAGAACAGGAGGAGAGAGGCACCTCTTGCTGCTGATTTTAGGTCTCTTCCTCCAAAATTAGTCAATTTTGTCTCTGCATTTCAATCTCTTTGTCAAATTCCCTTTCACATTTTTGTTTTGTGTCTTCCTTGGCATGATTTTTATCACTACAATTATGCAAGCTTTCTGCTTTGAAAAATACAACCATAAATTTTACTTGTGAAGTATAGAGATCACAAAAATCAAGATGTGAGAATAAGACTTGTTCAGGAATAAAGGACTTACTGAAAGGAGACAGCATGAAATGCTAAAAAAAATTTAGTAAAGGACTTCAGATTATTTGCATACCTTCATAAACTCAAAATAATTTTCAATGTTTAAAAATTACTGTAACTTCTAGTTAATTAGACTACAGAATTAGTAATTATTACTACAGAAAATGAAACAAGCATTGCTTAATTATATCAGCTAAATAACAACAGAATAAGTATGTAACAACTTAACTTTCTAACTTTTACAAGAATTTGACTCAACCTGCCCTAATACATTTTTTTGTCTCCCATGTCTCTTTGGGTTGGTTTGTTTCCTTTAAGTCAGACATCTGATTTTTGCCAAGCATTCCATTTCAACTACAAAGTAAAATAAATTCTACTAGAAAATTACTTTGATCTTATCAGCAGACTGGGGAATTACAACCAAACCTTCTCTCCACAATGTTTGGGTTCTTTTAAAAGATTAGAGCCATTTTCTGCAACATACCTTTCCAATACCCACTTCTTGATAACTAAGATAGCCAGATGGAAGATTTGCTGACACTGGGATTTGTTGCTCATTGGTGACCACTCTTCCATCTTTTATCAAAGGAAGCCAAGAATACCCAACTACAGAACATGAAAGGCAAGTAATTTTAAATATTATGACACTTCACAAACACCCTTACAACAAGTCTTACCAAATAATGTGTAATTCATAAAACAGAAAATGTTACTGTAAAGGCCAAATGATTTGAAATCAAACAAGTACAAAGCATTGGAAGCACAAAGTAATTGTCACTGATTTTGAAAACCACCATACATTTGATGGACACTCTAACCCAAAATTTAGAAACAATTAGAAGAAGTATTTTATTAAATCTTTCAGTCAGTACTATGTAATTAGAAAGCATTATACGGATCACAAAAATTATGGGTTAGCAGATAAGCATACTTCAAAAAATTTCCCTAGTAATTACTAAAAGTAAAGCATTACTGTACGAACCTTGTGTTTCAACAACATCTTTTTTCTTTGTACTCCCTTTGCTTGAATTATCACAGCTGACATGGTAGAAGGTGAACAACAAATGGTGCTTTTCATGTAACTGAGTGGGCAATTCTATTTTAATCTGAAAGGCAAAGAAATCTCTGTAGAAGTTTTCAGCTAGAGCACTGACGTGTGTTACTGGTTCTACATTTAAAAAGCAATTCTCGGTTGTATGTTATTTGAAGCTAGACCACAACTCAAAGACACAATACTTTAAAGAAGTCTTTAGAAATGGACATGATTTAACTGAGAACTTTGCAATCCTCTAATATTTTCTTGTATTTTGAAACTTACATAGTACCGGACCTGGTAAAAGTTTCCTCAGAAAGGCAGCTTACCTCATCATAAAACTCTGGATTTTGATGGTGATGCAGAACAGCAGCAAATGCACTTCTAGTAAATACTGGTCCACCAGGCCTGCCATAGATACACTAAAAATAGAGAAAAGGAAAAAAAAGAACAGAAAGAGCCTGTGATCCTTTTTTACCCCCAGCACAAAATGTCTCACCCAGAATTTGAAATATTTTAACTTATTAACTTGGTTTCTTTACATGATATGTAGTCTGCCTGCTGTGCAGTAGAACTGACACTGTGATTTCAGTTCAGGATGTCTCTACATTTCTCTACTTTTGTTCTTCCAGGCACCTTTTATACACTGTGAAGGCTTATAAAACGGAGCTTGGCTCTCCAGTTGATATCAATCTTTAATGTTTTAATTTACTGAGGAGCAGGTATAAGCTATCCTTGTTTGCAACAAGTTTATTCCTGGAATTTTAGTAAAATATTAAAGACGTGAAATGTTCTGTGGACTCTTGAGATATCTCTTTTATCAGAAACAAGCAAGCCATCCAGAAGTTACTCTCAAGCCACCATCCCAAACCAGACCAATTAATCCAGTGCTACTGTTACTTAGCTAACTGCTCACTATTTACCTCTATCTCAGCTGCAAAAAGGAAAAGACTGACCTTCAAAGGCAAAGAATCCTCTTCATCAGAATCCTTGAACTCAACGCACACGGCAATATTTCTAGCCTAAAGCAGTAGTTAAAAACATAAACCCAAGCAATTAATCATAAGGATCATCACAGAAATAAATATGCAAACAATCTCAATTAAATCTGAGAAAGAAGCTGGTACAGGTTTCTTCTACTCACCTTTGCAAAAGACTTTTGACTGTCATATTTTAAGTGCTTTGGATAAACATACAGATGATTGTTGTAGATGGTAAAAGGCTGAGTGCATTTTGGTATACAGGGAACAAACTCCTCTATTTCAAATGCTGTGAGTGTCTTGGTACTGCCTTCAAACTGTTTCATGGGAATGTATGATGAGTTAACATAATCTGAAAGCACATTGAGAAAAAAAAACAAATAAAGAACTGAAGAGGAAAAAGCCAGAATATCCACTTAACAGTGTTTGTTAATACTTACTTGGAAAATCTGGTGACACATTGTCAATTGTAACATCCAGATTTCCTAAAATAACAGGAAGTTTGGCCATCTTTTCAGGTCTGTAGGAAGGAAAAAAAAATCAAAAAACAACACCTAAAAGTCAGGCTAAATGTAAATCAGATGCTAGAAAAAAAAAAGATAATAGGAAACAGAGGCAAAAGTAATATCCTGAAATAGGAGTATGAGAGGAAAGGTGGTTTGAGGGTGCATGACTGATCTGGTCTTGCTTTTTGCCTAGATCCACAGTTTTCTTTTCCTTTAAATTCTCAGGAAAAAAAAAAAAAAAAAGACTTGACACAAAATACGTCAAAGTTCACAGAAAAGTGTGACCTTTTCTTTATTTAAATCAAAATTAAGCAGTTTGTCAAAGGCAAGTTTTGCCATGTAGTAACTCACTATCATTTGCATGAAAGAGGGAATCTAAGTTTAAATCTCAGTGGACAGTGATAGGCATCCATGGTAGTAGGATAAACCCTGCAAAACCCACCAACTATACATGTTATCATGTAGCTATTTCAGAAACATGAAGTACAAGTATTTTCCATGCCAAAACCATGCAGAACCCTTTATTAGTAAACACAGTCAGCAGCATGATTTTTTTAAATTATTGCACAGCAAGTGGATGCAAAGTTTTCCAAAAGGGAATCCCATGCTGTGAAGCAAACCTCTGGTTGAAGGCAGTATTCGAATTCCAATAGATAAGCTTTAGACATTAGAACCCCTTTCTTACTGTAATTCCTGTGAAATACTGTACATGGTTCCACAAACAGGATGCTGAAATAACCAAAAGCACTGCCTTAACTCACAAAGTAGTGTGGCAGGCTGTTTGTTTCAATTCCAGTAACAGCACTTATGGCAAGGATTATCAGTATACACAGCAATTTCACTGCTATGTCAAGTTCAACGAAACCTTCAGCCACTTGCTAAAAGTGAGCTAAAATATCTATTACAAACCTCATCTCCTTATCAGAGTTGCTAAGCAAGAAGAAATAACCATAGCCCATGCCTTTTGTGCTTAGTGATTGTTCAAGTTAATACTGCTAATAACTGTGCTACACCAGAAGTGAAAACTTCTTTGCAGAACAGCAGAAATTGCTCTATTATTTTGTATCCTATTCAATAAGGGGATTAACGACTTCATGAACATGGTCATCTGCCAGTAATATGCTCATAAGCCTTGCACACAAACTGATGAAGTATTTAAGAATACTTGGTTAAAAAAAAAAAAAAAAAAGATCAGTGTTCTGTTATTTAGGTATCCTGAGACACGTGCATTCCCAAGGAAGGTGGAGTGAAGACTTGCTTGAATGAATCCCTTTCCACAAGAGCCAGCATCCCCTGTCCAAGGTCAGGGAACAGATGATTTATGCTCATACACATTTTCCTTTGAGAAACAGAAGAGCATATTGTGCAAACATAACTCCTAGCACAGAGGAACTTCAGGATATGATGCTGACTACATGTTACATGTGGGATTATACTTCAGTCCCGCTTGTAGCCCCCAAACCCTGAAAAAGAAAGATCTGTAGCTTATTTGAAGTTCTTAATTATATTTATACAGATTCTATATTTGATGTGAAAAACATGTATATATACATATATCAAAACATTAGATGTTCCAGTTCAAGACCATAACAGAATATAGTGTGGATAGGGTTAGGAGTGAGGGGTTTTAGGTCGGTTTGTTTCTGTTCTTTCAAGAGGTAAAATCAGACTTACTTCCTGAAATCTGCCAACAATTTCAACATGTCTTCATTTGAGAGTTTATTACTGTCTTGTCTAAAGAGAGCAGAAAATCTTGCATTTTTGTCCAGGGTTCCTGAGGCATCTTTAAACAATGTCCTGAAAGTAAAAATCTTGCTTTCAGCTGAGTTTATGAAAGTGTTGAAATTCATTTCAGGAAAACTTTTTATTACAAATCAGAATATACTGCACCATCTTTCTTTAATATTCATTAAGCATTTAATATTCTTGCCATTTAACATATAAATAGCTCAGTGTAACAAATAAGTGTGAACCATTTCATCCTTAATAACATAAACTATATTGAGAACAGAAGACAGCTGGCAATATCAACAGTTTAAATAATAATGTAATGAATGTTTATAACTTTTTTCCTACTACAGAGCTGAAGTGCAAGTTTGTTGGAAATCTTTGGTTAATTGAAAGCAAAAAAAGAAATAACTCAAATAGCCCATTAAGTTTTACAAGAAGGGAGATGCAAAAAAAAATGTTAGAGAAAAGTTAGGAAAAAAATACAGATTGACAAGATCTGTCCTCACCTAGCTGCCCAGGCAAAAGGCATTCTATATTGACCCAATCTCTGGCACGCCTGCTTAGCATTCTTCAAAACTTTCTGTGCAACCTACAAGGGACATAAGAAATAGCCATATTTGAAAAGATACATTTTTCTGAACCATTAGTACACAAGAAAAAAACCCCACATATTGACACTGATATAAATTATAAAATCTTCTTTAGAAGATTATAGATTAATTCTAAGTATGTGAGGGGAAAGACAATTAATAATGCCTCTTAACTATTCATTATTTCAGGTTAAGCACAGCCTGCTGATTTCACAACACTTCGTGGGTGAAAACAGACCCATCTACACTTCTGGTAAGAAATAATTAAGCATGAGAAATATTATTGCATACATGCGGGAAACTCCCTTTCAGGAGTCCCCGATTGGAGGTGATATTTTTCCTCCAAAAGTCCAGTACCAAGGTTAAAAAGATAAAGGAGACTCGCAGCTTCTGTCTTCAGAGCTGTTTATTCTGTTTCTTATCTCAAGTTCTGCGCGCTGCCGAAACCTGGCTTAACATGCCAGAAACACAGAGAAAAAAAAACCCTGGACAGAAGATCCCAAGGTTCTTAAAGGTTTCTAGCCCACTTAACTCCCCAAATGTGCTATGTTTACAATTCTGTACCAATAATTACTACCTATTCTAAACATGCAACTTCTGTACCAAACCCCATCTACCAATGTCTCTGTGCTACCATCACAGCAGAAAATGGAGCAGAATAATAATGAGACACCACCCAAAATTCTCCATCTTGTTCTCATATGTCTCCATACTAAAAACCCAAAACTAGAAATTTTCACTCTGTGACAAACTAAACTACTATTTCTTCCAAACCTGTGTTGCTGTCAACTCATCTCTAAGTGTTGGCAGACTTTCCCACAGACTAAGGTCAAAGGCAGTGCTTTCCTGGGGTCCCAGCCAGAGTCTCGGACCCCCCAGGGCAGCACAAGGCATTCTCCACGTGCCCTGGACTCCAACACATACAGAATATAGATGGAAAGCTAGAGCAAAATCAAACTGTTTCTAAAAATAAAACCAACTCCAAAAAACCCCCCAACATTTCCCCTCTCACTTGCTCCCCCACCTATATCCACCACTCAGCTATGTACCAGAACACATTCCTGCAGAATAAGTAGTACAATACTTTGCAAGACTTGTACTACAAATACACACAGACTATGGGGAAGAGTTGTGTGAAAATCACATGGACAACCCCATGCATGGACATTGCAACACTGTTCTCATTAAAAGTTTAATTTCTTGATTTTGTTAACATTTAAATGAACAAAAACCTCCATTATCCAGAACCAACACATACAACAATCAGAGCTAGAAACCAACTGGTTTGAGATGTTCAACACTAAGCTAAACCACTTGGCCTCCCCTTTTCCAGAAATCAGCTTTTCCCATGTCTCCACACAGACCAAAACTCTTTGCCAAAGGCAAAACCACCTACAGAGTAAAACTTCCTGAATATTATCCCTGATCTGTGCTGTGGATACTATAAAGAGCTCATTCCATTAGTGTGTTTGAGAGAACTCTCCATTACCCTTTCCTGTAAAAAGGGGGAAATAGCACTCGGAACCACAAAACCTTGGTAAGTAATGATCATTAAGTCACCATATTCAACATTTAAGGGGAGAAAAAGTGATTTCTTTTTTTTTTGCTATAGAACTTGCTGCTTCCATTTTCCCTTTTTCTTGTCCAGAGTAGTAATTTTGCAGGGAACTGGAACACATTCCCTACACTAGACCCACATGGAGGCCTATATAGCTGGTGCTGCTCTATTTTGTTTCAGATTAATACAGTTCCTGAGAACAAAAACAGGAAAAAAAAATCAAACAAACCTCATTTTTATAAAATTACAAGTGATTGAAGGCGAGAAAGCATAAGCTAATATAACCATGAGCATTTCTATTGCTTACTCCCATTATACAGGGCAACTACAAATCCAGAACTCAGCATCAAACGTGGGAACACCTGGGCTTACTTAACCTCCCCACAGGGCTCAGGTCCAAGGACACCAAAATCACCTACACTCAGTTCAGGTTTATTTTAACTCAGTAACAGTCAACATCAAACCAGACTCCTAAAATACAAAGCTGCTTGTTTTCCAACAATAGCTGGGGAAAAAAAAAAACCACACACATTCCTGGAAAACAAATCAGTAGGCTGATCTATATTAAGACCAAGTGAAAAATACATGGCTTTTTTACACCAACTTTGTTTAAAAGAACACTGTTGCCCTGAAGAGACTGAAAGTTAACTGTTTCTTCTTAGCTGAAAACAGGCAGAACATCAACAGTAGCTAACAATGCTTACAAAAACACATTTCTCTAGTATGCTGATTTGGATATTTAAGCATAAAAATGGAAGCTCCGCTTCTTCACTGACAAACAAGAAGTAGCAAATAACAAAACTTTTTGTAGAGAAAACATCAAAATGTTATGCCAGCCTAGATTCCTGGAAACTTAAGATGTTCCAGTGGATTATTTCCAGAAATGATTTGTGGTTCTAAGCATTTTATACATAAAACCAGAAGCGTAATGATCCCAATGGTTCTGGAGTTAAAAACCAGCAAGGGTGCAGAAAAAGTTACAGTAAACTACTGTCACCGGAAAGTGAGACAATGTCAACTATGTTACACTAAATAAGATGCATTTAACTAAGAGAGACATACAGTTATGATCTATTTTTACTATTTCACTGTTCAACAATTTTCAACTGTGAAGTCCAATATTCTTTTGTCAAACAGTTTACACTAAAAACATTCTAAAAATTACATTGTCACAATTATAAAAAGTGAAATAAATGTTTTCAATAAAATGTTCCTTTATCTATAATGTACTAATAGTTACTAGAAATAACTACTAAATAGTTACTAGAAATAACTTCCTAAATCAAATTATACAGTTACATGAATTTACTATAAAAGAACTACGATTTTGATTTACAGTTATTAATTTGAAATCAATCTGGTTTGCCCCAGCATTTTTTTCATGCCAGAAAAGAAAATAACATACCTTTGATGAATCTGAACTTTTCATATATGGTTCAGCACAATGTGTAATACTTCCCTGTAATACCTTTTCTATTCTAGCCACAAGGAAAATGTCAGTATGAGGACATGTGACTGAGAATATTCCCTAGAAATAAAACAAGAGATAAATATAGAAGGAAAATGCACATTTTACATCACATAATAGAAAGCCAATGAAATCATGTAGGAAACTTGTATCCAAAATCCTACTAGTTCTTCAGGTTCTTAGTTCTTACCTGTTTTGGATATTGCAAGACAGTTTCATGAATGTCCTGGATTCTGTGTAAGCTATCACCACTGCCATTCATCATTTGTTGAGATGCACTGGACAGCATGTGCCTTACGGAGGCGTGGTTCAAATCAACATGGAAATCTGCTGAAATCTTCCTGTTGTTTTTAATATCAAATAGTGACAGTGTGACAAAGAAAGGTTCTACCTAGACATCAAAAAAATGAAAAATAATCAAGTGTCAGTGCTGGCATATATATCACTGTAAAATGTGTATGAAAAAAAGATAAGTAACATTTTCATGAACACATTGGCCACCACCTTAGGTATTACTGACAACATGCAAAAGACAGTAAAAGGAAAATTTCTCTCTCCACCATTTAACAAAAATATTAGCAGTAAAGTTACTTTTTGTAGGATTTACACCTTCATTTTGATTTAAAGAGTAAAAATACCCATAATATAAATTTCCCAATCTCAGCAAGTAACCCCTGTCATTAAGGATGGTGCCGACCAAACATTAGGACATTCATTTCTGAATTAACAGAAAGTAATTAGATGAATTATTTACATTTGTTGTTGGTCCTTCTTCATTTTCTGCAACACAGCTTTGCAAATTAAAAGATAAATCATTACACCTTACAAGAATTTTTTTTCCAAATTTCTCTTCAAATGGCTTCACTTCTGGTTCAATACTAGAAAAGTCAAGTTTCTTTAAAAAGAGAAAAGAAAAATTAAGGTAAGTTTGCTTTCATCTCAAAAGGATCAATATAAAATACCCCTGCTTCCTTGTAAGAAGTCTAACCTGTGCATCTGGATCCAAGGCAAAAAGTTTAACTCTGCTTTCAGTTTTCAGCTTGATTTCTGCTTCTCTGGTACTCTGTTCAAAATAAGAAAAAAAGTCTTCATATCACACTCGTAAAGTGGGCTTTAATTTCATGCCTTTTTGTGTGATGTTCAAAGCTCCACACCTTTTTGATTCATGCATTCATTTCTCTCTTACTGAGCTTTATACCTCCTTAGTTTACATTGATCAAACATGACTAAGCACAAAGAGAGAGCTTCTTCTCTTAATGCTTTTTTCCATCCCTAGAAGTATAAAACCTTGCATCAGCAACATACAACCTTTCAAGCTCATGGGAAGTACACCTCAGTGTAATTTATATATCTGCCTCCTTAAACAATAACTTTCATAATCCTATTTTATTTAAATAAAAACATGTTGTATGACTGCAGGTTAAAACTCAGGACTATCCTAAGACCACAAGATTGCTCAGGAAACAACAGATCACCTAAATTAAGAAACACCAGCATAGCTCACTTTCTTTTTTTCTCTTTCTTGGTTGTTTTTTTTTTTTTTAGCTTTTCTTGAGCTCTCCTGCCAAACAAGTGGTTTTTTTGTGGGTAGCTGGAGAAAACCCAAAAACTTCCAAAAGATAAACCCCTCACATTTAAAAGTTACTTTGCAGAGTTCACTGTACACTGCCTGGGTGGATACCTATCTATTAACAGTAAAACAAAAGTGAAGTGGAACAAAATAGAATGTGAAAACTGATGGTATACATAGGTTACCTTGTTTGAAAAAGGTATTACTTAAAGAGCGTTCAATGATTTTTAAAGTCACAGGACATGACAAATGAACAGATGCATGTACCAAAATTACCCACTCAGGAGACATGCCATTCTTAAAGTAGCAGCTGACTAAACAAGGATACAAAATATTACATTACAGGCAGGTGTTTCTTTTTGGATCAGCCTGTATGGGTTAAAAGAAATTACAAACCCAAAATGCTCATCACTGACATCAGCAGGAAGTGACCTACTGTCTACATCTGCTTTGCTGGAGACTGAAGCAACTTCTCTATGTCTCAAGAGAAAGAAAAAATAAAGCAAAACAAAAGAACAATCTCTAAGAGCTTATAACCCTATTTTAGGGGATAAGAGGAATTTAAAAAAGAATTTGGCTTAAAGGATGTATTATAGAAGAGAAACTTCTGAGGTGCTACTTTGAATATAAATGCTCCAATGGTTTTCGTTTACTTTACTTTGTTAACTTTGTTAACTTTAACACAAAAAGAAGAAAAGAGGAGAGTTGCTCCTCTGAAAGAGATGACCCAGATACTCAATACCAGAGCAGAGTACTGGCAAAATTAGCTTGTTGAACAACTGGTACAATTGAGAAATACAGGAAATGTGAAAAAGTTTAAGGATGGCAAGAAAGTTGAGTGCTTGTTTTGCAAAGGTAATATTTAGTGGCAAGAACTGAGGAGGAAGATTACCTAGCCATAGCACTAGACAGAAACAGCTTCATCTAAAGCATCTTGAATAGTTTTAGATTCTTTAGTGTTTTGTGCATGAAGACCAGATGATTATATGCATTTTTGACTGACAGATCAGGGGCAGTTGTCAGAACTCAAGAACTGAAAATACATGTTACCATGAACCCTGTCTATAACACAGCAGTGGCTTTGTGATTTTATTTCCTGATCAGTAAAACTGAGACAGTATTTTCCCACCTCAAGGTATTCCAGGACCAATAACAGTAAAGGAGGTGCTTGAGAACACTGATCATGACAGTCACAGCTATTTCAGAGGTCTAATTTATTTTAAGATTCATAAACGCAATAAAAAACAAACAACCCCAACCAACCACAAAAAAAAAAAAAAGCTACAAAACCCCTTCATTTACTCTTGGTAGTTAAAGTACAGATAAATGGAACATGAAATAAGTCGGAAAGATTGAGATAGATGAGTGTGCAACTATGCACTGAAGTGCAAAATACCATCTTATTTTATGTTATAAACTAACAGCTTTTGATAGAAAAATGAAGGCTTGGAGATGTCCGCACTCACAAGGGTTAAACCCTTCCTACAAGGTCTGTTTTTTTCCCTACTGTCAGGTGCACTACAATCACCCCTGAAGGAATTTCTCTCTCCTCAAAAGGGCATGAGGTCAGCTATTGTGAAATTCTCCTCCTAGAACCAACAAAAATAATAGAGCAGCTATAAACTCTTCTAAAAGAAAGCCCAATGCGTTGCAAGGCTTCCACTGGGGAAAAAGGAACCAAATCCAAATAACAGCTGAAAAGACAAGGCAGGAAAGAATAAAGGACAAAAAAAATCCTCCAAACAAACATCATTTATATAAAGCAATCAAGTTAAAACACAAAGAGTAACGCAAATGGGCAGAGTTTTCCCTGTAATTTTCCTCAGGAAAAAAAAAAGGCCAGGAAAATATATTAGAGCAAATTATTTTGAAAGGCGGTGTTTAGTAAAGGTGAATTAGAGGGGGAAATTAAAAGAAAATTGAAGGAAACAGAAATGTAAATAGGTTATAACAATGGAATAAATAATAATAACAAAACATGCCAATGCTTAAAGAGCTGCACAAAAATAATATTCTAAAAAATAACAAGCTTTAAGAGCTGCATGCTTCTGATCCAAAAGTTATGGAAACAGAAACTATATGCAGGTGCTGCAGCCCTGAAGTAAAGTTCCCTCTGGGAGGAATATGGACCATAAGCACTATTATAACTGACTATACAGAAAGAAAAATCTTCCACACAATAAGAGCATCTAAATTCATATTTATTTCTGAAATACATTTTCATTTGCATGACTCATGTGAATATGCTCTTTCATGCTTACAGCCCTTCCAAGGCAGCCTTGATTATATGCACCACAATCCAAATTAATTTCCAAGTACAGCCACAGCTGGAGCTAGATTATCACATAATCACATAATCATTTTTGGTGTACAGGTGCTCAAAAGATTACAAAGCAGTAATAGAAAGAATTAAGTCAGCTAACCAATTTGGGTGCTAAAAGCTTGTTAATGTATTCTGACTGGATCCTTTCATATGTTAGATACTGTAGTAGATAGAATTTGGTTTGTTCATTCTCAGTTCATAAGCTGCACTACCTTCAGGAGGAGTTACTAGGTCAGGCAGATCCTCAGAATAGAAAGGGAGAGCATTCGAGAGAATGGTCAAGCAGAAGTTTCCATACTCCAGGCTGTACCACACAGAAGAAAGAATAAGGAAGTCACAGGAAGGAGTCTGGATTCTGCAGCTTCAATAAAAGAGGTCACCAGTTTCAGTTCTTGGGTGATTTAACAAAAATTTCTCCCTTACAAAACTCACAAAACCAACTGCAATACACAACTCATTGATTTAACTGAACTAAAGTCTAAAAATGGGCTGAGGAAGAGTTACTGTTATTTTCTCTCTGGTTCCATTTTACCTCATGCTTGTTTCTGTCACACTTCTCTAAGAACAAAATTGAAAAGCAAGAACCATGGCAACACAGGAAGCATCCATGGACCTGCCAGTTCATTATAAACACAAACACCTTAAAATACATTCACTTCATGACTGCTATTAAGCTGCCCTGGATTTTTAAGTCTAGAAATTAAACTTGTCTTCAGTATAACTAGATTTCTACAGAAACACTTTTAACACTTACCTGAATGCAATAAACCAATACAAAATATAACGAACTAATACAATAATAAAACAGTAAGACATGCTGCATTTAAACAGCATATTAAGATTTATATAGGAAACCTCAAGACAGTATCTTGTTTCCTTCCAAAAGCAGAAAATAAAGAAGCTCAATAACCACATGTATTCACAAAAGAGCTTCTAAGCTTTCCAAGCACCACAAACTGACTGGAAGCTACACGCCAATGCCTTACCTTTACTGAAAGTTCATGTGGCTAACTTATGGTTAGTACTTTATATCCCAAGTTGACATTTACAGTATGTATTACCTTGGCAATTTCAGGATAGTAGTTATCAAAACTACTTGATGAGCTTTCCAGTTTGCTTTGTTCATCATCTGAAATTATAAAACCTCATTTTAAAATAAAAATAAAAATTGCAAAGTGCTCACAAAACTCCATAGCAAAAGAGTTTCATCTTTTTTAATCTCCTACCCCCTCAAAAATGACACCTGGTACATAATTAGGTTGTGGACAACTGCATCATTTTGATGCAGTGATTTCTTGAAAGACCTAACTAGTTACAAAAATCATTAAAGTAGCAGTTACTTCTAATCTTACCAGAACACATCTCTTATTTTAATTTTGATATCTGCATGGGACAAGCAGATACTCAGTGCACAAACTTACATTACTCCTTCCACAATGCATTGTAACTTGATTTCAAAACAAGTTTCCTCTGTTCATTAGGTTCCCTGCTCCACTCACCCACAGTTAATGGATTTACAAAGCAGCCATTCAGCTAGATACAAACATCTTGCAGTGCTAAGGTCAACTAAGGAGCACAGACTAAAATGTCTTTCCCAGAGCTAGATGCTTCTCCTTTTCAGATTTGCTTTTGTTGCAAACATCACACTAAATTCTGACAGTCTTTGAAGACTAATTTGGTGATATCTCATTTTAAACTCTAATGATCCCTCTTGGTACTTTGTACTATCTATAATAAAACAACTTTCTATAATATCCTCCAGGTACTTCTGGATATGCATGCAGTTGGTTTCACACCAGTTTCCCTCCCCATCCACTCTCAAGAAGAGAAGTGAATGAGAGGACACTTAGACTGTCCTTTTGTCACTGAAATACTGGTGACATGCATTGCATTCCTCACAGATACCTGCCTTACCTATTCTTAAAGGGCTCCAACAGAGAGGATTTTACACCCAAGCAGTCTATTTCAATACTTGCAGGAAATACTTGTGGTCAAGGGAATTATACATAAATGTTAGCCCCACACTGTAACCAGAATTTCTATCTACAGTGACCACAGAACAGAGTATTTCTGTTTCAGCTGCATTTTACACATCTCAAAACAAGTCCATCCTAAGTTTCTTTTCTTCCTTAAACTGCCTCAGTCCTGATTTCACATTGTGAGTTCTACTTTTCTAGACTAAAATCAGTCTAGTAATTGTCTTCTGGACTTGACTCAACTCAAATCAATACAGAACAGTACTGTTTTAATGCCCAGAAGGTCAAAATGCTTATCAGTTGAAATAGACAGTAAAAAGGCCTGTAATTTTTATGACTGAGGAAAACAAAAAAATTTAGCCACATTAAAGCCTTTCTTTCCAAAATGCATGTAAGAAGACATGGTCACATAACATTAGCCTTGCTAGAAACATTGCTTACCTTCGTGGGACTCGCCATTTCTTTTTTCTTGCATTGCAGCCTCAAAGTTAAGCTGAAGGATTTTGTTCAGAGTGTTTATCCACTCTTCCATTTCAAGTTCACTGTCTGCAGCTAAAAGGAAACTACTCTTGTCTTGCATCTTGAGCTCAAATGCGAAACGTCTGACTTTATTGTTCTATAAGAAAATAAAAGACCTGTGTAGCACTTCACATACTCTCTAACCACCATCAAAGGAAGTTATACATATTTCAGACATTCTATGCAAAAATACACTTTGATATTTTGAAAAAATGTATCACAATGACACTTTTTCTCTCTGACATTTGACCTTTGAAGTTATTTGTAGCACTGCAACAAGTGCAAGTAGGAAAGAAAACAGCCTGTCTTCCAGTTTCCAGTTATCATTATGCTTGTAATCATTTTATAAAAACTCAAAAGATGCAGTTTCCAAATATCAACTCTTTATGTACTCAGATCACCTAGAAATGAAGCTAACTACGGTCTACAGAAAAAAGAAAAGGAAACAAAAAGCACGAAACGCTATTATGAGTGACAACTGTTTGCAGACTGGCATTTTGTACTGGAGGTAAAATTACAATCTACATCAACCCCAAATGCCCTGGTACTGTTAGTCATATAGATATACATAAAGTTGGGAATCAGTTCCCCCTTTTTTCCTCAACCACTTCTGTCATCCTTCTCTGCACAATTTAAACCAGGGTTTCAAATGCTGCTTAGTCTGACTCATGTTTCTGGGATTGAATTCAGAAGTCTTAAATGAAAATTCTATACTATTATCAATTTAGTTTTACAAATTGATAATGCATCAGATAAATACTAAAATAAACAGTAAGACAGGCTTGATGGTTGGGGGATTTTTTTGTTTAAGTTAAATTAAATGCCAAATCACGTATCAGTTTCACGGTAGCTCAGATTCTTCAATTAACAGACTAACTGCTTACTGACAAAACAGTCAGCTTTCCACCAAAGTTGAGTTTCTGTCAAGCATACAAACAAAAGTGTGGACTTCAGACCTAAGCCAATCTTACCAGTTGAAATCAGTGCTAAAATAAATGAAGAATCCTGAGAAAAGTAACCTCTGTGTTTCACAGTGTAAAACCTTGACACAGGCAGTAGATGTTACAGATCTCAGCTTTCACAGAACACTGAATCAGAGTAGCTACACCTATACATACAAATGGCTGGATGTGTGAATATAGATATAACTGCATATTTGATGCGCTCCACATCTCTGGTCAGAAAAGTCTCTATATAATTCAGTGTCAAAATAAAAACCCCAACAAAACAAGACCAGATCCAAAAACGCCAAACAGAATTCCAAGAATTCTAGTCTCTAAGTTTGGGGAAAAAAGAAATCCACCCAAACAAAAAACCCCAAACAAACAAACAACCCCCCCTATTGCACAAATTCAGCATTCCTCTTGATACAAGTTCTGATGAAGAAACATATTCTAGTCTAACTTCATGTATATAAGTGAAGTTAGTATTTTTGTCTCAGGCATCTACTGTCTTTGAAAAAATAAGTAAGCAAATGCACTGAATGAACAATAAAGTGTTATAGCAATGCAGCAGGAACTTATCTCCCCTCACTAAAAATACTGACTCTGAAACAAGCAGCTTCATTCTGGGAACAAAACCTTATAAGCATAACTACATAAGAAAAACCATTTCTATGAATTCCATGTCAAAGTACTTCAAAGTAATATGGCTGGGGTCTTTACAAATATTTTCCTTTATTTTCCTCTTCTGTTAAATGGAAGTGAAATTCCTACTGTGTAGATACCGCTTTTTCCCATCTGAGTTCTTAAATGCTAATTAAACAATAATACGGAACAGGAAAACAGTCAGGTCAGCCACAAAGCATATAGGACATAATATAAGATAACAAACCTACATGTCTGGAATAGGAACTTTATGTATAATATTTGATAGTTTAAATCAGCATTTACTTGCCCCCCAGCAAAAATTCAAGTGAAGAAAACAGTTATTTCCAAACCCCTTTATTCTAGCCACTGAATGACTACTTGCCTTCTTGGAAGTGAGCATTAATTGGTTTTGATTTTGCACCTGATGCCAATTCATAACTACTCTCAAATTTTTAAAAACAGTTTTGATGACCAGGTGCCAAGACAAACACTGAGGGTACTGTACAATATAATACAGCATTAGAGACACAGCCAACTATAAATTTTAAAGCATTCAAAATACATTTTTACTTAAAGATGACTGTATCAGTCCTACTTGCAGAAGAACAAAGGAACAGTAATACATGGTTTGTTTTAAAAAGCAAGCTTCTGGCAGAGTCTGAGGAAACTTGAGGTTAATTGGATTGAACTGACGGAACAAAAAGTATGGAACAGTATGAAAGTATGTATGAGGAAAAGAGATTTTCAGGTTTTAAATCCTAAAATGATAGAATGGTTAGAGGTTAGAAGGGGCCTCTGGTCATCATTTCATCCAACACTCCCTCCTCAAGCACAGCTAATTAAAGCCATTTAGCATAGGATCATGGCCAGGAAGCTTTTGAGTATCTCCAAGGATGGAGACTCCTCAACCTCTCTGGGCAACCTGTGCCAGTGCTCGGTCACCCCCACAGTGAAAAAGTGTTCCCTGATGTTCAGAGGGATCCTCCTATGGTTCAGGTTGTGCCCACTGCCTCCAGCCCTGTCACTGGGCATCACTGAGCAGAGCCTGGCTCTGTCCTCTTTGCACCCTCCAGGAGTATTTGTATATATTGATGAGACTACAGACATGTTTAGGCACCATTTTTATGTCTGTTGGCTTGTTTTAAAAATACAAATTAAATTAATTTCAGTGGAGTTGGCCAGAATTGTATCTCTAAGGCAAAATAATTCTTGTAAAATTATATACAGAACTTGCAATATGATAAAATTTATTACAGTTATAAGATTTTTATAGGAGTTACCCATTAAATGTGCATCCAAAAAAACAATACTACTATATTTGGGGGGAAAAATCCTCTGTAAAGTTGTTGTATCTCTTTGTGTAAATCTTCAAACAACTTTATACTACAAAAGTATTACTTAAGCAATACATTTTATTAAACTTCGCCTATTTCTGTACAAGTTAAAAAAAAAAACCCTAAGACCCATGGGGTTTTTCCAGGTATGCTGTGCCTAACAGAACAGTTACATGCTGTACTATAAATACATAGCAGAATCATAAAAAAAAGAAAAATAATCTTTTCTTTGGCACTTTCTACTGACAAACATTTTACCAAAGCCCTTAACTTTTCAAAATAAAGAAAAGCACAGAAAAGTAACATTATAAAGGTCAAATGAAAGCATCTGGAAGGGTGTTTGAATTCAATACAATTCCTGCAACAAAAATCCCACACAAGAAGCTATGAAAAACATTTTACAGTTCATACAAGCACAAAATCTAACTGAAATAAACTTCAATTTTATGCTGTCATTACTTTGCCAAGTTTGGGGCTCTTTGTGCATTTGCCTTAGAATTTGGTTTGCTAAATACTTGACATCAACTAGTAATTTATTTTCTTTCCAGAATGATTTCAAAAATTCAGTCTCCTGCCCTTTGAAATCTTGTTCACTACTTTGGCAAGTGTCTATTTGTTCCTCTGCATAATAGGTACTTATCTACATTCAACAACACTAATATATACTTAAAATAAAATTTCACTTGCTAATAAATACAGAATTAATTGGCAAACAGGCAGAATAATTATAATTACCTGAACCACTCCCATACATGAATCTAGAAATATTGATCCTTTAGGTTCTTTTGATATTTTTTCATCTTTGTAGAAATTGAGATTATAGGAACCATCACCAAGCTGGATTAAGTGGAAAAATCTTCTTTTAAATGACTAGTGAAAAGAAAGGAGGGAAGAAGAACAGTGACAACACTAGTATTAATTAGCTTAATATTACATATTCATAAGTGCTATTTACATAGTAAGTAATAGGAAAAAAAACTTTTACTTATAGATAACATAATCAGTATCTGCAGAAAAGAAAACAGAAACTATTAATTTAAAAATTAACTTATTATCTGCAGCAGGATTGTACTATATAATTTGACAGTATTTTTAACCTACTGAAAGGTATTTAAAACTGACTCTACAATATACTAGGCAAATTAAAAAATTATAGTTTTATATAAAATATAATAATGCAAACAAATAACACCCCACCCCCCCACCCAAAATTACACAGTCCCTTTTCCACTAAAATCACACCAGGGTACAGTTAGGAAAATTTAACTCCTCCCACATACTAGATTTTTCATGACTTTTTTTTTTCTGATTTACATAAAATAATAGCAAGGTTTCAGATATGTTAAGTACATACAAGCTTCCCTCTTTCTTTTCATACAATTTTTTTTTTTCAGAACTTAAACACATACCACAAATTGACCTCTCCAAGGTACAGGGATATTTAATACCAGTGTTCAGTTTTTTGTAAGATATTCTTAAACTTACCCTCATTGTCACACTGATTGCACTATTCATGTTGCCTTTGTACAGCCATCCTTGTTTTGTTATACCACCCTTCTGAGACCCAAGAGATGCTGCATCCTGGAGATGAAGAAAGAAATATGGGGAAAGGAAGAAAGAAAAAAGAAGAAAAGAAAAGGTGAACTGCTGCATCACAGTCCATGTAGTATTTATCAGTAATTTCAGAAGCCATTTTAGAAGCTGGAATAACTACGTTCATAACATAATGATAATAATGTACCATGAGTCCCTGCTTAAATTCTATAGCTTTTCCATTATTTTATTTAAAGACCTGAGATGAGATTGACCTCATCTAACTTTTAACATGTAATCTGGCCCCTTCTACAGGTTTTATCTACAGCCAACAGGATGATCCAGCCTATAGATAGCTAAATGTTTGTCAAGACAAATCCCAATGAAACAGGAATGAGCAAACAGTCAAAACTTAAAACATTTACCTACATTTACCTTGTAACCTTTTTCACAGAATGTAAGAATTTTTACCAATTTCTATTGCCAGAAAGAACAATGCAAAGACATGCTTATCCAAAACTTCAATCCAGATTTCTCAAATCATTTTGCCCTACATACAGTATTTCCTAGGCCTTACTTTCTTAAGAACCTACAGAGAATTAATTCTTGAATTGGATCTGCCCTTTTACAGATCAGAATCAAAGCTTTTCAGAGAGAACAAGACTGAACTTGGCAGCAATGGCAAGTTCACAAACAGCAGATGCAATGCAAGCATCACACATCACACCCACTGCCTGTACACCACGTCCATCTGCCCGTGGAGGGAACTGAATGACTGCATCAAAAAACTTAGGACGTTAACAACTACCAAAAAACAGCACTCTGCTCTCAAAACAGATCAAAAAGACAGATTTATCACTGCCACAGAATAAATATTAAATCACCAGTTCCAAGAAATCTTTTAGAGTACTACGAAGCTGACATTACCATGGTTTCCAGTTGATGTAGCCCATTTTGAAACAAAACTATTAATGACTTAGACATGTAGGAGGATTTTCATCCATCTAGAGGAGAAAAATCCCTGGTAATTTTTTATCTAAACATTCAGAATTAGCTGAGCATCCAGCTGAAAACAAAATCACAAAACATCCTTGAGTACCTCAAAACTTCTTCTCATTCCTTTTCTTGGCTGGTAAGAAAACCTGCAACAAAAACTGGTTACATAAGGGGGAGAGACTCACTAGTTCAACAACTGAACATTAAACCAAATCTTGGAATAATATGCATTTGTTTCTGGAACTGAATCAAGGAACATTCTGTAAGGAGTTACTTGGTAATTTATTTACAGCTTATTTATCTGTCTAGCTTGCATACTCATAAGAATATGCACATGTGAACTTCAAAAAACTGTGAACAGAAGGCAAAAGATGCATCAAATCTGACCTTTTAAAATTTATAGTCATCTTGGTTCTATTGAAGTTAGGCCCAGTAAGGATAACATGGTCATCAACAATCAGAGCATCTGATATAATGGCCCAAAGGCATAGACCAGAAATACTCAGTAAATTTTTCTGTGCCCCAGAGTCTCACTGTCCAAGCAACAGAGTCGCCTTTTTTCACATTTTCAAGTCTTTAGCCTCCACTGCTGCTCTACTACCTAGATAAGTATTTTTCTTGTACAAGAATAAAGATACAGACACAACTTAAAGCACTGGGTTTCCAAATATGACTCTACATGACTCTTCGCCTCCCCTGGTGTGAGTCATCCCCAAGGAAAGGGTGGGTTTAAGCCACCTTCACAAGTGTAAGACAATGAGTAGATAATGAGTTATTGCCAAAACTTGGCACAAAACAACGAATGCTTTTCTGTAATTGCATGAACCATGCATAGCATCACCTCACTTGACTAAAATTTATTCATTACCTGAGTTAAGAAAAATTAAGATTTAGCTCTATTAAGACTCCAGTTCCCAGTCTCTGAGGTGCACAATTTCCCAACTCTTGTTGAGCTGCATGCTGTTTTCTAGCAATAAAACTGAGGGTCATTTGGGCCTCTCTAGTTACACCATTTCTTTCTGTCAGGCAGAATTCCTGCCTACAGAGCCAAAAAGCTACTGAATCTTTCCAGCTGACCATCTGTTAATACAAAGGAACCCAGGACCCAGTTGTTAACACACGACTCTTACACTGACAACATACTTCCTGTTTCCAACTGGTAAGGTAATTTCCTCACTTTTATCATTACTGCTGCACACTGTGCTGAACTTTTTTAAGTGATCTTTCCCACAAACTTGGCTCCAAAGTTTACTTCAACAGCAACTGTTTCAACAAAAACAATCCCATATCTTGATCCCGTACCAGATTGAAAAATTCCATTTGCAAACATCAACCTGATGGCCTAATAGCCTGAAATAGTTTTCGATAGGTAATTTTCTCCTTTTCAATGATGCATGATTAAACTAATCTTTACCTGATTTTCCTTCAATTTTTACTCACTTGTAGCTTTTTCTTTTCTATCACTCTCTTAATAAATCAGCTTTCTTCAAACACAAACAAAAGTGAAATAAAAACACCAAACAACTTTCAATCTAAGGTTTGCATCTGTGCTTTTTGGCATAGAAAGATATTCAGATATGTCTGAAAGAAACACCTCCTGCATTAAGTCTTCCCTTGATGAAAGAATTTATGGTCCCCCCACTCTATTGTCCCCCTAACTTCCCTTTTCCTCCTAGCATGTCTTTTCCTTGTGTTTATTTTTCAAGTTCCCCAAAGAGCAGCAGACCCCTCCTCCAGTGATTGTACTTCTGAAAGAAATACCCCGTTCCTGCCCGTTCTTACAGGACACAGGCAGTCCTCTCTACTTACACTTCCTAGCAAAACACATACTACCTGCTATTAGCCAAATTATAGTTTTTCAGTGTTTAACTCTACCCATAATGTATTTCCTGGTAAGAACTATAGTGAATTATATATCCATTTAATTTTTTAGTGTTTAACTCACTTTCCCAAACCACTTCTGTTGTCAGAAATATTATCACAGTAAATAATGCCAAATCATAATTGCCAGTATAACAGTAATCATACTTATTCCCATCCTACAAATAGGAAGTTTTGGATATAGATGCCTGAAGTTATTTGTCCAAATATCACAGTGCAGATTAATAGTGATGCTCGATAAATGTCAGCCTGGGACTCTCTGATTGGTAATCTATCTACTCAGGTGAATTCCCCAAACAACTTCTTCATATTTAATCCTTTCATTTCATAGGCAGCAGTTCTGAATACCAGGAATTTAGAAGCAAAGTAACTGTCAAGAGGTAAAAACCACGAAATAGAAAAATTATTTTAATTCTTGTTTGTGATGTAAGAAAGAGTTCAAGTACTCATAAGAAAAGAAAACAGTGGCATTTAAAAACATGTTTTGAAACAGGGCGTGGTAAAAAATAAATAAATCACAAAAATAACAGGCAGTTGCTGAAAAAAAGTCTTTGGCATTTGAAATAAACTTGAAAATTGCTTGACACTATACATGTCTCCTTAAGTCAATGACACAAGAGAAAATATCTTGGAGTTTTGGTCAAATTTTTAAGCTTTTGTTTCCATGATAGCTCTCCAAGTCTTATCCTATATTCAAATTTGTGATGAACTGATTTTAGCTCACACTGTATGCTACACTGTCATGCATGAAGTGTGTGTGCTGTTGTTGTGCTGGAACAGAGTCACTTATGATTTGACTCAATTCCATGATTAAACTGCATGAAACGTTTCTCTCTGGAAACCTGTCTACATAGGCACAGAGTAAAACATATATTTTATGACAGCTGAAGGATTAAATGTCAGCAAGTACTAAAACTTCAATTTTATTATCTGTCAAAACTTCTTCTAACTCACCTGACAGATCTCCAGAGAACAAGGTTATTTGAAAGGAGACAGGTAAAATAACTGATTTGTTTCCCAATAAGGTGATTCAATCTAATCTATGTTTTCATGTACTTACATCAACACTTATCCAAACTTGCAACCTCTACACACCCAACATTCTTCAATGAGAACAAGAGAAAGTAAGGAATTGCTATTATCTCACCTCATCTTTATCTGCTTCTTCATCCACTTCATATAAATGAACAGGAAGCTTGTCTGGCTTTGTCCCTTTACTACAAAAGAAAAAGCTTCTGAAGTACTAGGAATTTTGTGATTAGTTACATATTTTATTGATGCAAAAATTAAGATGTTCTTTTCCCGCTGAAGAGGAAAAAGCACAAGAATAACTAAGTAAAAGCATGTATTTTTCATTAATTCTATTTCTTAGAATGCATTTTTTCTCATTTGTACATCTGGCCGCCATGTCCCTTTTGTTCTGCTTGTCACTGTCCTAACGTGTAAGTGAAGAGAACAAAGGCCCTTTCATTCACTGCACTCCTAACATCTTATGAGTAAGAATTCATACCTGCAACCACTGGCTCCTTGCAGGACAATGCGTTTTTTAAAATTCCTATTGTGGTTTCTGTTCAGGGCAAGTGAAAACCAGGTACTGACTTGTACAAAACCTGTGAGTAGATCAAAACTCTCCACAGGGCAAGGTATCTATTTCTTCGCTGATAAATGCAGGAGAGTAGCTAGGGAAGACATAGATCTTCCAGAGCTGGGGTACTCAGAGAATTTAGCTACTCTCAGACATTCTTAGAATTAATGTTCTAATCTCTATACGCCTCCTAGAAAATTTTGAAAAAGTGGGAAAACATTTCTCTAGCAGATGGTTTAGAAAGTTTGTAACAGATGTCAGTTAGGCTTTTACTTTGAATCATCCTGTGAAAACCTGCTCTAACCATCTCAGTTAGGTTCGGTTCTGCAAGCTCCTAAAGGGAGCTCCAAAAGCTGCCTTTGAAGCAACGAAAACAGGATATTACCATTTTAGGTTCATCCAAACATTAGCCTGTTTTAGATATCATACTTAAATTCACATTGTCAATGATACAATGTCTTGCTTTGACCTGCCTGTTAATAAGGCAATGTTATTACAGTACCTTTCCAGAAAATAGTTTAACATGGTATTGTAAATTCAAGTTCATCAATTCCATCCAACAAGCCTTTGTCATCTCTACTGACCGTTAACCATGGATTTGGCATATTTCAGTTTACATATTACACATATTAATATACATTTCTAATAAATAAGTCTATATTAAATAGAGTTCCTTCAAAGCTCCTTCACAATTTCAATTTATCATACCACTAAATAAACTAAACAACATACTTACTTTGGAAGCTGTCGAAACTCTCCTGAATAATCTTCATATCTATAGTTAACAATATGCCAGTCTGAATTGTAAGTTTTGATGCACTGTTTAAATGAAAACCAAGTATCAATATTAACTGGAAGAGGATTAAAGGCATTCAATGGACACAGCACAAGAAAACCTCTTAAGATATATCTGTTTATGAACTATTATGGTTACGTATCGATCTCTGAAAATTCTGTACACTTCCTTTTTTTTGCAACAGTCTAATGCAATCTAGCTTTTTGGAACAAGTTATATGTTTCAATGGAATGTTATCATCTGCTAGACATGTATTTAATAAAATCAGAAAATGGTGAATGCATTCAGCATCCAGATCAGCCCTCTTCAGTTAGTTGTCCAAAAAGTTAAACCAGCATTTTGCTGCAGATGAAAACACGGCCAAGCCTTTAGAAAACTCAGCTGAAGCTGAAAACGGGACTGAGCCCTTAGCACAAAAACAGACACCTTATTAAAATAGAATACTCAATTGTGTACATACTGATACAGAAAGCCAAAAACATCTTTTCCTTGAATTTATACTTCCAGTGCAATTAAATTAATACCTAAATTTAAGCTGTATGCTTGCAGTGGTTGAAAAGCAATTATGTCATTAAGTTCTGATCTAGATCACAGGAAATACCATTTTACTCCACCCATATTGTTACAACATAAAAGTACTGATTTATCTTGGCTTTGAACAAAGTAGCATAAAACTGACAAAATCTGTTGACAGAAACCATTCCATGCAAAATTTTATGTTACACAATAAACCTACATATACACAAACACAGCGTCCAATAAATCGTAAATATTTTCTTTACATTTCAAAACACAAGTTTAATACTTGCCAAGCAATTGTTTCAGAAGAAGCTCATTAAACTTCATGAATTACCTCCAACACTCCTCCCTCCTCTTGTCTATCCTCTTCAAATTTATCTCAGAAATGTTTAGGTTAGGTATTAAGGGTATGTATCAGTATGGATAAAACACTTTGATATAGATTCAGCTATCTGGAGCTCCTTCAGTTATATTGGAGTTACAACAGACATTTACTTGTTTCAGATGTTAAAATATTAGCTTCAAACATGTCAATAGAAAACCAGTAGATAATAAAAAAAAAGGAAAAACAATTGAACCTTTAATTCCTTAAAGGCTTCAAGATAACAATAAATGAAGAGCAATCTCACAAAACCAAAGGAATGCCAACATAAGCAAACACTTCTGATAATTTTAGGGTTGAGGATGTTTCTTCTACATATAACATAATAGCATACAAGTTCAACAGTCATAATGAAGTTTGGCCTCCACAAGTGCTACAGTTCTGGATACCTCTGTTCCAGCAAGCTGTACAAGATTATTATGAACAAAGTAAGAATGGCTGGTGTGAGACACATTATCAGAAAAAACAAGTCACAATGATTCATTCCAGATTTACTAGTGGATCCAATATTATGTATTGAAATCACCCACGTTCATCTGGAAAAGCCAAAAGCATAATGAAGGTGGGGGAGAACCATCTGCAAAAGCCAATGACGCAAACAAAATAATTAAAAGCTATCCTGTAAAACTTCTTTTCCAGCCACCAATGGAAAAAATACTGGGTTTTAATACTGGGTTTTCCTGGAAATTTTGCCTTGAAATAATTGACAACTAAGTGGCAATTTATGTCTTTTTCCAGGGCTGATTTTTTCTCTTTGTTTTAATGGTAAATAAGGAGAAGAAAAATAAGTCAGGTATAATATTGTTACTACACACAGCAGCATGCAACTTCAGTATTACCTCAGTTACAAACAGGCTCTGAGCTTCCTTCTCTGCATTTTCAGGGACTGTTGAACGAATGTATCGACTCTGCCGCTGCAATAATGCTGTCTGATAAACAACAAAAGCAATTAATGAAACTTGCATTTAAAGGGAAGATGACACATTACAGCCACACTCAATTTCACCACTATTATGAAGAAAAGTTCAGCAGAAAACATCCTATTAATATGATGTTTCAGAATAGCCAATTAGTGAGAGTTTGCTTTCATTCAAGCAACATGTTCTTTCTTTCACAATAAGGGCAAGATTGAAATCAGTGAGAAAAGATGCCATAGGACAGTTTCTTCTTCTATTGTCAACATGGGGAAGAAAATACTAGAAAAAATAATTCCACCATGACAGCATAACTCCAACATTTTGAAGACAGGCATTAAGGTGGTGTTATTACTACACATAAAAACCTATTATTCAAGGAAGGTAAGAAAGCCACACCAAAATAAAAGAGTAATTCAACTGCAGATCTTAAGTGACCAAAAACGAGACTTGCACTGCTTAACTGCGGGTTTAGAGAGAAGCTTTAGTGGATCACTAAAGTATATACACACTTCAACCTACAAAGTCAGAACTTATTCCTATCCTATGTCAGAACTCAGGCACAGGAAAGGTGCCAGAGTGTAGGAAATCTCTCTGTGACCATGAAATTCTGCCTCTCAGACCTGTGCTGAAGTAAGCCTTAGGATACTTTACACTTGTAAAGTGGAAAAGATGAAAACTTAATAAAATCATCTTGATCACAAACGAAAATAACCACAATAGAACAGAACTTGTTTTTGCACTATGTGGAATCTCATAGCTTAGGCCATCAAAGGAGAACAAGAGAGTTTACACAGCCAGGGCCTGGAAGGGGGTTGTGGTCCCTCACCTGTTAGTTACACTCCACACATCCAGGAAGGATCAGATAAAAGCGTGACAAGCAAAAGCTCCAGATGTTATGTTGAAAAACAAAGGGTGCATAAGTACATTATCTTATCTCTGTTGAGTGTCTGATCCATCAGGTGATTGCTTATCTTGGTCATTACCAAAGCCTCACTCCATTAACTGGCCAGGGTATTTAAGTAAGAATATTCAATTACAGTAAAGATTGAAAGGGAAAAAAAATAATCCCATGGTCAAGTTCAACTCATTCATCTAGCCCAGAGCACTAAAAGTGACAATGCTAACTCCTTGGGTGGGAGAGGTAGGGAGGTATTAAAAACAAATACGACAAATCCCAAAATATTTCATGGAAGCAATGAACCTTGCAAACCAGAGTTAAAGAACAAAAAAACAAAACTGCAAGAAGATACACATTTATATGCTAACAGCTTTTAAAAATTAAGTTTTCTTAATTCTAGAAATATCTTCAAACCATATTAAGTATTTGTTTTCATAAGCTATGGAAATAAAACCTTCTATTAAGAGCAGGAAACTACCTTAAGACCAGAATTTCTAGATACTATCCCAATGAAATAGTCTGACATTCGATGAGAAATTATTTATACTTCATATAATATAGAAATATTACATGCAGGATTTACATATATTCCACAAGCATACAGTTATACTGTGCATTCCTAAAAAATATTATTTTAAGAAAAACCAGAGACTAAGGTGGCATCTTACCAGGCAAACTTTCATGCCACCATGCCACTTTTCATGGCAAACCCATGAACTCATCAATCAAATTTTAACACTGTAGCATAATTTGGTAAAATTTAATTTGCTGAACATTCTTTTAAAATGTCTTCTGCTGTTACCGTGCTACACAACTATCAATAAGGGCTTTTTTTCTAGTTGTTCACACATAAAAAGACTTTTCTCTTAGTATTGTGTCAATATCAGTGACAAAACAGAAGAATCTGACTTGTCAGTTTTGTTCATATTAATAGTTGTCTTAATGCACCCTTCTCCTTCTCAGCACATCCATCAGCTGCAGTAGTGCATTCAAGAGCCAGGAACTGCAATGAGCGAGGTACTGTGATTTACAGCAAATTCCTAAAAATTACTTAAGCAGCACCACGATATTTTAAAAGCAAGTACGCACATAAATACATTCCAAAAGAAGAATTAGGAAAGGAAGGATTGTTTTCTCAAGAAACTCTCTTCACAACTACACTGGCTGAACTGTTTTGTAGGAATGAAACTTTTCAACTCTCTGATATTGAGTGCTCATTTGATTTATGTCAGCATCAGGAACAAACAAAGTGTTTGTCTCATGCTCTCAAAGAAAATTAAAAACCCCTTTCCATTACTCTGCTGTCAAAACTAAGGAAAGCCACTTTTAACAGGAGCCAGGACTCACACACTTACTGAGGCACACAGTTAACAGACTCTTTTACTGACACAACTTTCTGACTGAGTCCCAGGGACTTTGGGGTATGTTGAGGTCTCAGAACAGACCACAGCACCAAGAACATTCCACCATGTCAACCAAGGAGCACTCGCTACCCAAAACCTGATGGAATATGGATACTGAGCCTGTCCACAAGGAGTGCAGACTGCAGTGGATACTCTTCTTCTGTCACAAGGTTGTGTCTGCCAGTGAGACTGTTACCACAGAAGCTCATGCTCCAGATGCAGAGACAGAAATTGTCTAAAAGACTCAGGGGAAAAGAGGCAAGCTGTATGTGAGATCCTGCTCTTAAAACAACCACATGTCAGAAGTGACTTAACCTTTGCATGGGAAGTGTCAGATCCTTCATATGGGCAGTGTCAGGACCTATATTATAAAGTAATTTCCAAATGAAATCGATTTACAACAATTGGCTAAAGACTTAAAGAAAAACACAAAATAGATTTCAAAGGGAAAAAGTAATAGAGAAATTACTTTGAACATTTCAAAATTAGTTATTTGACCAGTTTAATTTGTGCCCTCTAAAATGAGGACATGGACATTTTTTTGCTTTTCCTCTACTGAAGATGTGCCTTCTCATAGAATGACCTGGATTTAGTTATACTTCTGCAAAGTTGGCATAATATCTATTTTCAGAAGTACTTAACTCACATTAAATAAAAGCCAAGAGACTTTAAGTGAAAGTATGTTAAATCCATATGGCTCAAACCCAAAAATAACAAAGGTGAAATGACGTCTAAGCTAAGCACCAAACTGCTTTCAAAATAACACTGCGATAACTTTGCAAAGACAAATTTAATACGGGTAGGAATGCACCCACATTTTATTTGCTACAAGCAAATTTAGCCTGCATTTGCATTATTTGACAGAACAAAGGGGAATGGATTCAAACTGAAAGAAAGCAGGTTTAGATGAGATATTAGGAAAAAGTTCTTCACTGTGAGGGTGGTGAGGTACTGGAACAGGTTGCCCAGACAAGCTGTGGATGCTCCATCCCTGGAGATGTTCAAGGCCAGATTGGATGGGGCTCTGAGCAAGCTGTTCTAGTGGAAGGTGCTCCTGCCCATGGCAGGGGGTTAAAACAAGATGATCTTTAAGGTCACTTCCAACCCAAACCCTTCTATGGTTTTATGTTTTCCTTTAAAATTTCCTTTAAAATTGAGATAGTGTTCAAAAGTTAGGTATTTTGAAATTAAAAAAAAAAAGACTGTTTAGATAAAGGGTGACTTATTGCCAAGTACACACTAGTACTGCTTAGGGTTAAGGTCTCTTCAAATAATTTACCCACTGTGCAGTTAACATCACCAATTTTGCAGTCATTGAGCATACAACTTTAACGTGACTAGCACAACCATGAAGGTGGCCTGTTTTAAACTAATGCTATCTGGTTATGAAGCCATTTCATTATTGAGCAAATTACTGAAATTTAGCTAAGAAATCTCCAACAAGCCATGAAGAGACACAAACTTGGATACAAGAGTATCCAATGGATATAGTCATTCACTGCTAAAAAGGAGATGGCTCCTCCCAGCAAGAGGCTAGAAGAGGGATAGCCTTGAAAATATGGCAGCATTGTGACTCAGAGCAGCAAGAACATTAACAGAGAGGTTCCAATGGGTGGCAGAAAAGAGGCCCTATCATCACAATTAACAAACACATTGTATAGGAATCGTAATGAAAAAGAGGACAAAAATGCAGCTAAAAGTGAACAGACTACGAAGCATGAAAAGTTTAGACACCCCACTTACTAAGAATGAAAGCAAATTCAGTGATGCCAACAGCAAAATATGTCTCCAAATACATCTGCCCCCATAAATTTGTTGAGAACAAGGTAGGGAGTAACCTGATAAGTTAATTCAGTGCAGAAAACTGAGAGCTTGAGCTTGTGAAAAGTAGCTGAAACAATCTTCAAGCGGTGAATTAAAAAAGACCCAATATATGAAGACGAAGTTGCTGATTAAGAGCTCTTCTGGTAACTACAGAAAAGCAAATCTTGCTGGTTTTAGATATAATAGCATGAAGGAAAAAAAACTTGAAAGAAAAAATTTACAAGCCCGCTTTTTTGGATTTGAAACTCTGCACAAAGCAGAACAGAAGTCATGTTCTTCTGAAAAGTAAATGAACTGCTACCAAACATATATAAAAAGAGAGAAAACATGTTTATAATCTCAGCTAACCACATTTGGGACAATGGCAAATGCAGTTAAGTGGAAACCTGGAAAAGTTCCTGTTAACTAGATAGCTTGCTGAAGAACAATCCTTCAAAATTTATGAGTGTTCCAAGACTGGAGCATTTTCTGCTCCATCCTCGCTCAAATGTTTCTTTGGTAGTGATTTGAGCTTAGAGCTGCTTCTGACAGCTTGTTTAGAGAACAGTCATACCTGAACCTGAACCCTGAACCTGAAAAAGAGTTCTTTTCACCCTTTGTATTGTTTTTTTTTCCCTTTTCCCTCACGAGACAAATAATTTTCATCAGGAGCAAGAGGAGAGGAAGAGAGGAAAGCTATATGTGATCCAAAAAAAGCCAGTTTCTGTGCTATTTCATCTCTGATATGGGCTAAAAATTAGTATTGGTTCTCCTTTAATACTAGCTTCTAATAAATTAAATTTCAGTTATCTAACTGAATAAATTAATAAGTTAAATTAATAAATTAAATTTCAGTTATCCAACTGCATTACCTGAAAAAGAAAAAATCCAAATTAAGCACAAATATTTCTTTCCAATTTCTCTCTAAATAATTTAAACTTTAACAGAAATTCAATGTTGGTATCATCAATGGTGCCTCTTTGAAAACACATAGCTTCTTCTGTAATCTTCCAACAATTCTAGAAGTGAGATCTAGTACTGCAAGTTAAGTATTTTCTGTGCCATTTTAAGTGCTAGTTTTAGGGTCATGCTAAACAAAATAGCCTTACTCTTAATGTCAGTATAAATTAACACTGCTGGGCTTCCTTTCCAGGCAAGGGGTTTTTTTAGATTGTAATCAATTAAACCTAAGTGTGAGGAAGAACTTTGTAAAGATAAAAACTGAATGCTCTAAAAGGAAATAACTTGAACATGTTTCTAGACAATGGTGGGCGTTTCCATCTATAAACAGTTCTAAGTGTGTTTACAGGTAGTTCTAAATGCTCTAGCTCACTATTTTAATTTTTTCTTGAGGGAGATGAGGCCAGTATCAAATATCTAAGCCAAGGCTTACCAAGAGCTGCTCACACACTGAGTGACAGCCACAAGTTAAGAAAGAGGAATTAAAAAAATACACGCGAAGAATGGCAAAAACATAAGATATGCCTTAATTTTTTTTTAATTATTGAAATGATACTGGCAACTCTATAATGACTACTGATTTCAAACCTGTAAATATGGCTATGGAAAACTGAACAGGGTTAAAAGGTTTAACTTTCAAATAAAAATAATAAGCAGTTAGGGGTTTTCTGTTCTCTGACTTGGGAGTATTTTCTTAATACATTGAATGACAGATTTAAATACTCTATGTTGTTGAAAACAAGCTAGATAGATCAAAGTAGTACAGAAGAGTCATGTGTACAGCAAAAATATTTGGAGTTAGTTTGTGCCAGCAAGCCTTGCAAGGAAATAGAAGTTTGATAATAGAGTTTGATAGTACAAATCAGTCTTCATGTAAATCATGTATGAAATGAGATTCTGCCAAAACTGGGGAAACCCAGAAAATTTGTTCAGCTATTATACTGATGAGGGATAAAGAAACAGAAAAGTTTACTATATTCCAAAACTGTGACTACTTGAAGGAAATCTTCTGATGTAACACACGTTTTAATGCCTGTTGTGGTGAAAATCTGACAATAGAATCCAAACAAAGGATGACAAAAGACATTACAATTTATGACAAAATTCAGTCACTCCTTTTGAAGGATGAGACTGAGAACTATGGACTAGCTTCATTCATACAGGCCTGAGGATAAGAACTGCAGAAGGTCACTAGAAATAGCAGTTAAACACTTCAGCCATACCCCCCCAACTGCTCAGACAAAACGCCTGAGGATATTCTTAACAGGTTTGTTTCTTCTCCACTGATAATTCAGAGCTGTTCACCGGAATGACCCTGGTAAGTGAACTAGTAAATCAGATAAAAACTACTTAGCAGAAGTAACCTGGATTCCTCTTGATCTGTGATACTGAAAAGACACACTATAGAAGGAGATTTTGGTGGTGCAGCCTACTCATGTTTTTCAGTCCTGAAGCCAACTCCTGGTGTCGGATATCATCCTGAGTGATTCTGTATTCGAAACTTGTATCAGTACAACATCCATTTCAAGAACTCTTACTTCCATCCTATAAACTTCCATGTGTGGCTGTGAACACACGAAGCCCAAACTCCTCTCTAAATAACTGTAGCTACCCAAACCCCAAATTTTTTAGCTCAGAGTGGGAAGGCTACATGTAGAGTTCATGTCAGAATCAATGAAAAAGAAGCCCCCAGACTGTATTAAAAAGAAGTCCAGCTGCATTCAAGTAAACACTCTAATTGGCTAGAGAAAATTCATTACAAATTCAACACGTAATTTATAGGACTTTAGATGTCCTTCTGTAGAAATATATAAACTCATCATCAACTTTCCCCACAGTAAACAAACTTAGCTTCAACTACTTGGCTGAATAAAATTAATATACAGACTGTTCAGATGTCTGCATACTTTTCAAATAGATATTTTGATTGCAGGTATGGGCATGTGGACAAGAGACTTTCCTCACTATTCAATCCAACTCCAAGCTCTAAGATGCTTGGTAGTTATCCTAACTAGAGCTACAGGAATTTTTTGAAGGTGTACTTAAATAAACTATTTACTTCGATAAACATGGTCATTTAAAAAAGTATAACAAGATTATGACAAAGCTTGGTTAAGTCTGGCTTAATTGAGTCAGAAACTCTGTTATGTAAGGGGTATTTTGCTAGAACACAGTTTTGGCTGGGACAATGCAGCTAAGAGTAGCAGACTGCATTTGAACAGGTTCATGTCCTTCACGAATAAGAATGGAGGGGAAAAATCAGTTTAAGAATTAAAGAAAGCAGATGCTTTTTTTAAACAGACATCATGTAAGTTCCTACATTGGAAAGGGAGGCAGAATGTGACAAGTGACTAATCATCTACTTCAAAAGGCAGTAAAATTGCTGAGCTGCATAAGCAGATCTTATAATCTGGACAGATGAGGAAATTGTGCTATTTCTTCTGTACTCAAAACAATAAATCAAGCAGGGCAATGGGACTCATGGCAAAAACTTTGGGGATTTTTGAAACTAAAAAGAGTTAAGAAACAAAGAAATAGGAAGTTATCACCTCATGGCTACTACTACCAAAAACCTGTGGTAAAAAAAATCCAAAACCAACCCCAAACAAACAAAAAATCCCCACAACAAAACCAGGGTGGATTAAATTACCTGGAAGTCATCATAAGGGAACAGTAGCATCTCACGTAGAGGATCATTCAAAATTTGTGTTTTTCTCTGAACGATGACATTTTCATAGTCTATTGGCTCTATAAGCTTTGGTTTTGCCTACAAGAATAAAGAAAAAAGCAAAATTAATTCCAGTATATTGAGGGCAAATTACAATTGCTGACTTATTTTGGAAGTTACTCTTTAAAAGATTGGCAGAATTATATTGCATCTACATCAAAAACATACAGTATTCAAAATGCAGACTTTGTCATATTACACCATATGGGGAAGTGCAAGTGACAATTGGAGACAAGCATGCTGATTGCCTCAGAACTATTTCACAAAATCCAGTAAGCCACAGCTTACGAGCATAATTACATATGTATTCTCACTGCAAAAAAAAATATAAAAAAATAACTAGTCTCTTCTGTTGACAGTTGCCTCTGCTTGATACAGCCCAGAAAGCTCTGATCTGGGTTTAACAGGAATGCAAACAACCTTAGCTCAAAGACTGAGCTGTGTTTTAATTCAGCAGTAACCTGCAGCAGGGGCAGGCTAATTGACATTCCTCCTTCTTCATATTTTTTCAAAATTCCCATAGGCCATCTACTTCCCTCTTAATTGCACAAGTATTTCCTCAGTAACTGTGCATTGATTCCACATTAAAACCCCTTTCCACAGATGAGGCATTACAGCTGCCCCTGCACAATCAGACAGAGAAAAACCTGCACCCTGCCAAACATTCTGTTAAGTGGTCAGATGGCAAAGCAGGTTTAGACAGAGCTCTGAACAAGGCAGCTCTGCCTTGGAGTGTGCAAGCTAATGCAAAGGGGTTACAATCTAGCTTGAACTTTTTGCAACTAAAATTCAGCATTACAGTACCAGATATAAAATTACATTTTTTTACAAGCAGTAATTACAAGAGACTTTACAAACTATACTTCCTGGTATAGTGGTACCGATTTACAGGTAAGGTATATTAAAGATAATTGTAGCAGCAAGACCAGCTTCTGTCATCATTATAAGTAAAATGACAAGACAAACTTTATATATTGTTTTGTATAACTTATGACAATAACCCTCCAAATTCTAACTGTCCTACACAGAAAAAATATCTCTACCAGTTACTCCTGTTAATCACTAGTACATTAATAATATTCCTGAGAAACCCTACAGGTGTTTTCTTTGTCCAAAAGTGAATCAAATAAATTTGTTTTTCAAGGAACTAGGAAAGATTTGGTCAGAGAAAGTTACCAAAGTTTTCAGGCTTAGTCCACAGGCTACTCAAAAGCTACATGAGATTCCCTCATATATACCACACAGTAGTTTCATTGGCAAGAAAAATGTGGGAACATAACAGCTGAAGAGGCAAAAAAATGAGAAGTCTGGAAAAATCTACCAAAAATTATGAACAAAATGTGGCTTTAGTAAGAAAAATAGCTACCATTTACAATCACACAGGAAGGATTTACTAGAAGTTCATTAGCTATATAACAACATACTCAGCACAGACCAATACTTCTAAGAGCCACAATTATTATGTTGGTTTTGACATCTTTCTCCTCAGAAGAGATGAAGAAGGGCTGCTCAGTTCACTCCATAGTGTACACAATTTGAGAGCCTATCACCTGAACCCCAGCTACTGCTTCAAAGCCAAGAACTAATGTCAGTGTCCATCAGAACTGGCTTACTTCATGCACATGTCCCCATCTGTAGCTGAAATGGTTGGACAATTTAGCTCAGAAAAGCATAAGGCAAACACAAACTAAGAAAAGATTACATTTTCTCTACTGTACTAATTACACAAAATATTTTGGCTGCAAGTTTGTGTTCAGACTGCTGCAGTGAATCCCAAGCTAATGAAATTATGTGCTCTACACTTCCTTAACACCTTGTCCACCCAACTATTTGAAACATTTCCTACATACTGACACTGCAAAATTACCCCTTCACAAAATTTCAGGTTGAGTAGCCCCATCCTAAGGGATTGTCATAACCAGTTCTGATTCCAAATAAATTGCAGTAACTTCACCTCTTCCAACTCTTCACTAAGGAGATAACTGTCCATTAGAAATTTTCCTACTTAAGCACAGAGACAGAGAAAACAGAATACAAAGAGCAATTTCAAGCTTTACTGGTCTATAAATGAAGCACAAGGTAACACATCAGGCAGAAAACAAAAGACCCTTTGCTCACCTTTCTCTCACTTTCAGCGGAATAGGTCTCTCTCTACCTATCCAGGCAAGCAAGATGCCCTCCTGCCAACCACAGAGCTTGAGCTCTTATGCAATACACTCTTTCTTAAGTTAAAGCAAGGTTTAGAGATTACTAGAGTAACCTGGCTCTGTCACTCCGTTTGGTCAAGTTTGCTTTTCTCGTGACCATTCCCTCTCAAGTGTTTGTCATGAGAAATTATACACAACATGCTGCAGCGACAGGTCGGTTTGAGAGTAGTGCAGGATGACTGACCTTTAGGAGAAACAAAAATAAATACTGCAAATTAAACTGTGCCTGAAAAATGACGTTCAGAGAAGGACCATTTGATTTGTGTATACAATCAGTCTCTGCAATTAGCTTAAATGGTTTGGCTTCACAATTGGCTTAAACTAATTAAAAGCAGGGCTGCCACTAGAAGGATCCTTCACCTCTCTCGTGGCACGTTTCTGAGCCTTCTCACACTAAGACCAGCAACTGAGCCAGAGCTTTTGTGACAGATTAGGAGGTGATCTGGCTTGAGAGAGTTCCTTCCAAGCAGGGGCCTTCCACCAGAGTCTGACTGTGCCTGAAATGCTGATCAGATGGCCGTGTGACCACTTGTGGCAATTGGGGGAGCTTTTCAAAGGAAAGAATAAATACCTGCATGGTCAATATTGTCAGAAAGCTCATATACCAGGACATCTACTGTCTGAACTAGCAAATGGTTAGAACACAGCCTCAATTCCACAGCTTGGTAGCAAGAGAAAGCCGTCATCTCGAATGGGTAATGGATTTTTACACGGTGCTGCACATGATCAGCACTCTCATCCACTTCTCCCTGGTGCTGAAGAGCTATCTCCATTAATTCTCTTGGGAAGGTGATAGGTGAAGACCGGAATAAAGTCCAGTCCAGTTAGTTCTGGCTTCTATCATTTACCAGCAAAATCAGAGGAAAAGGATTACTTTTAAAGACAATGCAATTAAAATTATTTCATGGGCATGCAAACACACACACACACCTGTCTAGCACAGCTAATTCAAAACCCAAAAATGCAGCTTTAAAAATCATCCAATTCATTGCAAATGCCTCTCTCTGCCCTGTAGTCACAAAACTGGCTCATCACAACTATAAAGTTTATGAAAAGGAATATTAAAAGAATATAAATTTTGCTTTCCTTTTGTTTGCATGCTGTAAACACAAGACTAAAATAAAGAATCCCCCCTCATGAGAAGCTTTTAAAGAATCTAAAGCTTACTGCAGCTGAGATCTTAAATACAGACCTCTCCTATTTAATCAGTAAGGTACCTGATTTGCAGATATATAATTTATGTAAAAATTAATGAAGGATTTGCTTCCTCATTTCTCCTAAATGCTACTCATTTCTTTCTTAGTCATTTGTCAGATTCAAAAGGAAGAGGATGTTTTATCAGTTTAGTCCAGATACGAAAAAAGAAAACAATAAACAACACACTGATACTGGCATTTAGCCAGACAAAAAACAGCGTGAGGAAGCAGATTCTCTCTCAGGCTCTTCTACATTAAAAAAAAAAAAAAAAAAAAAAACACAAAAAAACCCAAAAAACCTGGTCCATTATTTCATGTAATAGAAAATATGCTGGGTAGTTACAGGATCATTAAATATGATTTAGGGACCAGCTGACACAGATAAAACTCAGCCCAGTCAAAACTGCAACATTAAGTTTATAGGCACTAAAATCAGTTCTTCCAATAAGGATTAATTCTCCTATTAATCTACAGCCAACAACATTTTTATTTCTGTAATCTAGGAAAATGCTAAGAGCATAGGGGTTCATGGCTGGTCCTGAGCCATCCAGTGCCATATTTGTTGAAAGATAAAAGAACAAATTTTCTGCTGCACCACTTTGGGTTTTGCCCAAGTATTATAAGCATGGAAACTCATCAGAAATAAGAAATATTTCAAAACACCAGTCATGACACCCACACAGGAAGCATTTTAATCTGTTAGAATACAGTTTATATATTTGGACAAGCAGTGTCAAAATTCATCAGGTAAAATAAATTTTAAGCTAAGAATTCAATGATTGCCTAAATTACATATTACAGAAAAAAAACCACAATACAGCATGCTTAAGTTGAGACAATTGTTATTGTCCAATTCTCTTCTCAGAAAACAAAAGATGGTAAGGCTAAGCACACTGAATATTGTTAGCCTCCTGCTACAAAACACTATTTACCTTATAAAAGCATGACTGGCTTATACACCTGCAAATTAATGAGTTCCCATAAGGAGTAAAACAGAGCTACAGGCACTATCAGGAAGCAGCATACAAACAGATGAATAGGTATTATGTATTTCTTAATAGTGGCCTAAGGAAAGCCACTGTGGACATACAATAAGATTATTTAATACTAAACATGGGTAACAGCTCCATGTATCTTACTGTCCCACAATAAACATAAAATAAATTGTCCAGGTTGGGGTTTTAAAAATTAATTCAAGAAATTATTTGTATCCTAGAGCTTACTTTTAACTATTACATTTTCTACTGCCAGCAAGTTTCCAAGCAGAAAGATGACCTCCAAAAGATCCAATTTCCCAGAAACATCATCTGTTTTGATAAGCAGTTACTACTCATGACTATCAAAATGCAGCTGGACAGCAGGCATATTCATCCAGTAACTTCCACAACAGCTAGCAAAACAGCAGCTCATCCCAAGCAGGGTTTTGAGGCACCACCTGGAAAATCTAAATGCTTTTTCCATGGGCTCTCCTTGCTTGTTAACCTCAAGAGCAAAGTTATGACACGATGTAATTCAAATCCCAGGGACACAAGAGAGCACACATACTGACATACTGGCACTGAGAGCAGCAGACGACTTTCTGTGAACCCACCCACCCAACCAGGAAAAGTTAATTCAGGCACAGCACTCAATCAAATAATATTGTTTTCAATAACACATGGGATGCTTACATACCCAGATCCCTCAATGCTCCAACAGACTCTCAGCGAACTACATTTAAAAAAATTAAATGAATATGACATAAATTAATACAACAAAAAACCTGTTGTTTCCTGACAGCCGATTCTATCTCATCTTTATAAAGAATGCTTAAATTGAGTGCTAGGCAAAGCACATCATATTTGGACTAAAGGAATAATACATCCACACTTGAAAGAATGTTTTAGACAACAGTCAATGAGAAGTATTACTAGAGCAAACCAGAAGCCTACTGTTCCATATGCTTTTGAAGAATGTTATCTAATGTAATTACGAGGTTTTTAACCCAGGAAACAAGAAATTCTGCTGTTTAGAATTTGTTAGAGCAACTAGCAACCTTTTCAGTCTTAGTTATCACCTTACTGCACCCTGCACCAGTGACAGGGTACCTACCTTCACTGTGCCAATAAAAATGTAGTGCAACATCACAGCCCAGTGAAATAAAAATGGACCCAAATGTCAATGTCAAATGAAACATATCACCTTACTTTTTGCTTTGTGTCTGGCAGCACACTTGCTACAGGTTACTTGCACCATTTCATCTAGCTTTCCTCAATAATTAGACAAAAGGGATCTATAATTATGCTGTATATACACTTGTGTATATATATAAACAGATTAATACCAAAATGACAACTGAAATGACAGTGAAGGCATTTTTAATGTGAAATATGCAAAACTTAAATGTTCTTCCTTTTAAATACTGCCCTTTGTGTTGAATGCATGCAGTTTATCCAAAAATGAAAAAATGAGAGCAAACACTGGAGGTATATTATTCCATGAACATTAAATTAAGTAGTATTTGAAAAACTGTAAGAAGGTACTTAATAAATGGTGATAAGTAAACATGGTATTGTTTTATACCTTTTTTTCTTCTTAAATAAGTACATGTGCCTTGCTGATTAGCTGCAGCACTCCAAGTATCTGCAGAAACACTAATATCCTCTCTGAGTATTCATGCGGGAATAAAAACAATTCTAAATAAAGTTAAACATTCCAAAGGCAGGAAAGCACACACAAGATTAGCTCATATTGTACTGATGAAAATCTGGACCAGAAATCAGAACACACCCATCCAAAAAAAGCCCACATTTTACTAACAACTCTCTGAATGGAACAAAACTAAAAAAAACAGTGACAAGGAAAAGAAAGTTTGTCTTACTAGCACACATGTAACTTTCAGTTATATACAATAACAATTCCCAAAAAGTTACAGATGAGTATTACTAAATACAGATGGCCAAAATGTTTTAGTTCAATTCTTTAATACATAGTGTGAAGCTCAAATAAGAGGGAGGGGCGTCACTACAATTTGAGGATCACCCCACTAACTTCAACTACAGGCAGACAAATAAAGAGAGGACCATCAGCAGCCGCAATTAAGCATGAAGTAATACTAAATGAAGTTGAAATTTTAGCAAGAACTATCAAAGTACTTCTACTTTCTACTGATGTGTAAGTACTAATTTACCAGTCCTCCTCTGAAGAGAGTTGGTGGATTCATTACAGCTCACTTATTATGTTCTCTTACTATTAAAATTCCAACAGAACTAAGTGTCTAGCAGTGTGTCAGACAAAATATTTCTTACTTGACTATTTCCCCCACATACAGAAAATTTCCCTTTTCCTTCACTGGAAGATATTTTAAAACTTTAAATTCCTAAATAATGTGCACTGAAATAATTGAAAAATAAGTCCTTTAACAGATAGCTAGATAGATACTTTAACAGAAGTAGTCATTAATTATTTAGATAGTTCTTTGATCATTTAAGTAAAATTTAACTGTTAAATAAACACTTCAGGAAGTTCAAAGATGCATTAATCGGAAGATATGCTGGGCAATTAAAAAGCAGAGGTGCTAGAAAGAGTTTTAAAGCCTATGTAGTTTTCAGGCTAGGCTCAAAGAGCTGTATAAATATGCTAGACAGAAGAGACTGAAAAGCAGCTAGTCTGAAAGCCAAATCCCAGAGTCACACTCAAAGAGACCCAAGGATCTGGTAAATTAGAACAGCAAAAATCAATTTAAAAGGCAGACAGAGAATCAAACCTAAATCTTAAACACAAATTATTCACAAGTAAGAATGCTGGAACTTCTCATCAGCATCAGATTAAGAAGTTTTTCATAGACAGAACTGGAATTATTAAAGGGACAAGACAGCTTGTTTAAAGAATTCTTACCAGCACAACCACAGGATTCTCCACTTGCACTTCACAAGGACCTGCATCCTTGCCCTTCTGTGGAGAGTCTACATTAAGCTCTTTCTTAGGATTTCTGTTTGTTCTTGCCTGCATTCTTTCATTGAAAATAGAGACAGCAGCAAAACTGTATGCTTTTTGGCATCGAAGTAATTGACATGCCAGAGATCCAGTGAAAACAAAAGCTTTTTCCCTGGCACGAGCAGCACAAAGAACAAACTAGCCTAACTTCTCAGCTGCAGTTTGCTAAATCTGTTATGGTGGGAATGCATGACAGACAAAGGCCAGCCCCTAAGCATGCTGTACTCCTCTGGGGAAGGAAAGAAAAAAAAAAGGTGGATCCATTTTAACGCCTTAAGGTTACAAGCCAAACACAAAAGAGAATGTGCATATCTAAAATTACTATGTAAAAGAGACTGAGTCTTTTATAGCACGTATAAAATCAAGGCTTCAATAATTCAAAGATAGTTTTAGTATAAGAATTAATTGTTGTCACTAATTGTCAACTGTGTCTTTTAAAACCCTAAGTATTGTGCTTTTTAATTTTTTTTTGCATTAATGTCACTTACTCAGGTGCTATCAACAATCTGCCACTAACCAAGGAAATTCTCCATGATCAATGCCCTGAAAAGACAACGCTGCTCTTTTTTGGGGGTAGAGTGGGCATGACCTTTTTTATCTTAGTGCTAAATCCATATTAAAAGTTTTGCTTAATACCAAATTGCCTTCACAGTAAAAATCTTACATACTCTACAAAGATGCTAACTCAAAATACAATTCAAAAAACTTAACTCCTCAACTACCAGTATCCCTCTGCCTCTTCCCTCTCTTCAGCCAGTTAGCTCACTCCTGTATTGCACATTATTTGTGCTCATTCCTCACTCCCCACTTCAACACTGCAGGTGTCTATGACTGATCAGGATCCAAAAACACAGAGAAGACAATGCAACGAAATCTTCACACATTTTGAGAGAAGAACTTCTCAAACCTCGAGCAGCCATGAAGAGCAGCCAGCCATCACTTGCTGCCTTTGGCCAGTACAAAACCCTGCAGGGTTGTCAGCCTTGTCTTGTGAACAGCTTGCAGAAGTGTCTCTTGGCCTCAAGATATTCAGGCTACAACAGTGCTCAGTGGTTGCTCTCTTCATTCCCGTCCTTAATTACAACATAAACTTAAATCATGCTTCAACTTTGCTTTTTTAACCCAACCTACTCTCTTACCATACCACTACTTACAGACACTGCTCAGCATGCACAGCCAGTGGCAAAATAAGAAGCAGCAATATTATTGGAATCATTTCTGTGCAATTGCAAAGCAATTTTGCATGCAACCTAGCTGACATTTTTGGAAATTGTTAAGGTTTGACTACTCCAGCTTCCTCACGCAGTAGTTTTACCTGAATTACTCCTAGACAAAAAACAAAAAACAAAAAAAAAAAAAAACAAACAAAAAAAAAAAAAAAAAAAAAAAAGGTGAACTGTGATGAGCAGTTTTCTCCAGGTTTTGAGAGGAACACTTTGGTTTTCCTTTTGTTTCTTTTCAACCCTAATGAGTTGCAACCTCCAAGTTCACAAACCTCAGTAGCTGTATTTACCAAGCAAAAATACATCTGAGAGAAAATTCAACTCCCCAGAGAAACACATCCTATTTTAGACTCTCTGTCTACTAAGGAACCAGACAGCTGTAGAAACTAAGCCACCACCTTCATTCAGTTCTCTTGGGACAGTTAGTTATCTCCCTTCAATATAATTCAAATTCTAAATTTAACTTGGCATGAGCTTTTACCTAGTCTCTAAGAGAAGAGAAAGTCACCCTAAACTGCAGAAAGCAGATGAAGTTGTGGAGAAACACAAATAACCTCCTTTACTGCTAGTATTTTCAAGAAGGTACAACTTGAGGCAAAGGCTTCTTATTCTTCAGACCTAACATAAGACATTGATATCCTTTTCTCTTCCCCTTCTCTCTACTCTCACACTTACGTAACATACTCCTATTTCAGCCTGCACTCATGAAACTGAGTCTGAACAAGAGTTTGCCCATCCCATCCACAATGCAAGTACATTTCTAAGGAGTGAACTGGAAGAAATAATAACATTTTAGTCCAGACAAAAATTATTTACTATGTTTCTGACTTTTTCTCTAGGAAATACAAGTTCAATCCACAGACTTCTTAAGCTGCCTCTCTCATACTGAGAAACCAAACTCCAGAAAACAGTACTTCATGAAGCTTCATTAAGAGTTAAGAAGGAAACCAGCAGTTTAGTCAAATTTACAAAACAGATCTTCCTGTGTAAAGCAAGGTAGACAATAGTTCAGGAACATTCAGTTACACTTTTTATTTTGCACCAGCCCCCTTTGTTTTCAGAGAACGGAAGCACAGAACAGCTTAGACTAAATTACACCATTACGTGAGGATGCAGCTGCCAAACAGGAATTTGTTTCATTGAGATGGTCTGCAATTATACTTAACTGCACCAGAAATGCACAACCTTATTATGCAAGAGGCATTTGTGAACACTCATAATAAGAAAGACACTAATAAAGACTTAAAAATTATATACATTGTAAATAGTATTTCTTCTGCTTAATTTAACAAAGGATTCTTCTTCTAAATGGCAACATTATTTTACCCTGGTCAGGTACTTCTCCTGAATGCATCTGGATTACTTTAATTCAATATAAATGTGATTTTTTTTTCCCCTGCCATTCTTCCTATTCTTCTCAAAACGTGATGAGGGACAAAACCAAAGCCAACAGGCTAACATTTTTATAACATTACTTTAACAATATAGAAGCAATTTTTCCTTACAAATGACTAATGTAATTTCTAGCTTGTGTTTCACTCACAGATAGATCATTAGAAGAGGTTCTTTCATTTAACAGAAACGGAAGTGTGAAGCAGTACCTCTGGAACTGTATCCTGCATGAAACAGACCTTAACTGCCAAACTGATGAGCACTTTCAGCATTTATTTTCTGCTGAGGACTAAGTGATTACCTCAAGAATTTAATTAATTTAAAAATACTTAGAGGAAAAAACAAACAAACAAACAAACAAAAAACCACAGCAAAAATATCAAAGCAAACCAAACAAGCAAAATCCCAAGAGATATTGTTTATCCAGACACATCACACAGTCAAAATACTTAAGCTACTTTAATAAAGTAGTGCATTGAAACAATTTACCAGTAACACATTAAAATTCAAAAAGCGAAAGATTAAAACCAGAACTTTAAGACATGATGAAACTTTCATCATCTTGTTACATAGTTTTAACCTCCTTAACTGCAATTAAAAAAAAAATTAAGTACTCAATTTGTTGCAGCAATCAGTTAGTTACCTCAATAAGGATCAACAGAAATCCAGGAAAAAAATGCACACACAAAAATGTTACTGTACAAAAGCTGACTGCATTTCTAACACGGCTCCCAGAAGTGCGGGAAATTACCAGCTAGAGACCTATCTGCAAAATAACTCACATTATTATAGAAACAATGCAATTCATCTTTTTACAAACATAGTGGCTTGAAGGACTTCACCTGGTACTTTTATCAACAGTGCTAGTTTTCACACCACTGTCAACAGTCAAACAAAGATTTGGCTCCCATCTTGCATCATATACTCCTAAGGAACAGCCTAAGTAATTACAAAATTACATAGGTACAAAGTTCTCAGTATTTCTGGCAGACCCCAGTGATTCATCCAGACAATTTCTGCCCAAAAGACAAATTCCTCACATACACTACCTTATTCTTTCAAATCACTTTTCACTTCAAGAACTTGTTTATCTAATCACAATATCACATAATAAAAAGCAAGTTATGGTAAGGGAACGGGCAGTATATGAGAATTTCCTTTGAACTTTAATGGAAGAAAAGATGACTATCCAGCCTCCCTGTAGAAACAACCTAAAATCTGACTCGTTTGGTTTGATGGCCCTTCTTTTACTTCAAGTCCCACTTAAAGTCTGCATCAAGTTCACTAAACTTACTAGCTATAACTACAGCTATCAAACTTGCCTCTGTAAGCTGTTCTAGGGAAAAAAAACTGTCTTTAAACTATAGCAGCTGGGAGGGGAGCAAGAGAAGGAGGAGTAGTATTACTGTAGGTTTGCATGTCCGGTATGTTGGAAAAGAGAAGGATTTGATATTATTTGCTAAAGCCCTACACCTGTTCTCTGCTCTGTGGCTACACACTCTACTTAGTGACTAAATTCCCACACCAATGTATAGGTCTGTATTACCACTCAAGAAACTGGAATAAAAAATCCTTTCATTTAGTAGCAGTGTAAAGTTAAAGGATTCTTTCAGTGAGTGTCTCTATTGGATCCATAGTACACAAAGCAACTCATAGCATCTCATAAAAAATAATTCAAAAACAAGAAGGATGGATAACTGGAGGGGGGTTGATGCCTTGTTTTACTAGGGCTTTGGGGGTTGGGTTTTTTTGGTTGGTTGGTTGGTTTTTGGTTTGGGCTGGATTTTTAAGGCAGTGGCTCATCTGAAAATATGGACCCACTTTAGCAGAGTGACAAGGACCATTAAAAGCCAGTACTTCTTGCTCTTGTCTGTATTAGTACAAGATATTCCAGCACTGCCCTCCCACACTTGGCAGCCTGCCTTGCAGCTGTATTCAAGGCTAACATTTCACAAGTCGCTGGAAGATTCAGTGTAGCAGCTATACATATCTTAACGCTGCCAAGTTTCATAAGTGACCAGAAGATAAGGGCTTCCCTGGAAGAACATATTCACAAGTTCAAGAAAAAAGCTGATAGCAGATGGAATGCAGCATGCAATTCACCTGGCAATTGCCTGCCGTGCTACACTCAGATGAAACAGAAACTCAGGAAAGATAGCAGGAAAGATACTCATACAAAACTCAGTAAGACTCCTTCTATGGCAAACACCACAAATGTGTAATTTGTAGTCCCACCATTAAGGAGAACATTCTCAACTGGAGACAGGGATGAGAAAAGGAAATGTGTTAAGACACAGATATAAGTGTGCTACACATTATGCAACTTCTCATGTTCACTTTCTTTGGCAAAGCAAGAAATAAGCCTATTTTGTAACAGAGAGAACAACAAAGAGTTAGAGATACCTCTTTGCAGAGGAATCTCTAAATCGTATGAATGATACAATCTTAAATTTTGCATTGCAGGTAAAATAACTCTCAAAACACTATTTTTAGGGAGAGAGTTAAGTAGCCTGGATAGGACAGAGATGCTGAGATACTACACAGAAGAGATCTCAATCATGAGTAGGCTGCATCAATGAAAAAAGATAACACCAATGTATAGGTCTGTATTACCACTCAAGAAACTGGAATAAAAAAACCTTTCATTTAGTAGCAGTGTAAAGTTAAAGGATTCTTTCAGTGAGTGTCTCTATTGGATCCATAGCACACAAAGCATTTTTTAAAAGCTTTATTTCACAGAATAAGGATTTGGCTAAAGTTGTCAACACAAGCATGGCACATCTCATTATACAGTAGCTTATTTTGGACACTTACACTGTGACAAATAAAAACCAAAACAAGTGTAAAATCACAGCAGAGCTAAACAAAATACAGATTAACTTTTGTCCATGTCACACATCTGCATACCGTCATCTATGAAGTATCAACCTGTGATGCAATTAATTTCATACCATCTTAGTAGGAATCTGGTTTAGGGCAAAACTGGACTTCCTTAAGGCTCCAGGGAAAAAAAAAAAGAAAACAAAACAGTAGAGTTTAGTATAGAAGACTTCAAGACTAAAACTGCACTTCTGAATTAACTATGGTTCTGACATACGGCCTTACAGACAGGACATACACGAGCAGACTGACTGTGAGAACAGTACTGGATGGCTTTTTTCCTAACTGGACAGGACCTTATGACACTCAGAAACCAACAGGACAGAACAGACACAAAAAAAAGTGGATCAAACTCCCAAGGCTGAAGATGCCTCAAATGGAAGTAGTTCTGTGCCAAGCAAGCCTGGGGAGGAGGCAGGGGGGTCCTACCCACTGTGTAGCACCAATCCTACATGACTTTTTCCAAGAACAATTTGCTCCTAGAAGAGAACGTTAATTCACCTTTCTCCTTGGGCTGATGTAAGAATACACTTTTTTTTGCCTCTCAACTGAAATGCAGAAGTGTCTCAGATTTCTCACTAGAGAGTTTTAAGAACATTGCAAGTTTTTTTTGGTTTTTTTTGGTTGGTTGGTTGGTTGGTTGGGGTTTTTTTGTTTTTTTTTTTTTTTTTGCTGGGTGGCTCCCAGCTTTGGGTCCACAGCACAAGACCCACTTGTTGAGTGGGTCCAGAGGAGGGCCACAGTGCTGAAGCCCCTTTCTGACATGCTTAGAGAGCTTGGATTGTTCAGCCTGGAGAAGGCTCCAGAGAGACCTTAGAGCAGCCCCCCAGTACCTAAAGGGAGCCAATGACAGAGCTGGAGAGGGACTTTCTACAAGAGCCTGTAGTGATAGGACAAGGGGGAACGTGTTTTAAACTGGAGGGTAGGCTTAGATGAGGTCTTAGCAAGAAATTCACTAGTGTGAGGGTGGTGAGGCACTGGCACAGGCTTTCCCAACAAGTTTGGATGCTCCATGCCTGGAGGTGTTCGAGGCCAGGTTGGATGGGGCTCCGAACAACCTGCTAGTGGAAGGTGTCTCTTCCAAATCAAACAAGTCCATGATTCTATGATTTACTTCAATTGCATTTTATTTCATGACAGAATAGGGTACCTACATCTACAGATGAGTCAAATAAGAACTTCAGACTGCTCCTGAAGCAGGTGGATAGAAGAGCAGAGATGTCAACTCCTTTCCATATGCTCATTAAGTCTAGACTCTAGTCTTAAAAGCCCTACCTGGGCAGCTTCTCCACCACAGAAGTCTTCTTATTCCTTAAATCTATATAAAACTTTACAGGGGGGTTTCAGGAGTTCTTTTTAATGAGGTTTTTAGGATGGCTTAGGGTTTTTTTGGGAGGGTTGAGTTTTTTTGGTTGCTTTTTGTTTGGCTTTTTTTTTTGTTTGTTGATGGGGTTGTGGTTTTTGGGATTTTTTTTAGCTCCACACATTTTGACTTCTCTCAGCACAAGATACCCTTCTGCTACATTCAAAGGGAACATGTTTTCCACCTGGATGTAAACTGGTGCCATATTTTTGGGTCGGATATCTTTCTGTGCTAGTCCAACATATATTGTCACAGATGACCAACGGTTTACGCATGTAGACTTGACCAACTATCCTGATTTTATCCCCAGGCCTAAAGATTTTTTTTCCTGAAGATACAATGCTTAATCTTATTTTCTGCATGCCAGTGTACTGAGTGCCTGCCAACCTGTTTCTGATAGTCCTCTCATGCATCTTTCAAGGGCATGTATTTGATGTAGGTACTACGCGCTTGGTGAATATGTGCTGCAATTTCTCCTGCTAAGAGGGCAGAGGGATATGAGGAGATGGACATTTGAACATTCTTCCCAAAGGAATCTAATGAAAGGTCAAAACAAAATAAATCTACAGAAACCATCAGGAGATTTAGCCAAAACTACAAGTCAGCACATCAGACGCCAGGTTTTCATTCAGCCAGAGCAGTAAGATGAAAGGAGATAAAAGAAATGCTCTAATTCAAGTGACCCATGGCACAGTTAGATGCTGTACTCATACATATCTGCTTCTTCCTCATTAAGAGACCTAAAGAAGCCTAATGCTCCCGTTGCTGATGAATAAAAGCCACTCGTAATACAGTTACAAGTTGAAGCGAGTTATGGGAGTGTAACAACAGACTAACCCATACAAATTGTCTGCACACCACTACAGAATTGCTGCATAAGCTGTTTGAGCATACTAAAATAAAACAACTTCCACTTACTCAGCACAATAACTTCCTTAGAACGCTCTCCTTTTTTATATTTCTACTAAACCTTTCTACCTCATACAAACAAGTTCATATTAATTTGCAAATTCAGACAGGAAGAACATACCTTAATACAAGCTGTTGAGTAAATGAAGGCTTTAAGGTTTATTTAAAACACAACACATATTAAATTAAGGAGAATATTTTTTAAAAAATTATACATATATAGTTTATGTTGAAATCAAAATGTCTGCAACTTGAATGTCTTCTGTGGAGTTATTTCCAGAATGATGTAGCTCACTGCTGTCATTAGCCAATCTTCCCACATGCCCAGACTTTGGTGTATGTTAAAGATGTCACAGTTTATTAATAAACCAAATGACTCATGAGCAGCACAGGAAAAGCAGTCACCAAAAAACTCAGGAACACCTAATGATGACGCTGCTGTCAAGTCAACTGGTGACAGACTAAGACACTGCAGCTACTAAAATGTAGCAGGTTCTGTTTCTAGCCAACACCTAAATCTACCCTATTAAAAGCTATACACGTACTATTTCAAAACGCCCCACATTTCTTCTCAGAAATTGTGTAAGTGCAATTCAAGTAACAGGTATTTTCCACATCAGGCATAACAAATTTAAAGACTACTTAAAATTATTAGGCCCCATCTTGCACAAGCTACAGCTATCATACTACTTTAAGTACATTTATCAAACTACGAGGTTCTAAAGCTTAATGAGAGAAATGGCAGCACTGAATGGGCCATTAGAAACAAACTGAGCAGAAAGCACTTCAAGCATGGAAGAAAAGGAGTTGTTTTCTGCAATTTTCAGACAAATACATATAAAAATGTTAATGACCTTCAGCCTAGTCTGTCTCACTTCAGAATTTTCTAGCTCTTCCAGGTGCTGGTAGCTCACTCACCCCAGCTTCTTCCATCACTGAATACTTCAAGGGACTTTTTAGCAAGCCTCAAACTTTTTAAATTTTGCTAGTTCTATTATCACCACATCACTCACCCTTGCTCATTTCCCACCTTTGTCAACCACCCAAAACAGCTGTTTAGGACCTAACTTGTACATTAACATTTGACTCTGAGATAATGTTTACTTATACAGTGATAACAAAAAATAAAATTTAAAAAAGAATTTGAATATAAAAAGAAATAATGTGCAATATAATTCTGAAAATTAACTTCTAAAAAATCACAATAAAATTAGGACAAATTAAGTAAAGTAGGTAAGCATCCAAGCTAGTGTTCTGAAACTATATCCTGTAACTTACTACAGAATTAAGCACATTAAAATGTTTTCTCAATACTTGTCAAAAATAAAAATGCCCAAGATGAGCATTTGGGGAAAATACAATTTCATTAATTTTGATGTAACTTTCAACAGCATCTCAAACTAAATGTATAATCTTTTATTAAAATAAAGATCCTCATCCATGTGAACCTAAAGATCTATGAGATCCCGTGTTCTAAGCAATACAAACTGACAGGTTAGAAATGTTCCTGAAGCTAAGATATAGCACTTTCATTGCAAGTTTGAATGACATGAGATGGACAGAAATAAACTGTACCCCTGAGAAGACATTCTCACATAGGCTTTATTTCATCTTTCCCTCACGCAATCAAAAGAGAAGGCCCTCTTAAGATAAAACTGTATTAACCTCCTGACATCTGGACTAAAGAGTAAATACGGAAAACATATGCTAAATCAACTGCCCACCTCCTTACTCTCTTCTCAGAGGAGGTGATTTTTCCTTCAAGGGAAGCTACTTCCTGAGAGTTTCCTATCCACTGGAAATTCTCAGATTTTCAACACTGATTTTAAAAAAGGATCAAAGTGTCGTTAAATGAAAGGACTCCCTGAAATTCACTGTTTCTTATGTTTCAACAACAGCTCTGTATCAGGAGATATTTGATCCCAAGTGGCTAAATAGACCTGATAGGAGGTACAGCCAAATAGGCTAAGCTGAGACATTGCAGCTCAGGTATGTGTTACAGCACAGACAAAGATGTGAAACCACACACCTACTTGTATCTGTTGCAACCATCACCAAAATAAAAAACAACACAAGCAAGTGACACTGCTTTTTGTGTCACTCTTTTGGTCATGGTCTTACAGGTTCTCTCCAGAGATGAGATGCCTGGAGCCTTCACCTCAATGCACAGCTTCTCGGTGAGGAGCAACATATTTCTCCCCCTGAAAGCCACCACTTAGGAAGTGAAAGAGCTAGACAAGCTAGCTTTCATAGCAAAGAGTACAGACATCATGTAATTTAAGAGATATAGAAGTCTTAGATACTTCTATGAGTTCCATAAAATCACTTGTCACTGTTGCCAGGATTGCAGTCCTTCCCTGTCTTCCCATTCTTCAGAGAATCCCACTTCCCAATCTTCAGGGCTAAGTCTGTAGCAACTGCTCCCCAGCCTCAGACAACACCTAAGAAAGCAATAGCCAGTGCCAATTCTGATTATCAAGAGCATGACCTTTAAACAAAGTCCTGCTTTTTTCTTGTAAAACCTTGACTTTTATTCTTATGGACAACACTGGTCCTGTACAATGAACAGGAAGTCATTCTGACCCCTTGATTCCGCACACTCCTCCCTACTAACCTTAAGGTATTTTTCCCAGGAAAATATCTTATCTTAAATCCACTACTTCCAGTTGAACCAAGCTAAGAAAGCAATACAGGATTTTTTTTTAAAAAAAATCATTATTTAAAAGCATCCAGACAGTTTGGAGTCAGAAAAAAATCCAACCCCCTAATGTGGAACTTCAGTTGCAAATGGCAGATTAAGCACATTTTGTGCTTAATCTTGCCAGTTTGCACCAATTCTGTAGGACTAAATTAAAGAAAAATTATTGCTGGAACAGTACCATGTGAAACAAAGAAGAAATATATACAAAAAAAAATTCACTGCATACTCCAAGTTACAGTACGTCATATTACATTTAAAAAAGGAAGTATTTCTTCATTCACTTGCCTAACTATATGTAGAATTCCAGGCCAGTAAGTGTGTCAGGTCTTAAATTCAATGGGTTACCAAAGTTATTGAAAGTATTCATTACACAGAATTTAACAAATTTCTAACAATTTCTGTATGAGGCTAACTTAAAAATGGCTAACAGTGTAAAAAGCCTTCTAATACCCAGAGGAAGCCATTTTATTTGTAATATCAAACCATATTAAGCAAATGCAATGCTGTCATGAAGGGTAATATACATATATAAGTTATTTTAAGCATCTGAAGACAGTTCAGATTATTCTGTGTTCTCTCCTAGAAGCTTGTGTGTGTATTCATGTAGAGAAATATATATATGTGTGTGCATACATATGCACACATGCATATAGACAGATTCACACATATGTGCAACTACACACCTCTTTTCTCCCTTAAATTTCAGTTCAGGAAAAAAAAAAAGGACCTAAACAGCACAAAGGCAACAAAAGCTTTATGAAATTTCTAGAGACTTTCCATAGCTGCAATTGCACAGCATGGGTATGCCAGCAAGATAACAACCTCAAAATCTGTCCAGCTATTTCAGTGTACCACGCCCCTCTTATCCCAACTACTGAGCCAGTGACAAAGCAATTAGCAAGTAAACTCAAATTGTTTTGAATTAATATTTAAATCCTTAACTAGCCCAATTGCAAAGCAAGCTATGCACATTAGTTAGGTCTTGCAATTCCACCCCCTCAAGCCCCAATGCAATACACCTGACGCAAAAACACGTCAGTAACCTGTGGGGTATAAAGATCACAGTCTCACTTTAAAGCCTGGTTTCTTTACATCAGGAAATACCTAAAAAGCCTTTGAGAGCAAAACATTCTGGAAACATTTAACCATTTTTTTTTTTTCTTCTAGAATGCTCCTGTATCCCTTTCAGTAAGTTAAACAGAAATAGAACAGTTAAACGGTTTCAGAGATAAAAAAATACACTCAAATCCATAAGAAAAAAATAAACCTTAAATGCTGGGTTACTGTTTCCTCAACAATGCCTTCCTTAGTTTTTTCAAATAACATAATCATCAGTTGTTCCTCAGTCCAAGTGCCAAATACATTCCAAGAGTATGTTTAGAAAGATCTAACAGCAGCCAATCTTCTATAACAATTAGAGTGGAAACACTTCAAAGCTCTCAATACAAATCTAAATGATATAAGGAATATGAGTCTTAGGCTTTAACATTACAGCTGCATGCACACATACACAGCATGCCACATACATGCACTAACATCCTACAACACCAGGACAAGACATATATCCATGTCTGTACATAGCAGATGTTAAATAAACATGCTATTCTGGTTTTAGTTTAGCTTTCAATTAGCAGATAAAATTATTAATGAAACAAGTTTTTATTTACCAGGAATGAATGAATCAATATTTCTGAATCTTCATCTGGCAAGCTGAATGCTGTGTATTCAAGGGCATTGTTTTCCCCTTGCTGTTTGCATATATAACCACAGTTTCTCTCAAAAACTGTACGAATGCCTTTAAACAGAATCACACTTGTCGTGCAACCCATTCCCAATCTGTTGAATTTTGCATTTCTAGCAGCCCTGATTGCATTTGCAGAATGTCTTCTTCCGTTGCTCGACTCGAGTGATTTTCCTGTGCTTTGCAGAAATATTTCTTTGTACAATCCTCATTATGTCCCACGTTTAGTATGTTCCCCGACTAGAAACCATCAGCTACTGAAATGTAATCCTATTTGCTTCAGCCAAATACTGCCAAAAATCCAGCCGCTGAAGACAAAAAATCAGAGGGCGATGAAAAGCAAAGGATACCTCAGCTGTAGAAGATAGGAGGCTTTCTGCATGTGCTGTACTCCACCACAGAGATGAAAAGATATTCCAAGGGGTTATGGAAAGAGCTCCTATATTCAGAGATCCTTAGAACATAATCAGAGATGAAAGGAAACTGCAAAGACACTGCTGCAGTTTCTGCTGCCAGCCACAAAGAATCCTCATCTGCTGCAAGAAAGCAGTCTCCCAGAATGCTTAGCACAGAGTTCGTACTGGCAAACACTTCTTTACTTGACCTATATGTGCTTTTTAATGTCTGAAACAAAAAGCTTCAATATAAAATACTGAAAATATGAGGGGGAAATTCTTAAATCACTGCAGCTATGCAAAGAAAACTGCATGCTATATACACTTCTTTCAATTAAATCTGTATGTCAGAGCATGCTATTATCAGTTCAGGCAAACCACAAGGGAGCTGAAGACAGTCTTCACTTTTCCTTTTCTTTCTTGCATGCACCTGCCAAAAGCTTTATAGTCCTTCATTGCAAATAATCAATATTCATAAAAGGAAAAAAATAAAGAAAATGCTATCTAGTTCAGATCAACATCCATCTCTAAAACAAAAATACAGAATGAAATTTAAAATACACACATTTCTTAGTTTTATAGTGACTCACACCTGTACTGAGTGAATTCATCACTACAGGACACTAGTTCACATACTGCACCAGTAACTGTTATACAAGTACATAAATATCTTTAAATGACAAGAGAAGAAATGCTAAATTTTTAAAACTACTTTTAAAGGCAAGCAATTTGCAAAAAAACGCTGTCCTAATCCACATCACAAGACTGCCGTATCTCTCTGTCAGAGAGCTCTGGTGAGTTTTATATCTCTGTTAAACTGAAAGCACTGAGATGTATTTACTTATTTACTTACCAAATTGTAAAACTGGATTAAAAAAAAGTGATCTTACAAAATCACAATTGTTGCAGTGGAGTTAAAACAAGCTAAGTTAAAAGCATGGAGGGAGGGAATAAACAGATTCAAGATGTCAGCTACGGATTTATCCCCATGCAAATTTTCTTCTCAAGGAAATACTTGCAAGCTATAATGCTACTTCACAAGAAGTATTTCAGACTTAATAGCACTTTTCCCTAACATCTGCCTAACTAATACATGTCAATATGCTTCTCGTTGCATTTCTAACCTAGATAAATAGGTTAATAATATGCAGACACATCAATAAAAAACGCCAAAAACCCAACAATATTTGACAGCGATCCAAGTAGTTCCTGTCAGTCCCATATTCACAAAGGCAGAAGTTAGACCATTTCTCGTATTGGGAGAAATACCAATTGTTTTAAGGCAGTTCTGCTAATAATGAACAGCTTTATCATGAAGGAGAACAAAGAAGGTCATGCTGAGAAGTTCGGCATAAATTCTACTATGGAGGACAGAGACCCTTCATACATAACCATGAACCTTGCACAGCAACATCTCCCTACCTATCCTACCCTCTTTGAAAAGAAGAAGTAGGTCAGTGAGGGAAATGCAGTGCTCCATTCACTAAGGCTGGATAAAGACATCCTCGCAAACATGCAAGGGAAAACAGTCATGGGAATTACCACAGAAGGCATTCCCCAAAACTACATTCGAGTTAACTGTTTCTAGTGCAGAAGCGCACTTCATTCCCACCTGAAATGTAGGACTACACAGACCTGACAACGTTCTGGCTACCAACATGGTACCAAAAGTTAAGAGATCATTAAAAGGAAGCACTATTTAAAGGATTTTCCATGCAATTTCAAAGATTCATAACAGCAAATGCCGTTAGCAAAAAAAAAAATGTAGCTTATGCTTTAAGAGAATACGAGAAAAACAGGTCAGCTAACAAGAAGTTATCAAACACTAGACAGTTCTTTCAAATGTCTAGAAAATTACCTTACTTGTAAAATACTAGGCAGGTTACAGAGAAACAGAAAGACAAAAAAAATTAATTTGAAAAGACAAGCACCATGGTCTAACTCAGGTTGGAAATGAACCTGGGACGTGCTCTAATTCAAAACCAATTCAGAGAAAATTTAATTCCAACTATTCAGCATTATGTTTCATAAGTATTTTAGAAACGGCAACTGAAACGGACATGGATCAACAAGATGGTAACACCACCATGAAAATCATTTTCATCACAGTCTACAACTTCCTCATGAGGGGAAGGGAAGACGAGGGGCAGGGACTGATCTCTTCTCTGTGGTGACAGTGACAGGACTGAGGGAATGGCCTGGAGTTGTGTCAGGGGAGGTTTGGGTTGGATGTCGTGAAAAGGTTTTTCACCCAGAAGGGTATTGGGCACTGGCACAGGCTCCCCAGGGCAGTGGTCACAGCATCAGCCTGACAGAGTCCAAGAGGCACTTGGACAATGCTCTCAGCCACATGGTGTGACTCTTGGGATGGTCCAGCGTAGAGTCAGGAATCAGACTTGATGATCCTTGTGAGTTCCATTCAACTCAGCTTATTCCCTGATTCTGTGATTCCAAATAGAGCTTGAAAGGGAAATAATTATAGGGACATGAGGGGTGGAAAGAAACCACAGGGACCAGGAGAAATCTGAATAGTATACAATGCAAAGAAGTCTGCCAACAAGCAGACCTTTTATTAATTTGGTGCAAAGTGGAAGTTTCCAGCTTCATTAAGGAGATTCCTTCAATTGTAATGAGCAACCACACTGCACAAGCAGTGACCATCCAGGCAGCAATGTGACACAATGAGATATTATTCACTTCACTATCACATCTCAAAGTGAAATGGTGTCATGGTTCAGTAAAGGTATTCCCCTACTTAGTGCTCCCACTGAAACACTCCAAACCATGTGCCCTTCATTCACTGCCCCCTGCTCTTCCACAATGTGGGTGGCTGGAGGAGAGAACTGGAGGCATAAAAGGTAAAGATCACAGGCTGAGATAGGAACAATTTACTGGAAACAGCAATTAAATAAGAAGACATAGTAACAGCAGCAATACTAATAACAGTGTACAAGAAAGAGGTGAACAATTCACATAATTGCTCACCACACGCCCCCCATAACACCAGAACCACCATCCCACTACCCCAACTGCAAGAGACCCTTTCCCCTGTCCCCAGAAAATGACATAAGGTGGTAGAAAATAACCTCTGGGAACTAGCCATGCCCCCTCATGGTTATTGCAAATATTAGCCCTGTCCTGGCCAGAACCAGGACAAATGGGAGGCCAGAAAAATTCTTACAAAGGTCTGACAGCACTTTGCCTATTGAAGAGAGCTAAAAGACAGCCCAAGGTAGGTAAAAGTCTTAATCCAATGGTAAAAATACTAAAGCAGAACAAATCAATATATGAAAAAGCTGAGCCCATACCTAGGAGCAGCAAACTACCCACTGCAAACTGCCCTTAGCTGAGCCTGGATTATGGAAAGGTCTTTTTCCATAAGGCAGAGACTGGAGGGGAGGAACTAAAGGCTATAGGGAGGAGACAATACAAATGCCTGTCTGCTCTTGGTTTATGAAAAAGGCCTGCAGCAGAAAGACTTACAAGCTATTTGTGTTACTATATGTTGCAAATATTACACCCCTAAGCCAAACCACTCATTTATATGGGGAACAACAAGCTCCTCCCTGCTATATACTACATTCAATCGGTACTGATTGCACCATGAGGACAAAAAAAATAATTAGCTGCGTTAGCTCCAGATTGTTCAGAATCATGTATTTTTGAGACAAGTTCTTTTGGAAAAGTATTAAGAAATTCTAGTTTCTGTCCAAAAAACAAAATAGCTTTAAGGGCCTAATCACTCCTCTGATTGCAGTAAATTACTAATAATCATTTTGCACTTGGGAACTGGAGGATTTCAAATCAATACATTAAGCAATCCTTTGACAACCAAGTGAGTTCCAAGAAAGCATGATGACACAGGTACAAATTAAATATGTGTTAGCAATTAGACAGTTCTAAACAATGTTTACAAGTTTCCATTTGACAATGTTTAACATATATGAAGGTTAGGGAACCAGCCTGAGTTGATATAAAATCTTCAGCTCATTCAATAAAATTCTCACTATCCAAATGAGAACTTAGATGTGGCCCTGCAGGGCCTGGAGCTAGAGAGCCGAACAGGTAGTATGGCTGCACTCATGTCAAGAGTGGATGAGCTAGACCTGAAGCCTTGGCAAGGCAAAGCGGGATTTTAAGAAACTTGCTGTGTTAAGACATTTCAGACATACCTGTGTTAGTTAGTGCGAGGCATATGTTAAGCAATATCACTTGGCATGTATTACTTGTTATATAATGCAAGGGTATTTAAGCTCGGCTAGGCGGATCAATAAATGGCTCCATATGAGCAATCAATGGAGTCCATGTCTCTTTGTCAATCGCCATCACTTAGAGACTCCTAGACAGAAACTGAGGATAGAGGATAGAGGCAAAACTAGAGAGACCTTCCAATTGAATAGGTTACTACAAAACATGCTTCTGTCTTCAGAAAAGCCAAAACTAAAGGAAAACACTTCATAAAGATACAGCCCCATATTTGGACTAGAACATAGGAGGATTCAAGAACCTAAGTCCTACCATAAGAGCCACAAAAATATCCTTAATCTTTTGAAACATTAGAAGCAGGTACTTGTACGTTTACCTACAAAGTTGTCCATGACATTTAAAATGCCCGAACTAATGCCATGTTGACAAGACTGAATGTCTGGTTCCTTAGAGATCTTAACACACCCTGACTGAATTCTGCTTTTCACAAAACATGACAGTACTTGTAGGTGGAGCACTACCTCTCATCTGACAGCTGCCTGTATATTGGCTCAGAACACTTGAGATGGGGCCCTAAAGCCTCCTCAGTCCAGAGGTGAAAACCAACATCACTGGGCACTTTTAGAGCGCCTTAACAATCCAATGACAGTATTCCAAACACAAAATACTCGCTTCTGCCTGAAAAAACTGCTGCAGAAAAGACCTGAAGATCCAATAGCTCTGCAAGAGTAAAAAGAAGTGTATATATAACACTTCATACTTAATAGGAGTGTTCACGGAAGACCAGAAGGTTCAGGTGCTGGTTCCTTTTGCAAAAACTGTTTCTGCAATGATTGCTGCATGCAGATTTCATAGAAGAGTGTTACCAGGTAATTGTCTTCAAGAAGTAATGTTTCTTCAGAAAGAAGAAACTATGCTGAAAGTTTCTTTGTGGCCACAACAGTGAATTTTATTTTGTCTTAAAATTCTTAAGCACTTGATTTGTCAAAACTAGCGCAAAGGATGTGTTTGAATGTGGATTATCCTTAGTAACCCTTGTATCTGCTCTCCAAATGGTAAGGAGAGTATGGAAAACTACAAGCTGTGATCAGATTCACTCCAATCTCCACAAAAATTATGATGCAAACCCTCCTGGAAGCAATTTCTTGACAAAGAGTAAGAGATGTGTATCAGTTCCAAGTAGACCACATGGATTTACCAAGGACAAATTATGCCTGACCAGCCTGTTTGTCTTCTGTGATGTGATGGTTGGTCTGTGGACTAGGAGGTAGCATTGAACACTGAATATCGTTAGTATAAGAACGCTTCTGACAATCTCCCAGGGCATCCTTGTACCCCAATGAGCTAGATCTGGTCTGGATGAGTGAATAAGGACGACATCCTGCTGAACAGCCAGTTGAACATGCTGAGCAGGCTTCTCAGTACAATAAAGATATTGACATATTGGACTGAGTCTAATGGAGGGCCATCATGGTGTTTCACGTATGAGAAAAATCTAAGAGATCTCGCATAGTTCAGCCTTAAGTGAAGGCTAAAAGGAAATCTTATTGCTGTAGCAATACCTAATGGGAAGCTAGAGAGAAGAGCCAGACTCTTCTTGAAGATACAGTCACAGAACAGGAGAAAAGACACAGAATACTCCATTTGCATAAAAGGATTTATTTACTTTTTTTTTTTTTTAACCATGAAGACTGACAGCTACTGGGGTTAAAGCATTAATATCTTTGTGGATATTAAAATCAGGTTGTCACAGTCTTTGAGCAACCTGCTCTAATCAGATCTTTTTTGAGCAGCGGATTGCACTAGGTGACTTCCAGAGATCTGCATTTCAGCCAGTGCATTTCCATGATTCTGTGGTGGTGCACTGGATAACCATACACTAACCACTGAAACAGAGAAAGATAAAAGCTCCAAGAGAACTCTGTCCTTCAGAAGAAAACCGGTATAGTTACTCCAGGAGGTAGTCTTGAGAACAGCATGGTTAAATTCCCAGTAATTTTGACTGAGCACCCTAAGAAGAGACTTTCATCCAACAGAAACAAAAAGCTACCATGACATTAGACATACTGAGTATAGCACCAGGCTGAAGATCAGAGGCATTTTATCATTCATAAATAGCAAAGATTATATCAAAAGTAAAAGGAAATGCTTAGAAAATTGGAGCAAGATTTAGTCTGTTCTACCTCGACAAGGTATTTTTTCTGTCTATTATGCCTTTTATATATTTAGAGAAGTGAGGAGGCATAAATGAAGCAATCTAAGAAATGTTACTTCAAATCTTACATACATGTATGACAGGTATTACACAGGCACTGATGGAGAGATACACATAGATTTATAGCCCTGCTAGTTGCAAAATGCTAAATATCTTAGCTAATAGTTTCAGATTTCATATTTGAGAGCTGCAGAAAGCTCAGTCTTCTCACAGGTCTATTCTTACATGAGTAACAATACACTTTGATCCACAGACGAGCAATGGGATCAGCCAGTTCTGTGCCTTAAGTTCAAACTTAAATATACCTTGAGGATAGACATACCAAGAAGAACCCAAAGAGCTTTGGGAAGTTGTCCAAGCCAATCTAAACTGAATGAATGAGCATTTATTGCTAGGCATGAGACACAAAACACCTACCCCTTTTAAAACTGCAAGCCATACCACAGGATTTCTGATATTGAAATATGCTCACTGGACTCCATCTAGTGGTCATGTAACTTTCAGCTTTCTGAAGCTGAAGTGATTGTTCTGTGATTGATACCATTATTCTGTAACTGATACAATAACCATAACAGAAAATTATTATTACCATTAGAGAGGTACAAACCAAGACAGTAATTATAGGATATTATTTTAGAAACACTGTTGAAACCATGATGGAATAAATAATGGTCAACGATAGAGCAGACTAGGGAAAAAAATTAAAATCCATTTTTTTAGCAAGCTTACTGTATTCAAGTGAGTGCAGCAGAAACTTCAGGCTCAGACATCCTTTTTTCAACCTTTAATTTGTCTAAGGTCATTCAGGTTCAGGTCTTTCTCCTTTCCTTTTTTTTGAGCTCTGCCAGGAAAAAGTTCCAACCTCCCCTAGAGATGATTTGCTGCCAAAATATTACGCTGGATGCACTGTTCCTTAAACTTTATCAGCAAGACTGTATACAGCAGGATTATTTGATTTTTCTTCCTATTAGGAACCTCACATTTAATGTGAGGAAAAACTTACTAGATCATATTGTATGCTCTGGCTGGGAAGAAATGAATGTAACAACCACATTAAGCCATATACAACACCAGGCAAATAACTCCAAAGTGGTAGTAACAAGCCTGGCAAGCAAGAATCCCATGACAATTTCCAAAGGAAACTAAAATAGCATTCTTCAAATAATTATGATGTGTGCCATCTATTCATTAACCTGAATGCTCTTTTTAAACTCACTGACGTTTGAGGACCAACACAGATTTAAAATCCCTTTTGGACCAGCAAACAGTGACAGTGTGGCCTCCTTGAACATCCCTTAAAGACAAGCATACTACTGCGATTTTCACATAAACCACCTACCAAATCAGACAACGTGACACTGCACATGTAAGTGCCAGTGCAAGTGGGTGCAAGTATGCCTGGCAGAAAGACATCTGAAATACCACTTGACATCACTGTACTGGGAAAAATGAGACATGGGCTAGGTGAGATCACTTTCATTTTCACAAAGCTTCCATTCTGTATCAGCCTGGCTGCAGTCTCTTACCAACATGGCTACTAACAAGCCCAGAAAGGCATCAAGTAAGGGCAAGCAGATTCTCTGTCAGAATCAGCACCCTGGTGAAGAACAGGCCGCCTTCTGAAACCAAGGGATATAAAGACCATAACACAACATTAAAGAACAGAGTGTGAAATAGTATTACCATTGTGATCAAATTGGAAAATGGATGACAACCCTTCCATCACCTTAGAACCCAAGCCCCTTTTCTGCATGTTGATACCCACAGCATTTCCATCTGACTTCTGACACCTTGACAAACCTGTTAAAATGAGAACAAGAACTCTTACCGACATTTACCTCTCCACGGAAAGAACTGAGCTCTTTCTGTGAAGCATCTACCTTCTCATTCATGTATGTTTTAGCACTCCTTTCAGCCTGAAGGGCAGCTGTGTGTTGGGTAACCAGAAGGTAGCAAGATCATCTACCTCCATGTCAAAACTAAAGCATCCAAAGGCAGTGGAGGCTCTGGATCTGCAGGCTTAAACCAAATTTCATGTCTATAAACTCAGCCACATTGAATTGCAGGCTCCTGAAATTAACTACTTTACAATTTGGGTGTTATAACAAGTGAAATGTATTACATCCTGCACCAATGTAACCCGATCTTTAAATGCTTTCTCTACTTCGAATTATGCAAGCATTATCTATTCTGATTTAAATTCTCCCACTCTGTTGGGAGAATAATTTTACAGTAGTCAAAATATAAGCTCCTGTCTTATCTCTGAATTCAACAAGCAACTCCTCCCCACCTACAGAGTACCTGGAAGTACTAAAAACAGTTTCGTCTACGCCTCAAATTTTCAAACCCAGATCAGTATCTGTCAACATGCCATTTCTTTTTAAGTCAATGGCTACACCTGAGTATCAAAAAGCACCCAGAAGTACACAAAGCAGCAGCTAAGGATTATTTATTTACACTGATGGATCTATATTACAGGCTTGTCTGAACTCTAGCAGCTATGGATCAGCATTACGCCTTCTCAGGTTTGTTGTGACTACATTTATGTGTTCATCTTCCTTGTTTGGGTTGTTTTTTTTTTTCGTTTTGATGGTTTGGCATAGCTTCTTTTGTTTTCTTTGGATTTGGGGAAAAGCTGTGTTTTAAACCATATTAAGGTAGCTTAGCTGATTTTATGTGAGGTTACTTGATATTTCCAATACATGAATAAATATGTTTCTTAACATAAGAAACTTCAAAAGGGACTATTTGTTTTTTACTTGTAAGGATTGTAACACTATTCATTCTTCCCTGAAGACTTTAAACAAGTTTAGAAGAGTAAGGGGTAATTTTGAAAAGTGACTACTTTTGTAGATTTGGTGTCCTACATTTTTTATTTTCCAGTATTCTTTCCTGGAATTGTTACTAGAAGAAATTTTCCATGAGTACTATAAATACAGTTACGAGAAAAAAAGCCAGTCTAAATTATGTGTCCTTGATTTGCTCAGAATTATAAGTTGATTCTTTCTTTCTGAACTACCGCTACTGAGAATGTTGCACAAAACAAGGTCTGCTTTGCATTTTAACCTTTCCACAGAAATACTGTGAATTTCACTTTTCAGGCAATGTGCAGCCTCAGCTGACTTATTCCTTCCTCCTCCCAGTCTTCAGATTGAAAAATGATCCAGAACATTCATGTGTTTTTTGTTTGTGGGTTTTTTGTTTGGTTGGTTGTTTCTTTCTTTTTTTGACACAATTGCAGGGGTTGAATTACAAATTTTGTTCTAAAGCTACCTGGCATCCTTTTCACCAGCTACTGAGCTGAAAGAAAAAAATAAAAAATCTAGCTGATTCTTTAGTGGAATGGGCCTTTCTGTTCAAAGAGGGCCCCAACCCAAAACTTGGCTTGGACCCAGAGGTTTAAAACTAGAATTCCAGAAAAAGCCTCCATTAACACTGACATCAACAACAAGTACTCCAGTCTGAAACAGCCAGCAATCTGCTTGAGTCATGGATGTACTGGAGAGAGCACAGCAATGGGCCATAAAGATGATTAAGGAACTGGAACACCTCTCCCATGAGGACAATCGGAGAGCTGGGACTGTTCAGGAGAAGGCTCAGGGGAATCCCATCAATGTATATAAATACCTGCAGGGGGGGTGCAAAGAGGACAGAGCCAGGCTCTGCTCAGTGATGCCCAGTGACAGGGCTGGAGGCAATGGGCACAACCTGAACCATAGGAGGGATCCCTCAGAACATCAGGGAACACTTTTTCACTGTGGGGGTGACTGAGCACTGGCACAGGTTGCCCAGAGAGGTTGTGGTGTCTTCCATCCTTGGAGATACTCAAAAGCTTCCGGGACACAGCCTTGGCAACTGGCTCTAGGTGATGCTGCTTGAGGAAGAGGGTTGGACCACATGACCTCCAAATATCCTTTCCAGGTTCAGGCAGCCTGGGGCTGTGTGACAGAACCATGGCACTCCTTTGCATCCCATTCCTTGGAGACATCTTTCCTGCTTTTTTTTTTTTATTATTATTCTGGATATTCACCACTAGGCTCCAGGTAATACTGCCTTACACAGAGCCCTAGTCACAGAATGGAATGGTTAGTTTCACCAGCCTGAGGTGCCAGATCTAGACGTTTTAACAAAGGCTTTTGGTTTCTTCTTCTTCATTTTTCCCCTCCCTTGAACTGCCAGCAATCTCTGGACACAGCAGGAGAATGCAGAAGACAGAGCCTGGATTCCTCATTCCACCTCTTGTATCTGATTCACTGGGCACAGATGAGGAAATGACAAACTGTTCTAACAGATGCAACAATCCATCCTTACACTAACAAAGAATCCCATCCCTCATTCTTTGCAGTCAGATTAAGACTTCCTATTTTCTTAATGTATTTGCACAAAAGCTGCTATTTCTCCCAACTAGTCAAAATGGGAGTGTAAGTAGAAGACAACACCAGCAACAGATGTTGGATTACTCTGACCAAACCTTTGTGGTCCATGAGACTTTTCTTCAAAAAACCCTGTTCAGAGTTTCTCAGCAACTTTCTGAAGACCTCCAGACAACCTAACACACCTTTTTCCAAAGCAGAGTCCATCCAACCAATGAAATTCTAGCCCTTGCTTAATATCAGACATCTAGTCCATAATGTTAAAAGGGTTAGTTTTTAATGTTTGTTAATTTATTGCATTTTTAGTGCCAGAAGAAATCTCTATTTTGAGATAATACATGCTCACTTTCATTCTCACAAAAAGAACTTTACTTACAGTAAAATAAAAGTGAAAAAAACCCAAACCCATAGCTTTCTCAAGATGCCATACCTACCACTGTCTCATTAAATTAAAAGGCCAAAGACATCAGTGCCTCTGGACTAAGACAGAATATAAGCCACCTTCCAAAAATCTATCTATCTTCTAAATTAATTCATGTAGCTTCTTGAATAAGCTACATGACCAGAATTATTGGAGTATCTTCTCATCTTTAGAAATAAGCTATTTCAAAAATACTTCAATGATAAAAGCATTGTGTAATTCTGGACTACTTGTGCAACTTTTCTACCTTACATAGTTAATGCTCTTCATGGACATAGACAATCTAAGGAGGGGCAAGGGAAAATGGATTTGTCTTTACTCTTGTAAAAATGATGGAGTACCCAAGTCCAATGAAGTACTTGAGACTGTTCAATTTCAAAATCAAAAATAAACATTAGGTAAGAAAAGAAGTTATATATATATATATATTATTTTAATACATATTATTTTTATATGCATTTTATATTGCATTAGTGAGCCACCAGAAATTTCAGGTCTAAATGAGAGCTTCCTGGACACCAGCACAGAAGATCTTACTACACCGTTTATCTCCATAAAGAACCAGTGGCATCAAAACACCTCTAAAATTTACAAAAATTCTTAAATAAAAGCAATATAGGCTAAACTTTTCTCAGGAGGCCACAATCAAGCTTCTTGCTGTCTTCTTGCTCTCCTTATTTGCTTCAACAACTTATGAATATCCTCTCACTATTTTTAGAGCAGATTCACATGAATTGGGCAGAATCTCCAAGTTACCTCAAAAATACAAATATCTGGCAAACAACAAGTTCCCAAATTGCTGATCTTGCATACACATTCATATCTCTGATGGTCATCTAATCTCAGGCACACACTACTCACAAGAGAGCTCAATGATCACATAGGCTTAAAAGTTACTTGAGCATTCATACCTATGCAACAAAAAAACCAGTTTACACTAAGTGTCTAGTTTTCAAGATGAATGGTTACAGACCTTTTTGAAGTTTGCATTATTTGCACATTGCTTCATTTGCATTGAAGCATAATGTAGCAAAACCAACGACTTTAAGTGAGATATATGCTTTTAAGTTTATTGCACAAGATCTTAAAAAAAAAAATAATCACAGAGTTGTGAAAGCGCCAAGTTTAGGTAGGTGTAATGAGTTCTACTTCCATTGAGATAGAAACATCCTGATTGAGGATTGAAGGGCAAGAGTGGGAGGAAGAGAGGAAAGATAAGGTATGCTGTGGTATCCCGTGTTGCGTAAGATGGAAAACCCAAACCAGCATCAGGTACATATGACATTTGCTGTATTAGAAACAACTACTTATAAAGCACTTAATCTTCTATCTTAAACACAATTATCCTTGTCTAGCAGGAAAGAAAAATTTCCAGAAAACAATAAAGAAAGAAATTGCAGCTTAAAAGAAAATTATCTAAGGTTGTTGAAAGCTTAAACATCTACCTGTTCACACAGAAATTCAACTGTCCTGTATTTTGTCTCTCAAATTGCTTTCCTGAGCAAGAACTTTAAAAATCAAATTAGTTTAATTGTATTTCTTAATACCAGTACTATAGTCCAGCCACTGAATCTTTACAACCACAGAAATGTCTATCATACCCACTAAGTCTTCTTTGCAGTATCAGACTTTTCAGAAATAAATTTTCTAACCACTATCTTGTATCCAATCAAAAAGGTTTATATACTGCACTTTGCAAAAATAAAATTAGCACCTTTATTAAAAATATCTTATTCCCTAAGAAATTTTATTTCATTTATAAAAGGTAAACAGTACATACTATAAACTAAAATAACTTCTTAGGGTCAAGTACTAGGCTTTTTCTCCCAAGTAAAGAAAGTTCAGCAGTTCAGAGTGACTGAATTAGTATCACCGTTTTTAGTACATTCCTACAAGATGAAATATGTTACGGTGATGTTCATTGCCAGCAATGATTTTTCCTTTAAAATCATGAGTGTCAGTACTCATCTCTCTGCTTTCACTCATCTATTCTTAACAATTTGCTGCTTCCAAATTTTTTATGTATACAATTTCACATTCCATGTGCAGAAAGCTCAAGCTTTATCCATGTTTCCTGCTTTTCTTTACCCATCAGCTCTAGAAGGTCCCAGTCATCCCTCATCCCTTTAGCATTACATACCACTTTTCAATTCCTACTTTCCTAAGTAGGAATCTAAACATCAACTCTGTTTTCTAGACACACTACAGCTGAAATGGAGCAGTTAATGAGGATCCAAATACTCTGTTCATCACATACAGAGAAGGTGCTTTGGAGAGAAGCACACAAGTACTCTGTGCACACAGCATATGAAATGATACAGGAATCAGAAACGAAAATGACAACCCAAAACTAATACTACATAGTCCTCCAAGTATTTTTGGAGAAGCACTGTATTTAAAAAATGGCAATAATACAGCACAGAGTGCACCTCTCCATATTTTCTTACGGAGTTGAGATTCACAGGAAGCAGAGATCAGGACTGAAAGGACAAAGTTGATGAAAGTTTTCTTATAAAGAAAAGAAAGAATACCAGTGAATTTGAGATCAAAGACTCAGTAGATGATCCAAGAATTGCCTTTTTGATATACTGATTTTCTACCATGTCTGAAAAGCTGAACTTCTGGAAGAGTTTTAGAACTCAAGACTCATCAGGTATCTGAACTTAAGTATGAAGCTCAAGACTGTCTTAAGATACAGTTCTAGCCTTTAAATAATCAGTATCTATTTTACATATCCAAATCAAAAAGAAGAACTGCATAGAGCAATTTGGGAATCTCCCAAATTTCATCCTATTTTCCCATATTGCAAGTTTTTTTCTGTGCAATATTAATTTTGACATGGGAGAAATAACTTTTGCTGCATTATTTGGCATATTTAAACATTTTCATTATCTGCATATTTGACAAAGGCATTTTATTGACAGCTAGGCAAAAGCAGATCAAATTTCATATGCCAAACATTATCTTAATTGCTTATTATCCTTAAATGCCAGCTCAAATAGAGGTATATTGTTATAAATAACCCTAATGTAGAGTAATTTTGTCACTGAGATGAGTTATCATTAACATACTATTGAACAAGACACTGATCTGTATGCAACGTGCTTTGAGTAACTCAGCATCACTTAAAAACATCACTTTCAATTATGCATAATACTAAAACTGCATTGAAAACTGCTCTTGGCAAGATTGCTGGTTTAAGTGACACACTTGTCATCCTCATAATCTTCCCTCTCAGACATAAACGTATTTGGGTGGCCAGAGGCATCAAATTAAGTCACATGACAAGTCTGAAGTCAAAACAACATCAACAATGCACAAGAGGATATTCAGCAAGGATGCTACTGTCAAGCAGAAAATAGTAAAAACTGAATCCAAATAATCAAGAAATACATTATGTGCCTTAGAACACAGTGAAAAGCTGATTGCCAAATAACAAGATTTCATTTCAGCCAACCAAACTGTACTTGTTGGTTCAGCAAACTACATCTAACAGAGAAAACGTATGAGATGTCAAATGCTGACAAGAGAGCTTGCTTCATTCTGTGATGAAAACTAGCTTGGCAAACTGCATCTGCTTCATGTTTTTTACTATACAGTCAAGTTATTTAGTCTGTCAGCTGGTTGAAAGTCTTTGACTTTTAGATCCAACGAAGAGCAATCTGAAAATTAAAGATACACCACACTATCCTATTGACATGCTGTTTTCAGTTCTCTTTCATCAATATAAGCTCGAGGACAATAATAAAATGGAAAAAAATAGCATATTTTAGCATATTTAGCATCACATTTAAAGATGGGCAAAGCTTTTCTTTTCCCTTTTTAATCTAGCCATACATTGTTGATTGTAAAAATGGATGGAACTTTAAACAGCAGCCACAATAGCAACTTACAGAATCAGCTTAAGCTCAGAGATATTCAACATTCATCTGCTACTGCAAGTAATGACTGGATGATTTGCATCACTGCTCAGTACATTCTGCTGCAGAGAGGTACAGTCCAAAGTAATAGTTGATTGTAAAGATCTGGACAGATCATCCACCACAAACTATTAGTTTGAATTCTTTCCTACCTCCAGATTCTACACAGCAAGACTAGTCAATGGCCAACAACTTCAGTAGTTTTTCAGCACTGGAAAACCTCAGTGATGACAGCAAGATCCCTTTAGTTACCAATGCTGAACTGTGTTTTAAGCAAGACGATTTGTTGACACCTCAGATGAAAAAATCCTGGGAAAGTGCTGTATCAAAAAGCTTTGAGAAGCAGCTTTGGAAGGAAAGTGCTTCTTTTCCCTTTACTTTAAAGTCCCACATCTGAACAGAGTATTCCACAACTACTATAACACCGGTAAGACTTGTATTTTCACCAGGTCAGCCTAAGAGATTTTTCAGATAATAAAACCCAGGAACTCCAACGAATAAGAAACAGGTCAACCTATCACACTTAGAGATGTAATTTTTTTTAAAGTCTTTAATAGCAAAAAACAATACTATCCCACCTAAACTTCTCCCTTAAAAAAGTACTATTTAATTCCAAACATCAATGTTCAACAAAAAAAGTTACAGTATATTAACAGGAGGAAGAAAACGTAAATGTAAACCTGCAATTACTAGCCTCTTATTTCATTATTTAAACAGTGTGTGCACAAGAACATTGGAGTTCAGTGATAAAATGAACAGCACTTAGAGTAAGAGAGACATAGCAGCCAGGGCAAAATACAGCTGAAATAGGAACATGAACTTCAGCACCAGACTGTATGTGAGAGAGATGGGGATTCAGCTTCATGCATCAAGCTAACAGAACATTCATGTCAGGTTTTTGATCCTTTTAAGTCATCATGAATAGTAAGCCATTCCTTTGGCTCTCTGAAATTCTGATGAAGACTTTATCCAGAATAAGATCAAGACAGTACACCATTTCACACCATCACTTCTTTAATCTCCATAAAATTCTGCAGAATATGCTGTATTTGGTCAACCTGAATTAATTAAGGATGCATATAAATATTTTCCAACTCATTGACAGCAGTCATAAATGAACTAAGGAAAAACCTTCTAAAGGGGGAGGAGGGGATGCCAGGGTTACAGACTATTGCAAAAGAAACAATTATGTCAAGAAAATACCTAAATCTCCTTTATGCTCCCCTAAAATGAAAAGTATTTTAAAATACATATTCTCTTCAACAGTTCCCAATAACAACTTGATTCCTGAAGGAGTGTAAACATATTTGGATGTTCACTCCATGGGTATGTGCTAGCACCTTGTGGAAAGCTGTCAGTATCCCGGTAGACTCAGAACTCTGCAGATTAGGTCTTTTATAAATTCTGTGACCCATGGATAAGTAAAGAGGAACTTAATTTTAGAGTCACTGTTTTTTAAAAGAAAGGTATTTGTCTTTCAACTACAGCAACAGCATTTGTTACTCTCACAACACACAGCTATGACAAGACGCTGTCCCAACAAGAGGTTTAAAAAAAAGACAAGATCATACTTAGCATTAGCAAGAGCAAAGAACAAAGGACAGATCAGCTTCCAGTACCGGGAATCCCAGCACCAAAACTTCTTCACTTACACAGAGTTAAATGCTTACTGAAACATTCCCCTTGGAGATAACAAAACCACAAAGAAAACAAATGCATACCATGAATAAGTGTGCCAGGAGAGAAACCCTGAAGTCTTACTGAGGGTGTTTAAGATGTCATCACCTGCTTAGTACAGCATCTAACAGAACCACAGAATTGTTAGTGTTAGAAAGGACTTCTGGAGATCATCTAGTCCAAACCTCCTGCCAAGTCAGGGTCACCTGGAGCAGGTGACACAGGAACACATCCAGGTGGGTTTTGAATGTCTCCAGAGAGGAGAACTCCATGACCTCCCTGGGCAGCCTGTTCCAGTGGTCTGCCACCCTCAATGAAAAGAAGTTCTTTCTCATCTTGAGGTGGAAATTCTTGTGTTTATGGCTACTGCTCCTTGTCCTTTTACTGTACATCACTGAAAAGAGTTTGGCACCATCCTCTTGACACTTGCCTTTGAGATATTTATTTGCATGGATGATGGGATCCCCTCTCAGCCTTCTCTAGATTAAACCACCCGATTTAGACAACTATTCACACAAATTTACTTCCAGCAGTTTAAATTAAATGAACACGCCAAACTGTGCACTGGAGAGAGCAGCAACCATGTGCTATCACGGTACAGGACACCCGGGACAAACATACTAAAACATTCCTGCTACACTTGCCAGCGCTCATCTTCCATTCCGCGCGATACAACAAAAAACTGCATCCTCGTTGTAAAGAGAGTAGAGAGCAGCGAGATGAAGAATCACTTTCGCACCGCTATTTGGAAAGCGACTCGGCCCGGTCAGGCCGGGCGCCAGCTGCTCGCTCCACAGGTGAAGTTTGCGGAGGGCGGGCGGGAGCGCCCAGCCGTGCCCGCCGGGCGCCGCATCCCAAGCGGGCGCGCTCCCCCCGCGGCCGGGAGCGCCCGCCCCGCCTGCGGCTGCACCGCACCTCGGCCGGCCGCAGCAGCCGCCGGGGCAGCCCAGGAGCCGCATGCCCGCCAGGGATCAAAGCCCGCCGCCGTGACAGCCCGGCAAGGATCAAAGGGCCCGTCTCCTCCTCGGGGGCCACCGCCGCAGCCCCGCGAGGCCCCGGGCCGGAGCCTCGCCTGGGCCGCCGCCGCACTCACCAGGAGGACGGAGCCGCGCACCACCTCGGAGACGCTCTGCCGCAGCTCGGCCGCCGTGCCGGGCTTGCTCAGCGCCCGCGTGAACTTCCGAGTCTCCGGAGCCACGAGTGCCATGGCTGCTGCCTCCGCGCTGCCTCCCTCCCTCGGCGCGGGGCTGCCGCAGCCCTCCCGGCGCGGCCGCCGGACGGACGGACGAACGGACAGCCGGACAGCCGGAGGTGGCCGTCGGGGGGCGGGCAGGGAGCGCAGCCCCGCCGCCGCCGGGTGCCGCGGGCAGCCCCTCCCTCCCCGCTTGCCTCCCTCCTTCCCTGCTTCCCTCCCTGCCCCGATTGGCGCGGCCGCCAGCGGGGCGGGGGGCGGGGCCTCGCCGTGCCCACCTGTTCCCGCAGCGCCGCTCTGATTGGCCGCCGGGTTACCTGCCCGGCTGCGGCTCCTCGCCCTCATTGGCCCGGCGCGGACCCGGGGCCGCGGCGGGGCGGGGCCGGCCCGAGCCGGAAGTTGCCGCTGCCGAGCGGCCCCGCTCCGGCGGGAGCGGCGGCGGCTCGGTCGCCGTCCCTCGGCCGCGCTCTGCCTGCCCGCGCTGTGCCTGCCCGCGCTCCGCCTGCCCGCGCTGTGCCCCGGCGGCTGCGGCTGCCCCGGGCTGTACCTGCACAGGGGAGGGAGTCATCCTGCCCCGCTACTCAGCCCCGGTGAAGCCGCATCTGAAATGCTGTGTCCAGTACAGTGCAATAGAGTCCTGGAGCGGGTCCAGCGGCGGGGAACAAAGATGATGAGGGACGGGAGCATCTCTCTTATGAGAAAAGGCTGAGGGAGCTGGGCCTGTTCAGCCTCGAGAAGAGAAGACTAAGACGTGACCTCATCAATATTTATCAGTATTGAAGGGAGGGTGCCAAGAGGATGGAGCCAGGCTCTGCCCCGTGGTACTGAGCAACAGGACAAGAGGCAATGGGCAGAGGCTGATGCACGCGAAGTTCCACCTGAATATGAGGATGAACTTATTACTATGTGTGTGACCGAGCACTGAAAAGGTTGCCCAGAGAGACTGAAGATTCTTGCTCACTGGAGACATTCAAGAACTGTCTGGACACAATCCTGTGCCATGTGCTCTGGGATGACCCTGCTTGAGCAGGGAGGTTGGACCAGGTGTCCCACTGTGGTCCCCTTCAACCTTGTCCATTACATGATTCTGTAACTGTAGACATGCATGCACATGGAGCTGTACAAGTGAGAGTCCAAAACCTTGTGAAATGTGTGCTGGAGCTGCAGCACCCGCAGTGTGGTATGAGCGTGTGCACTGCTCATGCATCCAGCTTTTTCTCTGAGGATTTCCTTTGTAATTGTTTGCCCTCACAAATAGTATCTACTTGTAGGCTAAAGTTGCACATGTGTCCTTATTTGAGTAAGGACCACAAAAGTGGTGAGGGCTCTGGAGCATTTCTTAGGAGGAGAGAGCGAGGGAGCTTGGCCTTTTTAGAGAAGAGAAGACTGCAAGGGGATCTCATGAATGCATATAAATGTCTCAAATGCAGGTGTTGAAATGATAGTGCCAGGTATTTCAGTGGTGCCCAGCGACAGGATGAAGAGCAATGGCCATAAACGCAAGAATTTCCACCTCAGACCACTGGAACAGGCTGCCAAGGGAGGTCACCTGCTCCAGATGACCCTGTCTTGGCAGGGGGTTGGACTAGATGATCTCCAGAAGTTCTTTTCAACCCTGAGAATTTGATTCTGTGGTTCTGTAAAAGTGTGGATGCCTCTAGCATGCTTAATTACCATGAATTCCCGCTGAGAGCCTGGCTAGCAGCACTGCTGGAAGGTATGCAGGCATTAGACACGTTTAAATGCCTGGAGCATTGGAGAGCATTAGAGCTTGTGCACCTTTATCTTCTTAAGCACCTTTTTATATAAACCAACACTTCCCTACACTGAATATACAGCTTACCACAGAGGGAGAGAGGGACTGAGTGCTGTGGACAAGGAGTAAGGGGGCTTTCAGGTGGAAAAAAACAGCACAAAGAATTTGTGTTAGGAGGATGCATACTCAAGAAATGCCTGCTGGATGAGGGGCCTACTTTTTTGGCTGCTTCACAGATACATCTGTAACTAATAAGATTCCAAGTAATTGAGGTAATTCCTTCAGAAAGACAGAGGATAAAAAATGTTCAAATGCACAAATTTGTATCTTACACAGAGTTTTTGTCCTTGAAGGATCTTTCCTGCAGATACTCTGCAGACCTGCATCAAAGGCTCTTATTGAAATGCACAAGCTGGGATTTTTAGTAGGATGTCTGTCACAACTTGAGTGTTCAAACTAGTTTATACCTTAAGAAAGGCATAATGTGCAGAGAGTGTGACTTGTCAGGCTCAGTAAAGATCACTGGAGTTTCTTTTTTCTCAAGTCCAAGACCTGGTGTGTTTATGAGTCAATGTTTAGGCTGATAAATCAGAAAATTGCATACTGGTGAGAGAGATTATCTGAATACAGAACTGGATGAGCAGCTATGTAAACATTTAGCTGAAATGAGCTATCTTATGATCACCTTTTTAATGCCTGTATCTCAATCTGCAGGGTATGTCTAGATCTCAAACCTCCACAAGTAAACATGCCCTAGATTTGATATAAATAATAGATGATTATTTTCTAAAATTAAATAATTTTTTATTTTCACAGCTCTCAGGTGCTTTAAATTCTGACAATTCTGACCAAAATAAAAATAGTCTTATCTAGAAATTTTAACTGTTGCTTGAATGTAAAATGGCATAATTTAACTATGCATAATTTAACTATTTTTGTTATCTATAAATAGTTCTCATGTATATTAAGCATTTCCCGGAAAAATAGACAGTGTTCCAAGACTGGAAAAACTCTGAATGACACCTGTATAGGTAGAGATACATAGGAAAAATAGGTAAATGATAGTTTACTTAAGAAAACCATACAGGATACCCCAAAAATGAGGTCATGACAGTCATCAGAGTTTCTTTTCAGCTAAACACATTCTGTTAAAGAAAGAAAAAGAAAGTGACAATTCTGTGTATAAAACAAAAGGAAAAATATGCAAGCTGATGAGCAGAAATGGTAAATTACAGTTGTGAAACAATGAGAATGACTAATAGTAGCTAAATATAGGAATGAAAAGTCTTGGATCATTGCCTAAAGGGCAAGGGGAATAAATTTTTTAAAACATCAAGAACAAGAAAGAAAAAACATCTAGACAATGGCATGGTTTCCCTACTACTTTGAAATACACAACTTTCAATAACAATGCCAATGCATAAAAGCATTTATTTTTTCGTAGAAACCTGGATGCAGTAATACTTCAGGGATGTAATTGCAAATGTTTTATTCAATCAGTACTTAGTAAGAGTACTGTTGCCAAATAGCAACTGGTAAAGGTTTAAAACATTTAAACTATCAAGACCAACTAAGTCATGGCACAGAATTTTATGGGATTCTAAATCGTTCATGGTAATAATTGACCTGTGTTTTTTCCAGAAATGAAAAAGAGAAACTGATTTGGTGTCCATTAGAAGCATAAAGCAAAGGAGGTTTGGAGCTAAAATAACATGACGAGAATCTTTGGCAAAATCATGAGTGTCAAAAGTAAGAATAACATGTAGGAATTAAAGAATTATGGAGTTTCTAATATCAACATGATTTTCTGAAATTTAGGTCTGTTGCTTAATGGGATTAGTGTTTTACCTGGCAAAGGTCACTGTATAATTAGGAGTTTCTATGACAACATTATGGTATTATTGAATGCTAATATTCTATTCAAAAATATTTTTAGACAAAACTTGCAACACAGCCTTATCTGAACAAAAAAAAAAATAGATGCAGATATAAATATTTATAGGAAAGAAAGGCATCTAAGTACAAAGAATGTTTTAAAGTCAAATTATAGAGATGTTATAGTGTGGTTATGAACATCTCAAAAAGATTCATGCTTATGGTAGAAACTTTGAATTTAAAAGTGAAGGAATATTAAGAAGTAGTAATGATGATATTATATATGGCATTCATCAAACTTTTACTGAAATAGTGGTATTGCATTTTAACACATGATTGACAAACTGGAAAAGCCAGGAAAATCTGCCTTGCAGGGAGAGAATGAAGAAGCATCTGTCTAGCTTATACAAAACCTTGATCATAATGTACTAGGATTTGCAAGAGAATTTCAAATATTAAAAGTCTCTTTAATCTGTCAGCCAAGATGACAGTGAGAACCAATAAATGGCAGGTGAAATTATACTCATGTAGAGTAGCATCCTTCTCTTTTAGCCACAAGAGGAGTTATTTGGTATTATCCCTAAGGACCCACTAAGCTCTATTTCCCAATTTCTAAATTAAGATTCCATAGCTTTTCTAAATCCTGGGATCTAAGTCATCCCTCAATTTACGGACTCAAAGCAAAACTCACATTATAAAATTTCTTGGCTTTTGCTGCTGTGGAGGTCAAGATGATCATAACCTTTCTGGCCTGAGAATCCTTTCAGTTGGGAAAGAGCTGTTGAGCTAAAGGTCACCAAAAGTACCAATCTCTTCACTCTTGTGACTGGTGACAGGACTTGAGGAAACAGCATGAAGCTGAGTCAGGGGAGGTCTGGAGTGGATATCAGGGAAAAGGTTCTTCACCCAGAGGGTGGCTGGGCACTGGCACAGGCTCCCCAGGGCAGTGGTCACAGCACCAGCCTGACAGAGTCCAAGAAGCTTTTGGACAATGCTCTCAGGGACATTATGTGATTCTTGGGGATGCCCTGTGCAGGGGCAGAGGTTGGACTTGATGATCCTTGTGGGTCCCTTCCAATTCAGCTTGTTCTATGATATGGCCAGAGTAGGTGGTAAAAGATCAGAGGAAGTAAGGGTGTACTCACTAAATATTTGCTAAGCAGACAGTCTGGAAATGTTACAAATAATAAAGAACTTAAGAATGGATGTTAAAATCTAGAGAAGATGGGGGGGGGGTTGTGGGGGTTTTTTTGGTGGTCTAAAAGGCAGAAACATTAAAAGCTACATTTTGATAGCATTTTATCTGTAATTTAAAGTGAGTTACTAGTTTTCTCTACTTGTAAAAGTTAAATTTAAACAATACTGCTGATAGGTAGATTTTTTAGCATCTTCAAAGATACTAACCCATTAGATGATGTGCTGGAGTAGATTCATTTGAGCTCCTTTTAAAAATTCTCCCAAAGCCTGTAAAGAGTAACTGAGTGTTTTTGCTGGATCTGGCTAAGACTTACTTTGTCCCAGATACAGCTAATCTACCCTTCCAAATATTATACAAGCAGTCCACACAGATATTTCTGAATAGCAGCATTTAGTTCTTCCCCACCACCCCAATGGAACATAGGAGTGTGCCAAAGTTTATGTACAGAAAGGTACAAGCATTTTAAAATTACTTTGATTATACAACACTGATCTCTTCTCCCCCATGAAACCCATAATACACCTTTTTAAGATAACACCATTTTTTAAATCAGATGGTGTCCCTAGGTCTACAAAGTTCACCCTAAATGCAAATACCTGAAAAGAGCTGGTTAGTGTAAGGTAGACTAAGTATGTATTTCCACTGAGGAGATACACCATAAATTACTTTGAGGTTGTTTCCTTTGGTTATCTTAGTAAAAAACTGCACATACATGTTTCTAATGCTCATAAATGGAAATGCAAAAATTATTTTGGTTTGTTCCTTACCTGAAAATCTGGCTACATCACGAGGTGAAAGGAAGGAGCATTTAGTGGAAGTTTCTCCATAATTTCCATGTTACTGTTCATAAAACTACCTCCATTGCCTGCTTTGCAGAATGATGTAATTAATTTCAGTGTACTCTGTTTTGGCCTTAGGTCTTGTAACTCTGCCACTAGAAACTTGAGGAAGGACCAAGTAAATATTCCATGATCTTCCAACCATTCATGTGCAATTTTAAAAGCTCATTTTTCCAATTTTATTTCTTATGTTCACCAGAGATATTACAGAATTAATATAAGTAAACAAAACCTTTCTCTGAATTGATTCACGGCATAAAGGTAGCTTCCTTTTTTTTTCTGAAAAGCAGAGGTGATGTTACCTCCCATGACCTGGCTGAACTCCAACCAGGGTAACTGGTGAATAAATTCCTATGCAAGTTCATGAGGATACAAAATAATTCACTTTCAATCTTCTCTACTGATTCCTAAGACAGTTATGACATTTCTTTCAGTTTATCAGTCAGTTTCATTCAGGCTTCTGGCATAATATACCTTCTTCAGCATTAGTTGTAAGAATCTCCCTATGAGTATTGCTAACATCTTTTGGAGAGTTAGTCATGCAATATGAACTGAGTTCCACATAATTTTCTTCTGTATCCCAGTGGAGGATGACAACTCTGAGATTTTAAACCTGATAGAAAATTGATGCAGGACTTCTGCGTGGCTGCTCTGATTTTGTTTTAGTTTATTTTGGTTTGTCTAAACTCAGTTTAGATAGTTTGTGTTGGACCAAGTTAATAAAGCCTACACTTTACAAAAGTAAAAATGGATGTGTAATGCTTTCTACCAGTAAACTCGTATTTTTAAATTAGAGTTTAACTTTTACAATTTAAAATGTTTATTTATTTTCACAGCTTTCTGTGAACTGCTGTTAGGATTGCTGTGTACTTTTAAGAGATGTTTCATGTCATGCCATGACCACCAGCAGCTGCTTAAGAGCCTACCATGGGATACATCTTTCTTTTATCATCAGCATAAGGATTGTTGAAACCTTTAGAAGAGGATTTCTCTTCTCAGTAGGGATGGAGATTTCCAGCTAAGCCAGACCATATGCTGATTCCCGGATTTCTTATCTGTAATCAGTCTTTCTTTGATGTTGTCAAAGATGTTTCCATTAAAACTGCAGAATAGTTCTGCTACTTCATCAGTGTTCATGTGCAGTATTTATTATTATGAAACTACAGCCCTTACTACACAAATCAGTAATACATTTCTTGCAGTGTTAGTGTTTGTGATTCCCCAACCACTTTAAACTAGAACAGCATAGAGGAGATGGCTGATAACCTCTTAACACATGAAAGTCCTGACAAGGTCTCCTGCAGACACTGTAATTCAAAGTAGTCTGTGCGAACACAAATCCTCCATTATTGACTTGCCTGCTCATTCCCTTAGTTTGACATAGCTCACATTTCTTCCATTCTGAGTAGGTAACTTCTTCCTACTCAAAGAATTTGGATAAGTGTTCCTTGTTTCAAGGTCAGTTTAGATACAGTTCCAAGAGGGAGAAAAATAAATTATCTGAGAAATAAATAATAGGACGTGATCTGTATTCAGCAAAGCGACTGAGCAGTGATTTGTTTACATTGTAGGTGAGTCCTAAAGCTCACAGTTCTTTCCTCCATGGCAGAGGGAATGATGCAGCAGAGATTCTTGCTGGCACCAGGGAACAGTTTTCACCATATGTTGTTCACAAGAAAAGGGAAACAGTTTGTTGTTTTTTTGGTGGTTTTTTGTACATTGCATGCTTGTCCAGTATCTGTTCAAGTAGTGCATTTAGGAGCTTGTTTCTCTGCTATAAAGATATACTCTAAAATTCTAGGCCTTGGTTCCTGTGCTTTCTTCCTTGCCAGTTCTTCTGCCTGTCATTTATAATAAACATAGTCACAATAAGAAACACTGTCACAAATAAATGCAGTATGTTGTCATAAAATAAAAATACTATATAATATCTTACAGTAAAGATTTATATTTTAATACAATGTACAGCTATTGAAAATAATTGCTAATTTCTACTGGCTAAGGGTTTGGTTTGGCAGATTTTGAAACTGCTTGCTAACTGCTTGCTGTGGTTGGCTTACATAAAATAATTTGGTGGAAGCAGTTTTTAAACTTTTTAAAACAACTTCTAAATAGCTGCAGGGCAATCTTAAAATTAAACAAAACAAAACAAAACAAAAGCCAAGCAAACCTGAAAAACAGTACATATCCAAAACCAAAAGAAAATACTTAAAGGGTTTGAAAGTTTCCTGTCCCTTTATAATTTTTGCATATTTGTAGCCTGTGATGGTATACCACAACAATAAGCCTTATTCACATGGGGAACCACAATGACACTACTAGAAATAATCACATGAGGAACAGCTGCAAGAATGAATTTGTGGATGTCGTGTAAATAAGAAAATTGTAAAATGGAATGCTGGAATTATCATGACTAGTACAGAACAGAAGGGGAAAAATCAGACATCTTTCTAAGAAATATAAATACTAAGAAAGTTAAATACTTCATAAAGAATCCTGGACTACATGACAGACTAAATTTATAACCTGGTGCAATACTGCCTAAGAGCAACATCTCCTAATCAAGATAATAATAGAAATCCTTATTCAAAACCTCTCAAATGTGCCCAGTGATCAATGTGACTTAGGATAAAAATCAGATTTCTTAGAAGAACAGCTGAAATTTGTTTAGTTGTTAAGCAAACTGGTCTTGGAGGAGGATCCCTGTGAGTGAATCAGATTCCACTGTCTCCTATTTTCCTATGAAATATGATGAATGGAAGCTCGTGAGTGTTTGTCAGCCTTTCTTTGCGAGGACAAAGGAAAAAGGTCATTTTAGGTTTGATTTCCTAGATTTTCCTGATGTACTCTTTAGAGTACATAGACGTACAACTATTTATGTTGTTTCAAAAAAGCAAACAAACAAACAAACAGAAAAGAAATTTATATTTAAAACTGATCTTGCTTGCTATATAGGATTTACATCATTTAGATGTTGCTCCTCTGTCCCCAAACAGGCCTTGCATTTAATTTTAATTGCATATGAGATCAAAATTAGTTGTCAGCAAAATGATTGGGTTACTGTCTGTTTGAAAGCTACAGCTGTCTTGTTATGTGTAGTAGTATCTGTAGCAACCATAAAACTTAAGAGCCTTCCAGAAGCCTATTAAGCAATGTGAGTAATACATTTTTGTTTGGGTTTGTTGGGGTGGGTTTTTTTTTTGGTTGTGTTTTTTGGTTTTTTTTTTTTAACTAATGGAAAAATGTGTGTCTGCTGGAATGTTTTGGCTTCTTTTTAATAATACATATTCCATCCATTCATCCACCAATATACTATGTTTTTTTCTTCTGTTAGACAAGAGAAATCCACAGAAAGAAGCATTCAAAGCCTGTGGTGTAGAGTGGGGAAGTCATTTCTGGAGGTCTTTGGAAGTTTGTCTCCTCCATCAGAGTCTTTTTCCCTGTAGAAAAGTCTCACGTGTCAGAAGATGGAGCAGCCAAACACAGATTTATTTTGGAGCCATGTTGTCCTTAGGTTCTCTCCTAAACACTTCCCAGCTGTCCTCTAAACTGATAAATCCTTCAGGAGTTAACATGGCTTATATTCCAAATACAAAAGCAGCTGTAAGGAGACACAGGGTCACAGATTTACTGGCACGTTCCAGGGGCTGCAGCCCCTGTAAACTCACATTTGTGATGCAAGCAACCATATAAACAAACATGCTATTTTTATAGTTTACATATATAATAAGTAAGCAAACATAAAGCCTTGTGTTTGTCATTTCTTCTGACACAAATTTTGTTTCCGTTTCTCAGCATTGTTGCTCAATCCCATAGCAGTGAGTAAAATTCCACTAAATAAAAATGCTCCTGCTTTTAACAAGCTTTGCATTTATTTAAAAAAAAAAAACAAACCCTAATCTGTTGGGCAGTGTCTTCACCCCTTATCATCTTTCAGATCTATGTTCAAATAACAGACTGAGAGGATCAAACAAACTGTTCTCTGTCCCTGTGGCTCATTCAGTCAGCATTCCAGCCCTGTCCTTTCTCACTTTCTCACTTTCTCACTTTCTCACTTTCTCACTTTTTCAGGGTCATCTCCTTGCATCTTAATTTAAAGAAAAGGGGTCATGTAAGTTTGCAGAGCATAGATCAGTTTGGAATACCATCTGTCCTGAAGCATCATCCCTAGATTCCTTGTTTGCTAACACTTACTAAATCATGCCTCAGTTTCTTCAGATTTTCTATTATGCTCTAGTTATCTTCACTCATAATTTTTAATTGTCGAAAATATAATTTTAAGAAAGATCCCTGTCTTTCAACTGAATCCCTACATTATCTTCTTTTCGTCTCTTCCATTAGTTTATGAAATGTATTTCAGTTTCACTCCCTAGAACAAATGCCATTTTTATTAAAAAGAACATTTTTATTATTCTTATCACTGTCTTTCCTGCTTACATTCTTTTTTATTATTATTACTGGCCATGTAATTAGGAAACCTGGAAAGGAGTATAAAATATATTTTTACCTGTTTCAAGAATTGGACATCTTCATAATAAATTTAAAACAGAAAGTACCCTAAACTGAAAGGATTGTTGGAAAATGCTGCTTTAGTTAGACAATCAGTGTAAGGTGAAAGAAACAGACCAAAGAATAGTTAGAGGTTAGGATCAGATAGGGAGGGGAAAAAAAAAGTCTCAAATGTACCAGAACAATGTAGCAGAAGAGGAAAAGAAAGTATTTAAGCTAGCCTTAGGACTAAGCATAAGAGGAATGGTGTAAAGGAAATTCTGACTTCCAGTTAACAATTCTGCTGCTGCAGTTTTAACTTCTTGTAATTGTAACCTAAGAGTTTCCTGGAAGCTGCTAGCACGGAAGCACATTCAGCCTACAGAAAGGCAAGTTTTGCAAGCCAAACATTTTACTTGCTATTAAAATGAACTTGAAATCTGAATTTAGTCCCTTTTTTAATAATACCATGTCAAAATGGGTATTATAAACCTCTAGTGAAAAAAGGTAAATGGTTATAGTACTACTACCCTGTGTCACCTCTGCTTTGAAAATTAACTCTTCCCTTGCCCACAACTCTTTATTGGTTTAGACTGGAAAGAGTGAATAACTCTGATTTAAAGAGCAGAATGAATGTCCTAAAAAATAGGCTGTGCCTTTCCTCACAGGAGAATATTTTGTTCCAGCAGTCAGAGGAGCTAACGAAACCTAGTGGGCAGCTCCCTGAGCACGGATGTGAGCATCACTCCAGGGCAGCCCCACAACATCCTCCCCCCAGCAGTACACGCCCCCCAGGAGCCACCACAGCATGTCATTCCCAGACTGCTCTCCAGGAGCCTTTCCACAGGCTGAGCTTCCCTTTAGCCATACCTCGTGTCATCTCCAGGTGTGGCAATGCCAGTGTAAACTCTAGTGTGGAAAAGTGAGTTAGGTTTGCAGCAACCCATGGAAGAGGCACTGGGTTGTGCCAGACATGGTGTATTGCTGAAAAATGTTAAGGATAAACTACTGTGCTGGTTGGATACTGCAAAATCTGAACTTCAGATACTGGGTAACAAAGCCTGTTAAACCTGTGACTTTTATAGTCACAAAACTATTTTTCAGGTGGCAAAGAATTGGCAGAATGCCCTTGTAATGCCCCATCAGAGTATCCTGAGAGCAGCACCTGAGAGAGTCAGACACCATCTTAGCTATGGCAATAGCCAGACAAATGCTAGAAGCGTGAGCTTGTTTGGGTTTGTGCTGAGTCCTGGAGAGCTACGTCTACAGTCTTGAGAAAGCTGCAAATTTCCAGTAACCTTGGAGTCCCACCAGAGGCTTTGCATTGACTTCCACAAGGCAAAGGCCTAAGCAGATTAGATTGTTTGGTTATGTTTTTAAAACAATATAAACATTGAAGTTGGGGTACATACAATTCACCAGCTAAATAGTTGCCTAAACCCCACCATATAGATAAAGGACAGCAACAAGTATCTCCAGAGGGCACTTTGTTGGATTTATTTCAGCCATTTGCCTCAGAGAGAGATGAGCTGCTCTCCGCAGGTGTCACTTTCTGACCCTCAGTGCTAAAGAAGCCAAATGCTTCTGGTAATGCAGCTGGTATTGATACATCCATCAACAAAAGATATCCATCTTTTACATATCTAACTTTCCTCCCCTCCACTCTCCTATGTGAGATTCCCTCCCATGGTGTAGCCTGAGGAGGACAAGAGTGTGAAACTGAAACCTTGTCAGGGATACTGACAGGACATGCTCACACTACACAATCAAAATTAATTTTAAAGTCACAGGGTAGCTCCTCTTCTTGATAAAGTTGTGTCAATGAAGTCAGGACAGTGCATGTAACCTGTGCTCCTTACAAAACAAACAGGATTGTGATCTGAACTCCTCCTGTGTAGTAATTTCCTTTGACACTTTGAACTGGTTTTGGTTTTTTTTCTGTACTTTTCATTTGGACATGAACAATGGAATAACCTTTCTTCTGTTTTATACTCAGAAGTACATATTAACAACACACCCTTGCCATGTAGTCTTTGGGAGTCCTTAGATCAGGCCTGGATTTCATACACTTAAAAAGGAAGGGGGAAAAAAAAAAGGTAGGAAAGTTACTCCAGGTAGTATTTGAATCAATAGAATTCTGTGGATTGTTGACATACTTTATACAGTTTAATGACATTAGGCTCTGAAGTATTTTATGTGTACTTCAATTTTTTGACTGGTTAAATGAAACAGGACTTCATATAATACAGTTTATTGTCACTAAGCTTTTAATAGCAGTGTCAAAGAGTGACTTATCTCTACTCAGAAATAGTTCCTATTCTAATAAAAACATTAAAAATGTTACTTCAATTTACAGTTTTTAACATAATATGGAAAAATAAACTGTGAGTTATTACATAAATTAATGAAAGATCATATAATTTTCAATGACATCTAGCAAAATCAATGATTTGATTACTGTTAAAGTCTATCTTAAGAGTATTGCCAGTTCTACTTGCCATAAAAAGCACTGTTCTTCTGAAAAGCCCCCTTGAAATGAAAATTTTTGTTGGAAAATATGGTAAGTATCCTAAAAACTGCAAAGTTTGGGTATTAGAATTGCTAGCAAAATCAGACTTAACATTGATATCCAATTATAAAATAAATTAGCAATTCAAACGCTGTCTTACCAACAGATGATGTGCTGTAGGCATCAGTCACCTATAAATATATAAAGATATGCAAAATGCATTTTCTATTTAATTTCTCTAGCTATCAGAAGCACAATGATTTTGTTAATAGAACTGTTTTCCACAGACAGGTTGGTTGACATACAGTGGACACTGACACAAAATTTCAGGGGACATGTGCTATGATAAGAACAGCTACTATTCCTACTGGAAAACTGGTTAAGTGTAAACTGGTTTAGAAGTCAAATTAAATATATGCTTAATTCTGTGAAGATAATTTCTTTCAGGGTGACCATGCCTTTGCTTGTCCCCTTATATCTCGCCTTAATTATGCTTTTCTAACCTTGCCCTTGTCAGTGACATTCTTCCTTTTGAAAGTCTTCATTACCCTCAATACACTTTTTCCCTTCTCATTGATTCAGCTGCTCTTAGGGTTGCCATAACTGTGGCAGTTCAATTACTTTATTTCTGCCTGCCATTTCCTTTTCCCATTAAAGCTGAACATGCAGCCCTGAGAAGGCTCTGTTGCAGCACACTCTGTGTAAGATGGTACTCAGAGGTATGAATGAAATAGCTGACACTGGTGATAGTCCTTGTGAAAGCTCTGCTTGATGCTTGAAAGGCTGCAATGGCTTCCTATTTGTCATTACTTGTATATTGGCTTGTTGCAACTGGATCTTTAAAGTGCTATGTGGTCTGGATCCTGTTATTTACAATGCCACTTCCGTCCTGGTGACAGCTGAGACAATCACATCTGCTTGGGTTAGCAGCTCTGATATTAGTAGGTGACTAAAATACTAAAAATAGAAAAGGAAAAAAAAAAAAGGCAAGAAAGGCCACCTCCACACAGGTGTCAGGTCCTTGACTCTGTCAGCAGTTGATAAAACAGAGTCCAAGGGTATGTCAAAGAAATGAATGTAAGTGTGGCTTAAAATGTTCGCTGTCATACTTGTGATAGCATGAGTTTAGACAGGGCTTCATGGGACAAATACTTTTGTTTCAGGCAACACTGGACAGAAGCCAGGACTGCTCACATCCACATCCAGATGAGGTCAGAAAAAAAAATCCAAAAGAGTTATTTTGCTTTTCTTGCAATAACTGTAGGTCTTTGAAAAGTTCTCCACAGATTCCATTCTTGGGATGCACAGTGACTCACGAAGGCCATGTTTATTCACTCTGCTGACAATCCTGTGTGGATTGTCTACACAGATGAATGAAGAGTGACCTGGCCAACTGAGTGCCTTGGGATGGAGAGCCAGTCTGGGTGGCTACAGGGCTGCAGGGCCTGCACGGCTCAGGTACACAGGGCACAACCATGGTTACAGTACTGCAGGTATGACTTGTGCACTTTATCCACTTAGACACAAAAGCTGCTTACTGACAGGCCCCAAGAGCTGCCAGCTGCTATGAAATACAGGAAATGCTACATCTTGCACAGAGCAATGCCAGAGATCCTGTAAAGTCTTCAGCAATCCTAGCCCTGGCTGATTAGTATCACTGAGGGCTTGGGCCCACCACTGTTACTACAGTCTCGCCAACATTGATAAAAGCACCTTTCTCATGGCGGGTATTTTATGCATTTCCCTCTTGCTAGAGGTAATCCTGTAGTTTTCCAGTTTTGGATTCAGCCCCTGCCTGCCAGCCCTCTTGCCCACCCCCAGCTTTGCAGGTGCTTGCAAAGCCATCAGCAGCAAGTAGGTAAATTCCCTTCAGGAATCTATGGTCAGTCTTATCAAGGTTACTGAACATTTCTAGCCCAGCTCTCAATTCACCTAGAGAGAGAGTGAACAGCAAAAATCAATGGACACACCACTAGCCACCTGCTTAAAGCCTTTCAGTGTAGCAGTCCTTGTTGCAGGGAGAGAGACTTGGATCTGCTACAGCCACCCTGTAGTCCTGGCTGAGTGTCCGCCAGGCCACTCTACTCAAGGTAGTGCATTCCTCTTATTGATTGGCCAGCTAGCCAGGGTGGGAACAGATTTTTTTTCCCTTGCCAACCTTTTGCTTCTGGAGATGTTCCCGAGTAGCAGTGGCCTTTGGCATCACATGGGCTCACACACCTGAGTGCAAATATCCCATTTGTTCTCCAAACAATGCCTCCTTCTTTCCTCCCTTGCTTTGCTCACTCATTCATTCCCCTGGCATTCTGTACAGCACAAAGCATTCCTGTGAGCCGGCAGGACTGCTGTCATCCCTCAGAGCTTGCTGAGAGCAACCTGTTTCTGCTGGCAAGCTTTTGCAGAGTGATGTAATCCCGGGCAGATCTTACGCCACCGTCCTGATGCCAGATATTGTGTTGGCTTGTGTTGTTTGTTACAATGTGTATGGCTCCTTAATTTTTTTTTTTCTTCCAAAGGATTTGAAATTTGATCCATGCTTGTCTTTCTGTTTCACGGTTTTTCTGTTGGACACCTCTGAAATCTCCGTGTCTGGCATCTGTGGAGGCTCTTGTACTTTCTCTTGTATGTTCCAGCTGGGCTAGGTAATTTCCTCTGTTTCACAAATTCTAGTTTTGTTAGAATTTAACCCAAGTCTTCCAGCTTTCCAGTCTTATGTTCCCAATCCAAATAGTCTTGCTTCATCTGAGTCAACTGTTCAAAACAGTCAGCCTGAGATCAGTCTCCTTCTCCTGTCTTTTACCCTCTTTACCTACCTCCTGATGAAAAGAGGGTTTTTTAAATGCTTAACACCTGCATTTTCACATTCTGTAATACCCTTTCATGATTCATCCCCCTGCTTTCATGGAACAGTGTCAAAGGCACAAAGTGCTTCAGCTCCTTGCCAGAAACAAAGCCAGGACCTGGCTGGTTTCCATTTTGCTGCAGCTGTAGTATTGTTACAGTAATTATCTTTCAAGTACCTGAGTGAGAGAAATTTTGTAACAAGAAAGTCAAAATACCTTTCATTAGCCTGTCTTTTTACAGACTTCTCTGAAAATGCACCTCTCTGATTTCTGCTCTCAGATGAAGGTCAAAAATGTCCCTGCTTATCCTCTACATTTCCTGACATTTTCAGCATTTAGGGACCAATATGCAGCTTCTCTGTCCTGCTCAGACACCTTCTTGGTTTCTTCTCTTCACTATAGTGTTTGTTTGCTCAGTGATGATTCAGAACAGAAAACTATGAAAGAGGTCAACCTACTTGTTTCCCAGCCTTCTAAAGGTGCAGTTATCCACACCAACAGGAAATTCAAGACTTCTTTGTGAATAAATGTTCCAGAGTTATAGCGGCAAGAGAAGCCACAGTGCCATGGCCTGGTACATATGCAAGGTGACTTGGGCTAAATAAATTAGATTAACTGAGTGGAAGTAAAAATCTTCCTTGAATTAAATACACTGAAAAGAGAGAGCATTTACAGACTGGGCTGCGAAGAACCTGAAAAGGTGTTTCTCCTCCTCCTGTGCCCTAAAACCTATGCACTGACTCCTGGAAGAAGCTTGCACAGGCAATTCTCTCACCAGATCCATACTAAACCATAGGTTAAAAAGGTGATGTTTTCAGACTTAAAGTGTTACTAAATGAGACAATATAAACAGTATTACAACTTGGTAGTTGCTTTGTAACATGGGAAAATACAGATGTTCCAGCTGTGTTTGTAAGACACCTCACATACAGCAAGGTCTGAATATTGAAGCATGCTGTAGAAATTACTGGAATCTCCCTTATCTGTCAAAATGCATGTGGATTGGGATCAGCAAAGCTCATGGAAGCAGATGTGAGCATTTCAGGATTGTACATCTACCCTTTGACTGCAAGGTTACAGTGTTGACTCAACCTCCAGTTTACTTCCTCTCGGATTTCCCCATCTTCAGATTTTGTTTCCTCTGTCTATTGTAGGAGTGAAATGTCACAAAACAGGCACTAAGATGCTTTTATAAACATTGCTTTTGAGTAAAGTTCTGGATTAACGTAGAGGTATAAAATCAGATTTATTGATTATTAATTTGCAATATATGAGACATTTTTTTGAGGATTGACACCAGTTTCTTGTTCGTAGTTAAAAGACCTATAAAATCTGAATTCTGTGCTACTGACAGCTCTTTGGCAACACTCTCTTCAGGATCATGCACCTTACCATGAATATTCCTTTCTTGCCATCTGTTTCATTATCCATTACTTTAGAGTAACAAAAGTCAGAATTGCTTAACATTCAAGGAGTAAGCACGGGAGAAGTTATGAGTTTCTGTTTCCTCACTTCTGGATGAGATACAGTGAATGGTGCAAGAAAATTTGGATCAGCTCCTTTAATATGGAGCAGCCTAGAGAAGAAGGACCTGGGGGTGCTGATGAATGAGAAGCTCAACATGGGCAATGTGTGCTTGTATCCCAGAGGGCCAACCGTATCCTGGGCTGCATCCAGACCAGCATGGCCAGCAGGTCAAGGGAGGTGATTCTGTCCCTCTACTCTGCTCTGGTCAGATCCCAGCTGGAATGCTGCATCCAGCTTACCCCAAGGTAAGAAGGATGTTGGAGCAAGTACAGAGGAGTATTACAAATGTGACCAGATGGCTGGAGCATCTCTTCTATGAAGACAGGCTGAAAGAGTTGGGGTTGTTCAGCCTGGAGGACAAAAGGCTCCAGAAGACTATCCAGGACCTAAGAGGGGGTACAAAAGAACTGGAGAGGGACTTTTTACAAGGGACTGTAGTTATAGGACAAAGGTGAATGGCTTTAAATTGGAGGAGGGTAGATTTAGATTAGATTTGAGAATGAAATTCTTCTCTCTGAGGCTGGTGAGGCACTGGAACAGGTTTCCCAGAGACATTGTGGATGCCCCATTCCTGGGAGTATTCAAGGTCAGACTGGGTGGGACTCTGAGCAACCTGGTCTAGCAAAAGGTATCCCTGCTCTTGTCAGGAGATTGGAACTTGATGATCTTTAAGGCCACTTCCAACCCAAACTCTTCTATGATTCAAATATTCACAAATACCAAAATCACACTTTGAAGGTTTCAGCTGCTTTGTCTATTCTATAAATAAACCCTTATGGACTGTCACTGAGTGACAACCTTTTGTGGAAGGAGAGGCAGAGCAACTTGCCTGTGGCAGCACAAGTCATGGGCGGAACAAGGATTATGAGACAGCATTTCCTGCCACCCAAACCTCTTCAGGTTCTTCCAGATCAGGCTGACTCCCAAGAGGTAATTACATGCATATCAGTCATACCTCTTATAATTTTCTTATCTTTATTTATGAGTTGTGATTCTCCTACTTAACTCAGTTGTACTTCACTGCATTAATTAGCTGTGCTTAACAAAACAGAGAAGTATTTCTGAGTAGTAAGAGTAGTAAAGAGTTAGTGTGTTCATGAAGTCATTCCAAGAAAGGTTAAAGCTAAGCTTTTAACAAGGCTAGACAAAAACAAACAAACAAACAACAAAACAAAAAAAAACCCCCACAAACACAAAGCCCAATTACAATATATTTAAAAGTGCTTATTTCTCTGCCAATCAAATGTGGCAAAGATATTTAATCACCCACAACTCTGAGGGTGAATTAGTTGCAAGGAAAATTATAGCTGCACATATTGTTTGTGTTCAGGAAAGAGATTTGCGTGCCTAAACACAATAAACTTAAACACAGTTTAAAAAAACTCACACATTTTTTAAGTGAGATGGTTTTGGTCTAAAGTAGTAAGAGGGAATATATATCCTTTCTCATATTATCCTTTCTCAGTTTTGGAGGAGGAAGAGGGAAAATTCCTCAACTGCAATAAAGTGATTTTTGTTCAAGGGAATGAGTGGATGGAGATATATTTTTTTAAGCCAGCTAATGATCTACATCAAAAATATGAGACTTTCAATTCTGAAATTCATTTCGACAAGCGGTGAGAGAATGGCTGTTTTGGAAGCAATCTTGCTTACTCGTTAAATAAACTGTTGGCCAATTTCATTAGATTTGTTCTATTGTTTCATTTTCCATGTCATTGAACAATTCTGGTCTCTGTTCCAGTCATGCAGTATTTTATCCTGTGAGGCTGGTGGGTTTGTTTTAAAACTACATCACCCTTCTGACATTTTATCCAAACTGAATTGCTTCACAGAATGAAAGAATTATAGAATATTCTAAGTTGGAAAGGATCCAGAAGGACCTTTGAGTTCAACTCTTAAGTGAATGGCCCCTATGGGCATCTTCATTGTTTCTGAAGAGTTCCTGCCTCTCTGTCTCCATTTAAGAAGGGGCACAAAGAAAGCAGGATGTCAGCTGTGCATACTAAGACAATGGCTAGATGATATTGCCCAGAATACCTAGAGAAGTGAACATAAAGTCTGAGCACAGAATTTCTGTATACTTTAGGTTATTTTGAATGTACACAGCCACAATTAATTTCTTAAAATTAATCATTTTCTGATCTGCTGCTTCTGACTCCTTCTGATGTCCCCAAAGAAGAGCTGTGTCAGTTAGCTGTGTTTTAACATCACTATCAATTTGCCCAAGAATTTCAAGAAAACAAAATAGAATCATTGTTCTATCCTTTGCATAACTGGTCTGAGTGAGAGAACATTGCTACTTTTACAAAATAAGAGTAGTAAATGCCTTATAATTATTATTTTTGGCACAATTGTTGCATAGGTGAAGTAGGGTGGAGCTGACCCTACAAAATACTGCTAATTGCATTTCCCAAAACATATGAGTAAGCCTCCAGAGATAATAAAGTGCCTTTTATTATCTTTGATGTCTTCTTTCTGAATCTTGGCCAAACTTGCATCACATTTTTCAAATCTTTCTTTGCAATGTCAAGGCCTCAAAACCTTTCTTTTGGAAACATAAAAACAGGAATTCTCTGAAAATATCTGGATTTCACATAAAAGAAAATCACAGAAGGTACTAAATCTCATAATAAAGTTACGGGATGCTGTAATACATCTGGGCTGCTTTTCTATTTTGCAGTGCCTGCAGTACTAAGGTAGAATGGCAAAGGCAAGTACTGAAACACACCCTGCTACCAGCTTGTTCGTACATGTTCTGCAAACAAATATTTCTATGCTTCAGGGCTGTAAGTTGTGATGAGCAAAATATATGCATGTGAGTGTATATATATGTATATATATCAATCTATATATCTATATGTATCTATACATATACATATATGCATATAAAAACAAAATCTAAAATCACATTAACTTGTGAGGAGAATCAAACCTTTACCTTTGTATAATTTTTGAGTACTTGTCTACACAAGGGACAGCCAAAACTGAAAAGGACAATCACCATATTGTACTATCAGCAACCTAGTCATGGGGCTAAGAGACAAGGAGAAATTCTCATATAACCATCCAAGCTGTTGACCCAGGATGCAGAAATAACCTCCTCTGAGTGCTATATTCATGGGTCATGTGGTGTAAAACATGAAATAGCTGAGCAGGACAGCATCGCAGTGTCCGACTCCTGTGCAAAGTGACGCTTCTCTTGAAGGTAGTATTGATGGAGGTTGTGGTGGATTGGGTGAGTCAACTCTTTAGCCCCACATTTGATTTCCACTTGTAAACTTGGGCTGGAGAGCAGCCTCTTTACCATCACTGCCTTGTTTCCAGCATCTTCTTGGTTGCTGACCACAAGTTATGAAAAATTCTGTCAAACATGTTTACATGAAGGAAAAGCCTGAAACAACAAGTGCTAGAAAGATGCTGTGCACCAAGTGATAGTACTGAGTCTCTTGCTGGTGTTCTGTGTGTAAACCTTACTCTGTGTTAGATTATGCTAAACCTCAAGACAGCTTTTCTTGTAAAATAGGAAAGTCCATGCAGAGGGCAGATATCAAGTAATTATTAAACTCTAATTATGTCTCATAGCTATTGCACAAGAGTTTCCACACCGGAAGTCTTAAAAAAAAGTCACTTGACATAGAAGGAGAGTGAGTGCATGAGGCATTTGGCCCCTGGCACTCAAGTCATAGAGCATAGAATCACAGAATGGTTCTGGATGAAGAAAAGCTCTAAGATCCTTGAGTCCAATCATTAACCCAGCACTGCCAAGTCCACCACTAAACCATGTCCCTAAGTGCCACATCTGCCTGTCTTTTAAATACCTCCAGGGATGGTGACTCAACCACTTTCCTACCTAGCCTGTTCCAGTGCTTGACAACCCCTTCTGTGGAGAAAATGATCTTAATAGCCAATCTACCTGTTTCTTCTACCACCTGTGCTGTGGTGCTGGCAGCCATCACCAGAGAGATTGTAACAACCTGCAGCAGGGGAGCAAGGAAGAACAGTAATATCAATTATGTAATAGCCCATGATGGTACTCTGTGACCTTCCCCAGCACTGAGGTCAGGCTAACAGGCCTCTAGCTCCCCAGATCCTCCTTTCAGCCCTTCCTGTAGATGGGTGTTACATTTAGTAATTAGGGCATCCCATTTGCTGACTTCCAATCAACTAGGACCTCGCCACTGAGCCAGGGCTGCTGGTAAATGATGGAAAATAGCTTGGTTACAAGTTCTTCCAAATCCCTCAGTGCCCTTGGGTGGATCCCATCCAGCCCCATAAACTTATGTGTGTCTAAGCACCTGAGGTCATGCCTCCATTTTCATTCTTTTGAACCCACACAATTTAATTAGGGTTCCCTATTGCCATAAAGCAGCACAGCTGATTGAAAGACCAGGTATCTGTGCAAAGAAACTGTGACAGTGCCATATCAGCAGCCTGCTTCTCATGTTTGGGCAGTGGGAATATGCGGAACCAATGAGTCAAATTATGAGCACTGTCACAGCAAGAAAGAGATGAAATAATCTCTTTCCCTGTTGGGTCTGAAGACAGTTTGATTATGAAAGCTGTTGGCGAAGATTCCTAGGCCTAGAAGTGATTTAGCAGTCAGGCTACCCCATTTTGTTATCATACTGTGAATAAAAACCAAGACACTCATTCGTACACTGTGATTTAAGGGGGCAGGGTTATTGGTCAGTACAGCTTTGTAGGAGACAGGAACATCTGTTGTTTAATCATCTTCTCAAATAGGCCAAAATCTAGAGTTCCTTTTAAACATACTTACTTTTTTTTTTCTTTCTTTTTTTCTTTTTTCTTCTTTTTTTCTGAGGTAAATTATGATTTTTAAATCTATTCAAATCTCTGTCATTCCTCAGATCTGTGGGAAAGCCAGCCAGGGTGCTGACAGAGGGACCATAATTGCTGTGGTTTAGCCAAGACAATGTTAGCACCTGGATTTTGGCAATGTTGTCTGGTTTTTTGTCATGAATTCAGCTTACCTCTTAGATGTGACAACCCAGGAAAGAGAAAACACTCCACCTTTACCTCTACCCACTGTGAAAGTCTATATGATTTTTTTTCTCCACACTTTAATTAAATCCTTGAAGTTCTTAATTCTGCAGTGACTAATCTACTACCCCTTTGGATCTCAGTTCTGTTCTCAAAGTCTAAAACATTCTTATCTTGAATCCAAGCCAATGTCTTTTTAATTATGGCTATGTCTGAGAAGATCATCTTTGTTGTTACTATATCAGCAAGACAAAATGAAGAAACCTAATACGTGATGAAAGACGCACACCTTTTATAATTTTCCACGTCAATAGTGTTTCTCAGGCCCCACCCCACATTCTTACCATAGCTGGTTGCACAATGTCACTTGAATTAACTGATCCACTTACTGATTTTCTTCCTTGTGCTTCTTACAGAGAAGAGAGAAGCCAAGTTTCATGCCCCTTGGATTTAGAAAGTATTAGCCTCTTACTTGTAAAGAACTTTGAAACTTCCTTAAGAGTGCTTGTAGTAATCACCCAAACACTGGTGAGTCATCAAATTTCAGTTCAAAGTCTAGACAGAGGAGATTTAAATTATATTTGAGGTTTTTTTCTAACATAGCACTATGAGATGTCTCCCCATTTTCTGCTCATATCAGGGAAAGGTTTATTCTCATAGGCTGAAGCTGCTGATAGGATTTTTTTAGCATGTGCCATTACTATGACGTAGTCACTGATCAGCCCAGGTTTTCATTAAGTGCTTTTTATGACAGAAGTACCAATGGTAGACAAAACTACATTTTAAACTGTGGGGTTTTATGCTGGAGCAGTACCCTCATCTCTTTAGCAGCCTCCCAGCACCCCCTCGGTTTAGCTCGCAGATTATGGATTGTGTGTATTGTGGTTCTGTGTGTGCATGTACATGAAACATTTATTGGCAAGTTCTCTCCACGAAAAGTTACCTACCTGCAGGTTATTTGGAGAGTTTTGCTGTGTGTTGCCTACACCCACACTCAGAAGGTCCTATAATATTTGCATTTTACACAGGAAAGACACTTTTGGCACTTGTTTTGTCCCTCGTGGAATATGAAGTTACTCAGATTACAGAATATCCTAGTTAGTGCAGCTCAGAAAACCCTTTTTTTCATGAAGTCACAGAAAAGAAAGAGACTCAGTGGATACCACATACAAAGCAACCAGAATTCTTCAAGATAATTCAGTAATGCTTCATTTGTATTTTCCTTTATCTCGTTTTCTTTCCTTTCTCTTTTTTTAAGTCATCATGCCACCCTGCACATACCACCTGGGCTCCATGCTATCGGTGTTACCTTTCCTGTCAATCCCCCTTACCACTTCTCCTCCTCAGAGCTTTTTATGGATTCCTCCTCCGCCTGTGTCAGGGGTTAGGACCTGCCAAATTGCATAACCCCGAGTGTGCCTCTGTTTTTTTCTCCTGTCTCTTGCTCCACCCTGTGCTAATTCCGCACATTCCACCCAGCCTTCCTCTCGGACCACTCCCTTCCTCTCTCTTTTTGTTCTCGCCTTAGTATCTCCATTCATGCCATCGCCATCCATGTAGAGCAAAGGTGGCCTCCCACTGCCTGTCAGCTCCGTATCCTCCCGCTCCCTTCTGAAAACAAAGCCGGAGCGCGGCAGAGCCCATCTGCTCCCTGAATCATCCCGGCTGTGATGGCCACTTTCCATCTGCCCAGGCTTGCTGCTGCACTGTCTGCGGTTTGGAAGTTTACAGTGCACCCATCTGAGCCAAAGTCTGCTGAAAACATAGCAGGCTTCTGGCTGATGAATTCAGGGCACTGTGAATCAGGCCATAAATCACCTGGGGCTGACGTGCTCTTTTTTTTTGTTGTTGCATTTTTTTTTTTCTCTTTCCTGTTTTACAGCAAAATGTACTGACACATCTCAAGTGTTGCATCAAATGCAGATACTTAACCTCCAAACTGGTGCTTTTCCTGGGCATGGTGTCTATCTACACAATGGCTTTCAGAAGAAAGCAGTTAACTTGCAAGCAAAATTTCTGGGGTTTGTATGAGGCAGCCCAGGATACAAACACTTAATTGTAGCCCCCAAATGTACATGTCACCAGCAAAATCATTGATGCTGAATTCAGCTGAAAAGCTGCTTCTCCTGTATACACAAACGTATCAGTTCTTACTCATATTGACAGCACAATAAGTTCAAATCATTTTTTTTATTGAGACTTCAACCATGCTGTTGTGGAGGGACTAACTGTCGTGAAATCTGGAATCAAAACCATAGGAGAATGGCTGGGAAAACTTTCTTTACAATATACACTCACATACAAAATTAATCAACAGCAGTTCCTGTCCATACTCACGAAGTATGTGTACTAACCTTTTCTTGTCATCTGTGTAACATGACTTACATGGAAATATATAGTTACTAGTATAAATACTCAGAGAGCAAATACATACTTAAAGAACAAATGCTGCAGTCTGGTACATATAAAAGAGTGTATTTACTTTTCTGGTTTATTTTTCTCCCACTTGAAAAGTTTGCTTAGTTTACAGTAGAGACAAAGCAATAAACTTGAGCTTTAGTATGAGCAGATTTAGTATTTCATAACTATTTCTTAAGGGCCAAAAATGGCCTCAACACAACCTTTAGCACAACTGCCACATCAATATATGAGCCAGAAGGACATCTCTGGGCTCCAGCTACCCAGCTACCCAACACTGCCTGTGTTCCCAGGGGAGTCTGTGGCAAGAGCTTCAGCACAAGTAAAATAGAAAAGATGAACTGTGTGTTTTACATAGCTCTTCAAATAGGGTCTTCCAGTTCTTCCTCTTGCAATGAATTCCCAATTGCTGTCTCATTTTTCCTCAGTGCAGCTGCATTTGCTTCACAGAAGCCACCCAAGAGCAGTGAGGCTTGCAGCCCAGGCTGAAGGCCATGTGGGAAGATCCCCTGGACCTTCATCACCCAGACATTTTGGCGTTTACTTCAAAAATTGTGGTGACACAAAATGTCAATGTTTGTTTCTCTGGTTTAACACCCCAGTCAAGTCTGTCCTGGGAGCTTGGTGGCAAACTGCTCTCACTGTGGTGCCAGCTGACCAGAAAGTGACACTGTCCCACCTGCTGGGTGAGGTGAGGAAGAGCCCAAAATGGCACCTGAGTGAGTCATCGTGCCAGGAAAGGTTTCTTTGCCACTGCTGGTGATTACTACAACTAGCCCCACAACCAATTTTTGTAGTACCCCAATTTATAAAGTGCTCTAGGCATTTAAAAAATATATTAAGTATAACAAATTCTATTCAGCAAGTAAAACAAGAAATACTTCCTACGTCCAGAGAAAGCAGCTAAAGGAACAGTAAGAATGTCAATTTTTGCATTTAATAATTAGCTTTGTATTTCAGTCTCTGAGTAGATCCAATCCTCAGTTTTAGAAATCTACCTAGCATTACAATGTCTGTAGCAGCAAACAGATTATGGTCCATACTGGAAGGAGTACAGCATAGAATCAAGAATAATTGTAATCAACCATATTTTTTGTGATTTTAAGAGCCCTACTGTACTTAAACATTACTTGTGAATACACTGTTTTTACAATACTTCCTCTTTCTGATAGTGAAAAGCAGTTTGGTTTTCTGATTGCGATTTAAAGGTCACAGCTGAGCAAAATTTTACACTTTTGTATGCTAAAGCTTTTTGGCACCTAACTTTGCCATTACCAACATTTATGGAGGAGAAAAGAAAACCTGGGAATACTTATTTCCTGTAGGTGTACATATTTCTATTGCAAATAATGTGCAAGCACATTCATGGGGTAAACATCCTTTAACTTTTTGCAAGTTCTTCTGAGAGATCACTGTATTTCATTAAAATCATATGAATACAAACGTCTTCTGATTTCAGTAATTAAATGAAAAAAGACAAGACTATTCCTTCCATGTTCAAATTTATTATTCCATGTTCAAATTTAACTCAAATACAAATGAGATAATGAGAACTCCTTAAAGCTTTATTGGTTTTTTTAATCTCTTAGCAGTGTTGTGCTATGGGTCTGATAACATCATGATGTGGTTCATCAGGTATTCCCTTAAACACAGATTTGCCTCCAAGTGTAAACACAGGTGATTAATAATCTTTGCACTGTGTGGAGATACACAGATAGCATTACAATATGGATGTGAAGCAAGAGGATGAGGATATCTGAGAAACAGATAAATATAGGTAGGTATCAGGGAGAAGGAAGGCCTTTAAAAACCTTATATAGATCTTCTAACATCTAATTTTCAGAATAGACAATTTCAGCACAGTTCTACCTGTGTGGAACAACGCAAATAATTTCCTGCATCTTAAAGGCTCAAGTGTTTTTGATAACTGATAGTTATCTTGGGTAATTTAGCATATGCTCCAGCTCTCAAAGGTACTCTGACATAAATCCAGTCTGAAATAGATGACTAGTGCTTGATCTCTTGTATGCATCAGAAAACACAGATATGCAAAGTACATTGTGTTATGCAATGCTATACATAATTATTTTCCCTCCAAATGGATTCCTTAATTGGGTCTTCTGAACACTATGCTTAAACATTATCATTTTGCTAATGCTTACTGTGTTTCACAATTTACCTTGCAATAAATTAATGGCCTTCAAATGCGTGATCTAAAATGCAGCGACAGCTGCTCAAACAAGGGCAGCTGGACCAGTGTATTTTTAATTCTCACAAGAAGTCTCACCTAAGTGAAATAAAACATGAACATAGGCAGATTGATTCTGATGCTTCTTAATTGTTGATTTTAATTGGAGTTTTTAATATTCTATCTTAACCTTGCTTTCCCAATATGTTTGTATTAGGATTTAGTTCCTGGTTATGCCTGCCATATGTTCTTGTTTTTCCCAGGATCTCAACCTTTATTGAAATAAATTTATTGAAAATAAATGTGACACGGAATTTAAGTACCTTTAGGCAGTGCTTTACAAGTACTTAGAGACCAAGCTGCTGATCAAGTGCTTGGTGCTGCACCTTGAACACAGAGGTGCCAAAACCTGGGTGCATTTGGTGCCAGTGCTTAGCATCACGTGATGATGGTTAAAAGGGAAGTGTTGGTTAAGACCTGCAGTGTGAAAGTGTGTGTGGCTCTGCTCCAGATAAGCCAGTACCTTAAACTGCTACTGCACTGTCATTGGCTGCCATTCGTGGGGTCCAGCTGAGAAACAAGACAGTGAAATGTTTGAGTTACTGAAGCAATAGTTGCTCACATTCATGTTACCAGACATTGACACGGCGTTCAGGTTTAGCACGGCGTTTTAAGCTTTGCAAGGACCTTACTAATGGAACATGTTTGAGTATTCTAAATATTTTTTTATAATGGTGTGATGCAAAATCAATTGCAAAGATAACCGACAAAATCCCATACTCCTTCAGCCATTGTTCCTTATTAACTGTAAGCCTACCAGCTCTACATGGAAAGAACTAACCTAGGAAACATTCTGTATCTTCTAGCTACAGTAAAAGAAACCCCAAAACCATGTAATAAAATGGTCACACTAGAATTTAAGAGGACAGCAGGTCTGCTGCAGTATAAAGTTTTGTTTGCTTCTGAAGGAGTGAGAGAAATTCACTAATTTTGGAAAGGTACAGGTCAAATCAGTCTGATTTCAGCCCAGTGAGTCTCTGCCTTCTGTCCTTCCTCCTGTTCCTATGCAAGCTGCTATCAGCAAGCTGCACTGCTGCTGAATTTTCCTCTGCAGGGTATGTGTGTTGCACAGTTGTTTTCCTTAACATCTTCTATAACTGAACATAAAGATTAGAAACTGTAGGGAGAAGTTACTGAAATCATTAAATTTAGCATTAACCTCTCTATGTATCTGTCAATATTTCAGGTAATTGTAGTAACTGCAAGAGCTACTATGAATGCCATGGAAACCCTAGATGTCAAAGAGACAGGGAACACTTGCAATTAACCTGCAGCATCATTAACCTGCACTGAGTATAGTAAGAAAATTCCGAAGTGAAGTGTTACATTTCCACCCTGTTTTACTCTGCTGGTGTCCTTCATTCTATATGCCAGAGGAGCATCTGACTGTCAGAGATTAATTAGTAATTAAGAATTGCTTCAGAAATATCACAAGTTCAGAGAAGAAAGCAACCTCATCATGTTAGAAAAGAGTTTAGAAATCTAAATCCCAGTCTGCTGGGATTTTCTTTTGAGCAGGAAATTTAAATAACTTTCTTTTGACCATACCACATTGACCCCACTAACTAAATGTAATAAACAAATGGGAGATATTCAAGCTGACATTTGAGCAGTGTCAAAGCCTTCTAAGCTTGTTCTGAGTAGATTAGTAGATAAGTGCTAGCCTTCCTATTCTGGGATATGTTCCAAGGCAAGCATGAGGACTGATGATTTCATTTAACTCCAAAGTAGTCAACACTGTATACTTAAACAATGCAAATAATTTGCTTAATTCTTATGACACGCTACCAGTTGACAGCAACAGTGTTTTGATAAAAATACTTCTCTGCTTGGCACTGTATCTGAGGGCAAAAATAAATTGAGAGCCAGCTCCTCATATTCCAGCAGTATTGACAAATCTGCAAGAGTTTTGGTTTGCTGTTGGGAGAAGCTTGCCAGCTATTGCTACTCATTCAGCTTTGCTGTATCTGTCAATGATAACAAGTCCACAGAACTGTTTTCAAAATGGCCCTCAAACATTTCCCAAATGCATCCTCATTCAGTGGAATATATGCCTAAGTCTCTAGTATGTTCAGTGATTATGACTTGAATCCAATTCCAGCACCTGACGTTGCAGAGGAGAATCCCTCTAATATGATTACCTTGCAGGACATCAATCTAGGGAAATCTTCAAACAGAGCCTATAAAACAGAAAAACTCTAGGTCTTGGCTCTTAGGACTGTAATGTTCTAAATAATGATTGCTCTGTCACTCAGTTCTGTGAGACTGTGAAAAGAAATAAAAGCAAGCTTTATCTTCAGCACTGAAACAACATTCCTAAGCCTATTACACAGGCAGTACTGGAAAAGTTTTCAGGTTTTATCCTCACCTACAGTAAAGCCAGATCCAGAAAAAGGCTTAATTACTTTAAGTGGAGGTTAGTCAAAAAAGTTCAAAATGGTAATTATTTATATCAGGAGTACCTCATTAGATCCCTAAAGCTTCAGGAGGCACCCAAGCTTTTCCCAAAGAGGTTTCACATACTACAAGCTTTGCAGGCTTTGCACATCCTTCTTTACCTTTCATTCCTTAGAAATGAGGGTTGCCTGTTACTTTTGTGTGGTTGCAGACATTCGGCAGTGCACTGGGAAGACAGAGTTTGCATATGTAGCATACAGCAGCCAGAGTCATTTGCATTTGAAAGAAAGACGGAAAATTTCTGTAGCAAATAATTTCTTTCAGCTGTGCTTTAAGAGCAGAGAGTAAGCTGGTTGTCTGTAGCCAAAGACACAAAGCACACGATAGGCTTCATGCTGTGAATCCAATTTAGATTCTTTTCAGAGGAAAGAACCTCAGCTTGGGATAAGTCAGGATTTCCAATGTGCTATCTCTTTGTCTCTTCCTCCTGGCTGGTTTAGCACATGCCTGTGAGCTGCTCTGTGAGCAGATTGTGAGTCCCAATCCTACCTGTCTGATGCAGGCCTTGTACAGAGAGGACAAGTGAGCAAAAGAAGTCTGAACTTAGTGCTGGAAATCTGCCATTTTAAAAATACATGCTGATATGCTAATCTTAGCTGAAGTCTTTGTGGACCAAAGCATAAGGTTTTTCTATGTCCCCTTGGCAATGTTTAAGAGATCATGTTTAAAAAGATTCAGAAACTCAGCATCTCTGCGTGCTAGGTAATAGTTGCATTTGAATGCAAGTATTAAAACGCATTTTTATGGTACATAACAAAATTTATGGAATATAAGAAATATATGACTTACCTAAATTTTTTCTATTATTGGCTGCCTACTTAAAAATGTTACCTAGCTGACAAGTCACATTTTGCAGTTCCAGAGTGGCATTTGGTTTCAGCCTTGTGCTGCAGTAAAGTAAATGTGACTTTTGAGGCCCATAGTTCCATCATCACACGAACACAAAGTGCACACATGACCTTGTGCTGCAAAGCACCCTTTTAAATGCCCAGCATGACTTATTTCAGTAAAGTCTGAATTCTACATTTTCATTGAAATGTACATCAGTAAAATTTGGTGCCGTGTTAGTTCCAGCTTTATGGTACCACATCTCCTATGAAATTGGGAATTCGGCTCACCTCATATTGGGTGCCTACCATGTTGTTGGAGAGCTGGAGTCTGATGTGCCATCATTAGAGCTCGTGGTGATGTGTTCAGTGCAGTCCCTATGGGGAGCAATTCGTTTGATCCTAAAGCAGACAGCTCCATTTGGCCCCCTGAAAAGCTCTCCAGACAGAGCCTGCTGTCCCCGTTAGCTGTAATGACAGCTTACCCACGGCTCCTAATGAGACCTGCTGGACTCCCCGGATTAGCCTCAGCCTCGAGGGCCAGACTTTTTCAAAGTGTAAGGAGTCAGGCTTCCTCAAGGCACCTACAAATTTAAAATTTAAATCGTGTTGGATCACGGAATCACAGGATAGTTAGGGCTGGAAGCGGCTTCTGGAGATCGTTTAGTCCAACATCCCAGCCAAGGCAAGGTCCCCCGGAGCAGGTGACACAGGAATGCGTCCAGGTGGGTTTTGAAAGTCTCCAGAGAGGGAGACCCCACGCCCTCCCTGGGCAGCCTGTCCCAGTGCTCTGCCACCCTGAGCGGAAAGAAGTTTTTCTCACTTGCCAAGCTAGGAGTAATTACAGATAACACTCGCACACCGAAGCGCCGCCCGCGCCCCCCCGCCCGCCCGGCGGGCCCGGCAGGGGGCGCCGCCCGGTCGCCTGGCGGCGGCGTTTGGCCCATCGCGGCCGCCTTAGCCCTCCCCAGCCCCGGCTCCGGCCCCGGCCCGCCGCGGCTCCTCAGGGGCTGCCCGTCCACGGGGGCTCCGCCAGCCGCGCCCGCCGGCCGGGCCGGGCCGGGCCGCTGCCATGTTCACCAGCACCGGCTCCAACGGGTTCTGTGAGTACCGGCCCCGCCGCGGTCCGGGGAGGGCGGCGGCCAGGGGTGGGAGCGCGGGCGGCTCTGCCGCCTCCGGCCCCGGGGGAGCCGCTGGCTTCGGTCCCTTCTTGGCTGGACTTTTAAACTACATGACGGCGGGAGGAGCTGCGGGTGTGTCTGTATCTGTTTCTGTCTCTGTGTGTGCATGTCCGTGTGTGTCTGTGTGTCTCTCTGTGTTTATAGGTAGTTGCATAAATCGATGTAGTCCTCCATGCCAAGATACGTATCAGAAAAAGCAAAAAACCTTATTTTCTTAATGTGAAATTAAACTTACTTTGTAAAACCAGTTTATTGATAAGGCACACGTAAGGACTAACGTGCCTCTAGCTCTGCTTGGCTTTATTTTTACGTACAGCACATGTAAATAATTTCATGCCGCGGTGCTACCTGAACTGGCTTCACAGGTGTGTAGGATCGGCTCTGAGCTTGTTTACAGGACACAGCGTCTGGAGGCAGCAGTGAGGAGCTGACCTGGCTGCAGTGTGGACTTGGGCACCACAGTCCTAGGAGCAGGCGAGAACAAATGATAAGTCAAAGCTTTGCTGACTAACTGTGTGCTCCGTACAAAATGGGTGGGAGTGTCCGTCTGCTGAAGGGCAGGAAGGCTCTGCAGAGGTATCTGAACGGGCTTGATCAATGGACTGGGACCCAACAGTATGAGGTTCGTAAAGGTCAAGTGTCGGGTCCTGCACTTGGGTCACAACCACCCCGCAACCACCCAGGCAGCACTACAGATCTGGAGAAGAGTTGCTGGAAAACTGCCTGGAGGAGAACGACCTGGTGCTGGTTGACAGCCAGCTGAACATGAGTCAGTGTGCCCAGGTGGCCAAGAAGGCCAACAGCATCCTGGCCTGTATCAGCAATAGTGTGGCCAGCAAGAGCAGGGCAGTGTTTGTCCCTCTGTACTCAGCACTGGTGGGGCCACACCTCGGGTACTTTGTCCAGTTCTGTGCCCCTGAATTTAAGAAGGCCATTGAGTTGCTGTAGCATGTCCAGAGAAGGGCAATGGAGCTGATGAAGCATCTGGAATGTATGTCCTATCAGGAGTGGTTGAGGGAGCTGGGGTTGTTTTGCCTGGAGAAAAGGCAGTTCAGAGGTGTTCTTACCACTGTAGAAGTACCTGAAAGGAAGCAAAGTGGAGGTTGGCCTCATCTCCCCAGTAACAGGACAAGATGAGAGGACTTTGCCTCAAGCTGTACCAGAGGAGGTTTAGGTTTGAAATTGGGAGGAATTTCTTTACAGAAAGGATAATTAGATATTGGAGTGGGCTGCCTGAAGAGGTGGTGGAGTCACTGTCCCTGGAGGTGTTTAAGAAAAGACTGGAATGCTGCACTCAGTGCCATGGTCTTGTTGACAAGGTGGTGTTTGGTCACAGGTTGGACTTGATGATCTCAGAGCTCTTTTCCAACGTAATTGATTCTGTGATTCTGTGAAATCCGTTTGAATGTGAAACACCCTCTGACTAGAGGGGAATAATTCTGGCATTTAAAAAGGGGTGTTAATTGTAGCTGTATTTTGTATGAGGAATCCAGAGAAGGAAAGAGTGTTTTTTTCAGATGGATCTAATGCTCTACCTTGATTAGCAGGTCCTGATCTTTCATCCCTCCCCATGCTCCCCCAGTAGATTCTGTAGAGGGATTTTTCAATGGCATGTGTCTGTGTATAATTATATGAGAAAGAATGTAAGAGGAAAGGTATCCTTTGACTGAATGGATGGAAAGTCATGGTCAGTATTGACAAGTTTTTCCAGGTTTGGTCCGTCAGAAGGATGACTGGGAGGTGGTTGTCATAAGAAACATATTTGTGGTAGGGAATAAACCTGGACAATATGTCATTCTGCAGAAGGAAAATCACAGAATATCCTGATCAGGAAAAGACCCACAGGGATTATCAAGGCCAAGTTCTTGCCCTGCACAGGACAGCCCAAGAATCACACCACGTGTGAGAGCATTGTCCAAATGCATCTTGAACTCTGTCAGGCTGGTATGTGATCATTTTACTGGGGAGCCTATTCCAGTGCCTGGTCACTCTCTAGGTAAAGAACCTTTCTAACCTAAATCTTCCCTGACACAGCTTCATACCCAGTGTTGTACATTTTTTCCTTCTCAAAAACTAATACAACATACATCCTGACTGAACTTACCTGTTGACCTGAAGTGGTTTTTACAATAAGACTTGGCTGGTACAGGCGCACTGACAAACTCTGGTAGAGACATGGATTTAGGTGCAGTGATACATGCTCACCTTGGGCACGACTGTGGCAGTTTCAGGTGTCCCTGTGCCCTCAGGCTTGTTTCTGTGTGTGTAGCAGAAGTTGCTGCAGTAGCAGCAAGTGTGTGGGATTCTGACACTGATGCACAGAATCTGATGGTCCAGGTAGTTAATGAATTGGTGCCTGATGTTGCACCAGGGTACTGTACGTGTGTGTTCTGCCCCTGACGCTTGGGAACCTCTGGTAGGAGGCAGTGTTGGTGGATAATGGGACCTGTATCAGTGACCCTGATAAAATAAATTGACACCTAGTTTAGTAGCAATAACAGTGGTTGGGCCAGGTCATACTGAAGGCTCCTGCAGCCTGCTGTGCCATCTCTGACAGACTGATTAACATCTATAATGTTGGGACGAGGAGATGTAAATGTAAAAATAAACATACCTGGTACATGGTACAACTATGAGATGGGGAAGCCATGAAACTAAGGACACCACCTTTTAAAAGCACAAAGACCTTTGCCCTTGCTGTGGAAACTATTTCCTTTATCTGGAGTATTGGAGGAGCTGGTATGCTCTGGACAAAAAGAGCTGGTGGCTCTGGGTGCAAGGAGGAGACACAGCACAGACGTATGCAAATGGCTTATCAGAACACTAACCTGTCAAAGAGCATTGCAATGTTCTCAGGGGGCATCCTGGCAGCACCTGGCTCTAGGTGTGCTTGAGAGGTGGGCTGTGGTGCCAGACCCAGGCTGGTTGCTTGTGTTGCAGTCTGCTGGCAGCTTTAGTGCCATGAACAATGCTGCTGAAACACTTGAGCAGTTCTGCAAAGGCTCGCATGAGTGTGGGAATGGCCTGGCTGTTTGCTTTACTGTAGTGCTGCTTAGTTTGCCAAGAGGCTGTGTCCCAGGAGCAAAGTATGATGCACAGGAAGGCTTTCCATTATATGACACAAAGGCCTTACCCACAGTTTAAACCAGTGAGACCAACACGAAGCCTTTCTGCAAACGTTGTAATATCCCCTCCCTATATTCTTTATGCTGTTAATGTACCACATAGGAGTCTAGTAGGAAAGCCTGTTAAGACCTTATTAAGGTAAAATTTGAGCCAGTCTTTTAAAGCATATACACTTGTTACATCTGGAAAATACTTGACTACTTTGACTATTGCACATGAGCTATTTCTTGTAGTAGGAGTGAGGAGAACCCTTTGAACTCACTAGTACAACTTAGGCTTTTACCTCTGTGAACCTTGTAGTGCAGTGCTAGCAATTTGTTAAAAATTCCCAAGGCAAGAAGGGATCTCTGTGCTCCTCTGCTTGCATAACTGGCAGGACTGAACTCTGTTGTGCAGAGGCGTCGGGAAAATAATAAAGCTATGTAAATTAATGCTTTGTGGTATGACTGAAGGAAAAATGAAGCATGTTCTGAATACATAAGACTTTTGTGCATAACAGTATTATGCAATACAGTACTATAGAGGAAAGCAAATTAGCTTGTACATCAGCATGCCACAGTGTAGCCTGGTTAGCTTGAGCCCTGGGAGCAGCATAGCTTTGAAGGCCACAAAACTGTGGCTATTCTGCTTCTGCAGAGCTAGCTCATTTCATTTCAAGCTCGTGTGGGGATCTCCAGATGGTCTTGTGGTGTAGCCGTACCTGATATTTCTGACAGTGTATACTAAAAGTAGTACGGTAATGTGGCTCTCTGGTTGGAAGAAAAGTTTGCTGAATGTGGTGAATATTTTTGTTACTTTCAACCTGATTCAGTTTCTATTTCAAGTCTTGCTTTTAGAAACAAAGGGGGGGGGGGGGTTTGTCTTTCTTTTTTGTATCTCCTTTTTTTTAATAGTTTGTGACCTAGGCTACACCTAGCAGTTTTCTAAACAGTTAATGTACAGGCAAGTGGTTTGATTACAGTCTTACCTGTGCCTTTAAAAAAATAGATCTAAAGCATGATCACAGGTTTCTCCATTAAGTTTCTTAATACTAATATTATTCACCTCTCAGCTTCTGGATTGAATTTAGAAGCATTTGGTGAAAAACAGTTCCTGCAGTGATACTCTTACTGTTTTCACTTTCAAATAAATGTCACTACTGGTTGGTGAGCCCGCTGCAGGTTCTTGGGCAGGACTTGGAATACAATAGATTAATATCTGTGTGTTGGTTTAATGCAGGAAAAGCAACCACCCAAAATGCAGATTCCGTAAGTGCATTTGGGAGGTACTGTGGATTCGGATGTGTATCAGTTATGGTTTAATTCACAGATCTTGTGTGTAGGTCTGGAAACCTTTGAACCCCTCAAGGAAACACCCAGGGCTTCGCCCTGGAAGAATATACCATACAGTTTCCCCACCTAGGCTGAAAGAAATTACTTCCTGCCTGGTGCCCCACAACACCACCTTGATCTACCTCATTTTTGCTTTCCCCATATGTCCCTAGTTCTCGTGGTTTCTCCTTCCCTGTTTCTTCATTAGTTGTGGTATCCCTGGTGGCCTGCCCCCGTTTCCCCTATAGGGCATTGCCCTTTGCCCTGCCCTTGTACTGCCCCTTGCCCTCAGACCATTGACTTCTGACCCCATATGTAACCTTGTGCACACCTTTGATCTCAGTCTTTTGACTCTGATCCCTTCGGCATGCTGGATGTAATAAACCTTTGCTGGAAGGTACCATGCAAAAGGCCCTTCTTGCCTCTTTGCTGAGCTAGCCGTGGTGTGTGGACTTGTCTGCTTTGTCTGAGTGCCTACCCAAGCCACTTTTCCAGAAGAGATGCTTTTTGGGCAAAGGTATCAGCAACCACCATCTAAATTCCACATTGCTACATATAAGCATTTAAAAACAGGTTTGTGGGTAGTGCCATTACAGTAGCCCCCAGCAGTTAATTTTCTGTTCGAAAGTGACGTGCCTGTCTTATAGCAGCTGGGTTTGGGAAAGTTGCAGATGAGAGTGGAAAAAAAGAGTTGTTACACAGCATGTTTTGTCTGCAGCTGTGGTGTAAGCTCAGTAGGGCTTTTCCCTACAGAAATTGCCCTGAGCTAATTTGAGCTTCTGCAGCCATTGCTCATCAGATGGCTCATCACTTCACATCAGCTGGCAGTGAGATCCTCTCCAGAGTCAACACTTGAGTCTTGAGCCTGGAATAGCAGTCCAGGGGGTGAAGTTGTTCCTGCAAGAGCTCTTCTGCAACAGTGGCTTGATCTGGCTGCCTGTTTTGATATGCCCATCTGCTGCCTCTTCACCTGTGAGGACTGAACAGGCAGGGACAGGAAATCATTTCAAAAACTGTAGCTGTTGCTGTAGCTTCTCATTCTTGCCATTAGGGCAGCGGTGATTTCTGAAGCTGCAACTCGTGGAGTTGTGCCATAAACCTCCCCCTCAGTTTGTGACAGATGGACACTTGTATCCTTCACCCTCTGTACTTTAAAAGAGGCACTGGCAACCAGCAGAATGGTAGGTTATGGAAGAAGAGGATCTATGGGCTTCATAGTAAGTGCAGGGGTGGAATGTGGAGGCTTAGAAGTGGTTTTCTCATTTATGTCACATTTTAGGATCAGCTTTGCATTGCACAGTTGGTAGCGTGAAGATTGGGACATTTACTCATGAGATTTTGAGGGCTGTTTTGGGGGGGAACTTCTCCATTGTATCAGGAAGTAGCAAAGATCTGTAGTGGAAGCTCATTTCTTGCTCCTCATCATAGTGTGGACATATTCTGCTGGTTATTAACAAAATTTCTCTGTGTACTTAGGTGAATGCACAGAGGATGTGTTGCATGAGTGCTATAACTGCCTGTTGTTTGGAAGAGGTGCTACTTAAGGAGCACTTTGGGGTTGCAAATTTATTCCAAGATCTTTGAAAACAGTATTTGGTATATTTTAAATTTCAAGGTCAAAATGAGTGTTTATCCTTTCATTATTCTTTCTCTATGTAGTATAAAGACACTGTGTTTTGTCCTTCTTGTACACATTTGCATTGGTGCTGCCAGCAGAATGGTGCCTTGGTAGGTTTATGGTAACTATTTCCATCTCACACATGGTTGTACATTCATTGGATTAGAATTCTTCTTTCTAAATTTTACTTTTGCATTGTAAGTAAGGAATTTGACTTGGATGTCAGAATGCCTGATTGTGCAAAATTGGCCACTGTTTGTAATTTTTGGTCTGACATGGTTGAGGCATTACACAGCAGTGGGAAGGTTGCTCCTTCCCCACAACCTCAAAGCAGTCCTTGAGAAGGATCTATATGGTGTTGAGGGATAAAGCAAACTGGTACACTGTGCAGTGAAACAGTTGGAAAAAGAGTTTCAGAGGATGCATTATTGCATTTTTCAGGTTCACTGAAAATTTCTCAACCATGATGACATTATGAGAAGCTGAAGAGTAAAAGTTTCCATCACTCACATCATGTTCTCTATTGGTGACAGTCAGATTCATGGGTTAGTTGCTTCTGTGGTTTTTCACTTGATGACGTCTAATAGGAAGTACTTTTCCTCTGCATCAGGGTTTAAAGTGTCTAAGCTGAAAGCTAAAAGGAGGTTCTTAATAAAAATGTGTGTTCACACTTTTGCAAAAAACAGATAAGCTTCCATTGGTTGGTTATTTTGAAAGCATTCAAATTAGGAATTAACTTGATAAAGTATTTCAAGTGTGTATTACCTGTAATGTAAAAATGATCTAACAAGAAAAGAATTGCAGTAAAATCTACATATTAAACCTGTATAGAAAAATATAGTCACGGTGGGATATCTAGAGACTTTGTTGCCATGTGTGTCTGTGGTAATGTGATCCTTATGTAAAAGGTTTTATAGGATTATTAGTTCTTCTGAAAATTACCTAAAATTCATGAAATAATGTAAATGCATTTGGTAGTAAAAGAATTTTTATCAAACTTTGGTTCAGAAATGTTTACTGTTGTGACTATTGCAATTCTCCTGAATTAGGCTATACTTCCAACTATCAAAAATCTGTATCCTGATTATAAAATTGACCTTTTCATATTTAGAAATGTTAATTTAACTAAGTTAACTGAGGGTGTATTGCTTGAGGTTTCAGGTGAATATGTGTATGCATTGTCTGTGTAGTAGCTGTCAGGAAACTCCAGCTTCTTTTTTCTCCTCAGTGTTGTACAGTACTCAGATGGCTTCAGATGGTTTTGAAAAGCCCAACTGAATCAGAGGACTGAATAATTTTAAAAAATGGATGTCTAAAGAGTATAGACTTTATTTTTGGAAAGCAAAAAAAAAAAAAAAAACCAAAGAAAGGTACTAGATTGAAATGTGGACAGTCTTCTTGCATTAAAAAAATAATCAGCCAGAGTTTCTGCCTGGGTGTCTCATATAATCATAAAAGTAGAGCTTATATTTAGTGTAGTAATGTCAACCTGTGTCAATCCAAGTCACTGCCTAATTTCTATAAAAGGATGGTTCTTCAAGGCCATGCTTGCTTAAATGGAAGCTGCATGTTTCAATAATGAACTCAAAAGGTAGGGGTGTGGACTGAAGTAATAGTTTTAAGTACAGGTTTTCATTATGATACTCATAGAGATATTTTCTTCACGTGGTGAACATCAGAAGACTGCAGACTTCAAGGTGGCAAACAGCTAACAGTGCCCATCAAAGTAATTCTTGATGTCATCAGTTAATATTTGGATGAGGATCATGCCTAAAGTATGTAACTAGAGCCATATTTTCAATGGCAGTGAGATTGTGCCATAATTAAAATATTCTCTTTGGTGCCTATTGCCATCTGCTTTTTCGAGCAGTTCACTGTTCTAGTGTGCAGCAGATGTTGAAAAAATCATTCATGGTATTCACTTTAATCTGGACAAGTAGTGAATGTTTATTGAATTACACTGTTTCATGCAGTTTTGTTCCTCCTGTGCTCTTGCTCTTTACTTCCCACTCCCCATTAGCACTTTTAAAGCAATCTCATTGCTCCTTATATTAAGAATGACAACAGAGCTATAGATTTGGTAGTACCCTGCAAAAACAGTTGTCTGAAAATGAATGGATTCTGTGCCATAGCTGAGGCGTCTGGAAAAGAAGTAAATGTTATTCAGGTTACATATGTGAAAAGGAGAAAAGTGATAAAATAAATAATATTTCAGAGTCTGTGTGTTGGTTTGAGTTGTTGGGTAAGAGTTTGGGTTTTATTGCATCACCTGCACCAACAGGTTAGGATGAATTGCTAGCTATGGTCCTGCTGGATATTCTATTTGGCAGATTTTAGTAAATGTGAAATGCGTTTTGCAGATTTCACTGTTCTTTGCTTGCTGTCTTCTGGGTGTCCTTTCTGAAAATGTCCCTAGATGAAAAAAAGTTCTGATTTTGCAAACATCGTGATCTAGTAATTTCTTTATGAGTAATTGTAATCGTTGAATGGAAGGAAGATTAATATCATGTAAATTGACATAGATATGTTTCCTTGAATGGTGGGTCTAAGTGCAGTGGTGAGAAAGTCCATTTATTCAGGTGGTTCCTGCTTCATAGCCTCTAAGAAAAAGCTAATCTTAATCCCTAATGCAAAGGAAACAGAAGTATTTAACTAGATGTGCACGTATATTTTGCTAGAAAAAAGAGTGATTATTCTATTTCCTGAAATGTGATTGAGCTTTAGGAGGGCAGTATAGGAGGACATGACCTTTGTAGGTGCAAAGAACTTAGGTTTAATTTTAGCCAATTTCATGAGACAATGCTGGAAACAAAATGCCTCATTAATATTTAACTGTCATTAGTATCTCTAAACATTTCCTTTGGTTAGTGTGTTCTTCCTATCCATTTGCAAGTTTTTGACGACTTGGGAAGTTGTTGGGCTAAAAAGTCAAGGTGTGTCACTGCTGTTGTGTCTTCCAGTCACCTGTTTAAATATGTCACTTTCTGAATGTGAAAGACATTTCTCTAAAATGGTTTGACTGTTTATTTGTTTTGTCTTTAAGATAAAGCGCCTTTGTCAAAGAGTTTGTTACTAGTCCCAAGTGCCATCTCCATTCTATTGACTCTGCTCTTCCAACATTATCAGAAGTTCTTTGCATATAATCTACAAGCTGTAAAAGAGGATTTTCAGGTAAGAGTTTGTTCACTTTGTGTGAAAAGAGACTGCAAAATGTGGTCTTCCATGCAATTTTCCCCTACAGTCTGTTTGTCTCTGGTTCTTTCCCTTTGTTCACTGCTATAGACCAGCTTGTTCTTACCTTTGTTTTTGTCACCCCAGCATGCTACCTTTTGGAAAACATGAGAAAAACTGATCTGAAACAATCAACATAGCTTTTCACTTCTTTTTCTTGTCTGGGAAATTACTTGGTTTGTGTTGTTTTTTCTTTCAGGCATTGGCATTTGGAAACTTACTGTGAATGAAGTGTGACTTAACCCATTTAATACATATCATTTTATGTATTTTTAATTAATAACCCAAAATACATATAATTTTGATATGAATGTCAGTATCTTATTGTGCTTCATTTTTGAGGCTGAAGAGAGCTATTTTCATTAGGCATGTTGGTTATAAATTATTTCTTTTAACAACAGAGGCCATAACTTTAATTCTCTAATTAACTGTCGTAGTTAGTTGTGGAAAACTAAACTTTGCCTGTTGAATAGAGCTGCTGCTTCTAAATTGAAAATTCCAGGTGATGGGGGAGTTTGTCATGCTCTTCAATAGTTAGCTGAATTGGTTAATTTCTTATTCATTCCTGTTTCAAACTAAGATACTCTGTCTTTTAGATATTGTATATTGTAGGATTTTATTTTAAATTTAATTAAGGATCTTGTAGTACCAATCTTGAAATAATGTACTTTAAAGTGATGAGTTCTGTGGGTATTGGTTTTGGGATGTTTTTAATTTTTGGAAGTGGCAAACTACTGCTCAATAGAGAGGGGTCAGCAAATGCCTCTGTGTTTATCTTTCCCCACAGATTTTACAATTGCATCAAACAAAGGATATGTAGTCAACTTAATGTCTTTGAGGATGCCAGCTGTAGCCTGTAAGCTTTAAAAGATTATTAGACCTAGCTAGTGATGCTCTGTGCTATTGCACTCTCTATAATCTTTCTTGTCAAGAGCAAGAGATTTATTGTAATAATAAATTACAACTCTGCAAGAGCACTACTCATATTTTCTAAGTGTCTTGCTGATGCTGTGCAGTAAAAATACATAAATGATGTCTGCCTTTTAAAAATGCTACAGCCAGGTGTTTGGGGAGGGGAATGAAAAAGTCTGAGAAACTATTCAAGTTTCAAATGGAAATTGTGTGGGTTTGAGATTTGTTTGCTTTGCAATTTGTCTTCATAGGAATTCTCTTTTTCCATACGTTTGATCTACTGAGGAACAGTAGTAGCTGCATTCTATTCAAAGAATACATCTTTACTGTATCTTAACCATAAGCACTTGCAAATATCTGTAAAAGCTATGACACTTTTATTGTGGTGCTTTGGGGAATTTGTGAGTTTGGATTTTTTATTTCATGAGATTGTTTCATTTATTGCCACAGCCTTTGGAACAAGCTATATACTATAACCCTGAGTACCTCTGAGATCAGAGAGAGCAGATTGTTTAACTCCTGTCTAGTGCTAATATTCAAATAAGAACTCTTAAAAGAAAATTGGTTTAGAATAAATTCACCTGCAAGAATGTGTTTAATGGAAAGGAGTTTTTTCAGGGACTGAGCAAACATTTTGGATGTTGGATTTTAATACTTCTTAAAGCTGGTAGAGAGCACAGGAATTAAAGTGAACAGTTGAAGAGTACATTTGATTTGGAAGGCAAAATATGTGCTGTCCAAAATGAAAAGGTCCTTGTCTCCATACAGAGGGCCCTCAAGAGCAGGGAAGATACTGTGTGTAAAAGATCTTACTACATCTTTTATTACATCATATCTATGGTTTCTTTTAAGCTGGCTAAAGCAAAGAGCAGTAAGGCTAGAAGCCTTTCACAGTCTGTGTGAGGGCTGCTCAGTTAGTGTGTGTCATGAAATATTCAGCTACAAGGTCATAGCCCTGCCAGTCTGGACTTCAGGAGGGGTGGTACTCAGGCTAGGATTTAAAATTAGGCATGTTGGCATGGGATAGTGAGAATGGTGAGTGGATTGGGGCCAATACTGTTTAGTGTCTTCATTTATAACTTGGGTAGTAGGACATAGCATTCTCTCAACAAGCCTGTGGGTGATGTAAGACTTGGATTTGTAGTTGTTACACCTGTTAGTTTTGCAGCCATTTAGAGCAGGAGAAAACAGTTAATAGGAACCTTAGTTCAGCAAAGGCAAATGCAAACACCTGCATCTAAGAGGAGTAACACTGTGACCCAGTACAGGCTGTGGGCTGAGCAGCTGGAAATCACAAGAAAAGCTCTGAAGATCCTGGTGGCAGTTTAAATTGAACATGAACTAGCAAAGCAGCATTGGGGCTAAGAAGCCCAAGAGCATCCTGGGCTGCCTTAGGAAGAGCCTCTCAAGGAGGCCTGGATGGTGATCATCTCTATTCAGTCTCAGTGAGAGCAGTCTGAAGTGTTGTCCCTTGTGCTGGACTCCTGAGTACAAAATTGACCTTGACATGTTGCAGAGTCCAGTGGAGAGCCACCAGGCTGGTCAGGTGCTGGAGCATTTGGTGTCTGAGGAGAGGCTGAGAGAGCTGGGATTGTTTAACCTGGGGAAGAGAAGGTTTAGGGTAGATCTTACCTGTGTGTGTAAATACCTAGTGTGAGGGAGCAAAAAAGGCAGAGCAAGGCCCAGTGAAAGGAGAAGAGGCAATGGGCATGAATTTATATACAAGAAATTTCATTTAAAGAAAGAGGTTTTTACTGTAAGACTGATGGAACAGCGGAACAGTGGAACAGTTCCCATCCTTAGAGATGTTCAAGACTCAACTTGACATAGCTCTGAGCAAGCTGATCTGATTAGACCTTCTTAGAACAATTACACTGTACTAGTTTGGATCTAGAGGTTACTTAGAAAATATTTTCTTTTATAATTCTAAATTCACTAGGGTTGTGATTTACATTTTTATTTGAAGTGTAAATTAGGAGCCTAAAAGTGTATTTCAGTTAATTTCAATTATTTGTTTAACAGTTAGACATCTGCCTTGAAAATATTTAAAAGAGATTTCTTGAGCTCTCCATAAGATTCTACTCTCTGTATTTCCTTCGTTAACTGTTCTGCATTCCTGTTATCTGACTCCAGTATTGCATTCCCTCTGAGCACAAATTCTGTAAAGAATTTCCTTGAAGGAAGAGTGGCTTAACATGATGATCATTAACCTTCCAGATTTGGAGACTTGTATGTGGAAGAACAATATGTCTTGATTTGAAAGACACATTCTGCAGCAGTCTGCTCATTTACAACTTTAGAATATTTGAAAGAAGATATGGCAGCAGAAAATTTTCAGTAAGTTCCAGTTTTGAGGGTTTTTTTAATAAAAACTTTTCTATACAGTTTAGTCTTCTACTCTTGGATGAATACTACAGTTTTATTTCTAGTGTGTTGTATAGAAATAATATGCTAAAGGGTTTTAAAGAATTTGGTTTTGATAAATTTAAATTTATATTGATAATGTCTTAGAGTCAGTGGATTATTCTAATTACTGTTTGCAGCTGTATCAGTTGTAGGATATGAGACCCATCAAATTTAATTTTGGAAACAATCCTTCTCTTGATTCTTCAGTATCTAGACAAGTAGACCTGGAATTACATTGTATTAAAGATTGTATTTGTCTTAATTGAACTAGTATAGATGTTTTCTTATTTTTTCTCATATTAAAAGTTGTATTAAAACCTTATTTGGAAACTATTGAATTGATTCAAATTAACCTTTTTCTTTACAGTCTTTTTTACTGGGTGCTTGGATGCTCTCAGCTTTGTTTGATCTTCTCCTTGTAGAAATCACTCAGTATATATTTGGCATCACCATCAACAGCTTGCCTTCTGGTTTGTAAGTAGCTTCTAATGAATTGGTTATTTTAGATACAGTTTCAAGGGATTGTTTTCTGAAGATTTTATTTTAAAAAACCTTTCTTCATGTAACACTTCAAATTAATTTAATCCTCTTTGGAACTGAAGTGTAAAGGTTCTTGGCACAGCTATTGTAATTTCAAACATTTATTTCTTAGGTATGGTATGTGTTTAATTGATAATTTATCATCATGATGATTAGTTTCCAATCCGTTAGTCTCATTTCCTCTGTTAAGGCGATTGCAACATGGCTTGCAATGCACAAATTATTGCTGTATTTGTTCAGTCTAAATTGTTTGCATCCATCCACTTTGTAAAAACTAGAATCAGGTTGTGCTGATTTTTGTCTTAAATCAGAAAGGCAACAGAACTGTAAGTCATGTGCTTTATGTTCGCTTTTAAATGCATATGCTTTTCATATTGATATTTTGTATGTTTTACAAAAATTGAGAGCCAGAGCTTGTTACTCCAGTTAATTCTGGCAGCTGAAGTTCTTACAGCTTTAAGGTGTTCAGTGGTTCAGTTTTGCATAACCTATGTTTGAGATTTCTGCACTTAATAAAAGATGTGCATAATCCAGTAGAACCACAGAGCTTGAAATGCTTTGTGGTTAAGCTTCTGGCAGGTGAGATCACAGAGACTTGAGTTTCCATGTGTTGCACACTCTGAGGTAATAATAAAAGCTCTTGGAGTAAGATTTTTAGTATTAAACACCATATTAAACTTCTTTTTTATTTCTGCTTTGCCAGAGCAACTGTTGAAAGCATCTAAAGACTGATTTATAAGGGACAAAAAGCATGTGTTTGATATTATAAAGATAAATCTTTTGTAGTGTGTGAGTATTCAAAAGAAGTTGAAAGCTTGAGTAGCTACTGCAGTTACTCGTGTTTGTTACTTAGAGTTTGTTGCTAGGACATAGGCTGCTAATGTGTCTGGAGAAATTCATATTTTCCTATGAGTAAAAAGATACTTTGTGCAAAAGTAAAGTGTCATAAATGTGCACATCATACCCACAGGTAGGTAATAAACACTTTGACTATTGTATCCTTTGATGGTATTTTTATGACTGCAGAATGTAGTCAGTTACAAAGAAATCTGCATCAAAGAAGTTTTTAATTAAGTAAAATACAATTTTTACCTACATATGCCTTTGCATTGTTTCATAATGAATTTGATCATGAGAGAATGAAGTTAATATTAGAAGTGGGATATACAGTAGTTAGAGGAGTATTTGACTATGCAAATATAAAAAAAATATATATGCATTGCATCATAATTCTTCAGTGTTGTCTCCTTTATTATATTAATAAAGATGTCACTTTCACATCTGACAATATTCGTAGTCATTTGAGGTGATAAAAGCATTGGAAAGCTTAACACTGATGCTAGGTTTTAGTTCATTTCAGATGAAACAACAAAAGATATTGAGCAAGTAAAATAGGTCCAATTATTATTCTGCTTCTGTCATATTTACAATGCAACAAATACATCTGTTACCTTTGGTTATAGAACATTTTTTTGTGTGGCCAAGTGCTAGAATTTGGAAAAAGAATCACTTGTTTACGTTGTAAAAGTCCCCTGACGTTTTTTCTGGTTTTATATCATTTCACTGTTCATATTATTGAGTGATCTTACACTTCCAGTTCTAAAACTTTTCCTGCGCACGCTTCGAAGGTAATTGCGATAAAGTATTACACTGATGACTCTTGCCTGGAATTGTTTGGAAACAATGTAGTACAGTATAACATCCAAGCATGTACTGAGATTCATGAGAAAGGTGGTAAAGGCTGCCCAGGGATTGTACATTGTATTTTCTTCTTGCAACATCAGGAAGGCAAAGCAAATGTGGAAGGGTACGAAGCAGATGAGTACCTGAGCAATCAGAGTAACTATAATTCTTATGGATCTCTCCTTGGCCCTAGGCTTTAGTTTGGAAGTCTTGCCATGAATAAAATTATAAATAATGACTAGGTAACACCCTATCATGATAAACAAGGGGATCAAAAAGAAAAAAATTAAGCGACAAAAGTTCAATGTGTTTACTTCCTTTAAATGGATGATGTCAAGCATTTTCATGCAGGTGGTGAAATTTGAGGCTTGGTCCGGATCAGATCTTAAAAACACCAGTGGGGATGTTGTTGAGAGGGTCATTATCCAGATTCCAGTGCAGGCTAGCACAGCTTTTTTTGTATTTTTTAGTTCTTTGACATGTTTGGGCTGGACAATAGCCATAAATCTGTCTACACTGATAAAAGCAAGCAGCCACAGAGCAATGGCTGGATAAAACACAGTGAAAGCCCCGAGGATCCGGCAGAATGTATCTCCAAAAGGCCACATTTCTGTCCCATGGTAGATCAGCCGAAAAGGCAAGGAAAATATAAAAAATAGGTCAAGTAATGCGACATTCATCATATATACAGTTATAGTTGTTCTCTTCTTGGTAGTGCAGCTGAACACCCATAGGGCAGTGGCATTCACCAACAATCCCACTGTGAACACAAAGCTGTAGAAGACCAGTGATGCAATCCTGTATTCTTCTGGGTGGGGATTTTCTGACATCATAGTTTAATTGAATTTAGGAATAATTGTTGCATTCCATAAATACCCTAAAATTAGATAAAATATGGGAAGTTATTCTTGGTCAAATAAAATCGATCTTTAAAAGCAAACAGGAAGATTATTTTAGGATGGTGTGTAGTGATGAAACTTTTGTTTAGGTCTGAAACCTGCTAGCTTTGTTGCTTTTTCTGATTGCAAATATATTATCACCCCCTGAGGGGAATATATATGTTGTCGGACTTGGGAAAATAGTATTTATAAACATGTTTTAATAAAATAATTACTTAAGAGACCTTTTAATATAAAGAATCAAAAAGTCAAGATTGACATTTCAGGTGTGCATCAGTAGCTGATTATTAGATTGAAATGGTTGTATTTGAGCTACAAGAGCTACTTTCTAAAGAAAACATTTCTTAAGCTGTCTCTGTTAAAAACTTCTTGACTAAAGCTAATTGTGAATAGAAACAAGTCAGCGTGGCATGTAGTGGCATTTGGATATGCAAAGAGTATTGACTTTGCCTTTTATCTGTGTAGGACCTACTTAAGGAACAGATGCTTTCTCATAAAAGACACTTAAAAAACTGTTTGAGTGTCTACATAGCTTCTAATACAGTGCTTAATCCCAGGGCATCAGAACCACCCACCCAACATACAAATAAAATGAATAGATTAATAGACTTCCTGTTTAAAAATGTAAAAAGAGGGGAAGCAGCACAGTCTCCAGCCAGGCCATATGGGAACAGTATTTGTTTGGGGAGAAAAGTTGCTGTCTGGTATCCAGCTACGCCAGAGCACCGTTATGTTGCTTCATCCAGCTTCTTGGTCATAGGAGTTGGACCTGAAATGTCACTGTGCAGGCTGAGGTGATGAGAGCTGAAGGAGAGGATCCCTGGTTTGCTCTGGAACCCATGAGGATGGCAGACTTTACCTGGTGTTTGCATGAGTGATCTGTTTAACCCTCCCCCCCAGCACTTTCCTGGCTCTTGCTGTGGTTTCATGACTTTATGTGGGAAGGTTCCTCTTGTCTGGCCTTTTACCCAGTCCTGGGGCAGCTTTATGAAGAGGAAGAGGAGGAGGAGGAACAAGTTGGTTGTTTTTCTGATCTTCCTAATTGTGACAAACAGCCAAGGAAGTTCTACAGTATCTGTTAGGCACCGGAACTGTTCTCAAGAGCAGAAGGGTGCATAGCTCCTGTGTGTTTTATCTCCAGAAGCGAAGAATGCATTAAAAAACAGGTTTATTGTTACTGCCCACCTGGTTCATGTTACCTAATACTTTCTCAGTGCTACAGGAATGTGTAGGGGATTGAACCAGTGTTTATTAATCTGGCATCCTGGTTTGACAGTGGCAAATACCAGTACTCTTTTGAAAAGAGTACCCATGGAGTAACTAACTTATGACTTGTTAAGTCTTTATATAGGTTTTTTCTGCCTTGAAATATGAAGTTTGGGCTTCTAATTTTCTTACAATTCTCTAGTTTACTGATATATAAAAAAGTTCTGCATAGAAATATTTAACCCTTAATTTCAAAGTCTTTTTTGGCTATACAAAGCAAAAAAAAAAAAAAAAAAGAGATGTATTTTCTGCTCAGATGGGGACATTAAAACATACAACAGAATTTATGTTTTGGATGGAAAAAACTGTGTATGTAATGCAAAAGAGAGGTTTGGAGGGCATCTGTATGAATGCCTCTCAAATTCCTCATTACATGAAGAACTCTAAAAATAAGAAAAATAAAAGAATTAAAGAATGCTAGCAAACCCAGCTGAAGGTTAGATGCCATATGCTAAAAAATGTTGTGCATGTACTAGCAGAATAGTTAAAATATTATCTGGCACATTGTTCCACTTTCACTACTGCTGCACAAAGTTGTCCAAATGTTGCTTAATAGCCACACCTCCCCCCTGCCCTTGCACACTGTAAGTGGGTTTTTTTCTCTTCTGTTCTGTTTGTTTTTTTTTCTCTCTTGCTAGTGATTGTGTATGATGGTGCAGAACTACCAAGCTCAATATCATGAGTGATTTGGCAGGTGGATTGAGTAGTAAAATATAAGACAGGTAGAAGAATTCTCTTGAATACTAACATCCTGGATTTTACTTTTGGTTTTGCTCTTGTCTCCTTTGGACTTGCAGTGACTGTCATTGTTTCTGGTCAGATGATGTTTTTGAAACCAGTAGCCTTATGCTGATGGGAAGAGAGGAAGTTGCAACTGGTGTGATCTTCTTTCCATGCCTTGTTTGCTGGTTATTTCAAGTTTGTGACAGTTTTGAAATATATCAAAGAATGGACCTGCTGTAACAAAAAGGTTTTGGTTGTTGTTTTGTTTTCAACTGGCTGTTGGAGACACAGATTCCCAACTTTGTGAGTTTAAGTGCGTGCCAGTTAATTTTTAAGAACCTAAAATGTAACATTTATGTAGGTAAGAAATACTGAGATTTTTAAAAAGCATGAGTTACCTGCCTTATATATTTATACACAAGTGGAGATTTTTTTGCTTTTTCATCGGTACTTGTCTGCATGGAGTTCAGGTTGATATCTCCCAGGTCAGCCCTAGCAGATCGTTGGGTGGATGGTTTTGCCCTAGTTGCCATTTTTCATAATGGGAACATTTACTTCCTGGTATTGATTAAAGCACTTGCTGAAGAGCCTCTGGAGTCACTGGTTTCTGGAAGACTTGTCTCTGTTAGTTCTGAATGAGTCCTCTGTTGTTTGTCTCAATCTTTCAGTTTTTTAATGGTAACTGACATTCTGAATGTCTAATGTGAATTGGGAAGGCCAGCTAGGTGCTGGCTATGAGAACAAGACGTTCACAGCAGCAAAATCACAATTACATCTTTTCCTCCAGATTCTTAATGCGAGTTAGGTAACACTGGTTCCATTTAAAGGGCCATGTGTATATCTCTCTTCCCAATCCTCCTTTTTACTTTGTCTGTCTCTTACATTTGCTTGCATTTTCCCAAGGAGAGCATTGCTTTCAGTGAAGCACAGAGACACCAAGTACACGATCATCTGGTTCTAGTTTCATGAAAGCAAACATTTTTCTTTTAGTGGTAAATGTACTTACCAATGTTTTTATTTATTGCATAATTCCATAAATTTTGTTAAAATCCGAAACAACAGTATTTATGGTACTAAGCTTTTACAAATGCAATAATTTTTCTTTAAATGTTATTTATTGAATGCTGCTAATATTTTGAAAATGCATTAAAAATAATAAGTATCTTTTCATTAGTTCTAGAATTAATGCCCATGTTTGACTTCTAAACAAAGAAGTCTCTTAGCAACATATATGAACATCCAAGTTATTTTGCTAGCATGGCATAAGGGATCGTTACTCACCTTTTGAGCTCTACAAAATTTCTTCAGAGATGCTTCTTTCATGGCCCCCAAATCTGTAGAAAGTTTAGACTTCCTCTTCTTTGCTCAGCTTCACTTAGCTAAAATAGCTCCTTTTCACAGGCAGGAAACAATGACGTAATCTCACTAGTTCTGAGCTCTTTTATTGGTCATACTTAAAAGTTACTGTTTCACGTAAGTGTGTCTGTGAACTGCTGTTTCTATTACCTTTCAACAGTCAAACTTGTATAATATTTCCAGTGTGGTCAGACTGGGCTGTTGTACTACATATCTTTTCAATTTTGAAATGTTTGTGGTATAATGAAAGCATATTTTTTGTTAAAGTTTCCATAAAAAGGTATCTGCAAGAATACATATGGTGGTTATGCATAAGTTTCTAATAAGCACAGTGTAAATGTATTTTCAGTATAGCATAGTCTGCTGGAATTTTTGTGGAAATCCCCATTTTATTTATATTGCCTTGGATAGTAGTCAGTCTGAAAGTGATATAAAGTCACTGCATTTGAAATGAGAAGTTTGATTCACTTGAATACACCGTTTTGTTTATGCCTGTACTTACAACATTTTATTAACACAGCAGCAGTATTTCTATATTTTATTTCCTGTCTTAATTAATAACATGCTTATTCAAGAGCTTTGTTGAAAAATGCTGTGTGAAAAGAGGTTATAGCCTGTGTAAAAATGGAGTTATATCTCTCAGCTGTGTCACTGCAACAGACATCTTAGGTGGGATGGGAGTAACATCTTAGGTGGGATGGGAGTATTCACAAAGGATTATAGATAAGGAAGACTAACTTCCTATGTTTCCTCTTTGTCAACTTGAAAAAAGATCCACCCTTTAGAAAAGCCACTCAGAGAATGATCTCTTTCCATATTCTCTGTAGAGTGCTTGTTGTTTCAGGTCTCTGACTGGCAGGCTTTGGGAGGTGGTAGCAGAGAACTCTGTGTTGAGTAGGGAGCAATAATGTTTTGGTCTCCACCTGACAAGTTGTCAAGAATTTGCCAGGATGTTCACTTGCTGCCAGAAGTAACAAAGTCCTGCAGTTCAGAAATAGCCAGAATCAGGTTTGTTTGTGGGAGCATCTTCCTTCACTGACTGTAAAACTGATATAGGTGGGTTAATCTCACTTAGTGCTCAAGATAACTTCTGGGAAGAGAAGCCCCTCTCCACTGGAGTAATATAATTTATCTCAGCTAGATGGGTTTGTATTAGCATATAGGTATCTGCATAGGTCAGTGTGATGGTTAAAGTAATTAGAGGGAGGGTTTTTGGTGTGTAGATTACCTTCAAATATTTAGGTTTTTTTTCCTGTTCAGGTGAATTAATATGGAACTTGTTTTTTTGTGATCATTCCAAAGGCCTTTTAAATGCAGTGAGCTGCAAATCCTACCCAGATCACCCTAGAGAAATATAAATTTATTTAAAAGTGCTTGATATTTTAGGACTAAGGAGTATCTTAAAAGGACTAACGGGTGCTGAAAACTCCTCAGTGTCTCTATCATTAGTAAAGCAACTCCAGAGCATGCTTCAGCAGAACAAAGCACTGTTTGCAACTGTTTGGGTGTAAGCTCAGTGAAATTCAGTCCCCTATGTATATCTTCTGGAAGAGAAGAGCTGGACTTTTGAACTCTCCTAGACAAGAGTACTTTATTTTGGGAAAAAAATACAGAAGTGTGGAGGCACCTTCTGAGCTGAACTGCACTGTGAATATGCCAAAACAGGCAAGTGGACAGCCAGTGTCTCCCTTAGCAAAACAGGACGTACAAAAGTGATTCTGGGTTCAATGGAAAGCAGGCAGATGTTGAGTTTGGCATCAGAGGACCTATATGCTGTCTCTTGGCTTGTTGTCTTCTTGGGGGAGGCTGGGAAGTGTGACCTCTTGTAGCAGTGTCATTTTGTCTGGAGGGTGGCTGATGTTTTGACCCTGCAAGGGGGTCATGCCTTGTGAGGGCAGCTGGAATCAAATCCCACAGTTTACATAGGGGGCTAACAACAGCCCAGTTGAGTTTGCTGGTAGTTAGCCATCCATCTGGTTTGTTGCAGCATGTCAGGCTGTGTTCTGCTTTCACTCAGGCTTTTCATAACCTTCCTGGTGGAGAAGAGGCAGCCAAAACTCCCTGCTACTTGTAGGCTGGCAGGCCTTTGCCCCAGGCTTGGAGAGGTAGCTCTGTTTGGCAGCAGTAGGCTGAAAAGAGGTGTTTGCAGTACCAGTAGTTGCATACTCCTTGTCTAAGTGCTCAGCTGGCTGCAGCTGCAGGGTGATAAGCATTTGGAGGTGTACACCAAGTCAAAAGATGCACTGCCTGTGGTTTGTGAGAGGCAATGGGCTGCTCTTTGGTTTCTGCTGTAGGAAGCACCTTGCTCTATTTTTATTTCCTTTGTTGTTTTATCAGCCAGAAATGAGTGCCTTGCATTGGTTTCCCTCAGATGGGTGAGTACTTCCTCTGCTCCAGCTTCTACTGAATTAAATGCTCAGTTCCATCTGGGTCTTTTTCTGCTATTCTGAAGTTTGAGCAGTAGACAAGGTAATTTTAGTTGCATTATTTTGTGCTAAAGCTAGTCCTAAGTAGTTAAAAGCTAAGCCAATGTACATCCTGTGAATGCATGTGGTCTGTTATGGTGCCTTCACTAACTGGCAGTAAGCCTCAGAAGAAATGAGTTTGATCATTTGCAGCAACCTCAAAGCGCAGCACTGAAGAGATTGCCTTCATGCTGTTGCTTTTGCAGAATTAATGTACTGCTGGTTCTTTCAGTCATTTAGTCATGGTACAGAAAAGTCTGTTTTTCCTGTTCACTTACTGTGTAATACAAGCTTTGTCCAGCTGATACAGAGAAGTTCTGCACACAGTGGAACAGGATTACCCTCTGCAGCAGTTTGGTAGGGAGCTGGCTTGAGCTTATGTTCTTCTTCTCCTTTCAAGCATTCAAGCTTTTGGATCTATTGAAAAGAAAGAACTGAAGCTTCTTGCATGGTTCACTGCACCACTGGTGCAGGAAGCAACTCTCCCATGTCAGTTTGTTAACTTACTGGCTTGCTGTTGTGGGTGAGTTCGCGTGCAGTTTTGGTTTACTGTTCTCAACTTCGATGAAAACTGGCTTCATTTTTTATTCCCATACTGTGTTCACCATAGTGAATGCTTAAGAATAAACTACAGGTTAAAAGTTGTCATGGCACTGAATGCAGAAAGTTACTGCACTTGTTTCCGTGTGTGTTGCTCAGAGGCTGCGTCATGGCATAGCTGTCCCCCCTCTCCCACTCTTCTGTCTGAGGGGGTATAAATGCACTGTGCAGCAGAGCTGAAGGAATGCAAACAGGAGCAGCTTAAGAGAACTGCAGCCTAGTTAGCTGTACCTGTCATATCTTATTTACTGTCTTATTTTGTTTTCTCTTCAATGTTTTGCTAGTATATATATGATTTGAGGAGGGAGCTGTTTCTTTTCCCTTTAAAAAAAAAATCAACATTCCATGTTTCTCCTGGGTTCATTTGGGTTTTTTTCTTAGGCCTCCTCCCTTCCCCCCACTCCCCTGTACCATCTCTAGTACAGCCAGGACACAGCCTGTGTCACTAAATAGCCTAAAAATATACAGTGCATCTGGTCAGTAGTTCATCTGTTTAGCACTGTCAGTCAGCCTTTGAAAGAAACAATACTTCCAAAATTACTTAAAATTAAAGTTGCACCTCTGAGATGTCTATGACAGTGGGGTATTGGACTAGAGACAGTGGTGTTTTACACACCAGTAATCTCAGAGTGTCCATAGTCTAAGATTAGCTCATGGCAAATACCAACACAGCTCCATGCTTGTTGATGAACCCACATTGCTTTTGGCAAATTTCTCATACTATTGAGTCTGCTCTGCCTTCCTGTGTTCTGTTTTGTTGGGACACAGCTTTTTTAATTCAGAAAGTACACATTTCTCATGACAGATATTTGACCGTTTTTTAAAACCTGCGTGAATGCTCAACTTCTTTATTTTCTTTTTTTAAATCTCCATGGTCAGGAACTAGTTAGTTGTTCCAGTTTGGAAGTGTCTAGGAGAGATTTTTTCCAGTACTTTCATTACTAAGTATGTGGTAGGTGATGTTTTTACTAATAAATTGTTCTGAAAGGTGCATAAGTATTATTCTGAAACTTGATATGCCTCCCAGGAATAGAGTTAGTGTTTCAAAAGAAATGTCTTTATTTGGAGCTGCGTGTACTCAGATTCCTTTGATGAAGTCAAGTGCAGGAGTAGGGAGAGTTGTTCTGACTCCTCCAGAGTTCAGGAGTTTGGACAAGCTCTGACAGTAACTAGCCCAAATATATGTTATCAGTAATTAAACAATTAAAATTGCTACATAGCCTTTAGCAGACCAGTGAAGGGTTTAATCAAAAGTACCTGAAGTGAGAGTGGGTTGTGTGAATTAGAATAAGCACTTCAAATTCAAGGGTGCCTTACAGTGTGTTGCCCAGTCCTGGCAGGTAGCTTACTTTGTGGAAGTGACCGTCTTTTAATGCTGTTCTGCCTGTGCCAGGTGTCCCTGGCACAGATGAACAAGCAGCAGTGTGTTGAGGTTGTGAAGCTTGGTGTGCTGTGATGGAGTTGAGGTGACACAAGAGGGAGCATCAGGATGATAAAGGGGTGGCATAATCCAGACCGGGACAAAGCAGCCCGGTGCCTGCAGCACAGCAGTAAATCTGGTTGGTAAGGAGCTCTGCTGGGCAGGTTTGCTTGCTGTGTAGGCTCAGCTTTGTCCTTGGAGGGGAATGAAAGAGCAGCTGAGTGTGAGTGTGCTCCGTGCACCAGAGCACCAGGACAAGGCCAGTTTGTGCTCTGAGCTGGCTACAGCAGAGCTGCCTGCAGACAGGTGATTTCAGAGTCACTGTCTTTTCAGGTATGGAGCTGAGTCCAATCAGAGGACTCTGTATTTCCCAACCAACTGTTCAACTACAAAAACTATATCTATTTTACACATACACACACACACACACACACACACACACACACACACACACATATATTAAAGGGAAGGAGCTGAGAATCCTGAGCTTTATCATGACAAGAGGCCTAGGACAGTAAGTCAGGGCATAAATCTGAAGTTCAATAATTTAAGCAGCTATTTTCCGTATGTAGACATTGTGTTGGTAAAGGTGGCTTTATGATAGGATGGAGCAGTGAAACTGAATTGGGACTTCTGTATTCTGTATGCTCTGCCACTTTCATCCTTTGCCTCCAAATCATACTGCCTGTCAATGCTTTTTTATTTTAGTCTTAGAACATCTGGGACATTGCCTTCATTTGCTTCCATCTGAGCCATGTGCTGTACGATGATCAGGGCCACCAAATTCATATCACTTACCCAAACAGCAGAAATGAGAGGGAGTGCAAAGCTTGTTTTGAACTAGGAGCAGTGAGAGAAGAAAGTGCAGTAAAGGTGGCAGGATGTTGGACATCTCTGTATTCCTTCTTCTTTCAAATTTGATAGCATATGGAGGTAATGATAAGAACTGTACCAGCAGCTCATGGTTCACAGCACTCATTACTGTCTAGATGATGTAGTTTATTTCCAAGGCAGTGGGGCCTAACCTGTTGTCACAGTTACTGAGTGAGTGGGTTGACATAGTGCCTTGTAGTAGAGATCCTGGATCTGTTTTCTCTTTACTGCCTGACAGTTCCTGGCCCAGTGCTTGTATTGCCTGCTGTTAAGATCTCTGACTCTGGAAAATGGGGTTTAGCATCAAATAAGAAACGGTTTGGTGAAATGGTTTTGACCTCTGCTGTGTTGAGGACTAATTACTGCATCAATGCTGCCATCTGTGGATCTTTAGCAGGCATGGCAACTCATATTTGGAACAGCAGAAATGGGTGATGGGTTCATTCCTTTATACACCTGCAGTACTTCGCCAGTTTTTCAGGAAAACTGATTGTAAAGAGTGCAAGCCACTTTGTCTCTCCTATGGAAGGGACATACCACATGACATGGAAGCTGTGATTGTTCCCATAGTTGTGGAATTGCAAATTCTGTTATTGCTCAAATAATTACATTTCATACAGGTCTCCCCTTTGCATTTGGTTTGTACGTAAAGATACCATTCTGAGAATGAGTTTAAGCAAAGACTTTCTTACTGTGCATACTCTGAATTTACCCTGAAAAAGTGAAGAATTAGAAGACACCTAGTGGAGGAAGAGAAGAAAGACTGGAAACAACATTTACCATTCATCTTTTGTCTTTGTTATATAGCACAAGGATAAAAACTAGTAATAGAAATTAAGCAACTCTGTGTTTTTAAGCTACCTTCTTCCTGATTTTGTTGTTTAATTTGTCTGCTGTGTCTTTATCAAAATAAGACACAATAGCAACAACTTTCTTTGCACAGTATTCCATTTTTCAGGAGTGTTCTGAAAATTTTATGACTAAATTATTTCATGAGAATAAATAATGGCTTCTTTCCTATGTGGGAATAGGGGCCTCCTTTTTAGCTTAGCAGTTGACCCTTGAAGGTTATTTTCAGTCCACGTGGGCAAAATCAAGTTTTCTTTCTGTCTTTACTGGCAGCTGGGGGTTTTTTTCCCCCCTCTTCTCTTCCTCTTTCCGGAGTTAGGAACACCTTGTTTGTTCCTCACGTTCAGCCAGAAAGACAGGGATGTGGAAATCCCTTTGGACTTTAAAAGGAAATCCTGCATCTAATTGTAGATGTCTGTGCCAGACATTTCTATGCAAGTTATCATTTCAGCTATTGTTTGCAAATTGGCTTGCTACAGTGCCCTCTGTCATTTGATCTGAAGGGAAAAAAGCTTAAAGGAGTCATTGCATCCTAGAAACATCAGTTATCTCCTATCTGGAGAAGTTCTTCTAGGAGGATAGACTGCTAGGTTTAAGGGTCAGAGATCCTTTCATATAAATGATATCCTTCTTCATCACAGAATGAACTGCTTCCATTCCAGTGATGTTCTATGTATCTCTTCCCTCTCCCTGTATTTTAGGGCAGTTAATTATTTGATTTCAGTGAGGAAGAAGGAAGAAAAATGAATGAATAATTCTTCAGAGCAGTTGGAGACAATATTAGTGTGAGGAGATACTCTGCCTGTTGTAGCCTTGCCTTTTTCAAAATAGAGAGCAGCGGTATGATTGCTCTCCTAGGACAGATGAGGAAGGTAATGAAGTAACTTCACAAAGGAGGTCTTGTAGTGACTGATGCTTGAAAGAAACCCCTCTTGATTTACCAAAGTAATGAAAAGAAATTGATCAGTAAATTCAGTGGTATCTGAGAACGTACTGTTGTATGACCGAGACTTTAATAAACAAGTGTGCGTGAAACAGAAGACAGTGTGTACAGTTAGTAAAAAAAAGTACTGCAGTTTTTCACTAAAGAATTTGGAAATAAATATGTCTTTTTCAGAGTTAAACAACTTTGAAGACTTTCTGTATAAATAACAAGATCTTCTAAAACTTCCTCTTTGCTTTCATTTTATGCTTACTGAATACTCTCCTTTTGTTTTGTCATCACTTTGCTTCAAATACCTTAGTGTATAGTTGAGAAAAAGGGTTATATAGTGGTCTTAATGTGGAAGTTTGTTTTGCAAAGAAATCATTTCTCTGCTGCAGCTTTTCTATTTTGTTTCTGTTTTTTCATGAACAAGCTAAAGAGTTTCCTGCCAGCAGTTTGTTCCATACAATACTTACTCATTGGAAAAGTCAAACTATAGCTGTGAATCACAAGGAGGTGTGAATGGTCTCTTGACCAAAAAGCCCTAAAATGGTGGGAAGTGTTTTAATGTTCAAGTATTGTGAAGTAAGCCAAACTGTGTGAATAAGATAGATATTAGAACCTCCCTTCACTAGTCTTCAACCTTTGAAGTTATGTTACGATGTCTTTTACAATATCCTTATCATTATGTGGTTAGAAGAAATTTGATTTTTTTACCAAGAATCCAAAAGTAGTTTAAAAAATGGCTCGGTCAAAAAATAGCACACCATTTACCAATAATATTAACTGTAGAAGAGGACTGAGGAGTAGCCAATAACTCAACTGTTCTACAGAATTATGCTCAAAATCTTGAACAGGGGATATATGAGTCACATTCTGTATTTAGCTCCAACTTATTGTCTCTACCATGAAAATAGGTCATAACAAATGAGGCAAAAATAGCTTGTGTGCTTTGCCACGTAGGTCAACATTAATTGCCATCCTTTGGCTCCACTCTGCCCAATTATTATGCTAAACACAGATCCTGATAAGATCATTTAATGCTTGTATCAGATGGAAGCTGGGAGTGAAGACCCTCTTCATCCCATTGCATACTGAGATGTGGACTGGGTGATCTGGGCCATTTGTGGGATCAGCAGGGTGGGGAGAAGCAGAGTTTCTGTGCTGAAATGTTGGATTTCATAGTGCAGTGGAGGATCAGATATCAGGAGATGGTAGGAAAGGCCACAGCTCTCATTCACATGTGGTGCCCACCTCTCCCTCCCCAGCACAGGCACTTGTCATGTAGCCAGCGTTTTCCATAAAGGATTCTGGGAGACTGATGCTACCCAGGTGCTTCTCTGCACTTCCTTTACTCTAGAAATATTAAACAGGTGAAGTTATGGGAGTTGTTATGTTCAGGTAGCATCTGCATGTTTTGAAAATATTTCTCAGGTGAAGTAAGAACAGCTATGAAACGAATAATGTTGAAAAGCAAGCTAATGAAATCATAACCCTTGAAATTCAGGTGTGTAACGTGCCAGGTCTTATCAAATGTGTTTTCTCTAAGGCAAGGAGTTTGCAGAATAAAAACGTATATATTAGATTCAGAGTTAAAAGCTAATCTCCATTACAAGTTGGATCATTCCCAGTACGAGGTTCCACTTTTGAGTGGAAGGGCCTCTTGAAGTAGGTGCTTATCTTAAATGAAGTTGCCCTCTCTTCTTGATTCAGTAGAGTACCTCACAGAAGGTAGAGTTTATCAGAGTAAGTGTCAAGGTCCTTAAGATCTGCTAGACAGCTCTCTTTATATTCGGAAAGATTATAGAAGGCTTGACTCTCCCCCATAGAAGCATGAGTTTGCTTCCAGGCTATCCCTGTCCAGGCTTGGAGGGCAGGCACTTCACTCAGGCTGAGGTGTGTAGCCTCATGTCCCTCTGTATGTGAATACCTTCAAAGAGCCCCTTGGCAGCGTGTCCATTGGTGATGCTTTGCTCATTGCTTGCCTTGCATGTGGGCATAGTTGGAGAGAGAGAACGTACAGTGGTGGCAAAACCAGTGCCCATGGGATTATAGCCTGTTGCCATCGTTACCAGGTATGTAGTCACAGATTTCTATGGCCTAAATCAGGAACCTCCTCTGACATCTTTTAGAGGAACAGAGACCTTGTCTTTCCTTTCCTTAGCTGTATATCAGCTAGGCAGCAGCTTGGGACTGGGTGGTCCCTCTGTCCATCCAGGCTCTTACTCAAAGCTGACAGTACCATGGTGTGTTACACAGGGTGATGCATCACCCTCCTGCTTTGGTTAGGGATATCAACCGTTTGGTGGAACTGGCATTATGTGTTGACAAATTATTGAGTGGGATTTTAAGTGCTTAAGGTGGGTGTGTCATGAGCAGGTAATCTGAGACAGTTTCTCAGAGCTGTTTCAAAAATGTTTTCCTCTGTTCTGGAACCAGTCAGACGTGTGGACACCTTTTCCAGTTTTCTGACATTTCAGAGAGGTTGGTCAGGATGTAGAGGAGTTAGTTGTGATGACAGCATTCCATCTGCGAGGGAGCTTTTGTTCAGGACTATCTCAGCTAACAATGCAGTCACACCACTTCTACTTCTTTGTTTTTGTCATTTTTTCCTGTCCTGGGGATAACTTTTGGGCTTGGTAAAGTGTGTCCACTACATCCTTAAGTGAGAAACAGTCAAGAAGAAGCATTTACTCCCTTGCAGTTCATAAATGAGCTGATTTCCCATTGGTATGAGACAAAATACGTTTCTCAGTTTAAAATTTTTAGTTTGGTTTTTTTATCTTTTCATTTCTGTGTCCTGTACACTTAAGAAAATAAAATAGGTCCGTAAAGGGATACTCAGCAGTAATCTCTGTGCTTCTCTGTGTCGAGCTTTTCTATTTCTTGTCACCAGGGGTTTTAGCAAGAGCTTGATGAGTGGTGGTTTTGTTTGTTTTGCCTTCACTTAACGATGCTTTTTCTTAGTGAGATTTTCATTTGATGCAGTCTTTCCTCATACTGCAGCTCTTTGAGCCTCTGGTCACCAGCTTTTTTCACCTTTTGATCATTGTGTTTTTGTCATTGTGTGCTCTGCCACAAGTTTGAAAGATGACTGAAGCCTGTGTGGCTGGAACTGTAGAACATCCTGTGCTTTTCCTCTTTTCTTTTTTAAGATTCTTCTCAGAATTCATCCCACATCCTTGTATCAGTTGTCAGAAAGTCAACCTGCTGATGTTTCATTTAAACCTGTCTTTTTTTAGAACTGGAGCATATCTTTACCTCCTGGACTTTTTTAGTTTTATATTTCTATAGATTGTTCAGGAGTGTTTCTTGCTTCTTCAGTGCAATAACTGTCTCCATACAGACTGTTTTAGTGAACAGCAGACTGTGAGGTGACAAGGGAGCTCAGGGCAAACACAAAGCTGGGGCCCCGCAGCGGAATCACTACCTTCCTTCTTCAAGTAACTTCTTTTTGGGCTGTAGTTGAAAGAAGTGAATGTTTGCAATAATCCCAGTGAATGTTCCTGCAAATATTCATTCAGAGGAAAAAAAGGACTTCTTGATTGTAACTGGAGACAGGGATGTACTGTCTGTATGCATATCTCTATCTTCACATCTACTTCTGAACTCCTTCTGTGTGTTAGAAATTTGAGATAAGTGAAAAAGATAGGGTGTGTTTCACTCCTTCCGCACTATGTTCAACCAACAAGGGGAGCAGACAGTCAGGAGTCCACCTTTCTGGCATTAAGCTAAAGTGTCTTTGTCCTTAAGTGCTTAAGTAATGCACTTCCAGACTGACTGATTTATTCCATCCAAAAAAAACAACCAAAAAACAAACCCACAAAACTTGTGCCAAATATGTATAGCAGGGACTCATTTAAAGTAATTTCTGCTTAATATAGGAGTGGTTGTGAAAACAGCTGAAAAAGTAAAGGGACAGGATCAGAAAATGAGACCAAACCTATTTAGACTCTTGAAGGAAACAGGAAGATCTTAACATGTGGGGCAGAAGAGACAGAGCAATGGTAGACAGTAAATACTCATATCAAATGCAAAGTGACACTTGGTCAGTGTAAGAGAGTCTGAGGCACCTGAACTGAGGGCTCCAACTCGCATTCAATGGATGGAAAGAGTGGTACTTGTTCAAGCCATACCATGGTTCCCAGCCATGTTCTTCACTCCTCTGCACAGGAGGCAGCAAGAACAAGCACATGTGGCTTGGTTTCACCTGCTGAAGGTGCAGTTTTGTATCAGGGCTGAGCTGGTTGAAGTGTAGGCTGCTGCCTACGGAGCAACCAGTTGGCTCTCACTTGTACTTTCCTATCTGCCACTTGAAGCACAAGTCAACTGACTTCCTACGGGCAGTGGTTACCAGGAGATAATGTTTGAAAATAAAACATACATACACTTATGTTTTTTCAGGGATCATTTCCCACCAGCTTAAATTTTTAAACCACTTCACTTTTGGGGTGAATGCATGCCAATATCAGAGCAAGGAAAGAGATAGAACCATGTAGCTGGAAGGTAGAACAGGACTTTCTCTTTCCATTGCTCCATACCACAAGATTCACAGTTGATGACATTAGCCCAGCTTTGGGTGCCTGAGGTTAAGGCATGCATTGCTTCAGGGTCAGTGACCCCTGACAGAGGATGAGGGTAGAGGGGGCAGAAGACCATAACCTCTGACCTGGGGTTCTCTCTGGTTTATCACCAGCCCCGATTTTAGTAATTTTAAGAGGAGTCTTTATCATCCAGAAGCTCCGCCCTATACAAAGTTGTGCCATTCAAGATATCAGCTATAATAGCAAACACATAATCAGGTGTTTTTTAAGTGGTGGCAAGATTTGCTGAGGATTTCGAGGGTGGTCTTGAAATGTGGCAGTGCTCGATTTTCACATTAATTAGGATGCTTACCCCTGCCTTGCAGTTGGAATGTGAAGTCTATCTGCTGTTGCACCTCTCAGATAGGCACACTCATGTTCAATAACAGTATTTAGAGGATGAAAGCAATGGGAGATAATTTGACAAAAAGTCAAAAAAATTTACCAATGATTGAATGTGTCTGGAAGCAAGATGATACATCTTTGAGGGGCTTCCCTGAAATGAGCTCTGCTTTTAAAATTCAGAGTATTGAGTGGCATTTGTAATTGCAGGTACTCACCACTTTCACACTTACCATTTAGTTGGTTTTAAGTGGAAAGTACCAAGCATGGTTAGAGATCTGAGAACTGATTTTTTCTGATTGGAAACTGGTCTGCCCTGCAGCAGGGTTAATCTCTGTGGTCAGTACTCTGTAAGCAGCTTATGGAGGTAAACATTACATGTGTCTCTGCCAACCTGGCTAAATAATGCCAGCTGTCTTAACTCTTTTTGAAGATAAATGAGCTGTAATTGGATTTCTGCACTGGATAATTTTAAACAAGGGCTGTTAGAAGCAGTAGTTGTTATGAAGAAACTCCACAATAGACATATTATGATGAAATACTGCATTTCTCTAAGTGATTTGGTATTTGTCTGTTAAAATCAGGGTAGCAGATTAGAGAGAAATGTGCTTTGGTGGGTGAGACAGTTTCGATTTTTTCTTGTTATGTGTAAGCAAACAGAAATGTTAATGAAGTTTGGATTGAGTTGGCTGGAGGAGGAAGGTGCTGCTACTGAGAGTTGCACAATGTCCCACCATTGTGAACTCACTGGAAAAAAATTGAAATAAGGGAAAAGATAAGTTGCTATCTTTTGTATTTCAACAATACTTCAAAGAAATAAAAGCAGACTTTTTTTTTTTTGCAATAATATACTTAAAAGGAAAACCTGAAATTCTGGTCAGAAATTGTTTCTCCATAGAGACGCTTTTTGTAAGAGAGAGGTAGATATTAAAAGTGGAAAATACTAATTTCAAGAGAATTTTAACCACTCTGCTGGCAATCTTCACTTATTGAAGAGTATTAAAAGCTTAAAACTGAAACCAAGTGGGGAGAGCAAATTGTGATGTTGCCCACAGTATTTCATTTGCTTGGCGTTGCTACCAAAGACCAGCATATGTGGTTTTTTGGGAAGCACAGATAAAGAGTTCTCAAATAGTAAAATCTAAATCTTTATATTTGGGGAGCTTTTTGTTTCACCAGTTTGTTTTGAACAAATAAAACACAAGTTTATTTAGCTCTTGAGCTGTTTGTGAATTTTTTGACACCAGTATTTAAGCTTGTACATATGAAGCACAGGAATCGCTAAAAACTTTGGCCATTTTTTCCCAAGTTCATGTAGCATTAATTGGTGGTTTCATTTCTGTGTGTTTTGTACCATCCCTACACCATAAAAGGTGGGAATTTTCTCAAATACATGTTACAGTTCCTTGTTTCCTTACAACCACTACTTGATTACAGTTTTTCTCAGAGGGAGCACTATTTGATTCTCTTTCACTGATTTTAAGATCACTTACTGTTTAGTTTTCCATGACTAGTAATTTGCTTATGTTTTTATTCCTATTTTTATTCCCCACAAAGCCTTATCATTAGTTTGTTTTTTGGTTTTGCTCATAAAAAAAAATTATTTAGGTTTTTTAACTTAGTGGCTTTGATCTTTTTGATTTGATAAAATACTTCTGGGAGAAAAAGAATTACAACTCATCCCTTCTCCTCCTGGTATTCGCAGTTGGAAAGATGCTAAATAAAATACTGAGGAGGTCTTTTGCACCAAGGAAAGGACTGGATCCCTGTAAGAAAAGCACAAACACTTTCAAAGAAGATAACTGTTCATTAATAGCCTAGAAAAGCCAATAGCAAGTTATGAAATCCTACCTCTTTTCCAATGCTGGGAACAGCAAGATGTTACAGCACTGGATCCTGGGTCAGGGGCATCACACAGTGCAGATCCCATCTGTGGTGAGATTCACCAGCTCTGACATCACTTGTGCTCCTCCAGGGTCTTCTCACAGTACAGATTGATCAGTGACTGACAGAACCCAGCAGGGAGTAAGGACATAGCTTTCAAGACTGCCTTGAACAATATATACTCTTATATCATTAATAAAGCTGTAGTCACAATACTCTTGCATATAATGAAACATATGAACAAGACATTGCATTATACACATATACTTAATTTTAAGTGTGCATTGACTACACATTGGGTAATTCTGTATTGACTGTGCATATAGTGATTAATTATACTGTTGATTAGGTGCATCTTGATTAAGTAGTGATCATGATACAGAGGATACGGAGGCCTGCACCTCAGCTACTAGTTATGTGGGTCACTGCCTCTTCACAAAATAGTCATCCACTGCTGTCTGCTACAGTAGGTAGATCATTATTTATACGGTTATTTCTGCACTTGCCAACATTTTGGTTCAAAATACAGCTGATTTTATGTTTTCTTATCAATTGAAGTATTGCTGTTCTAAGAAAAGATCACTTAAATAAAGTTTTCTTCATAATTCTGAGGTGCTCTACAATTCTTGGTGTGTCTTGCTCATACACCCTGACATTCTTCCCGGGTTAATGCTGTCAGCATCCTGGGTATGGAGGAATCCTTCTGTGAACAGTTGTGTTGTATCATCAGGTGAAATGGAGTATAAGTCATGCTTCCTAGTCACTTAGATCTTTTTTTGACATGTTTACAAAGTTGAGTAACACTGTGAAAAGAGAGTAGCAAAATCTTTTTCTACCCATCAGTCTGCGGCCGGTGAGGCACACTTGTTTCCTGTTTTTGTTTGGGACTAGAAAGTAGCACTTTGTGGAAGAGCATTAAAATCAGATTTCTTAGAAATTTTTTTTCCTTTTTTTTTTCACGTTGTGAAGACCTAATCTGGTCCCATATGAAGTACATAACTACAGATGAAGTCCCATATGAAAAAGGGACTTCATCTGTAGTTAAAATACTTTATGGTAGTAACTCTTTATTGATGTCTGTTCCAAAACCCTTTTTTGGCATTTTAAAATTACAAATCCGATCATTAATCACTTTATTTCAGCAGGAATTTGCAAGCGGCAGCACAAGAAGTGCTGCAAGGTGATTGTGATGGCAGTTGTGCTTGACTGCTTGAATAAAGACGCTGTACAGTTAAGTGCCTCCACGCCACCAGCAGCCACACTCTTAGGAAGGCAGGGCTGTAGCCAGAGGAATTAATTTTTCCAAGTTCAGCTTCCTCATGCAGTGGAGGAAATGTAGAGAGACCTTTTGTGGAAGCAGTGAAACAAATTCAGACATGAGGAGGCATTTCCCTGAGCCTGGGCTCTCCATCTGCAGTGGTCCTCAGCTGGTTGCTCTCAGCCATGAGCCTGGCCTCTAGGTTTGCCAGCTGTGGGCAGCTCTCCCTGTGCTTTTGGGTATGGCCAAGGGCCTGGGATGTGGGTGCTGTCTGAACAGCTGAAGTGGTGCAGGAGAACAGCAAGGAGGGGCAGAGGTGCCCTGGCTGTACCTGGAGTTGTGAGCTGCTCCTCTTGCAGTCAGCCCTGGTGTTTGTGGTCATTAGTTTTGGTGCTGGCATCTGAGTATGTTAGTAGAGCTTCTGTTCTAGCTTTTGGCTTAAAAGGAGTTAAATAAAGTGCAAAACATCTTTGCTTAATGAAATTAATACAATGTAATCTATTACGTCAATAATTTCAGATGACTTGATTATCCTGGTAGCTGCTCCTTGCACATCTAAAATAGTTGGTTTGCCCCCATCTGAGTGAATGAAGTAAGGTTCTGGTGGGTGTTCACGCAGTTTTGAATCACTGGCATTGAGAGTACACTGTATTGATTTTTTAAAAGACAAAAAAAAATAATTGACCCAGAGTTGTCTTTGTAGTCTGATTACTGGTGAGAAATCTTCAGTTGTTCTTTTTTGTTAAAAATGCCTCACACGTGCAGCTGGCTGAGGAGCTTCATCTCTCCCTGTCCCACTGAGGACAATGATCTCTCATTGTTACTTCTAGACACAGTTGCTGTAACTTTCCATACTTCAGAGTTGTGATACTAAGATATCTAGTACTAAGTCCCATAGTATCAGTAGGTGCCAATAAAATACTGACTGCTCTTCAGGCTGGTGAGTTGAGAATAATCAGTCTTCAGCATCTCTATATTTAAAGTAGGCTGCCTTGGAGTAAAACTAACCACAACTTCCCTCAAATGTTATATGCCACAGGAAGGATGAAACTGCTAAGCTTAGCTGATTAGAGGGAGGAACACAGCTCCCCTTTTGCATGGTATAAGACAATGCATACTTTTCTGGAGGGGATGGGATAACCACAATATTGCTGCCTTCCAACAGGTGCAAAATTTTCTTTTTATAGTTTAGCCCTTTGCACAATATCTGTCACAACTGAGGAAAACGAAAGAGGAAGAGGAGAAAATTATACTTTTGCAGTGAGGAAAAATGAATGCAGTGTTGTGAAAAGAAATCTATGCCATGTCTTGACTTTTATTTTAGGAGGATGCTAATGACAGCATTTTGATAAGGATGTAAGTAGAGGACAAGACCAGAAAATTTTAAAGTTATGTAATTTGCTAGTTTTACTGCAAGGCCATTGAGTTTCACGTTTCTTTCCTGTCTAATTTGGACCAATTTGCTAGTCATAAAAGAATGCAGGTTGAAAGGAGCAACTAGGGGTTCTGTTGCCCAGCCCTGGAAGTACCAATTTCATCAGGACTGTGTCAAATCAAGTTTGGAGTATCTCTAAGGACATATATTTCAAAGGCTTTCTGTGCAACCTTTCCGAATATCTGACTTACCTCATGATGAAAAAATGCTTCTTAATGTTTAATTGCTCCTTGGTGCAACTTGTCTGGGTGTTGCTGGATGTTGCCATCTTTTCTGTATCTCTCTCTCTGTAACACATGCTGCAAGCCCCTTCCACATTTTTGGTGGCAGTCTGCTGGGCTTCTTGCAGTATGCCGGGTATCTTTCCTGTACTGGGAAACCCAAACTTGGTACAGAATTCCAGGCATGATCTCAGAAGTACTGAATAGAAGGGAAAGATTCTTTTTGAACACAGTCCCCTACATGTTTGGCTACGAGGTCACACTATTGACTCCTCTTTAACTTGTTCACCAGGAGATCAAACTTTTTTGCCAGTCTGCTTTCTAACCTGGTCATGCCCATCCTCCACTATTGTGTGGGGTTATTCTGGCTCAGTTCTGCATTTGGCTTGCTGAACTTCATGAGGTTCATGTGAGTCCATTTTTCCAACCCACTGAGGTCCAGTTCTTCCTTATTTAGTACCTCGGAGCAAGGTTATCCAAATTTGTCAGTCATGTGGCAAGATCCTAGTTTAGAGAACCTTTATGCTAATATGGTAGGAAAAGTAGAACAGTATGCTGTTGATTTCCTGTGTATAGAGATACCCTGTTCTCTTCTGCCACGCAGCTCAAGCACAGCTGGATTTATTTACACTTGTCTTTCCTTCCTTTAGAGGTTGAATGAAGTGGGATATGTGACTGTTCACTGGAGAAGAGACAAGTGACTTGAAGGAATGGGACTTGATGTGGGTCTGTAAAATCACAAGCACTGTGGGCAGGGTAGATAGGGAGTCACCCTTGTTTCGGGTACAAGAAGCAAGGGACTTCAGATGAAACTAACAGGTGTCACAAGTGAACAAAAATGGCTCCAGACACCATGGGCAGTTGTTCTGTGCAACTTCTTCCTGCAAAATGATGCAGTCACAGACATTTTATTTGAGTTCAAAAAGGGACCAGACACGCTGATGGAAGAAAACATTGATTGAGGGCTGTCATGTGCAAAGATGAGACATCTGCTGCAGGAAGTCCAAAGTTAGACATTGCAGGAAGCCAAGGGAGTACTCTGAGGAGAAGAAAATTGAGGAAATATATCTTAGCATTTACTACACAAACAATAATTCCGATTTTTCTTCAGAGAAGAGTTGCAGGTTGGCAGAGTTTTTTGTATTTATTTTGTACCACAGTCTTAGTCTGCAGGCTGCAGATTAGCCAAGACTGTATTAGGAAATATTGCACTCAGATGGATTTGTTGTTTTTCAAGTAATTCGTGTGTCTGTTGACACACTGGCTCTGTATTGAGCCAGCACAGTGGGACACTGCTGAATACAAACCTTCGTTTATCTTCAGTTGTTCCCCTGCTTTGTACCACAGACGTGGTGATAAAGAGAACAGAGTATGTCACTGCTTTTCAGTTCCTCCAAAAGTGGTCATATAAGGCAAAGTTTTCTTCTCTTTCTCTTCAGCTGCATGCTATTTATTTTTCCTACGTTGCAGGCTGTCTCATCATTTTATTGGAGTCTTTTCATTCCTTGCTTACTTAAATGCTTTTAAGTTTCTGGACAATGTTAGTCTTAAATGGAATATCTATTTAAAAGAGCTTGAAACCTTCCTCTTTTTTTACACTAATGAGTTTGCTGATTTAAGAGGAGTCACTAACCACTTTCAAGAACTGTGTTATTTGTAATAGCATGTTTACAACTTCAGACAGTTGCTGTCACTGTCTTTTGCTAGATGAGCATGCTGCTTACAGGTTCCTCGTCTTTATAGCTTTCAGAGCCACAGACCACACAGTCAGACAGCAATCCCCTGGCAAATACCTGTCCTCTTCCGCTGGGACTGTAGGCCACAGGAGACTGGCTTCTTTCTCTCCACAGTTTCAATTAGTCTTCAATACCTTAGAGTCCAAGGCAGCTGAGGGTACTTGCACTATTACTGTTTAGTTTTGTGTTCTCAGTGAAAGAAAAGATGAAGGTACTAGAAGCTGTGCTGCTGGAAGTGTGTATGTTTTGGGATTTTTCAAATGGTGTACCTTTACTTGATCATGTGTTTGACAGTAGATATCTGTCCAGCTTTCTTTTCTGGACTTGGACAGAGACAGCCAAAATGTAGCATTTGACCACTGTCGTAATTTTTACTTCCTATATGCTCTGTCACATTCCCTACCAGGTAAGATTTGAGAGAGATTTCAGCAGTGGACATGCAGTGTTAGTACTAGTGGGACTGCTCATAATTGGATTCCTCTTAGCAACCACCTATCCTGACACTCCAAAGTGTAGAGATAAAAGATATTCTATTGTCTTTTTCAAGAACATGTGTTTCAAGATCCTGACTAGACTTCACCTTCCAAATAGCAACCCAGTTTTTCTGAAATGCTCCAGTCAGATCCTCACAATGAGCAAGCCATTTGAACCTACTGCTAGGTCAGCTGCATTATTTGTATGTGAAAACCATGAAAGAGTCCCAGGTCTGTGTGATCATTTACCAGCCTTTCACACGGAAAGGAACATTGCTTAGAATGTATGAAAAGCTTTCCCCAAAGAAAAAGCTTATTTTTTCTTGCGAAGCTCACACTGCTTCAAACCACAAGTTGGATAAGGGCATCATGGAGGAAACCAGTTGTTTGAGAACAGCTGTAAATTTCCACTCTCACTGTTCTCCTTTGGTCCCATGCGGCAGGTTGTTACCATTTCTCTGGTGATGGCTGCCAGCCTTATGCCATGGCTGGTACAAGGAACAGGACAGGTTCTCTCTAAATGTTTTGCTCCAGGGCAGTGTCCCAAGCCAAGTGAATCTCCCACTGCTGCTTCTGGCAAATGACAGAAAAGAGTCTCCTCCTTGACACAGTGTGCTTGAGCTGCGAGTGCATCCTGAAAAGGAATGAGGAGGAGCAGTGGCATGAGCTACTACAGATAAGAATTGTCATTGTCCATCTGTATGTCAGTGCTTGCAGGACTTTTGTCAGGAAACTGAGCTTATCTTAGCTTTCAAAGGTTTTTATTTTATTGCTTTCTTCAGCAACTGAGAAACATTTAAATAATGAGAAAAAAGTAGATTTTCTCAAACCTGTATCTAACTGAACTCATACTAGAGCAGTATTTTGATGTAAAGTTAGCTATTTGGGAATGCTGGTGTGATTTAGAAACAAAGTCCAATATTAAAAATAACGGAATTGCTAATAAATTTGGGATAGAGAAAGATGTTCAGTAGATGTTCACTTTGTTTCCACTTAGAAGAGTGTAACTACCTGTAGTATGTGGTGTTTTAATACATATTTAGTTTATATTTTACAGACAAAGATGAAAAAGGCTTCTTGTCTTTAAGATTTTATAATCACAGTTAGACAAAATGCATGCTAGAACGCCCCAAAAGCCTAGACATTAGTAGAATTAAATAAGCTTGTACTAGTGATATGTTAACAATACTTACATATTATTTGTACCACTTCTAGATATTCATGAGTGGTCTGTCTGTGATTTTATCTGGTTACCATTTGCTAAATTCAATAGGAACACATTCTTAAATAATATTTTAAAATAGTTTATTAAAAAAGCTGACAAGAACAGAACCACTAGAACATACAGAATTAACTAGAACTTCTCCTTATAAAAGTTTTTCTTCTTACACTGCTTTTCTGAAGCTGCATAGTGTCTTTTAGAATTAGAAGAGAATTAGTATTTTAGAATTAGAAACTCAATTTTGGCAGTCTAAGTGGTATGAAATATAGGGGGGTTATGGTTTCTTTACTATAAAAATTGTAATTGTTAATTTAATGTTTGTGTACTGCTCTTCAGGTACAACCCTTCCATATTTGCAGATGGGCAAAGGTCAACACGTGAGAAAAGAAGGAATTACAAAGATGACACATGTAGTATGTTTGTTTGACTTCTAGTACGACCTCAATGTCAGAGAGATACAGCTGAAATAAATAACATTTGTTCTGACATCTGGCATAGTTTTTACTGAAGATTATCAGGCACTGTTTAATTTTCCATCACAACCTCCTGGTTGAGTTATTAAGTTGGGTTGGCCAGTGAAGGCATATTAAAAAGGTGGAACACTAAAGAAAGGATAGAGGGGCCAGGAATAAAGTGGGGAAGGAAACTGAAACGTGACGGAAGGGCACATCAGCAGGAACCCAGGGCTTACATCCTGGATTCTCAGCTGGTATTGAGCTGATTCCAGCCGGATGTGTTTAAGTAATTTGGTCTATTTCCTGAGCCAATTTCAGCATGCCTAAAGGGATCCCAGACATGTTGTATGAAGGCATAATGGGAAAACTTGTTCTTTCCCAGCCAGTTCTGCTAGTATCATTTATTGAACTCTCAGGTGAACAGTGCTTAAGGAGAGGTAGCCATCTTACACCATCAGAATTAATCCATTAATATACTTTTTGGTGGTCTTAACTATGAACATTTATTCAGGTTTCTAAAGCGTTTGTCTTGTGTCCATGTCTGACTTCAACAGAAGTTCTGAAGAACATTCTTTCACTGTTCTTTTAACTGAAATGGTGCAGTTTTCATATTACAGTCTCTTGCTTCAATTTGTGTTTATAAATAATCTATATACAACAGGAATAGAGGGAAACTTTTTACAATACACACTGGAAAGGAAAGTTTTCCTTGAGGAAAAGGAATAAAGCGATAATACACCTTGTGAAGATGAGTGATTTAACATACAGGAGGTGTTCAGTGTTGGGGAGAAGCAAACAGTTCATTATCTTTCCACATGTTATATTTGACAGTGTTTTCGGTGTGAATTGTCCAATAAGGCATTTGTGCTCCAAATACTATGAAATACAGTTTCACCTCCAAAGAGCTATAAACTAAATACTTGTCATAGTCAAATGAGCAAAGAAGTTTTCCATTTTATCTCAAAGTTTTATTTCCTTTGTTTGTGTGACTGGGCCAACAAAACCATTGCTGCAATTGGAGCTCATCTAGAAGTCTTGAATTTTTCAGATAGTTGGTCTGAATTGTAAGCTATATTTGTTCTCAGTTCAAACTGTGATTTGACTTTGCTTGAGTTAGTAACATCCAGGCATATGTATGTGCAGCATGGAATCTGAACATTCACAATGGTGCATATTTCCTGGAAAAAATAAGAGATCAGTCAAAAGGATACAGCAAGAAGATTATAATGCTGAGTTTTCGTGCTGTCCTGTGACAAACCTTTTTCTGTCCATCGCTCCTTGTTCCCCTGACATTCTGAGAAACAGAATTTTACTTAAGCAGCTGCAGGGGAGCACTAAGAGTATTTGCTATGGACCCTGCATTTTCAGTCTTGGTCCACTGTGGTGTACTACTGACTTTATTTTTCAGGTACCTTTCCATTGGAAGATTTAGCAAGTACCGTCATTTGTGTTTCTCCTGCGTCACGTGAGCTTTCTTCGTGATGTGACCTGGCAGCACTTGAAATTGATACACTCACTTGTCGTCTCAGTATTTTCAGTACAGTTCTCTTGTATCCTTTGCATGCAAAGAAATAAATGAAAGGATCTAGGCAGCAGTTAAAATTCATCAGAAATACAGTATAATGGAGTGACTTCTGGAAAATTTTCTTTTCAGTGCACAAGGGTTCTTGCTGAAGTTTCTTAATCATGTGTTGTATGATTGCAACATGATAAGGAGTAAAGCAGATGATGAACACTATAATTACAAATATGATTGTATTGATGGCCTTTTTGTTTATCCCTGATTTTTCAGTCAGTGGATTTTCCTTGGCTGTTTGAAAAAGTTTGCAGCTGATTTGAGAGTAGCAAAACAGAATAATCCCCAGGGGAATAAGGTACCCTATTAAACAGGCAGCAAGAAGTATAAATGGTAGGTGTTCTATTTTCTCAAAGTTTGGATATTCCATACATGTAGTCCTTTCATTTTCTTCATGTGACATGGATTGTATAAGTAATGGGAAAGTTTGACTAAATACCAGAAACCAGACAAAGACACAAATGCCCTTGGCATATTTAATCCTTCTGATCTTGTATCGGAAGGGGTGGACAACAGCGAAGAACCTGTCAATGCTCAGGCACGTCATGAAGTTTACACCTGCATAGGTGTTGATGTAGAACAGGAGCGCGGTGATTCGGCACAGTGCCTCTCCAAAGGGCCAGTGAAATCCCAGGGCATAGTAGGCTATCCTGGTTGGCAAGGCAATGCAGAACAGCAGGTCGGAGAAGACGAGATTCGTTGAATAGAGGGTAGTGGAGTTGATCTTCTTTCTGTTTTTAAAAATGACAGTGAGGGCAATGGTGTTGCCAAGCACCCCAAGAATCAAGATGGAGCCGTAGAAGACAGACAGTAATACTCGTGCTGTGTCTTTGTGCTCATATAAGTCACAGGTGGAACTGTTGGTCTCAGAGGCTGTGAAAGGGTTCATTTCTGCAACCACTGTTGTTGCAGGAAACTCAGCAGACCTAATATGAGAAAAAAACAGCAAAAGGGAACATTTGTTAAGAAATGTAGATAAACTACTTGTACATAACAATGGAGACAGCCTCTGTTGCAAAATGAGACTGAAAAATGAAATGAAACTTCATTGCTGTGAAATACTTTTCAAGACTCTATCTGAAAACAAACAGATGCCTCCTTTTGGCTTTTCTGTCTTGATCGCAATTGCTTGTCTAATAAAGAAGGTCAGACAGGGGGCAATGCAATGAACCAGGGATGTAATATATTTGGAAAGTGAAGTCTATAGATGCTCAGGAGGTGGGAGGTTGTTTAAAGCAACCTGAGGGGAAAAAAGAATCTGAAGAAACCACATGATAAAGCATCAAATGAAGTCCCCAAGGACCAGACAAGCAGACAAAATGTTTTAAATGTGTTTTGGTTCATTTTAAGGGAGTTTTTGTTCCTAACAATTCACATTGTGATGCTTTAACTTGTTTAGAGAAACTTTTTTTTTTCCTCAGCATTCTTATCATATTGACATTATAAGAGAATCATAGATTAATTTAGGTTGGGAAAGACCTTTAAGATCATAGATTCCAACCATAATAACTTGTTTAATTCTAGTTTTAAGAATTGGCTGTTGGAATCTAATTCAAATATTGTTACATACATAAATTCTTAAGACTACTACTTTAATCACTCTTTAGTGACCCTGCTAAAGAGAGAGAGTGCAGGGTGAACTATTTTACACTTTGTCAATTTAGTAAGTTTTAGAAATTTTTTCATCTGTACAGTTATAAGTAGCATAGAAGAGTTGCAAAGTGGCAGTGATTTGGGGGACTTAAAAATATATTAAAATGATCCAGCAGAATTTCAGGAATGGAAAAGACCCCATCCTGGTGATACTGCTTGCAGTGCAAACATTTCCTAGGTCTGCTGTTACCTGGCAGTTGTATAGTGTAAGCATGAAACTCAGAAAGGATGGGGCATCTCATGTTACTCCTCAGGCAGCTGTTCTACAAAGGGTGTCTCTTAGAGGCACCGTTTATGAATTTAAACAGCAATCAAAACAAGATTGCTGTTTTAACAAAGCATACTACCTGAAGATAAAAGCTGTTGCAGTTGGAAGTTTAAGCCTGTCTTGTACTTTTAATTAACATGTCTAGTTATTTCTGAGGATCTGTTGTTCAATACACAATATTTACAAGCAACTGTAGCCTGTTGCACTTCCAAAATGTCTTTCTGGGAAATACCCCTCAGTTTTAAGGGATTTAAACCACACATTTTAGAAAGCATTCATTACCCTTTTATTAAATTGTGAAAGTATTAAATGGTTAGTATTTTCTTTCATGATTTGAGGAGATTGTCTTGCTTCTTTTAGGGTGTTCACAATTAATGGTTCTCTGTAAATGGTAAACCTGCAGATAGTGGATGATGTGTATTAAAGTGTAAATTTTTAGTAGTGTATTAAAATATGTAAATTGGTTGCATTACATGTTTAAGGTAAAAATTTGACTTCCAGGTAGTACATTAACTCGGTGTTTGCTGCGTTCTGTAGACAGGAGAGAAGACTAGTGATTTCTGACTGATAGATGTACAATGTTCTGATTCTTAGATACTTGTGAAGTAACAACTGTCTGTCAAGAGGTGGGAATACTGCATTCAGGGTTGTATGTCAAATCTGAAGTGGGAGTTCTCTGCCTTGAATAAGGGAACTAATCTGTTAAGCAACAACTCCAGCTGTAGTGCAGATTAAAGAATGTCAGTAATTTTATATTAGTTAATTCTGCATTGTTCCTGCTATCTTGGTTTTAGTGTGTTTGGTGATTGATTAATGCAGTAGTTATTACCCTGAAGATAGTTCTGGTATGATTTCATCCCATCTTTTCCCTTGTAGAAGTGTTTAGGATGGCTTTTGTTTTACCTAAGTGTAACAGGCTGCTTTTTGCATAAAATGGTGTGGGTTTGTGTAGGCACCTGTATATGAGTCAGTGAGGTATTTTGTTTGTTTCCCATTTTTAAATGCTTCTAATTCTTGTTCACACTCCCAGCATCACATCTATTTTCTATTAATCTCTTTCTTAAAATCTAGGTAAAATAATTTTGTCAACATATTTAGGAAAGGATAATCTAAGATTTGTGATAAACAAATCTTAGATTATTGCAGTAACTCGCTACAGCATATTAAGTGCATAATTTTATTTTTGCTTTAAACTTGTAATAGTTTTGGTTCAAAAATACTGCACATAATTGTTACATCCATTCATATGTCTTTCTATAAACATTTGCAAAATGTAGACTATGTAATATACAAATACATTGAACTATAGTTTAGGAAAAAACTATATTCAGTAATATATTACTGAAAAAAGAGTTGTTTTTACATCATGAGTAAAATTTCATAAATTTCACATTACCTAATTTTGTGCTATGAAGTTCGATCTTTAATGCAATAAATTAATTTAGAACTTGTTAAAAATAGGATGTTCATTTTCACATGTAACTGTGGCTATATTGAGAAGGAGTCCTAGTTGAGACAGTGTTTGTGTCTATCCATGGTGCTAACATGGATATATATTGGGAGCAGTTCAATGGCAGGAAAAACTGGCCACAAATGATTGAGGAGAAAGCTGGAGGAGCACAGTTCATGGATGGATCTTCCAGGGCAGTGTGCAGTCAGCCAAGCTGTGCTCCTTGGCAGGCTCTTTTGCCAGCTGTGAGAGTCAGCCCTAGGGGCAAAAGGTATTCTTTTTGGTCCTCTATTATCCCCAAAATATTTTGACTGTTAATATAGGGAGCACATTCTGCAATGCTGTAGATGGGTATTAGTGTTTTCTCTGCCTGTAGGTATGTATGGGCATTTTTGAGAGTCACCAAGGGGTTTAGGTGCTACAGTACCTGAATATAAAAGAGAGATTTTATCTGGTTTGTGGGTCAAACAGATGATAAAGTTGATACCATCCACCATAACGTGTATCACCCAAGCTGTGGTAACTTCTTTGTACTTCTGAACTCTAACTGTTGTTGGATGAGCTCCATTCACCTCAGCAGGTATTTCTCATTTTCTTGGCAATCTTGGAGAGGACTTCGTTAAAAATAATATTTTCTTGCTGAAAGGTGTCTGGACTATTAAGTAAGATAAGACATTTTTTTAAAAAACCTGTTCCTTATGTCAGGTTGCTGTTTATTTCTTGTCAGCAATCCTGAGTGATCCACTTACTATACATACAGCATATGACATCCTCTACAGAATGTATCTAAAAAAAGAACATTTTTAATACTTTTTGTGAGTTTTGCATTACAGAGAATAAATGCAGATTTTTACATGCTTACTGCTGCAAACCTCAGATTAACTGTACATGACTCTATTTTAATGAGCTGTGTGCCTGAATAGCTCATGAGAACATGGTCATTTACTGTCCCAAATCCAGATGCACTAATGAATTTACCCTCTAGACTCACTACTAAAACTTTTGCTCTTATAGATTGTTGGATTAAAGACCCTTCCAGTGGCTTTCCAGGTTTATTAATGATACTACTTCGAAGTATATACATGGAAGAAAGATAATACTAATTTCCCTTACCAATTAAGTAATTTTAGAAAACAGCACCAGAAGTTTTTGGCTTAGAGTTAGATGCCAAAATGTTAAGGTATAGAGTGTTGAAAATTCCTGCCTGTATATCTGTATAGTAAAGAAGGTTGTTCAGATTTTCACATTTTCCGAACCTACAAACACTCAGTGGCACAGACCCCTTACTCACTTAATGCAATCTTCTGTATAGTTCAGATTATATTATTTTAGTTATTGTGTGTGAATTCCAGTAGTAACTTTTCATTTAAAGCATACTTTTGAAGATGCTGTTTGTCTTGCAGAACTGAAGAGAAAGCAAATTACCCATTTATACTGGAGTCTTTGGTCAGTCAACATGATAAAAAATGTTAAAAATGTGTCTCTTACTTAAATGTCTCTAAAATGAATATACAATTGCTGAGTCTCTTTACCTTTACACAATCTCATGGTTTGGGCAATTTGAGGTAAGCTTCTCAAAATATTTCACCACAAGGTGAAATGATGCTGTGATGTCTGTTTTAACCCCAGCTGTGTCCCACATAGGACTTGGGGTTCCAGATGCCTCTTTGTATTAATGTGCCTGGAGGCAAACTCACCACTACAGCCCTCCTTTTTCTTCCTGCTCTGTGGAATTATGTATGCAAGATAGAGTTGTGTAGCATTGCACTGGGAGTTTGGGAAGATCGTTCACTGTGATCTTGGGAATATTTCTCTGATTCACTCGGTCATAGGATATCGCCAGTGGAAGGGCATGCCCATTATTCTCTGGGACCTGGGAGGACCTTATGCCTGGGAGAGTTTAAAATTAATTTTACTGTTAAATACTATGCCCAGGCTTGCAACCAGTGCAGGTTGTTGTATATTGTTCTTTCCCTTGCCATTTTCAAGTCTTAGCACTATGTTTGCTTTCTGACCAGCAAATTTCTTTGCTCAGTTACCTCTTGAGATGTTAGCTAGGCAGCTGGTAGTCTGTTCTCTGTGCTTTTTGATGTTTCACAGCAACAGCATCCATCTGGGGAAAAAATTCACAGCACAATGGCAAGCTGCTTGCCAAATCTAGCGTGTCTGAAATCTGAGCAGGTGCCTTTATAAACCAGTATTGTAATCTCATTTAAGGAAAAATAGCTTGTGTAGGAGATTCATGTTGTGTGAAAACATTTGACTGCCATTAGTCATTTGTTTTATGTTTATACATTTTTTTTGTGTTTAATTCCACCAGCAAAAGGTGTTTGATGAACAGGATGGTGACTCCAGTCTGAAATTACAGTGTAATCCAAAGCTCTGATTCATAGACATGAATCTGTGATGAACTTTATATGTAGTATCGTAATATTACATACATTTACATACGTTTAACTGTTAAGAACCATAGACTTAAACTGCTAGCCAGCATTTGCAGTGTTGCACCTTAGGTTACATGGGCTTGGATTGTGCGCAAGCAGTGGTACAAAGCTCTCTCTGTATGCCAAATGAAATTTCTTCTTGTTCTCATCTCCTGCTTCTGCTGAGGAGCACCATCTGTCTTTTCAGCAGAACAGGGGATGTGTAGAAGGCTTTTACTGTGTATTGTAGTCTAACATGTGATTTCTCTGTGTTTCTTCATAATTTTCATTCCTTGAAGATGAATCTGTGGTCCATTTGTCCCTGGTCCAGTTGCTAATTTAAGGATACTGATTATATTCTTGGAAAAACACAGCAGTTCATTAGAAAGATCTCTCCTGGCTCTCTATACATAGTATGGTTTAATCACTGTGAGATGGACAATATTTCTTTAACAAATCATGTTGGGGGTTAATATTGTTTTTCTATGCATAAAGAGTATGAATTATTTTAGAGGAATGGTCAGGAAAGAGATTTCTCTTCCCTGCCAGATTCACTGGTCTTACAGCCTTCTATGGATAAAATCTGTGTAGGTCTTACATTGTTTTAGAACAGTAGAAGATGGGAAATACACAGTGTTGTGTTTTTGTAGGTTTAATTTTTTCCTTAACCGCAAAATGATTTTTTCTGTTGCCCAGTTATATTTACTGTTTGTATTTCTATTTTACCTTATGGGTGAGCTTTATTGTGGAGTGTTTCCTCTGTTTGAGTAAAAGGCTTGATTCAACTAAGTTATGCATGTTTAAAAGTTTGTTCTTTTATATTAGTATTAAATATTAAAATATTTAATATTAAAAAGTTGCATAGTAGAATGCTTTGTTAAAATAGAATATATACCTAAGGTACATAATACGGTGTGTGGACTGGTAGCTGGGAACTGCACTTAGTTTAATAAAAGCTGGGGTGGGAGACAGGCATGTCCTAAAGCTTCCTCTTCTTTTCTAACGTTTTAACACTCATAAGCTTCTAGTGCTTTATGTTAATTCTTTTTCAAAAGCTATTGAGTTTTGTGTCCGGTCAGTCAGCCTGATGACCTGAAGATTGAATCCTCAGGTCACAACCCACAGCTAATTTTGATGAGAGAGTTTCTAGGCTAGTGATTTTATCCCTCTTTGGTATAGATCCAAATTTGTTGGCATAGTAAACCCAAATTTGTAATGCACACATCAGAGAATCCCAAATATGTATTTCATTAATTAAATTGTCTTAACAGTGGCTATAAAGAGTTAGAATATTCTCTAGCTGCTCAACAGAATATGCAAGTGCATAAGACTGTGGGATCTTTATGGTCCTGTTTTTGTCTGTTACTATAGATTTTGCATGACAGTTGTTGTATGACAGTTATATTTGGTGCTGAAAAGTAAAAGAAGCTACAGTAAGTGAGATGGAAATAAAAGATGAGTTGAAGTGCTGCATAACTTTTTAAAGAAAAAGTGGAAGTTGTTTGAAGGGTACGCCCTGCTCTTATCTGTTGGATTTCTCTTTACAAGGACGATCTGTTCTATGAAAAGTGAGAACTATCTAACATAAATAATATCTGCCAAAAACACATACTCATGTGAAGAGCTCTGCTGATGCTAAGATGATAAATTTCCCCTGTTTATACTTGCTTAAGTATACTAAATGTAAAAAGGAGAGTCTAAAACTCGAGCAAATAAGCAAAGGAAGTGTGAGCCACTGAAAATAACATTCTTCCCAGCAGAAAGAAAAAGCAGTCAAATAAGGATTTGTGTTTTAAATGCTAGAAGACATTCACACCTTGTTGAGTTTGATGGGTTTTTCTGAGTTATATGAAACCTGTACAGGTACAGTATTTAATTTTAGGGTTTGCAGCTTCAGATTACAGCTTCTATAAGTTTAGTATTCTCTATACATGCTCCTGAGTCTTTTGACTGGAAAAGAATGAGATTTGAGGTCTTAAGGACTAATTGCCAGGTAAATTTTCAATCCCGCCTTGTCTCTTCAGGAGCAGCCATGAAAATGTTAGACAGATTTCTTGTATTCTGTACTCAGAGACAGACTGTTGAACAGTCTGTCTTGTTTTGCCAGTATAAGAGGAAAAATGTATCCTTTTAAATTGGGAAGGTATATTAAAAAGATCAGTAATAAGAAGAAAGATGTTTGGTCATTGCAATTCAGAAGAAGAAAGCCTTCTAAAAACCTTGAAAGAAATGTGCACTAGAAGTTAAAGGAGGAATTAGCTCATAAAGCTTTGAATTCTTAAAATGCTCTGCTGCAATGTTCAGACATGAGAAGAGTGAGGAGTTTTCAAGCTGATAATAAAGGCTGTTTTCATAGACAAGGAACATGATAAGAGGAGACTATGCATTCACAACCACGGTATGGATTTGTTTTAAGGCTCTCTCTTACTATTATTCTGTGAGGTTCAGTGACTTTAGAACTTCAGTGCTTTCCTTATTACTTCTACAGTAGTTATTTCTGCATTAGTATAATTTAAATTAGTATTACTAAAAAATTGTCTAAGGTAAGGCAGTATGAAATGTTTCCCTGTGATTGTCAGAAGGCTGTATTATAAGAAAGGAGGTGGAATAACTTGTTGCTGCTGTAGATCAACAGATCCTTTAAGTGGAAACTAGCTAGCAGCATATTAATATGGGAATATAAAATACCAGAGAATTTCTTCCATAGGCCTTTCCCATACAAAGATCATTTATCCTTACACATGAAAATATCCAGTATAGTGCAAAAAAGGAAATATTTTAGGAATTGTTTGCTGTTGCTGTGGCAAAGGAAAAAAAGTAAAAAGTGATTTTTTTTCTGTACTTACATCTCTGTAGCTTCTTGGATTCTCTAAGCAGTTAAGGGCATTAACAGGATGGCTTGACTGCGAAGGTTTACTCTTGCACATTGTTCTCCAGAGTGATTACGTTAGTCTTTTGTGGGAGGGGTAGTTTTTTTTCAAGTGCTTAAAAAAAACCCAACCCCATTTGTGTGCGTGTCTTGATTTGCTGGCTACTGTTTTATGGGATGTGAAAGCATCTATTTTAGATCCTTTTGCAATTAGTATGCTCAAAGGGAGTGATTAGAAGCACTTCCACCTCCCCCCTGAAGTTACAGTTACTGACTTTCGCAGAAGGGACTTTACCCAGAGGTTTAGTTGACTAATTGTTCACCAACTAAAATCCCTCTCATCTGTGAAAAACTTTGTTTATATGCATCTGCATTTAAAAATACCCTAATTTACAGCAAAAAGCCCTGTGGTTAGTACATGCTTTAAATCTTCTTACTGATGAGATTTGATGCAGCAGGAGGAAACCTCAGAAGTGAGACATATCCAGATGTGGTGTGCCCCTGGACATTCCCAGTGTGGTTTTAGTATCGTAATGATGAGGATTTACAGAAATGCCTTTCAAAAATGTATGAGGGAGTTAAAGAACTCAGGGAGTTTACCATTTGAGAGATTAGTAAGAATGTCTGCCTTTGTAAGCTGTTTATTACACTTTAAGCAGTGACAATGATAATAATAATAATAATAATAGCAATAATGATAATGCAAAATGTAAGGTAAATACATGAAAGATAAAAAGCTTCTAAAGCACAAATCTGATTCCCCTAAAATAATATTGACAAGAATGAGTGGCTAGGGAGTAGGAAAGGAATGGGATGTCAAATTGTGAGTTAACCCATTTGTACCTGAAATAACCTTGTTTCTGGGTGAAGAACTTTTGATGTAAGAGTTAAATTGTGTGTTTGTTAAGAGGGTTTTGGAGACCAGAGATAGATGGAAAATCCTTTTGTTTGCTGTTAGAGGCTGTGGTTGAGAGTTACCTGGGATTTTCCCGAGGAACTGATACTGATCATTCATGACTGCAAAGGACCATTTCATGACCTCATTTAGTGGCCTGATTTTAAACAACCTACAAGGCATGATAAGACTATTTTTGGCTGGTCCAACCCATGAAGAGTGTAGGATGCCTCTCTGGAAATGTTAAAGCTGTGTTCACAGCACAGGTATTGGCCAACATTGTAGTGGTGAAGGTGTGTAGAGAGATAGGATCTCTACAAACACGTCCATCTCATCAGAAAGCCTCAAGTAAATGCAGATCTAATGGCAAAAATTACTTTGTGTTGTAGGAAATGTTTTTGCTATAGCAGAACAAAGAGCCTTGTGAGCTACTTTTGTACCTACTTGGAGCACTTGATTGACACTGTGCACTGATTTTTCTGGTATTGAACTCCCACTGTACACATGACTTGATTCCCCTTAGATGCCAAAAAGCTGAAGGGCTCTGTCTGTGGCTTTCAGCTCCTCAGCCTTAATGGAGCATTCATCTTCTAACACCACATTCAGGAAGTCTTCAGGAGAACTTACCAGTCTTGTTTTGGATTTTTTCCTTACTTGTTTTTGAATTGTTTTTTTAATTATTCAGCATCATCAGAGAGTAAAATCGCTTTAAATGAAGTAGTGAGAATTCAGGACTGCTTAAAGGGAAATTGCATAGGGAACTTGCTTCATATGTACACAAAGTAATACCACAGTGTGGTTCCCTGTCCAGCACCTAAAGTATGCTGTAGAAATGGGAAATTTTGAGATATGCAGACATGTCTTTGCTCAAGGGCTGACATAACTACCCCAGCTTATTAAAGTAAATGTTTGTTTCAGAATTGGGTTACCATTATAAAACAACACCAGTATGTATTTCCTGCTTTGATCTGATACAGTATTGCCTTCCTTTGATTAAGATATAGTCTAGATTGTACCCTTTGAGTCACTCTGGTTATTAACTACCAATCCAGCCTAGCATGATGTGATGCTAATTGTTTGAGCTAAATGGTACAGGTTGCATTCTTTCGCTAACAGTTTATTCTTCTAGCTGTTTGTTTTCTGTTCTAATACAGCTGCTTTTGGTTCAATATTCTGTTTCACTGTTCCAAGATTTGAACGTGTAAATTTAAAAATTGCGGTGTCTCAGGAGGTGTTTGTGTTTACCATATATGTGCAGACATACATTTGTGTTTACCATATATGTGCAAACCCTGTTCAGCTTTTGGCAGGCAAGGTGAGTAGCATGGAACCCAGCAGGTTCCAAAATATATTGTTGGATAGTCTTGCCATTAAAAACTAAAGCTTACTTTGGGATAGGTGTCTGACTTCTGCCTTCATGAGGGGATTAAAAAGTGTTGGTTAGATAGTTAGTCTCAAATTTTAATGAACTGGAAGTTGCACGGATTCTGTGGAGATATCTATGGACAGGAGGAACCTCACTTTTCACTTCCAGATGCATTTTTTATTTTTTCTCTGCATTCTTGCTGCTTTCCTGTGAAATAATGGCATAAGCTAGTGAGTATTGGGTTAAAAAGCTTAATGCTTTTGCTGCTGTTGAGACACCTCAGGCAATGGGGTGTCCTGCTCATGTGTAGTGAAAGGGTTGGGTGCAGTAGGTGGGTCCTTTGGGTCCAGGGCTCCAGCAGGTAGAGGAACACAATCATCAAGGGTGGTCACATTCCACAGAGTTATTAATTTTAAGGAACATTATTGTGAAAATTTAGCATGTTCAGAATAAAGGCTGGCACCTTAAGTGTAATATGGCAGTGTTTGGACTGACTGTAGGAACGCAGGTCACTGAAATGACTTAGTAACTTGAATAGCAAGTGCACTGTTTGCGTGCCTGTATTATCTGCAGCTGTTTCTGTAAGTGATATTCTTAGTCCCCCCAAAAAGACGTGGTTGTGAATTTGTCAGTTTAATGGTTTTTTGAAGAACTTAAATGAAGAAAAACACAGAACCGCAGTTAGTAAGTGTAGTGAGTCATTCTGAATAAAAGAAGTTATTTCTGCAAACTTAATCTCACAGAACTTCTATTGACAACAGCAAGTGTTTTTGCAGAAGCTACATTTATTTAGCTTTCTAACCATTTGTTCATGCATTTTAGAACCATTTTCCCTCTATTTTGTGCATATATTTGTTAGTGCTAATGTTTTATTTTAATCTTCATTTAATAGTCTCCATTTTAGGCATTATATAGTGCATTTCTCTTATAAGATGTAGCTGCCCCTGATTTTTTTTGTTCTCTGACAGTAGTTTTTACATCTCTGATTTATTTTTTTCAAGGATATTGTTTCTGTATGTCTTTTCTTTGTACAAAATCAATCTCATAATTTCATATGACGTAGAATTTTTCCATCTGGTCACTGTGTTTCTGTTTCACTTCAAATGTTGAAATTTAACATGCTTTTCAAAATGAGGATATAATTACTGTAGAGACAGCTACTACAGTACATCTTTGGGATGGACATGGTATCCATGTGGAATTTAGTTTTCAGGTTTTAGAGTTTCCTGGTTTGTTTGAAAATTTCATATTCTAATGCACATGACTAAAATTGACTTCCTAAATATGAAGTGGGCAAAAACTCAGTTCAGAGTCAGAATATGCTTGTGCCTACAGCCTTCCTTTGCACACAGACATCACAGATTTCTAGGAGAAGTTAATCATGGCACATGAAACGCTGTTCCTGATATTCTCATAGAATAATGAGATTCTCAAAGCTTCATTCTCAAAACATGAAGCCCAAAAGTGGACACAGTGATTCAGGTTCAGGTTTGGAAATGCTGAGCAATTACTTCTCTTGGCCTGCTGATAACACACTGATAATGCTGTCCTGTATGTGATTGACCTTTTCTGCAAGGACAAAGTGACTAACACTCAAAGGAGTCTCCAGCTTCTTGTCTTCAAAGCCAGTCTGTGCCACTGCACAAGGTTGTTCCAACCCAGATGGAAGACTCCACAGTTATTTCTGCTGAGCTCCTTAATATTTCTAATGTCAGCCCTTTTCTCATGTCCATCGAGGAATAGTTGAATGTGGTCCTGCTCTCCAAAGTATTGACTGCTCACTCCAGTTCGATTTCACTCACTAGCTTATTGGCAGTGTACTCTGTCCCATCATCCAGGTTGTTTAATAAGACAGTAAATAGTATGGATCCCTGAGAGAAGCTGCTAGTAAGCGATTGCCATTAAAGTTGGTGCTGCTGATCAGAACCCATTGAGTCCAGCATTGCTGCCAGATTCCCTCAAGTCTGCTTATACAGTGTGTATCTTACCTGTTTTTCTTTAAGGGCTGAAGAGGAAACCAAGTCAAAGCCCATCCTAAAGTCAGAGTGTGCAACATTTGCCATCTTCCCCTTCCTTATCCACAGCACCAGAATCACTCTTGGTAAATCCATATGGGATATTAGCAGCTGCCTTGTCCATTATGTAACTGGCAATGGCCTCTAGAAGCTTTGCTCTGTAACTTTCCCAAGGATAGTAGAGGTGAGGCTTGTAGCTACCCAGATCCTCTTCTTGCCCTCCTTGAAGATGAGTGTGACATTTGCTGTTACCCAGTCATCAGGAACCTGTTGTAATCACCAAGATGGTTCAGTAGCCTTGGCCACCTCCCTCAGAACCCTGGGGTACAGCCTATCTGGTCATTTTGCCTCCCATATGATCAGTTGGGCTCAAGAGTCTCCAAAATATCTTCCTTTACAGCAGGTGTTGCTCCAGTCCCAGAGGAGATTCAGGGACCTGCAAGGCCTGAGGGCAAAACTAACCAGTGAAAACTGACCCAAAAAAGACATTGAGTGCCCTGGCTTTTTTCTTCTCCTTTGTCACTGGGTTCCTTTTTTCACCAGTGGGTCCACATTTTCTTTAACCATCCTTTTGTTGTACTTTAATGTGTCAGCCATGTTCTAGTACTATTATGTGGATAACTTCTCTGACAGACCTGCTGTAGATAAGCAGCATCCCCATATAGATATTCTAAAAAAAGGTGTAAGTCAACTATTAAAAATACTGAAGGCATCAGAAAATATTAATGGAAATTTTCAAAGCACAGAATTATATGAAGAAGGTTGAGGGTGAAAGTTTAAAATAATGGAAATGAATTTTCACACTCTGGAGTTGCCTGTACAAATGAGTTTCACACAGCATTTTGAAGAGCACCAGTTTTGACATTTAAAAAAAATAACTGAATGGATATTTGGGTTAATACCTATTTATATGAGATGTGAACTCTGTCTTAAAACCAAACTGATGCCTTTAGGACCATACCTCTGTGGTGCCTATGAACTTAATGTTTTAGAAGAAAAGGCCCCCTATGAACTTAATGTTTTAGGAGAAAAGGCCCATCACTAAGTTTCTTCAGCTCCTCCAGGCTGTTGGGTACTGAGCAGTGTCAGACTCTGGACTTTGAATTAAGCTGATCACTACTCTGAACTGGGGTGGTGCTTTCTGTGGTCTCTGTTAACATAAATGGTGAATACTAGCATTTAGAGAACCTCCTGGCATTCTCTAATCTCTTTTTAAAATGCACTTGCAGTCTTGGGAAATTCCTTTTTGTGCTTTCCCATCTTATGACTGAGTGCACTCTTGCATGTGAAATCTCTGTGTCTGAGTCACTGTATATCACAGGATCAATAAAACCTGAAAAGCATGCCACAATTTTGGTATTCTCTCAGTCAATTCAGTCAGAGTAGAAAGAAATAATTTAAAATTACTTTTCTAAGAAGAGAAAAGATATTTTTCTTTGTTTTTCTTCAATCTCCACTTATAAAACCTGTTTTATTCAGTGAATATTGTCTACAATGGAATGACTTCAGATAAAGAATGATTTTTGTATGTTGCTTTCTTATAGCATTTCGACTCTTACAACTTAAATAATTTCAGTTTATTTCAAGAATATGTTATGTGCATTTATACAGGTGTATTTTGTTTGTGTAGAAAGGAATATATGCAAAATTGGGTGTCTGAATGATATGCACTAGTTCAGGTTCTCAAGATCAGACTAAGCATCGGGTCATTCTACAAAGGGCTCGAAGTCAGATTCTATGAATCTCCTTCCAGTGGTGGTTTAAAAACTTAGAAAACAACTTGTGTTGTGATTAAGATGAGGACCCTAAAGGAAGTTTTATTTATAGGGCCATGGAAGTCACTGGCAAGGTGATGTTAAACTGTCAGTATTCCCATCTTAGATACTGCACTCTATTGGCAAATCCTCTAACACCTTAAGTCTGGATAAGTACCAGCAGCTTAGCTTCGTAAGTGAGGTGGTTTCCTTAGCCTTTTGGGAAAGGTAAAATCCTTACCATTTGTCCATTTGAATCATAGAATGTTTGTTCTGGTGCAGGAGATTACTGCTGTTCTTGTGTGCTGTGCTTCATAGAAAGAATCTGCTATTAGATAAAATATGTTGTCTTCTCTTCTGCCTCCAGTCATAAACATTTGGAAATAAAATACTTTTTGTCACTTATTCTTATTTGCTAATGAATCTGTTACCCAGAATGCCACAAGTTATCTAGTGTTGGTTCCCAAGGGAGACCTTTCTTTGCAATGTGGTGTTAACATTTTGATTGTTTTGTACTTAAAATTAACTCCTTTTGATTGTTTGATGCTAGTGCTGCTAGTATCATTCTTTGAACCATCTGTATCTTTTTGCAGCTTGGGTCCTGTGTTTGCACTGTTTGTTCCATTTTATTCCTCCATTCCAAGAGTGCAAGTGACACAAGTATTGGGCCACTTTTCCATCACAAACAAGTCTCTGGTCTACATACTGGGTTTACAGGTATGGTATGTACTTGCTTGTTCATCTTTTAATAAACTAATAATGTAGTAGTTAGTATTTCTGTTTGTCTGAATTTTGATGCTTCCATGTGCATGATTCAGCATAGATTTATCTAGTAACTATCCCTCAGTTAAAACACAGAGAAACGTGTTTCTAGTATGCTGAAGTGGTGAGTAAGTGATCTGTTCTTGCCTTGTCTTACATGGGAAAATTTAATAGACAATTCTGCAGTTACTTGTTTTGGTCAGTAAAATGAATTAGATGAAAAGAGATTAAAATGGAACCTGATCCTAAAGCATTTTTATCTTTCACCTTTCTAGTTTGCTTATATTCCTGAATTTGCTTATTTTTCCCATGCCTATTAGAGTTCAAACAAAGCTGTAGAATATAGTATTTTTTATGGTAAGACTGTTAGTAAATAATCAAGGTTTTGGCTGAATTTCACTTTTGTATAAATTAATCACAGCAACATCATGTAATGTTCTGTGAAATATGACTGGAAAAATATAGCTACTTGGTATAGAAAGCCAGTAATTACTAAAAAAAAAACAAAAACCAATTTAAAAAACCCTAAACCCAGCAGCCTAGAAATGAATGGACACTTTTGTCACAAGCTGAATGATGAAATAGGAGATGAGCAAATTTATGAGAAATTAGGCTCACTTCTATATATTCTAGGGATTCAAAAGTAGCTCTGGCACTAGCAATGGGGAAAACACCACAGTAATGTGAAATGTGAAATTTTAGAATAAGTAGTCAGTTTCAGAATATTGGCTTGTGCTTCACGTGAACATTTCATTCATCCCTTTTTCTTGTTCAGCCTTTGGTTTCCTTCACTTTCTGCTCCAGCACTTTATTTTCTTGATCTTTTAGAAATCCTGTTTCCTCTCTTCTGAACTCATCAGTTCCACTATAATGACAGTCTTTTGGAAAGCCATGATATTGTGTGACCTGTTTTCCATCATGTCTTTTGCCTTTTGCTTTCGTACGCACAGCACCTCCAGTGCAGATCAGTGCTGTCACTGACCCCCGTATCTCTGCAGGATCTCTCCCTGCTGAGTGCTGAACAGTTGCTGCCATCACACACAGGCTGAGGGGAGACTCATTTGCCTTCTCCTCATTTGTAAACTCTGCCCTTACCCCAAGTCATTCTTTCCATAGTTGGAAATCTAGAGGGAAGGTGTTCTCCTGATTCAGTCAGCATCATGCAGAAACATTTTAGTAACCATTTTCAGTCCATTTTTCCAGTTGGTAATAACCTTCTCCAGGTGATTAGTCACATACTTTGCTAGAAACAATGGGCTGCCACGTTGGCTTATCAGGATTTTTTAAAAAATTCACTGACTTATTTCTGTGATTTCATGTCAGCAAATATGTCACCGGGTAAGAACTTTATTTCTTTAATTTTGATGCTTGTGCTTAGTCTGCCTCTGACAGTGTGTTTGAGAGCTTCACTTGGAGTGCCTGTCTGCTTGGAACTCTTCTGTTGCTGCTGAGTCACTTCCTTTGCTTCGGTCTGTCTTTCAGACCGGTTTTTCTGTGCTGCCTATAACTGACATCCTGTTATACTTCGTAAGCTATATGAAAATAAAATGTATTGTTCTGTAGAAGGAGAACAATGGTTGGATCCCTGTGTTTTTTTCCACTTACTGCTTCTGGAAGACTTTTTTTTAATGTTAAACTGAATTTTAACAGAGGTAAAAGTCTGACGTCTCCCATTGTCATGATGAGTGCATAACCTATATCATATTACAACTTACTGGTTCATATAGCAACAAATTTGTAAAATAAAAATTTAAATCCCTGCTCTTGTCTTCTAGCTCTTAACCTCTGGTTCCTACATCTGGATTTTAGCCTTAAGTGGATTGGTAAGTCTTGCAGTGATGAAAATTGTGTGTTGCTTAAAACACTCTGTTATGTATGTTATCAGCACAGTATATTTGGACTCAAAAAGAACAGAAATTACTAAGTAACATTTTATGTTGGTAAGTAGAAAGTTTTCTTCTTCAACTTCCAAATATGTAAAGCACTGACTAGCTGATGATAAACTGACAGATGACAAAATTGGTGGTTAATATTGTCAGGGTGCCACTGCTCCCTGCATAAAATTAATTTTGTTGCCATGGATATGGCTGTAAACCCACAACTATAAATGAGATTATTGAGAAAGTGGTAGAAATGTGTACCCTGGATTGGGGTTTGTTTTTCAGTTTTCAGCAAGCCTCAAGCTTTGATTATTCCAAAACTCAGGTTGTAATAACTTTGCTGTGAGGGTTTTTCATGCTTTGCTATTCTCCTAGGAGGTCTGTAGTGTAGCTGTTTGTCACAATGGCAATGGCAGTGAGGGCACAAAATCACTTCAGTCAGATAAAGGAGGTGTGATCTGTATTTCCTTTCTGACTCTGTTCTTGGTACTAAGGCACTGAGTGCTGAAACAGATTGTGCTAAATCTTTCAGATTGTTAGATACTGATAAGCTTATTCTTAAATTTTATAAACTTAGAAATTAGGAGCTCAGACTGATTTCTTGGCTCAAAAAAATGTAAACTTCTTCAACAGTGGGAGTGCTGCCACTTCCAAGGGAGCTCATTATTAAGTTGATGGAGAACTCAAATTATGCCCTTGCTGTATAGAACCTACTAGTTTGAATTTGGGTTGAGCTCAGAGGGAAATGCTGCTATAACTAAGTAGTTTGGTCTCTTAACATTTGCATTGACTGTTGCAAAATATTCTGTGAGTTTCTAGGATAACTAATAACAGGAGTGACGGAGCAGCAAATAGTGACATCTGTTCATGATTTGATCTTGCTATAAATACCTATGAAAGCAGTGCAGCTAACAAACCAGAATCTATCTCCCCTGGAGATCAGCCCAAGCCCCTGTGCCCACTGAAGGATCTGTGACTTCCTCCAAATGCACTACCCTTCCTGTTACACTGCTGCCTCTTTTAATAGCCCTTCCTTTCAAGCAGGTGTTCATTAGACAGGGAAGGAAAGGAAAGAAATGGAAAGGCATTTTAACTCCCTCTTTCCTGATGACAGAAGCTCTATGCGTACTTGTTTATACAGACATATAAAGAGTAGCTCAGTTCTTTTTTCGTAATACATTATGCAGCTCTTATTTTAATTCCAATTTTTATTATTATATTTTTAATTTTAATGTAAAGTTTTATTCTTCTATATGATGTAACTTGTTCAACTTTCTTAGTAATCTTTTTTATAAATTAGCTTTTTTAAAAAAATTCAGATTGACAGTATGTTTTACTTAGGAGTAAATCTATAGGATTAAATTGAGTTACCTCTGTGTCACAGGAAGGCTAAAAAATCTTTTCAAGTTTTCATATTGTTTCAGTCAACATGAGTTAAGTCATCATCAATGATGATGTGTTTTCAGTCTCAATTTTTTCCTGCAGCAAGCAGAGAGCTGCACTCTACCACTTTATAATAAGTGCTGCAATTTGAAAAGAAACTCGTGTTAGGATTTTCCACCTTTTTTTTTTTTTTTTTGCATAGCAAATCTTACACACTTGTGTGATTAAGAAGTCTCTTTTTCTCCTTTCTTAGAAATTATAATTTGGCATCTTTTGGAAAAACTTGGTAGAGGAATAAAGTTTTACAGCATATTAAATAATCTGAAGAAGGATATGCAACACTATAAAGGTGCCTTTTAGCACTACAAGTGTGGTTGGTTGATAACATATGTATAGGTACAATTACAGAAATAAATAGTCAAATTAATTTTAAGTCATTCTGACAACCTGTGTTATATAATTCTTACTATTCTTGACCTTTTTTTAGCTTACTACCTTAGTCTTTGTGGACTCAAATTTTTAGGTATTTATACAAAAAGGGTGAATAAACACACAAACCAAGTCAGAGAGATGTCATATTTAGTCACTTGTTCATTGCCTGGGAGACACTTGACTGTATTTTTAGCACTGAAGATCACTTAGGCACTCATATTGAGTGTATTACGGTGCTGCTCTGTAATTTAGCTTTTGTTGCACTTCTGCTTATGTGGAATATTAAAATGGATGCCGCCGGCACAATTTCTGAGTTGTTGTCAGTTTCCACTTTGTCTTCACTGTTGTCCTGGTCTAGGTTTATTTAAATCCTCACAGTCTGTATTTGAACATGACTAAATGGGATCTGACTTTCCAGTTATGTCCTTGCAAGTATTGTTAGACTTCCTTGTGAATTCTAGGCAGGGTACAGAGGTGCTGGGAACTGTACTGCCTTGAGTTCTTGTTTTCAGGGGTTTTGAGTGATGCCATCATTTCAGAAATGTGTGTATGAGTCTATGTGTGGAGATAGGCATTGATATAATGTGTCTGGTGATAGGGAATTTTTGTCAATTTTTGATGGTGAATTTTTCTCAGGTGCAGAAATTACAATTCATGTTTTGTTATGGAATACAAAAGGTCTGGCATGTCTGTCTTTGTGATAAGGTGTATCTTGCTGGAACTTATTTTAAACCAGCACAGGAATACACTCTTAAAGGCAGTTTCTTTACTGTCCACATGAAGCTGGACAATTGGTTATTGTACTTTTGGTATGTCAGTTGCTGGTATGTTGTATAAACATGCTGTTTAAGTACATGATACTTATGTATAAGGAAGAGAGAATTTAAGAAGTAGACTGTAAAGCAATTCACAAATCTAATGTAATCAGTAATCTGTAATCTTCTTATGATTGATAAGACTAATTTAGTTTCTTATGATGTATTTTGCCAGGAATATATGATTCCTGGTGCATACAGACCAAATTTGTTTCTTCTGATAGGAGTTTTTTGGGGTTTGTGTCATAAAGTTAGGAAACATATTAGAGATGCCCAAAATTCTTTCATTTGTTGATTATATAAGTACTTCCATGTAGTGCCTATCACTTAATTTAGTGAAGGCTTGAAATAGTTTCTTCACTATTTCTTTTCTTTAAAATAGTGAAAACACCTTAGGAAGTGGTATTCATGTTTCATTGGATGTATATATCTTCTCTTTCTTTTTTCCCCACGCCTTTAAAATCTCTTGGATTCCCACTTCACATTTTTCCTTGCTATACTCCTGTAGGATTGAAACACACTTTGAGAGTGTCAAGGCTCACTCATAGCTAGAGCTCACATGCTTGAAGAAGTAAGCTCAGGTTGGTGACCAGCAGCAGACATGTCCCTCGAAGGCATGCAGTTCCCTCCACTCTTTAGGATAATGTTGTCATTAGACAGATCACATGCCATGGGTTTTTCTCAGTAGCTTGGGGCTATATTTGATAGGGGGGAGGTATCTTTTAGGCCCTTTCTGTGATTTTAATGTTGTAGCCTTTCTTCTTACCTCGTGTTGTTTTTTTACTTGTTTGCAAGATTATCTGCACTGCATGAAGTTCAAAATTTGGAACACACCAAATCTGTGAGCTGCCTTGGATTTGTGTAGAGTTCAGTTCAAACCGTAGGCGACTGAAATTGAGAAGTTTCTAAAACTCTGCTTGATTTGGAGATTTCAGTAAGCCTGATGCAACAGTTTTCTGCATTATTACTGTGCTACACTGGAATTTACTTTTCTCAGAGTGTAGGAAAAGTTCTGCTTTTTATATCTAGATATTGGAAAATGTAGAGAATCTGTAATTTAGAGCTTGTACTTTTAACAGTTTAAGGTTAAGATAGAAAGTTCAGACAGTGTTGAGTGCATGTTTCAGTTCTGAGTTTTTTTAGTACATTAGTTATTATTGATAATTTTGAAGTGGCTAACTTAGTTTTACATAGACTACAGGTATCTGCTGTTAAATGCTCCCAGTTGTATTGAATTGTACTTTGAATTCTGTTTGTTTAGAACTTTATCCATTCTTTCTGTTAGTTACTCATTCAGCTGAAGTGTTATTGTATAGTGAATTCATGTCCTTTGGAATTGTCATTTATAGGATAAAATGTGATTAATCTGGGAAGCAAAAGAATTAAATTGATTTTCTTGTTTTTCTTCCTCTTTCACATTTTTTAAGTGATTTGAGCATGCTGAATTCTTCGTTTTAAAAAATGTTTTGAAGCAAATGCAGAAGCATTTGTATTACCCTACAGTATAATGTTCACATTTAAAATATCATCCCTTCTACATACTTAAAATCAGTATTAAGTATGTTCTTTCTCAAAGAGAATCTTTGGTCAGAGTCTGTTAATGTATGCAATTACCTCCACATTCATGTCCTGCTGTGAATTGTCCTTCATCCTCCAGTTAGTCTGGATATCCTTCAGTCATCCACATATAGTCTCATATAGGACTTTAGTCAAAGTGTGATTTTTTTTTAACTCTTTGTAACTGTGATTGTTACTGGATTCAGATAAATTTTAGTTAAATGTTGGATCTAGGTATTTCTGAATATTTGACATTAGTGTCACAGTGTACTTATCAGTAGTATTGCTAATATCAGTGAGACTACTCACTTATTAAAAATTCTGCCTATGCTAATTTACTTACCTAAGTAAAACTCTATGGTTTTTGTGTAACTGATGTGATTCTCCTTTCATGATAGAACTACCTACCAAAAAGTTACTCAGACAGCTCACAGAATCACTGAAGGTAACATCTGGTCCAGCCTCCCCACTCAGGCAGGGCCACCCAGCGCAGCTTGTCCCAGGACCATATTCTGATGGCTTTTGATTATCTCCAAGGATGGAGACTCTGCCACCTCCCTGGGCAACCTGTGCTGGTGTTCAATCAACCTCACAGTGAAAAAGTGTTTCCTGATCCTCAGAGGGAGCCTCCCATGTTTCAGTTTGTGCCCATTGCCTCTTTTCCTGTTGCTGGGAACCACCAAGAAAAGCCCAGTTTTGTCCTCTTCATTTCCCTTCAGGTGTTTCTTTACTTTGATAAAATCCCCTTCTCTTCCCCAGGCCAAACAGTCACACTTTTTTCAGCCTCTCCTCATGTGAAAGTGCTCCCAGTCCTTTGATGATCTTTGTGGCCTTACACTGGACTCGCTCCAGCAAGTCCGTGTCTCCCGTGCCAAGGAGCACAGAACTGAACTGAGTACTCCAGCTGCAACCTCAGCAGTGCATAGCTTGTAAAGTGCATAGCCTGAAATAAGAAATGGAAAGGCAATAGAGGAACAAAGATTGGAAAATGAAAAAGAAGCATTGTCTGTCTGTCTGCTAACTTCAGGACAGATGCAGATATCCACATGTACATTAACCCATGTGCTGAATCCTGCCCAAAACTAACATGAAGTAATTATGTGTAGACAATTCTCAGTGTTGAGCTGAGTGATTTTAAGGGGCTTTTCTGAGATGAATGTCACAATGTTTTACTGGTTGATTGACTTAATACTCCCTGTGGTGGGAGCTTTAACACCTTGCCCACGTCAAGATGTGAACAACTAAGCTACCAGCACTTATTCCTGCATCAGTTAATGCATCTGAGAAAATAAAAGGAGTTGGTTCATCTGGAGTACCAGGGGGATGTTAGTTTGGCAGTGAGGTTGTAATTGTCTGGGGAGGAGGGAAATGCAGATGTTTCCAACTCTAGAAGAAGGAGAAAATAGTGAGAAAGGACAGGAAAAGGTAAGAACATTCATAGGTACTTTCTCTGTAATATCCGTGGCTTCTGTAGAAAAATGGATATTGGTTTTCAGTTTGTATTTAACTTCTAAATTTCTCCCTTAAATCTGAGGAAGTGTTTCTGTGTCCAAAATATGGTCTGTTTGGTCAGCTATACCAACTGGTTTGTTAGGAATTAGATTGTTCTACTATCAGCATTTGGTTTTTTTGGCAGCAATATTTCCCTTTTTCAGAGAGGGAATCCATGAGAGTGATTCAGCTGTGTGCGTACTTTGGAGACATCTGCCAAAGGATGAGTTACATCCTAAGAGTGCCCATTTTTCTCTGTTGACTATGACACCAGCTTTAAACAACCAGCTCACAAGTAGGCTTTTAAATTACAGATGTCTGTGTTGGGTCAGATTAATCAAATCCTGATCTCTAATTAAAGAGATTCGGTTAACAACATGATAATCATCACCTACAGAGTGCTGGCAGAGACCAAAGGAACCCATGCTTAGGACACAAGTACAAGTTAAGAATAGCTGTACTGTGCTGAAATGGCAGTACAGTCATGCTTGCACATGCACAATGATTTTAGCTGATAATTATTCCATCTGACCAATGAAGCACTGATGAACTCTGAAAAAAAAAAGTTTCAAGGTATCTGGAAAATTTATGAGCCCAATCAATGGGAAACAAAATTGAAGAGAAATATTTTAGTATCACTATAATCTTATTTTTCTCTCAAGGTAACTTACTCTTGCAAAAGGCTGTTTATAGTATTTGCAACAATTTCCAAAAAGGAAACCCAGTCTGTTAGAATTATAACAGAAGTTGAAAATAAATGTGTAGTAGGTTTATTTCTTGGGTAGTTTTGTTTCTTGGGTGGTTTTCACACAATCCCTCTTGGTTTGATAAATGCTTTCTCTAATGAAGATTAATACAGAATCCTGACACAAACTTCAACCCATGTTTTGATTCTAGTTGTATAGAATTGAGAACATACTAAGGATTCAGCAGATAAAATAGGTATAAAAACATCACCTTAAGAAAACTATTTGCTTTTCATTTGTTGGTATCTGAAAATAGCCAAGTCTTGAGTACATATGATGAATATATTTACATTATTCAGAAGAAAATAATTGAGTATTTGATGTCAAGTTCTGCTAAAATAATTTTCAACATCATTTTCTACACCATTCTGTTTACTTTTTTCTGTTTGATTTCCTTTTTTGGTGTTACTCAAGTTCAGTGAATTTAAATATTTAAATTTTAAATACTCCTCAAGCTACTTGTGGAGCATATGTGTCTTTGCAATATAAAATACTGGGGAGCTTTCATGTTTGGTTTACCTAATGTACAGAGAAACTGCAGCTACTTCTTTTTTCTTAGAAATGTACAACTTTGGAAGGACATGAGGGAAGGGGAGGGGAAGTTAGGTTTTATATGGGGGCAGGAGGAGGTTAGGAAACTCCATGTGAAGAACCAGTAGTAAGTCATGACATTAAGAAACTGAAAACGTACAAGCACACTTTTATTCTGCCATGTGCCAGAGAGTTCCCAGCATCCTCCATTTCCTCTTCTTATCACTGTGCCACATACAATATGGTGGATGATGCTGTGACTAGCACAAGTTAAGATGCACCTTATGTTGCCAGCCACAAATTATCCATTTTAACAATGTCAGCATAACCACAATGTCTTTTTGTGGTGACTTTTGGAGGCTAAAATACAGCAGAGGCTCCTTTGGGGAAGGTAGCCCTTTAATCTGATATACAGTGCTGAAGTTGGAATATAATGAGATTATCTTATCTTTATTGAATAAACAGTGTTGCTTTGTATTCTTAAACACTGGAAATTCACTCAATATCAGTAACAGAAACAGTGTAGAACGTTTCTTTATACTTAAGTCAAAGCTTACATTTTTTTAAAAATATATCTATCAAGTTCTGCATATGAACCAGCTGTAGAGGAAGTTCTTTGGAAATACTTGACATTAAGATGAAAGTATGACACTGAGCCAGACTGAATCACAAGACCTTTCTTAACTACAAATGTCTCCATTCTGTGTTTATTGGAAATGTGGAAATACCTATCTCGTCCTCACTAGTTGAAAGTTATTGAAAATTTGTTATAACTGACCACAGCATTTCAAAGTTTCTTATGCTTCCATATAATGGCTCTTCATTTTAGCATGTCCATAAACTTTTAGCCTTATAAAGCCTTTTCTTCTGAATAAGTGTCTGGAATGACTTGCTCTCTACAACTACCTAAAAGGAGATTGTGATGAGGCGAGAGTCAATCTCTTTTTCCAAGTAAGATAAATGGAAATGTCCTTTAAGTTGTGCCAGGGAAGGTTTAGATTGAGTATTAGGAAAGATTACTCACCAAAAGGTTCGTCAAGCACTGGAACAGGCTGCCCAGGGCAGAAAGAGGTTGAGTAACCATCTCTAGAGGTGTTTAAAAGACATGTAGATATGACAGTTAAGGACATAGTGGACTTGGCAGTACTGGGTTAACAGTTGGACTTGGTGATCTTAAAGGTCTTTTCAAACAGAAATGACTGTATGCCCAACCATCTCTGCTAAGAAAAATACAAGAATGCTTTTACTGATGCAGCTGCTATTTGGTGCTTGCAGTATGCCCTCCCTTCTGAGACAAACAAGTTCCAAAGTACTGACATCAAAGATAGGCTGCCGTTATCTCATTATTTTCTATCATAACTTGATAAATAATGATTCTGTTTGTGGTTAATATGTTCAGACACGTGTCAAGATTTCTCATACGCTCAGGGAGATGCAGATTTTCCTATCACCACTTGCTTTGTTTTGTTCTTGTGACTTCTTGAACCCGTTCAAGATTTTTGAAAACAGTAGCCCTTTTCAAAGGTGGTAGGAGAGCAGACATCAATATGTAGGAGGGACATTTGAAAGAAGTGAGGGAATGCTGGTGTGATGCTGGATGTAGTATTTTAAGTGGGACTTCTTTCCCTGCCTAGTTAACACCTGTACAATCAGATGTGCAGAATCCCTAGAACGAAAGAGGGGTCCTGGCTCCATAGCCTAATGATCCTACCTACACCTAACAAGGTGGGAGGAATAAAGATATTTCGTAGGCTCTGGTGCTGCTTGTGCATTTTGCATTGAAGAAAACATCAGATTAAATGTGCATGTAATATTTGCAATCTGATCCAGTAATTCTCACTCCCAAAACCTGCTTTCTCAGGTACTGTGCAGTCTAGGTTTCCTTGAGTGAGGGGCCTATCTACCTGACCCCCTCAGGACCAGGGTGTTAGCTTCTCAGGGACCTTCTTGTTAGGCAGACACCTCAAGTAGTACATACCAAAACCAGGGGAATTGCAGAAGTGGTATGAATTTTATTCTTATTACTCTTTGTTGATTATAGCTACATCTTCGTTTCCATTTCATGTGCACAGGTTTTAGTCATGAGTTTACAGTCATCTGGAACAGTTTCACTAGAGCTGAGGAAAGAATATCTGAGGTCATGAGAAATCTTCTGTTACAGCATCCTGTCCAGGACCTTCCTTTGAATACAGAAAAAATTTATTAAAGGCAGCCTTCACTCTGATGTGATTATGGCCTTTATAACATTTACCTCCTTTTTCATAACATAACTGAAACACTGAAGAGGTTAAGAGTAGTTTAAAACTGTTCTTTCTCATTTTAGAATGACAGCCTGTGCTTCGTGTTACATTCAACCCTGAGTCATAAAATGAAAGCAGAATAAAACAAATTTGTTTCCAAAAGCAGAATGTGTTTTGCTAAAAGTCTCACTACCTCATTGGATATTTAACAATAACCTTGTTAATAATCTGAAAAATATCCCCCCTCCTAAAGAATGTTGCTTTTTCCTATACTGTCTCACTTGGTATATTCAGCAATGCATTTAGTACTTTTATGTATTGTCAGTGAAATACAGCAAATAGCCCCAGATAAATAAATAAATTAATTAATAGATTAATTAATTCTTCTGATGCAGAGTTTCTACACTGCTTTTGGCATAATTTCATTTCTGGGTATGTTTACAGATTTTTTGAGGTTCAGATCTCTTCCTGTTCATTTCACTGTGCTGTGACAGCAGAATTCTTAACAGACAATAAAGAGCCCCAAATGCTGAAAATATGTGGCATAAAGCAGAATGCAGATGGGACCGCTTTGGGCTCAAGTGCTGTGGCTCCACAATGGTATTCAAAATAATGGCTGAGTGACAACTATAAATCCAAATCCATTTATGGGGCACATGGATTTCTCTTTCTCCTGTGGAATCTGAAATAAAATCAAGCCCCAAGGCAAGCACAAACACAGGGAATGTGTTCTTTTCTTACAAGTAGGAGAAGGGCCTCACAAAAACTGGCTTTTTCAGTATCATAGTTTTTAATGAATTGGTTTTTAATTTTTTCCCCTCCTGTAAGGTAGATGGGCTTCTTTTGGAATTAGTGTGTGCATGGTCTTAAATTTAATTTCAGTTCTGCTGGTTTGCTTTTGTTTTTACTAGAAGGAGAGACTTGGGTGGTGGGGACAGAAGACTTAAGGGGGTTGGGGTTTTTTCAAATGAGTGTTTAGAGTGCTTCAGCATCCTCAAGAGCAGTCTTAATCTTCTCAGGTCAGCATGCAGCATACCCTGACCAGCTCTTTTACTAGAAATTAAAATTTTATTTTAAATTTTTTTAGAAAGGGTCATTTTCTTGGGCTCAAATTCCGAAACAAACAAAAAACCTGAAGCAACTTTATGAGTCACAGGCAATGCACCACGCAGATTTAAAAAAGCAATGGTTTGTAGTTGTAGGGAAGTAAAGAAATCCCCTGTTCATTCTTTGATTCTTGACTGAGAACTGTGAGTAAATACAGTATAAGTGCTTTAAAAACCAGAAAGACCAACTGTTACCTGCAGACAAATTCAAAGTAAATGTGGTGTATTTAAGTTTTTTGGTTTTCAGGGTTTTTTTAACATTTCATTTTTGATTTTAGATTTCTGGGATTTGCTACAACAGCAGTATTTTAAAAGTTCATCGAATTCTTTGTGTACCCAGATGGGTAGCAAAGATATTTTCTTGGACTCTTGAACCAGTCTTCTCATCTGCCGAGCCAACGAATGAAGTTCGAGTGGGAATGGGAGCAACAGTTGACATCCAGAGGCAGCAGAGAATGGAGTTACTGGATCGTCAGATCATGATGTCTCAGGTGGCCCAAATGAGGCGGCAAAGACAGCAGCAGGTATTGCTATGTTCTTTTTAGGGATTATATTGTTAGAAGAAATACACTTCTTTGATTCATAGGTCTTGCATTATTCCTGTTTCTTAAAAGTAATGCGTTTTTAAATTTTTCTCTATCTGTCTTTCATACACTGTTGTACTGCTGATCGCCATTTAAGTGGTTTATATGGCTTTATATGTTAAAACTGCTTCACAAGGTGGTAGCAGGGTGTCGGACAATCTTGTGGGGATAGCAGTACTCCTGGCATTCTGTCACAAAAAAATGAGGCTGAAAGGTAAAGTAATTGCTTCTTGGTGGTCTTTAATGAAAGCTACTGTGTAAAATTAGGAAGTCAAAATGCTCCTCATTCTTCTGAGTTATCTGTCTGGTAAGCAGCCGTTTCAGAGAGGTTGAAAATTTTCTATGGAATTCCTTTGGTTTTAGGTGTATTGGTTGTTTCTTAAGGGCAGAAGCTAAATTCTGCAGCTTACAGAGGTAAATCACAAGTGACTTTCTGTTTGCCACATTTAATCCTCTTGGTTTATTTCCTTATTGAGCAGGATAGCAGTCTTTTTATTTTCTCTGTTTTATACAAACCAACAAATCCAGATATTCTCAGGCTTTGTGTTGTAGGGCAGCAAAATAAGGCAGGTGGTGTTTCGGTTCCTGTATCTTAGATGTGTTCACTGTCTTCACTGAGTTTTCTTTGCCTGAAACACAGCTCTGTGCTGATACACGAATTCTTCTTGTGTTTAGGGTAGTGTAGTGCAAACAGGTATAGTTGTCTTACCCTTAATGCATTCCCAGAATTAGAGGTGTGATTGCATAAAGCTTTGGCCTGCAACTGGAGTATGAATCTTTGTTTCCAGTCCCTGATAACATCATTCTGGTTTTCTTGTTTCCTTAACATTTCAATATGGTGAAATTATTCCTCAAGCAGGAACTTCTAATGTACTTTTCTCTATTTCTGTTAAAAAGGTTTTAACATAAAAACTGAGCTAGACATTACTCAATTCTTAAATGTTGCCATTGTAATAGAAAACAAATTGAAACTGTATGTTGGGCTACAAGCAGCTGGGAAGGCTGCAGCTGGGTTTCTTCACATGTGAGAAGGAAGCCATTTCCAGTTATTAAGGACAGTCTTTCTAATATATCTTTAATTACTAAAAGTGGTAAATAAGTTCAGAATGGTAAATGATAAAAGAACTGTTGATAATATTTTCTTCTCATCTTGTCCTTTCCCTAGGCTATGAACAATGAAAGTGGAAAAATGTCTTTTTATGTTTGACTTCAAATAGAATTCTTTAAAAAGGTGGAGGGGTTTGACTAAAATGCCGGAACACTGTTTGAACATCAGTAAGATGCTTCCCTTTACAAGTTGCTGAAACACTTTCAAGTTACCTTCATGTTTAGCCTTTAACTTGAGCACAGCATTTATTTAACTAGTGCTAATCTGTGAAACCAGTTATCAGAAGGCAATAGGATCAATGTATGAATGTTTCATAGAGACGCTTCAGAAAAGGTGTGTCATGAAAGCTTTTGACCCACCTGGTGTTTTTAATGACTCACTCACAGAATTTACTGGTCTTCAGCTAAATCAGAAAAAAACATCACTCACAAATGTTGCTTTGTAGTGGTAAAAATGAAAAACAGACTATTTTCAATCTCAAAATAATATTTGAAAAGTTGAACACCAATTTCTGGATTGCTGTACTTGGGCAATTCTTTTGCCTTTGGAAATTCAGCAAGGTGTAATTTGAAGACTGGAGTGGAACAGATCATGCTACAGATGAAAAGAATTTAGATGATAATTTTACCTGTGGGAGTGAAGCTATAAAGAATGCAGATTAGTTTTTTAGACAGATTTTTGTGAAATTGAAAATAATAAAAGCTGTGAAGTACATGTCAGTCATCAGATAGGGCTTCGAGTTATATTCTGGGTAAATGTTGTGTGGATTTTACCGACAGTATGCTGTCGGTAGGTAGTATGCCATAGGTGAGATAAATTAACATTTTCTCTCACACTTTCTGCTTTGCTTGGTGAGGGAAGTGAACTTTATTCTCTATGCCATAGTGCAACAATTTTGTTCAGCTGCTCCTTGAAAAGGTGCTCTGCTTATTCCTCCCACTCCTTTACTCTTCAGTTCATCTGTCTGAGAAATGAGACAATGCAGTTTCCCTGAATGTTGGTTATGGAAGGAGAAGATCAATGCTTTTAATGGGGCTTCATTGTCTGGGCAATGTTGACAGACTCTCATTAGGGAGGCCCCTCTCTTAAATAGATGCTTTTTGTAGTAAGTTTATTCTTTGAGTCTTCACAAGAAATTCTGAAGAATGTGAGCCTGACAGGTTATGCAAACCAAAATAAAAAAGTTAAAATTTAAGAAAAAGAAATTAAAAAAAAAAAAGGAGGGGGAAGAAACTGGGAGAAAATCCATTCTCAAAAGTTGTTTATAGTGTACCTCTATGATACTGAGATGTAAATAATTTTATCTTTTTGTTTTTCTCTGCTGTTCACTAAGCTCTTTTATCCAAAGCAGAATTCACTTTGGATGCCTTCTAGAAAAAAGAAAAAGCAAGGAACAATCACCCCAGAATTTCTTTGCTGGCAATTCTTTGAGCTTTACTGTTCCCAGTCTTTTTCTAGCTGAAATCTTCTGGTCTGGAGGAACCTGAATCATGGAATTGCGTGTGTGAGTGCTGGGTTGTCAAACACCCATGACTTCAATGAGTAGATTGAGTGTGTGATAGAATTTGAAAATAAACCCACCAAGTTCATTTCTCAATTTACCTCATTTTAGCTCCTAAATATTCAGTGGGCACTGTGTCTGTTGCTAGAAACTGTTATTTTGATAGTTTCTTAGGGGAGTGTAGTTAAATGATGACTGGTTTCGTGTTGGTTTCTAGTTGCTATGGATACAGTCCTTAAATACATGGTAGTGTTCATCTAGAAAACTTTCTAGATCTTACTGTGTTCTTTGTTTCCTCCTGTGGATATTGCTGAGAATATATTCAGCAGATATTATGATCTTGTCCCAAATGAATTACTTAGCATCACCTACATTCACATTTAAAGGCAGTAGAATAAAATGTGTGTCATATGTATTCATTCCCTAAAAATACCAGCTTGCCATTTTGTTATTGCTTTTAAACCTTCGCTTTCTTAGTTCTTTTCTTTCACACTGTTTTGTCTATCCTCTTTTGTAAATAGTTCGTCCTGTTTTTCTTTCTTTCCCATTATCTGATCTTCTGTTCCCCTTCATATCACTGTCACATTTTCATTCCCCACTGTGCCATTTTCCTCCCACATTTTTCTCATCTCTTTACCTTCATCTCTCATTTCCCATACTTTATATTTGCTCCTATATAAAATGCTTCTTCACTTTGGGGGAAGTTCCCTCCCATCATGTCTGATCACCAGTAATCATTTGCTACTTTATCCTTTTGATACTGTAATATTGATTAAAATGTTTGACTTCCTCTCCTGATGTTTCTATTTCTAGATCTCTTTTATTTCTCAGGATTTTCTAAAGTTTATCTCTCTGTAACCCAAATAAAACCCTGGTGAGAAAAGGGAAGCAACTGCTGCATCTGTGCACCAGTGTGGGTATCAGGGAGTCAACTTGACTTTCACTTCCCATTGAGAATCTTGGAGGGAGACTGGCAGAGAACCAAACTGCAAATGGAGAGGGAAGATTCTGTGCCTGGGTGGTATTGGCTACTCTGATGTCACTACATGTTATGTGGAATGTGGTGGAAGGTTGCATAGAGGTGGGAAGCACCTTCTGTTGGCACTAAATACAGCTTCTTGGAGCACTCCTCCCTTTCCCATTTGGGATGGACAGTATATCAACCTCAGTTGTCCTTCATCTTGAAAACATGAGTTTTGTATCTGCAGAGCATTTTTGCTGAGCATGTTAAAGACATCGTATTGCCTTCTTCTTGGCTTCTCTTAAGTGTCTTGGATCAGGGAAGAGCTTCAGCAGGTTGCTCCAAACTGTAACAAGCCTACAGCCACATATGCAAATCTGCATTTTACTACCTCTTTCTACCCTATTGGCCACTTCAGGCTTATGTTGTAATTTCCCTCCTGTCTTTTTGTTCTTCTCTTCCAGCTGCTGTTAATTTTCACTGAGGCCAAATTCTCCTTAGGTTCATACCGCATAGTATCTCATATGTATATCTCATCTTCATCATATATGAGAGTCTGCTGCTTGCAAAGACCAGACTTCTATAACAAAGGGACTTCCTCTAATTGTTCATTCATGAGATGTCTTTCTCCTGGGACACAGGAGAGATGTTCTGTGGGTAGGCACACTGAGTGTCTTTATTTTTATCAGGAGCCTCATATCCTGAGCAATTTGCAGATTTTGTATTTTGTCAGCTAAGGCCTGTGAGACTAGATTGGTAATTTACCTTCTGGTTATATCTAAGCAATAAACTCCTGACCTTGGAAAAAAAATAAATTAATGGAGCAAAGATTTTCTTGACCCAAGAATTCTTCCTCAGGAATGTTGTTCTCATTCATGATGGTAGAAAATAAATCCCCCAGTGAATATACTACTAGATAGTCCAATTCTGCTTTTTCAAAGGGAAGAACTAGACCTGGGCATGTTTTTTGGCTCTCCTACTGATACTGAGGTGGCACTTCATTGAAGTGAAGTCTTTTTGAATAACTTCACAAGTTTGAGTACCAACAAGAAGTCCTTCAAACAGATCTTTTGAACCATGAAGAGACCTTCTGCAAACTTTATACATTGCCAAGTCCACAAAACCCCTTGCTCTCACAGCCAGGACTTTGGATGGAAGCAGCTTTTCCATTTTGTTCCACAAATGTGTGTATCACTGTCAGGAAGGAAACTACCAGAGACTGCTTTACCTGAATAAATGGGTGAGACTTTCAGCCAAGTGTCACACCAAGTCTGATTAGGTTTCCATTCCAATTAGTCTGAGTTACTAAGGCTTCTTTGGGGTTTTGTGACATATTGGAATAGAAACTGCCGTTAGCAACACTTCCATAAGCTCCAAAGACAGTGATATATAAGGCACCAATAGGATAAAAAAGCTTTTGTGCCTAGACTCATGGGATATGTGTGCACAGGATTTGACATCATTTTTCTAAAGAATTGTGTTAACCAGTGAGTGATTTACAGATTCATTTCAGCCCATGAATGAAGCTTGTATGCTGCAGCCGTAATCATTGTGGCTAAATTTAGACTCCGTATTCCATCACTCTTCCCTTCCTCTGCATGCCAACATACACATGTGGGCACATTTTGGAATAACATAACAGGCAGCTTCCATTTTTGTAAACAGTATCTTTTTCTTCAGACCTGTGTGTCTTTAACTCGTCCTTTGCTTTTTTGTGCTCTTCTGGCATTTTCAAGCCTTGTTTATTCTCTGTAATGGTTTAGTACTATTTTCTTTGTGTGGAAAATAAACTTGGATTTATTTCAAGAGTTTATTTGGTGTAAAAACTGTATGCTACTGATGTTGGCATGCCTGAACTCTGATTTTTAACTGTTTCATTTCAATAATGTATTGCAGCAACTGATAATCCATTGCATTTTGGGCATTTGGCATGTATAACTTCTTTCATGGATTCTAGGTGTGAAATTAAAAATGTTGAATTTCCAGAGTCCTGATCCAAGTAACGAAAAATTTATGACTATTTCCTCTACAGACTACCACAGAAACTTCAGCTTTCTATCTTTTCTGTGGAAGCTGGCAATTTCACAAGCTGACAGAAAATAGAGCCAACAGACACTAGTACAGCTAGAGTAAGCTGTGTGTGTCTCATTAACAGCCAGCTGTTGCAATCACAAGATTGACTTTATCTCCTAGTCATTGGTAGCACCCTGCTCATATATTAAACAGTCCTTTTTTCTCTTGAACTGGAATTATGAAATTCTCTTTTGTTTTGACTTGGCTTTTGAGCTGTAGCTCTTGAATTTGGTTTAATATTTGTAATCATCTTCCCTAGAGTAGCAGTGGTTGGACAACTTTCTGAAGCAAAACACTATTTTATTTCAAAACAAATAAATTGTTTAGGAAATAGAATATTTTTATTCTCCTATAAATTGGTTTATATTCCCTTCCTCTGACAATTTAACTAGAGGCAATTTCTTCTGAAAAACCTTATGACATAACAAATAACCCGAGATGTTTCCAGAGTATTTATTTCCCTGTTGTTGGATCCAGTCCTCTTTACAGAAGGCAAGGGTTTTTTATGTGTACCTGTCCCTTCATTTCTAATGAACGTGGGGCAAATAAGACATCTGTTTTGGGGCACATAACAACTGCTAGCTGGTTCCACCACTTGTTCCTTAATGTGCTGCTGTGGTGGCTGCTGCCCAGCCTGCAACTAAGCACCACACAGCCACTCTCACCTCCCCCTGCCACCCTGGTGGAGTGGTGAGGAGAAACAAAACTAGGCTGAGACAAGAACAGTGTAATAACTGAAACAAAATAAAACGTAGTAGTAGTAGCAGTAGTAGTAGTAGCAGCAGCAGCAGCAGCAACAACAACAACAACAATAATAAATTTAAAAAACCCCACAAACATGTGATGTACAGTACAGTTGCTCACCACTGGCTGACAGGGGCCAGACCCCATTCCTTGACCTGATCAGCCCTCCTTTTGGTTGACTCACACAGTTTATATACTGGGCACGGTGTTCTGTGGTGTGGAATGTCCATTTGCCCAATTCAGTTCAACTGTCCCAGTTATGCAACCTTCCAGCCTTTTTTTGTGCACCTCCTCACTGGCCGAGCATGAGACACACAAAAAATAGTCCTTGACTTAAGATAAATACAGCTTAGCAAACCCAAAATAGCAGTGTATTACCAACATTATACTGAATCCAAAACACAGCACTACCAGCTGCTGAGAAAAAATTAACTCTATCCCAGCTGAAATCAGGACAGATACCTTAAGAGGTGCTACAGGTGCAAAGTAGCATATGACACCGTGTATATTGACTTTGAGATGTTAATAAATGGAAGCTTATCCTATTTGCAGCCTAAGACAGAACTTGAACCTTCACATCCCAGAATGGGATGCTGATCTGGTTTTTTCCCTAAGTCATCACAGACTAGCCTTTTATATACCAAGGAATGTGCTTATGTAGTATTTTGGAGGATTTAGGTTTGAGTTTCTTTTGCACCAAGAATTTGTTATCTCAGCTTGTCAAATCAAAACAATATTAAAACTGATTCCTCACCTTGGTTCCAGTCTCTACTTATTCCTTATTACTCTTTGAAAAGTTTTTTGCACAGGAGGTGAGTGAAGAATTATGTGTCTCATCATCATGCTTTAATATCAATTCAGTGTCACCAGTCCACATCCAAAGAGCCATGGGGTAAGGAGTAAAACTGACTCTGTTTTGTGCAAAATGTCTAAAACAGAGCCAAAGTTATTTCCTCAAGTACAGATTCCAGGCTGGAATCTCCAGCTGAATTCCACAGCTCAGGCTGGTGGACCTGCCTCCAGCATTTGGAGCACTGGACACCCCCAGTGTCATGCCAGTGCTGAAATCCCTTCCATTGTCTCTCAGGCAGCTTCAGAAGCCTGATTAAGGTGTTCCTTCTAGATTTCAAAGGAAATAGCTGGTCGGGCTTCAGAAAAGACCACATGTGGATTTCTGAGCTTTTGTGACACATGAGCTCCTCAGGGACAATGCAGGCATCAAAGTTCAGGATGCAGAAACTAAGAGCTGGAGACAGAGCCTTTTGGCTGAATAGATTTGTCTGTAGGATAAATTTCCAGGAAATCAGAATATCATTAGAAATTGCTGGATTGCTTTACTTGGTGAAAATTCTTTCTGTCATTAAAAACAGTGCTTACAACATTAATACTGTTATGTTCCTACCCCCTTTTAAAAAAGTCAAGTTATTAAAGAGGAAAACAAAACACAAAAAAAAAGTCTCCCCAAACAGCCGAAAAACCAGAAGAGTTTTATCTTCACAAAAAGAGGCAGGCTAGACTTTGAGTAAGTGTACTGGAAATTTCATATTTTTCTCTCTTATGCAATGTTTAGGGGAGCAGATGTTGTGTCATCTAAGGCTATGCTCTTGTTTGTTTGTTTATGTCATCAGTATGCGGACTTCGGAGTCAATACATTGTTGAAAAATTTATGCCAGAAAAGCAAGTCACTGTTTCTTGTTTTCAGTAATTTTTTATGAAGCTTTATATGAAAAAAAGTAAGATGATATTTATGTCTTTATCAAGTAAAGGCTTCTATACAGAGTGGAATATTTTACAAATGTAACTTTAAAAGGTGAAAGGCAACGCAATTTCCTTTTTCTTTTTTTTTTTGCTGTGGTTGTTATGATAAAAAAGGTAAACAGGGCATATCATGAGGTGCTTCCTGTTTGTGCAAAGATACGTTGGCATTAACCATTCTACAAAAGATAACCTTATCAAACTATCTTAACCTCGTGCAATCACTTTCAAGAGAATTTTTGTAAAGCCTTTTCTTTCATTTCTTTTGAAATTAATCTAATTAATATGTGCATATCTGAAAGCTATATAACTGGATATTTGTTGGTTGTCCATAATACAATACTTTATTAAGCTTTATTTGTTAAGCTTTGGATAAGAAGTGCTTTTACAAAATACACCATGGCAAGTGTGTATGTGGGAAACAGGCTGAGCTGTTTTTCAAAACAGGAGATTATCTGAAAAGAAATGGCATAAACTAGGGTTTTAGCAGGCTGTACAGAGACATTTGCTAGCTATAGATATTTCTTCCTTATTCTGTAGGAAAGGAGGATACTTCTTTCTTGTAAACAGAATTGTCCCAGGCATCAGTAAAAGAAGAAAACAACATCCCAAATTAAAAAAAAAAAAAAAAAAATCAAGGATGTGACCTCAGAAGGCACAACTTCTGTACGTAAAGCCTTGGCAGCTATCCAGGAGTAAATCATCAATATGGCATTTCCTTAAAACCCTTTCTGTAATAATGAGCTGCTATTTTCTCATTTCTTTAGTCCAGTCCATTCTTAAATCTCATTTGTTGGTCATCTAAACTTGTGACAAGTTTGTTGTCTTCCTGTAACGGAAATTCCAACATCACCAGTGTTCTCCTAATCCATTTCCAATAGTGATTTATTAGAGACCAGTAAAATTACTTCCTTGGTATGTTTGTCTCCTATCAGGCAGTAACAAAGAACTTAAAATCAACTGATTCACCCAGTCTGTGCTGCTAAACCAAAGGAAACTTCTGACTTTTTCCAAAAAAATTACACCATGGGATTAAAGAGGGGAGAAAGGCTTATAGGCATTTCTTAGGTTTGTCTTGTCACCCTTCTAGTCAAATAATTAATGAAGTAGTGCTTTTATCACATATTTTCCTGATGACATGTCAGAGTCTAAGTTGTGAACAGAGATAAGGGCCCAGGCACCAAATTATGCACAGCATTTTTATGAATCATAGTCTAGAATTTTTCATTGCTTCTCATTCTTTAGCAGTACACCTGCACTGGCTGCTCCCTGACACCAAAGATCAGGACCAAGAAAAATAATTGCCTGAGATAATCTCAGTGCAAGATATCCCAAGTCTGTCAGTTGTGGAATCTAGTTCTGGATGTAAGAGGTTTAAGGCATCCTCCTTACCTAGTCCTGGATTATGTGAAGTCTCAGCCCCCAAACCATGTAGTGTTAATTCTTTTTATAACAGACTGCAAACTGGAATCACGGAAGAACTGCCTGGATTTCACTAAAGGGATTAGACTGGCACACACTTGTCACTGAAAGTGCTGCTCAGGAAAGGAGCTTACAAAGTGGACCCTGGAGCATCCCCACTGCTTATTGTTTTGGGCCACTCCAAAGAGCTCTGTTATCCGAGACAAGGCTTCTGTGGAGAGTGAGGGGGTTGGTGTGACCTCCTCTGTGCTGTTGGGTGCTGGTGCTGAGGGTCAAGTATAATGTGAAATGCTTAAATATGGTTTGCTGATTCCCCAGGAGGGAGTCTCGGGTGGTTTAGAAGCATCACTTACATAAATTAATCAGACTGGATATCTACATGTGACATCTTCCTAACTTCTCTCAAGTAAGTCTGGTAGCACAGTATAAAACCACTGCAGTACAGAAATGATCATAAAATTTTGAAGGGGAGATCTGCAAAATAATTTCTGTGAGGCAAGAATGAATATTGGTCTGGAAGCTCCTTCTGTGCTTTTTTTTTAACTGGAATTTGTGATATTTACTTAAGATATTATTTGATGCTTGGTATGGCTCAATTTAAAACAGATTTTCATGTATTTCTGCTGAAGATCTTAGCACAGTCACTGTCTATATTGTAAATCCATAGCCTTGATCTCCATCTTCTGTAGATTTAAGACATTATCTGCCCTTCCCAATTTTTCCTTACCTTCATGAGACTGACCACATTAGCAGTCCCATAGTTCCTGCTGCAGTTCCTTGAATCCCTACTCTTTTGAGCCTGACCTTGTGGATGTGTGTCATCTAATTAGAAGCAAGACTGTGAAGGGAAACAATTTTCTTGTAGTTAAGATAAAGGATCCTAATACACCTGGTTTTGGTGCAGTTAAAAGTACTACACAGATGAGAAGTGGATCACAATGTTGGGATTAATCCTAACCATCAGTGTTCACATACCCTAAATGATGGATATTTTCCCCTCATTAATATTATTAAGAACTGATAGATTATGTTTATCACAGTTTCTAAAGGTAATTGAAATACTCAATTTTTATCTAATTTGTCTAGTCTGTTTTCTCTGGGAAGGGGTCTTCACTTGAAACTCTCCTGAGTGCTTCAGTCAACATCTGTAATTTATTAAGTTACCTGCTGTAAACCTTCAAAACTAAATAGTTATACTTGTAGGGAAACTGCAGTTCTTATTGAAAATAATGAATTCTGTGTATGATAATGCAAACTGTATTGTAAGCTTCAGTTAAAGAAGTAGACAAGTCTGTCTGTAGTGTTGGGTGAGAGAGCACAGGACAGGGAGGATGCAAAACCAAACCGGAATAGGCAGCTCACTATTGAAGCTCAGGGCACTGCTGGAAAGGTACATTTATTTCTGTCTTCAGATACATGGAGATAAAGGTAAACGTATATGGTAGATTTTATATTTGATATACATTATTGTGTATGACTTAGGGTGCTTCAAAGGAATATGTTATAGTCCTGTTAGTATTTTTACCAATTCAGTGTGATTGACTTGTGGCAGCATTATTTTCTCCTCCACAGGTCATCTCTAAATAATAAAAGCAGTGTTAGTGCAGTGCTCTTACTGAAGTGTAGAGCTTCGTAGACTGTGAGAAAATCAAAGTTCATGAATTAAAACTCAACGTAATTCTGAGTTACAGGAAATTATAGGTGGGGAAGTACAGGATGTGATTTCCCAGGACCACAAGGTAGTGCAGTGGTGTCAGTGGAAGATCTGAGATCCCTCCTTCTCCTTAGGCTTACACTCCAAACCAGTTCTCCTTTTTACTACACTGTGCTGTTTGACTAACGTGAGACTTAGGCGGAATCCTTTGGTCAAAACCTCATGAATATTAAGCAAATATTTTATACAATATGGGAAATGTAGACACATAATTTTTTTAATTCAAATTCACTGACAGTGGAATTTATATCTTGAAAATGGGTCATGGCTTCTGGCTATTTCACATCTTCACAGGGAAAAATGTAGTATAGAAGGGACTAGTGTATTTCTCAAGCTGATGTTCTCACGACTCTTCAAACGCTTTTCTAAGTGTGCCATTGTACTGCCCCCTGTGGTGTCTGGGCTGGTTGGGTCTCCTCTGGACAGCAAGGAAGGAAACAAAGGAAAGGGCAGGAATGCCAAATTTTTTTATTTTTTTTTGTGGTCTAGGAGCACATTTAGCTGTTGTTGATCTGATTGAGCAGAGGGGATTTAATGCTCTAAGGGTACATAAAGACAGGAAGAGCACTCTGAGAGAAGAAAAGAAACTCTGGTAAGAGGAAGGCTTTCTGAGAAACAACGTTATAGAACTAAAATAGAGCAACTAGAGGAAGGAAGGCCATGTCCTATATATACAGAAAGGGAGGGAGATCTCCATAGTAACATGGAGAGCAGGGGATAAAGAAAAGGACAACAGACTGAAAAAGATGTTTCAACAAACTATAGAGAGATTGGGGTTTGCTCCTACCTGCTCACAGGATCTATGGGCTTTGTGCAATACAAAATCCCTTCAGAAATGTCAGTTTAAGCTAATGAAATGAGGATTCATTATTTCTGGACAATTATAAAACTCGTATTTTAGTATTTCTTCTTTATGCTCCAAATGTCTTACTATTACAAGAGTTGAAGCTTGGTTGTTTAGAGGAAGTTTCAGTTCTGTGATTTGCACCATACCTATACTGCTGTGTATTTGCATTATTACTGTGTAGTTACAGGATACTTTGGTGCTGGAACATGGCCAGGTTTTGCAACAATATTTAATACATGGAAGTTAGGTAAATGTGGTGGGTCTGCAAGTCACACCGGTGTCACAGAAGTGGTCACTTGCATGGAAGTCCCAGGTGTCCTGAAGGTTGGGTTTATTCTGAGTTTCCTGATGTGATTTTACTGATGCACTGAGAAGCCCCTTTTGCTTTTGCCCCTGACTTATTTCTTGTACTCTTTTTCCCTCATTAAGTTCAGTAGCAATTTTGTAAAGTACTTGCAGGACTTGCTGTTGCACCTCTTGCCAGGCGAACCCCCTGTTAGTAAAGAAACCTAGCACTGTACTAAACCAGATCTATCCCAATGGATCTGAAACATCCTTTCCTCCTTCTGTTAGCACTTTTCCTTAGTTAGCAGTGATTACTTCAATTAACTAGTAAAGCAGTAACCAATCCAATTTTTGCTTCATAGGAGACTACAGCAATTTTTGTTGTTTAAAATGAAGTATTTTACTTAAACATTTGCTTTCATATTATGTGTTACAGATGACCTTTTTGCTCAAAACGTTTGTAATTCTTTTTGCAAAGACTGACACTAGTGTCTGCTTTCAGGGTGGGATGATTAACTGGAATAGACTGTTTCCTCCTTTACGTCATAGACATAATGCGAATTATCAAGATCATCACCCGTCTGAACAAGGCATACCTCCACCTACTGAGGTTTCTGAAGAGCAGGTAAACACTTTCTATTTTTAAATGCCATTTAAAAAGGTTAGGAAATAATCTCTACTAATTTTTTATCATATGTTGACACAGTTTCTCTAATGGTTTCTATAGTGGCAAAATTAGAATATAAGGTAATGGTCACAATACAGAGACAGCATACTGTCAATACCATCCAAACCAGAGTTACAGAGCTACTTGGGAGTTACTACTTTTATGTGGTGCTGCTTGTATTTTGTATTTAAAGATGTTGATGGTTTCAGTAGTGGAAACTATTCAAATCTGATAAAATAAATGTTTCAAAGAAAGAATGATAAATTAATTTCATTATTTGTCATGTAGACATCATCTTTGCTGAAGTCCCCAGCTTAAGTTTCCAATTTAGTAATTTTGTTGGTTGTTTGTTTTTTTTTAAATAAGAATGTTATGCCAGCTGTGGACTGCAAAACACACTTGGGCTAAAACTTGGATGTTTCCCTCAATAATGTGATCGACTGATTCCTTATACTAATGCCACAGAGAAGTTTATGTCCTTTCTATCAAGTATGGATTTAGACTTCTAGACTTTCGTTGATGGTTTTATTCTCAAAAGGAGATGATTATTTACTCAGAAATTTAAGAATTTAAGATTAGTCCTATTCCTGCATTCAGGATTTATTTCATGCAGTGAAGTTCTCCAAGTTGTAGCCTACTTGCAGTTAGCTTGCAGTATTGGCCATTTTACAGTTTAAGGTCTCTGCTACCCTTAAACAAGAGAAGGTTTCTTTCTCTGTTTCCTTTTTTACAAGGAGATAAGTCAACACTTGGTAACAGCACTATCATTTTTAGTTTAAACTGAGCTTGTCCCAAACAGAAGTCTTTTCTATGATCTGATTTCTAGCTTTGACTGGATGTTAGATTATGTCCAAAATGTTCAAAACTTTTAACCTCCTGGTCTACATCTAGAAAGGGCTGGGGGGGGGCAGTGGAACCCGACCAACAAAACCCCCCCGCAAAAACAACAAAACTCCAACTAACAAACAAAAAGAAAATAAAAATAAAAATAAAAATAAAAATAAAAATAAAAATAAAAATACCACACCAAAAAGCACCTTCTGAGAGAAGAGAAACCCAGAAACTTAGTTCTGGCTGTCCTGAAAGCCTCAGCATCTCCATGAGATGGACCAAAAGATTTCCCTGATGGGAAATCTTTCCCTGACTTATTTATTGACAAATTCCACTTACAGGGACTTCTATTTTTGGGCCGAAGCTAAAGAAATAGTTACTAATCTGACTTATGCTGGATTCTGACCCAAGGCTTTTAGACCCAGATTTATGAAAACAATATGCATTTACATTTTCTGATACATTGAGGATCTAGGGCTCACTTGATTGCTGTCACTTGCAAGGCTCTCTGGTTACCCTGCAAAGCAGAAGTCATTAAAGCACCGTTGGTTTTTCAAGACTGTACTGATAGTGACAGAAGTTGTCTTAAAATGGCAGAAATGCAAGGGTTTCATCTGTTCATGACATTAAAGTTTGTGAGCATTTGCAATGCTTTTGGTACAAAAATCTCTGCATTTCTTGTGGGGTTTTAGCACCTTTAAGTTATTGTTGCCAGTTATGCACTCTGTTTCCTGGAGCTGGATTCATTTCCTGTGATTAAAATACACTTTGAAGTAAAGTTTTCATTGCAGTTGTCATGAATCCTAACTTTAAGAAATGGTGGATGGAATTGCAACATTCCTATTTGCAGAAATACTCATCAAACATCACGGGGAATAGTAACAACAAAAACCTCTTTTCATCTAAGGTGTGTTTCTGTGGTTAGTTTTTATTCCACTGCCTGCCCCTTTTTTCATAAAAACCCACAATCTTAGATGAAAAATAAGAGTTACAGGTTATGAAATTGAGTATAGACTTAAACTGTTGTTGCAGAAGTGTCAAAAATAACAATTCATTTCTCTCCCCAAAAGAAGAAGAAAGAAGGTGAAAAAAATGTGGCACTGGGTTGTAAGGTTGATGTTCTGACAACCAAGGCAGCTGTTCTCAAATGTGTTGTGGTGGTGTGTTTATATTAAGAAAAGGAGGACCTGCACCTCTGGGCAAACTTGGCAGTTGTATACTTCTCAGTAAGTCACCAAAGCAGAGATGACTAAAAATCCTGAAAGTTCTGGAGGTGTCTTAGAGGAAAGAAAAGCTGCTTTTGATGGCAATTTTTTTTTAACAATACTTTCAGTGCTAGTGCTGCACATGGGTCTTGCACCCTGGGAAGATTCCTCTCGAGATGTGCACAGCCTCTTCTGCATTCCTGCTTCACTCCACTGCTGCAGGCTCACTGCAGGCAGAGGAGCAGCAGCAGTAGCTCTCTGACAGCCTCTGTAGCCCAGGACTTCCAGGTTCAGGAGTTGTAGTGTCTGGACATAAGGCCCTTGGAAGCAGGATGAGGAATGTTTTATGCTGCCAGTGGCCACAGTTACTTTTACATGCCATTCCCTGCCCTCCCACGCCTTGTTTTTCCACTTCTGGAAGGTTAATTATAAAAGTGAATGAGTTATATTGTGACTTCAAGTCATACCAAAATGAAACTTGTAGATTTTAAATGTACTTTAAATTGGTATTTAACCATAAATTAAGTTTGGTTATGCATGCATTGCCTTTTTACACGTGGTGCTTTGAATATTTGTTAACACAGAGCACAAAGGTTAGGTGTCAAGTACATGATATTATAAGGAAGGCTGGTCAAATGGTTATTGATTTAACAAAATCACTGTCTTAATGTGCCCTTCTCCATGTAATTCTTCCATCAGATGTCATTGATTTTTGCTTTGCAGAAGTTTTTTTGGCCAAAAAAAGTGCTTTTTGAGTATATGTAGAAGCCCTCCAAGAATTTTACTAAACCAATTTAAGTATTGTACTGCCTCTACTTTAGGATTAACTTTAAGGTTTATTAAAAAAAATGCCAAAGCCTGGAATGAATAGTTTTGTGGGATATTTTTTTTATGCCCTCTGGAACTCTTTTCAAGGAAAAGAGCTGAAGATTCATTCTGGGTAGGTTTTCTCATCTGTTCTATAATTCTGTGTTTTGGTCAGTGTTGGTTTCTTGATATCCTGTTCTTGTTGAGAGCAGCAAGCCCCCAGGTCAGACTGTAGTTGTCATGTGTGGTACCAGACTTTGGATTTTACTCTTCTTTCAAAACTGGACCAGCCAGGAAAATACAGGCGTGGCATTTTCTACAATCAGCTTGGAATTAAGTGGCAGAAAGCTGTCGTCTCTGTGGCAACATTTTGAAGCACACTGTCCTAGATAGGTCTTTGATCAGTGGAAAAGTGATTTCTGACATTATTGACTAATGTGCACACAGTGTGAATAAAACTCTGGTTTTAAAGTGATGTTGCTTCATTTCTTTTCCAGGTTGCACGACTTATGGAAATGGGGTTTTCCAGAGGAGATGCTCTAGAAGCTCTGAGGGCTTCAAATAATGACTTAAATGTAGCCACTAATTTTCTACTGCAGCACTGATGGTTTTCTGTGTGAAGGAACTTCACCCTGTGGGTTTGTACACTCCTGGGAGAGGATCAAAGCCACCTGCTGGGCAGACTCGCCAAGGTCGGCCCTGCAAGGGTCGGAAGAGAGAGACGGCTCCGCAGGACGGGTGACTCAGAGTGAGATGAAGAAATGATGTGAACTGTTCCCAAGCCTTCGGATCACTTGGTGGTTTCTAGTCTGGTTATCCTTTTCAAAGTAACTTTAGTTTCTACTTGTTACTGAATATCACCTAAATTTATTTTTAAATAAAGTAGGTGGGTTTTTTCTTGTAAATCCTTGTTAGACATTATCAGACTTAATGACTTAGAAAAAAAATGCTCCAACAACTACAACAGCTAGATTTACCTGTCAAGAAAAATCATATTTTCTTCATTTACAAGTCTAATTTCTCTAGCTTACATGTTATTTTACAGTACTTGATTTTTTATTACAGTAATAAGAGGCTTGAAAAGCACTTAATTTTCAACTCAATAAAGGGTTATGGGACTATTATGTCATTCTTTGCAAAGTTTTATTAATGCCTGTAATATTTTATTTCTCAAATTTCTTTTTGAATAAAAGTTGTCATTCAGCACATAGTAGAGAGATAGGATGGGAGAAAATCCGTGTGTGTATGGTGAGCTATGGCAAGTGACCACTGTAAATTTGAATTTTACAAACTGAGTGAATTGCTGTTCAAATACGGGTCATGAAGATACTGACTGGAAGCAATAAAGGTGAATCGAATGATGCAATAAGATCAGAACTGGAATGATGTGAATGACTTCCATGGCTAACTCAGAGATGACTTCTGTAACAAGGAATGTATACAGTGTCCTCTGTGCTGCTTGCTTTTTTTTTTTCAGCTGGCTAAATACTGTCTTTAAAGGAAATTACAAAAAGCCTACTTTTCTCCATATAATTCTAGTTTTCTAGTGTCAGAGATGAGGATGGCCCTGCATTTGCTGAATCCTCACTGTCTGAAGCAACTTAGTGTTGACCACAGACTGGAACATTAACATTAGGGTGATCCAGGCTGGCACAGGAGGCAGCAGGACAGAAGTGCCAAGTTTGCGCCATGCTGGGTTTGAAGTTTAGATTGATTGATTCCTGAATCACCTTGCTTGGCTTGACTCTTGGAAGTGCTCAGTATTAGCACCTTAGGAGTTGCAGGAGGTGGGGTCAAAGAGGGGAACATTTCTACAGAAGCAATCTGAAGGAATACAAGATTCCAAAGTGCAACTCTGAAACCAGTCTACACGCGTATCTTACACATTTCATGGATGTTTCTGTATGTACTTGTGCGTGTACAGCATGTGCATATGTGTCTATTCCTATACACACGGGCATATTTAATACATACATACATTTAGAATAAGGTATCGGTCATAAGAAGTGTAACAGAGGCAATAACAGGTGCATAGGGGATGTTTTGGAAATCCAGATGAACACTGTGAACCACAGCACAGATCTTTGCAGTCTCACTTGGCCTGGAAAACGTACCAGGAAATTGCAGGACAAGGTTTAGGGGGAGAGAAAGATATTTCTCTTTTCCTTTTTTAATTGACTGATAAAACTGAAAAAAGTCCTTTGGGCATACAAGTTCTTATCTAGAAATTGCATCAAATTTGGGCAGCTTTCAGCACATGACATAATTTTTAATTAAGTCAGTGTTCTGTATGTATTTCTTTGGTATTTTGCAGTGGCTGAAGTAACGGGATTTTGGAATGACAATGTGTTTTCTTGGACTTTGATCAATCTCCTTCAGGGTTTGGCCTGTTTCTATAATCATATTATTTAGGGAGGGGCTGCTTTTTACTTGAAAGGTTTTGTTTGTGTGGAGCTGAAGCTATGCATGTGTGTAGACCACAAACATTTCTGTACCCAGGGAATTCTGGAAACCTGCTGTCTTGGAAAGCAAAGGATACATGTAAGAAAAAGAAGTCCTACCATTATTTGTATATGCAGACTACTTAAATGTTTTGAAACAAGTACAGGTTTTAATTTGGAAATATATTGATTCCTCCTTCACAAATATTTTATCCAAAAGTAGCAATAAAGATTGGTAAATTACTTCAGAAATCAGTTTTTGTCTGTAGGAAGTAAAAGTCCACCTATCCCAGAGTAAATAAACATGCCCTTTTCAGACATTGCCCTGCTGTAGGGACAAGCACAAAAAGGTTTTATTACTTGCAATTTTAAAACATATTGAGTGGCATATGGGGTATGTAAGTGGGTATTTTCCAAGTCTAAATCCTTTCTTACTCTTGCCTGTACAGGGGGTATTCAAATGTCATGGTTGCCTGGCAAATCCCATTTTACTGGGCATTCTGCAAAACATGGTTAAACCTAAGGGGTAAAATGCAGGTCTTGGTGATGTCAGTTGAAAACTCCGCTTGATTGTGAGAAAATTTGTGTTCAAAATGCTTCTGGGATTGTAATTTCCAATTAAAACAAACAAACAAAAAAAGTGGTAAAAGAAGGGGTCTGAGATGCTGTTGAAAACAGTTCCTGTTTCATGCAAGAACTATGGAAGAAAGATTCACACGTTAGAGGTGGAAAACAACTCAGTTTCCACTTGATGGTGAAATTTTCATGAACTATTTCTGGGAATGTGAGGAGCGTGTTCTTCACAGCCTACGCTGGGTTTGTCTGATTCAGTTTTGAATGTCTCATCACACAGTTTCTAATCTCTGTGAGACACAAGCCATATTTTTTGGGCAGCATAAGGAAGGCAGAATACTTTTCTACATACTGGATTTCAAGTCCCTAGAAAATTCACTCTAGTTCCTGTAAAGCCAAGATTTTGATATTGTGGAAAACTAGTTGCTGCTGTTAAAATTTCCCTCCTGGAGTGGGAATGTCATCTCATGAGACAGCACTGGAGTAACTTACTGGGAGATTTTCCTAGATAGTTATGTGACACTTTGAAATACACCCACAGTGAGGTTGATATTTGTGTAAATCTACCTGACAGGCCACCAGGCTCAGGTTCTCAAGCCTTAACTTTTTGCCAAGATGGAGACTGGTTGGTCTCAAGACCTACCAAAACCATTTTCCTCCCTCAAAACAAGTGTTAAAGGCTGCCTGATACTGCGCGAGCACAGGGACTGTCGCAGCTGGTTCACACACCAGCCTGTGCTGTCTAGCACTTAGCAGTGCCTTTTGGAATATGTGGTGGAGAAAAGGTCTTGTTATTTTTGTCTGGAACAGAGGAACGAGCCAGAAAAGCTTACTGCAAGGTACTGGGCAAAGGGCAACGTTTCTGGCTCTCCTGTTTGTATGTATATGTATATATATGATTATATATATGCATATATGTGTGTATGCATGTGTATATATACAGAGAGTGGGTGAGAATATTTATGTATTGGTTCAATGAATGAACGTGGAGCTAAGGGTTTGTTAAAGAAAATTAAAAGTCTGTATTCAAAGACCCCTCCCCTCTCTCAAATGTGTGTATTTGGAGTATCTGTGCAGTTGCAAAGGCACCAAGCTTTGGAAACACTCTGAACTACAGCTGCCATGCTGTGAGGGGAACAGCATCTGTTTGAGGATAAATAAATGCACAGCATTCATTTGAACTAACAGAGGGATTTGATACAAAAGTGCCATTAAGTTCTTGTGTATTCTTCCACAAGAAAAACTTACAGATTAGCTTGCTCTAGCTGTGTGGCCACAGCAATCAGTATTTTAGATAAATGAGCATGTTTTGAAGAAATGAGCTGTTTTACAAGGAGAGTCACATGAACACACAAACACTATATGTTTTTATATACGTGCTTACATGCATGCATATTTATATATATATGTAAAATGGGTGTGCATTTACTTAAAAAATACTAGTTTAATTTTTAGTAGGATTATATTCCTCCTGTTTCCATATATAAAGGGATTCTTTCACCATAGAAAATCCACTCTGAAACTCAGCGAGGGTGTGTGCTTCCAACAGTGTCTGGTGCAAATATGAGGCGAGACACCAGTGGTGGGAGCAGAGGAATGCTACAACCAGACACATGGGTGTGACTGTTGAGGATCTCAACACATTGCTAGTTCAGCTGTCATCATTTGTTTTCCAAAGGAGAGTTTTAAGAGAAAGGAAAAGTTAGTTTGACTCATACCTGTTTGCAGGGGGCTGTTTCTAAGCCTGAATGGTTGCAGTGGAGAAAGAAGCAGGAATGAATATACATACTTTAAAAATGGGTGGAAAATTCCAGGATCGTGGCTGAACTGAAAGCAGGATCTAACCTTTTGACTGAGGACAGGTAGGGACCGTAAGTGTCACGTAAGATTAGCAAAGGAAAGGACTTGAGAGAGATGAGGCAGATGGAACTGAGCAAACTCAGAGAGTTTAGGAAAGAGGAGCAAAGTAGAACAGAGGACAGAAAGAGAAGACCTGCTGAGAGAAAGGGGACAGAGTGTTGCATTGCACTTAGTTCAGTTTTAAAAGAATTCGCAGGATTTCATGTGAAAAATGAAAATTTGCAAGGTTATGGCTAATCTCGTACTGAAAATCCACTCTTTTTTTTTTTTTTTCTTTTTTTTTTAGGGGTGTCTGATAGGGGAATCCTCACATTATATTGGGTCAGTTTTGCAGGAGTTGGTACATGTGGCAAGTGAGAAAGCAGTGTAATCCCAGCAGCTGGGCAGTGCAGCAAACCCTGGAGCCACTCGTATGTGAGAATGCAGATGCTTCTGGCTTCCAAAGCAGTTAGTCCTGCCAACCTGACTTCTCCTGGCACTTCTCCATCCCAGCTGTGGAGAAACCTCCTCCAGAAAGGACACAGCTCCTTGCAGGTCCTGCAGCTTTTCCCATGGAAGGTGATCTATAATTCCCTGTTCCATGAGAGCACACCACCTGTGTAATGGAAGTGGATTGAGAGCTTGTGCTTGTGCCTCACTGCTTCTGGTCATTTGCTTGGTGGGGGGCAGAGGCACACATGCACCTCTGAAGAGAAAACAGTTGCCCACATCTCCTGGCCTGATCAATCACACTAGGGCTTGTTACTTAGCCATGAGAAGCTTTTATTTGTAGTAGATATGTGCATTATTACATTACAGGATTTTACTGGCTTACAAAGATGGCTTACAAATATTACGTTTGACAGGCAATAGTTTCAGTTCAGGACAGTTTGAAGCACAGACTGAAGGGATGTGTAAGTTGGGAACCATTACTAAGGGAAAAAAGCTGTCCTGTTTGAGCTCTGTCCAGACCCCCTGCCATGGGCAGGGACACCTTTCACTACACCAGATTGCTCAAAGCTCCATCCAACCCAGCCCTTGAACACTTCCAGGGATGGGTCATCCACAGCTTTTCTGGGCAACCTGTTCCAGTGTCTCATCACTCCCATGTGAAGAACTTCGTCCTAGTATTTCATCTAAACCTGCCCTCTTTCAGCTTGAAGACATTCCCCCTTGTCCTGTCACTACAGATTCTTGTCAAAACAGGCCCTTGCCAAAAGTCCCTCTCCAGCTGCCTTGGAGGCTTTAGTACTTAGCTTTTCAGTGCTCTGAGGTGTTCCTGGATTCTTCTCCAGGCTGAACAACCCCAAGTCTCTCATCCTGTCTTCAAAGGAGAGGTGCTTCACAACCTGGATTTTCTTGGTGGCCCTCTTCTGGACTTGCTCCAATAGGTCCATGTTTTTCTGTGCTGGGGACCCCAGATGGAGTATTCCAGGTGGGATCTCACCAAAGTTGAATATAGGGACAAAATCATCTCCCTTGACCTGCTGATCATGCTGCTTTTGATGCAGCCCAGGATATTCTTCTGATGCAGACAGTATATACTGTATACAGTGCATACAGATATATATGTATCCTATATCTGTGCGTGTATTACCTGCTGTCGCGTGTCCACGAAGTGTACTCTCTGCCCTCAGATGAAAGTGCAATCTTCTCTTCTCAGAAGACAGTACAGCAGCAATAGGCTGCAGAAAAGCAGGAATTACCTGCATGCTGTGCAGTTACAACTCTCTGCACGGAACGCCTTCCATCCCAGTGTGCTGTCGTGTGCTTCCCATACACGCCACCCCACAGCGTGCCTTAGGAAAGGTGCCACATTCCCACGTGGCAGCAGACGCGTGGGGGAAGCACCAGCCTCGTCTGTCGTCGTCGTCTTAGATTCGTGGGCGTCTTTTTAACTCCGAGCAAAGGTTCCGGCTCCCTCTCTCGGCGGGAACCGGCGCTGTCTCTCTCGCCCGGAGGCGCCGTCGGGGCGAGCACTGGCCCCAGGGGCTCCCTGCCCCCAGGGGCTCCCTGCCTCCAGGGGCTCCCTGCCCCCAGGGGCTCCCTGCCCCCAGGGGCTCCCTGCCCAGGGGCTCCCTGCCCAGGGGCTCCCTGCGCCCAGGGGCTCCGGGGCTCTGCACCTCGGGGCAGCCGGGGGGCAAGGCAGGAGCAGCGGCCGAGCGGAGCCGGCGCAGAGCTGTGTAAAAGACATGCAGGTGCTGCGCTTGGGACATGGTTTAGCCGTGGCCTCGGCAGTGCTGGGTTCATGGCTGGTCTCAATGATCTCAAGAGGTCTTTTCCAACCTAAATGATTCTGTGCTTCTGTGATTCCAAGGGATCGCTGGTGGGGCAAAGTGTGGCAGTGGGCAGTAGCTGCTGGGCCAGCAGGGTACAGCAAGAATCATGTGAGGAGATTGGACCAAACAGGTGAACGGTGAAGCGTAGGGAAATGTTACTGTGCCTCTAGACAAAATGCAGTGTATGGTTTCTCTTCAGTTTTAGGGAAATGCACCTTGCAGGTGGGCAAGCTAGTCTGGGCAATACAGGGTTCTTCAGAGTTCTCCTTTGCCCAGATTCCTCTTGACCCACTCTGCCCAAGTCCCTTCCTTCTCCATCTCATGGATGTTCCCTCAGCTCCAGCTAATTGCCTGCTGTCCCCAGATTGGTACTTTCAAAAGCAAAGTAACCCAGGCTGGTGCCCATCCAGAGGAGGAAGGCCAGATCCCTCCTACATGTTGCAGCACTACACCCAACTCTTCAGCTATTTCCTACTCCAAAGGCTCCTACTGGTGGCAAGAAGTGGAGGTGCCTTTCTTCATAAAGTACTTCTGGGAAAAACAGAGTCCAATAAGGAGCAAACAAGGTTATGTTTATACTCCACCTTTTCCTGAGAAGACTTGGTCTTATATTGGCTTTCTCTCAGCTGTGGGCTGCAGCTTGGCAAAACATCTCAATGTCCTGGTCATGTGTAGGAGGGTTGGCTACTGCTGCAGACCCCTGCTCTGCTTCACATGGAAACAGATAGCTACGAACCCCTGGCAGCCCCCAACACAGTCCTGTGGAATTGGAGTCACAAAGATAGCAGAGCCAAGCTCTTCATAGCACCAGGAGGTGATGTTGGGGCAACAGGCACCAGCTGTGGATGGGGAGGTTCAGACTCCACAGTGGGGAAAAGGCTTTTATCCAGAGGGCAGTGCAGAGTGGGAACTGTCACCTCAGCAAGGGGACCCTCCTTGCCTGGAGTTTCCAAGCCTTGTCTGGATGAAGCCATGTCCAGCCTGACACTGTGCCAACCACAGTCCTGCTTTGGCTGGGCTATTGGATGAGGTGATGCAGAGCTTCCCATCCAGCCACCACTTCCCAGACATATTAATAGGGCAATGTAACTGTACAGCAACCACCAGGCTAGCCAGACTTCTGCAAGGGTGTTCAGACCACAGATACCCTCATATTATTGCATCCCAGCTCTTTCTTGTCCATTGTAATATGCTTTTCAGGACAAAGGCTCTCTGCAGGTCAGCACTGAGGATAAACCTTTGAGGACTTTGAGGAGGGCTCAGCCTCCAGACAGGACCTACTGGAGTCTGTTTCCCACCTGAGCTATTTGAGGCACCCCTCTTAGTCAGCCTTCAGCATGCCTTCAGCCCCATACCATATGTAAAACCATCGCTGTCCAAAAGCTTGTTCATGTGCATTTAAAACAATGAAGGGCTGCACATGACTATTATTAACTTTCTAGGCATAAAAAAGGTTATTACCTTTAAGAATGATTTGTGTTAATCTAAAGTGTCTATTTGTGAAACTTTTTCAGGTATACTTTCCAGTAAAATAAGCAGGTTTTTTTTCCTTTTTGTGTCTGTGGGTGTGTCTGTCCCTTCCAACTTCAAACAAAAGGCTAGACATGCCAGGAACTGTGAAATCCTATGCATGGGGTTTTAATCACAGTCTAGTGATTTCAGCAAAGAGCTGAGGAGGCTCCTGCCAACTTTCTCTTCATCTGAGAGGCACAAACCTCAGCAGGAACCTGATGTCCTAGGTCTCCTCCTCTCGCTCTGGCAATAGTCACAAGTAACCTCCCTTAGCAAGGCTCTCAGACTCCTCAGGGCACCAGCTTCAAGGTCAGTCAGGGTCACATATGGCCACCCTCTGTTCTTGTCCCTATTTCTCTACTCCCTTCAGATTAAGGATTAATGGGAAGGTTTGCCCCATGAGTACATCCAGGGCAGGTTTGAAGCCTTAGAACTGGGCTGGGCTCCAGGCCATCCCCACGATTCCCTTCCTAGCAGTGAGTCCCAAGGTGACTGCAGTGCTGTCAGGTGTGAGGAAGGCACACTGGGGAAGAAGCAGTCACCCAAATGCTGAATGTAGGCAGCAGCACATCCAGGATCTCTACCAATTCGCATCCTCACACTTCTTCCTTGGGAGAGGGCTTTTCCAGCATCTCCCACATGCCCCACACTTACTGCTCGCCCCATGCAGAGCCCAGGTGCAGGAGCAGGATGCGGGGCAGGCAGAGAGCAGAGCTGCTGTTTGTCAGTGTGGAGAAGGAGCTGTAGGCCATCTTCTGCATGCAAATAACATCCCAGCCTTTCCCTGAAATGCCCTGAGTTCATCTCCTCCCTGCTGTCTTCCCTGAGTCCTGAAGGGATGCTGCCATAGTGCTGCTGCAGGGGCAGTGCAGTGGAATGGGGCAGAGGGATTTGCATGGTGGTTACCAGCATGCCCCAGCCCCACAGGGGATGCAGGCAGGTACAGGAGAGAGGTGCAGTGCAGTGCTGGGGAACCTCCAGCTGGGCTTGCCAGCCAGAGCAAGCTGCCTCCTCTGGGGCTGGGATGAAAAGGTGCCTCTCTGTGCTCCAGGATGGCAGGTGCAGCAGCTCTGAGCACAGAGCTGGGCATGCAGAGCCAGGCAGGGCTTTGTCCCTGCTGGGTTGGCTTTGAGAAAGCCCCTGGCTCCAGGCAGGGGAGCGATGGAGCCTGTTGAAGGTGCTGGTCCTGCAGCTCAACTCTGGTTCCTGCCATCAGGGATGGTCCATAAGTCACAGGCCAGGGCAAAAGGGAAGGGCTTGTGCTGCTAGACAGAGACAGAGCCAGGCGGCTGGCTGTTGCTGTTGCTCTCCGAGGGGGTCTTGGCAGTGGAGGAGGTGGCCAGGGAGCCACTGTTCCTGAAGATGCGGAGCAGCCTCCGCTTGTAGCCCCGGAAGGCAAAGAAGTAGATGATGGGGTCAATGCAGCAGTTGAGGTTCATGAACGCCACAGTGACTTGCAGGGACATCTTGAAGGCTTGCTGCTCACGGCAGGATGGCTGGTAGAGGATCTTCCTGACCATGAACTGGACAATGTTGAGGTGGTAGGGACTGAAGCAGAGCAGGACAGCCAGCAGCACCACCAGAATGACAATGAAGGCCCGGTGGTGGTGCCCATTCTTCACTGTCAGCGGGTTCTCCTTGGCTGTCTGGCAGAGCTTGAGGTTGATCCTCACATAGCACACCAAGATGATGCCCACAGGCAGGAAGAAGCCAAGCATGCAAGCCACCAGGAGCAGGTAGGGCAGATTGGGGATCTCCTCGAAGTTGAAGTACTCCATGCATGTCAGCTTGTCTCCCATCCTTCGCGTCATGGGCCGCAGGAGCAGCGGAGCCGTCTGCAGGAACACCAAGGACCAGATGAGGACACAGATGCCCCTGGCACGGCTCATCTTCCGAATCCTGCCGGGGTGCCTGGTGCGCACCACGGCAACGTAGCGGTCCACGCTCACACAGGTCATGAAGTAGATGCTCACATAGGTGTTCATGTAGAAAATGAAAGCTGTGATCCGGCAGAACCAGTCCCCAAAGGGCCAGTCGGACTCCAGGATGTAGTAGGCGATCCTGCCCGGCAGGGCCAGGGTGAAGAGGGCATCGGAGAGGGCCAGGTTCACCAGGTAGAGGTCAGTGGAGTTGAGTTTCTTCTTCCTGCGCTGGAAGGTGATACAGAGGGCCAGGACATTCCCACAGGCACCGAACACCAGCAGGATGATGTAGAAAAGGGAGAAGGTGACTTTGGTTGAGAAGAGGTGGTTGTGCACATTGCAGCTGCTCTCATTGCTGGAGGTGAGGTTGGTGGGCAGGAACACATCCTCCACAGGAGCCATTTCCATGGTGCCTCACAAGCTCTTGCTCTCTTCCTTGGAATAAGAACAGACATGACACTTGCAGCTTATTGATAACAGGAGTGGCACCCTTAGAGCTGGCCCTCATCACAAAACAAAAGCCCTGAGCCCTGCTCCAGCCACTGCCCCCTGCAGCACACAGCTCGAGTCATTTGGAAAAATGCTTCTCTTGTGATTTTGGTGAGAGTACCTCAACAGTGGCTCTGACTCATTCTCCTTTTCTTATCATGAGCTCCTCTTAATTTTGTTTTTTCGCATGTCCAGTCAATACGAGAAAGGACTGGAGGTGCTGGGAGGGGGATTTGCCTGTCATACAAGGAAGGTCCCAAACTCATCTGGTGGCTATGATGTCATTTACTCATTACTGCGAGGGGAATGGGCAGCTTCATTGAGAAAATGCCCAAAAATTGGAAGGGCTGGGGACCGGCGGGCAGAAGTGCTCAGGAGCACCTTTGCAACTCTCGGGCGAGATCAAAGAGGAACAAAACTGAAGAAATTCAAAGAGAGAAAAAACCCAGCCCTCCACAAAAAAAAACCCACCCCCAACCTTCTCCAAAAATCCTGTGCCCCATGTTCGTCCGATCAGGGCCTTAGGAACAACCCGGCACCGAACCCCCGCTCCCCGCACGCCCGCTTTGGGCGCGGGGTCCGCGCTCATGCCTGGCGACAGCGGTGTCCCCTCGGCTGCGGGGCTGCAGCGGCTCCCGGGACGCGCCCCCCGCCCGCCGCTCACCGCACGCTGCCGCCTCCCGCCGCCGGGCTCCGCTCCGAGCACCGCCGCACCGGGACGGGACGGGACGGGACGGGACGGGACGGGCCGGGACGGGCGCAGCGCTGCCTCTCGTCCCCGGCGGCGCGGACCCCGAGGGGCTGGGATGCTCAAACCCACACGCACGAAAGGGAGGTCAGGTGCTCCAACCTGAGAGCGGCGGTGCCGCCGCCTTCTTCTCTTGCTCCTCTTCGTCCTCCTCCTTCTCCTCCCGCCCGACTTCTGGGGGGCGCCGGGCGCGGAGCCTCCTGCCCGCGTCCCGCACTCGGGCTCCGCGGCCGTGTGAGCACCTCCCAGGATTCGCTCACATTATAAAAGCACCGTGAGGTTTGGGGTTTTTTGTTTGTTGGTTTTTGCTGTTGTTGGTTTTTTTCTTAGGGTTAGAAAACTTTCTTAGGGTAAAAAAAACCTGTGTTCTTTTTAGGGTGGGGCTTTTTTTTTTTTTTTTTTTTTTTTCTTCTTTCGGTATGTGAGAGGCACGCTGCCGCCGCGGGGGATATTCTCAGTAGTGGCTGCGCCGGAGAAGATAAATGACTGTAACTGCGCGGCAATCGCTCCCGTCATCTGAGCCGACTTCGGGTTTTACTCTGAAAACTTCTACAAGGATGCAAAATGCAACCGAACGATGAAAACAACTTCAGCTCTGGTTCACGTGCGTTCCAGAGGGCTCACCCTGGTCACACGCACACGGCCAAGGCAGCACGATCGGACCACAGCAGCATTTACAACAAATTTATGGCAAATATTCAAAGGAGCTTATTGTGCCTGTGGGCCAGCACAAGCCCATGCCGCACCTGTGGTGAAACCCAGATTTACGTTTCACACACACATAGAGACATCACCAGGCTCCTTAGAGCAGAGACTGAGATGAATGAAGCAATTTGCCCCTAGTGGAAAACTATTTTTGTTATTAAGATGATATCTTCTGTGGTGAAAGTGGGGCAAAGCCCCTTGTCCCAGCTGGAACTCTCGCACCGGGCTCTGTCCCCACGAGGTGCTGAGCAGTGGAGGGCTGTGATTTATCCCACAGCCCTGTCTGTGTGTGTCTTACAGCATGGAGAGTACTTTCCTTCCCAGCACTTCCCAAAATGTTTGCAGAAGCACAGCCTGCCCTGTGACCAGCAGGATGGCCTTCCCCGTGGTGGCTTTTTTACTGCTGGAGACCACTAGGGTTTTCAAATCCCAAGAGGAATTTTTATGCTTTTTTTTAGTGGTTCTAGGGTTTGGGGGGTTTTTGTGATGGTGGTGATGATCTTGCTGGTGTCTGGTTTTATCCCTCAAAAAAATTCCTAATAAACCAGGAAATTCCCATCATGGGGCGTTCAGGATGCTACTGAAAAACCGAAGCCAAGAAATACAAAGGTTAAGATTACAATTAAGCTAAACTTACATCTTTCCCTCTGGGTCAGTAAAGCTCAACTAATTATTTAATTGCATAATATTTCTAATGTTTTAAAACAGCGACATTAAACTCAGTACTAATCTGTGTACTCATGTACTGTGAGTCATCTGTACAGAAATTACACATTATTGTCATGAATTTACTAGAAGTTGAAGGTATACCTAGCAAGAGTAATAGTGAAAATTGGTTAACAAGCATCTGTTAATGGAGATACTTTTGTTGCTCGAGGGTTTATATTACACGGAGGGAAAGGTCTGCTAATAACAGAATAGCTGCTGAGTAAATTATTAAAAATATTCCCTGGTAAAATAGGGATTTTTCTACTTGCACATCTGGCAAGAATTAAGCCTATCAGACTTGTGCGTGGCTCGAATGTTCTTGAGCTGTTTTGTCATGATGGTGAAAACAGCCAACGGATTTAACATTAGAGAAGTGTTACCTCTACAGAAATCCTGAACCCACACCCGTGAGTGGATCCAGGACTATCTTTTCATCTCCCTAAAGCACTGCACGACAAACAGCTGCAGCTGAAACAAATACTGGTCACATGGATTAGGGGCTCACTGTGGCACGGCGCAAAGCTCCTTTCCATCCTCTTTACAGTCTCTCATGTGAAAGTTTTATCTCCACAAATGAACACCGTCGAGGAAATACGTTTGGATGAAGCTTAGCAAAACGCCATTGGCTTTCATCCTGGGGTCCACAGCGCCTCGGACCGGTCAGAATCACCAGTGCTCAGCAGGGATGGACGGGGAGGTTTGTGATGCAAATTTATGTCCGGGACTTTTCCGAGCAGTCAAACAGGCCCTTTGTAGAACCCCTCCCGTCCCCTGGGCTCTGTGCTGCAGATCCCAGAAGGGGAATCACGTGTTGGTGACCCAGCAGCTGCCACCTGCCCGGGGATGGAGGATTTCTCCTGGGAGCCCACGGCAGCGGCAGTGCCGTCCCTGTGTCAAAGCGGGGCCTGGGTCACGGAGGGTCGGCGGGGTCGCAGCCCCTGCGCAGCAGAGGGAGATGACCCAAGTGGCATCACCAGCCTCGAGAACAGATGGAAGAGCCCAAAGTTCTGGGTGACAGCCATGTCCAGGGTGACAACTGTGCCCAGGGCCTTGGGAATAAGACAGAGGGAAATCAGTGCTCTCCGCCTGATTTTATTTTTCTTTTTGCAGCGCAGAACAAAGGAAGTGGCTTCTTCTTTTGTGCAAAACACTCTCCTGCCCTGTGTGCAGCAGGTGCTGTGCTACAGGAGTGCAGCCCAGCTCCACCTGTTTGCACGGCTCCAGCAAGCCCAGCACGGCTGCACCGCTCCGCACTGCACAGCAGGCAAGGCCCTTTGGAGGGGGCAAGGGACTGAGGGGATCCTCTTCCCAGCTGTGGGGATCCACTCCCTGCCTCTGCAACACTGTATGAGCTGAAGTGGGATCTCCCCTCAGACAGGGCAGAGAAGGCCTGTCCACCCCACTTTGCAGCCATCTCATTTAAGAGATACTGCCCTTTACTGAACCCAGTGGAATGTAGTGTGGGATTTGAGGACTGAGGTTCAACTTCAAAGCTGGGTCTAGGCTTTCTTCTGCTGTGCCCATGTTTGCATAAAGACACTTCCTTGGGCCTGGCAGGGAGCAAGTAGAGTCCCACAGCCCAGGTATCTGTCACAGGGTGAGCAGGACCTGCTGTCCTGGGGTGTTCCTGCTGCCACAGACCCATCTGGGGCACAGGGGACACCTTCTGGGGGAGTCCTGTGCAAATCCTTGGCATGGAGGTTCTCCCTCCTGAAATGTGCATCATGGTCCTTCATCATGGCATGTCTCCAGCCAGGTCCCTGCCTGGCAGCCACCACAGGCACTTCGGAGTCACTGTGGCTCTTCTCACATCATCCTCAGATCACACTGCTCTCTGCCATCCCATGAAGGCTCCCCGCAGCCTCCTTTTGCTGCTGGAGACCTTGCCATGGATGCTGCTTCCCAGCCCAGCAGCAAAGCCAGGCTGCAGCTCCCCTGGGATCAGGTCCTTGAGGCCATCAGCTGGGCCCAGCCGTGATGGTGGCTGTGGGCGGTGAGGAAAGCTCAGAAAGGGCCGCACCTGCGAGGATGTGCCTGCGCACGTGCTGGGAGATCCATCATTGAGCTTCCTCCAGGGCTGCTGCTGTGGGTGCAAAGCCACCCTCAGGTAGCTGTTTACATCTGGTGGGATTTCCCTGAGTTGAGAGATGTTTTGGAGCTGGACTTTCTGAGGGCAAGGCAGCATAACAAATGAGGTAACAGGCCCTTCACAGAGAGACAGCAGGAAGTTTGTGCCTCGTCTTTCCATTGTATCATCATCACGTCTCCCTTTCTGCTTTCCCCATTGGCTTTGGTTACCTTTTCTCTCTTCTAGTGCAAAACATTTTCAGGAAGCTTTGTGTGTAGACACAAAAATCTCCAGGTGCTTTCTGCTTTGATGCAACAGGCAGGGATTTTCCACAGCTCAGCCCCTGTATCCCAGGTCACCATTACTCATCTGGTAGTAGAGCAGAAATTAGAAGAATCTCTGATTTTGACATTCATCTGTCCGTTCAACAACAGCATCTACATGGGCAGGACAATGCTTTAGAGGCTTTAACTTGATATGATGGGAATTGTAGAGGAAAAAAATCTGAAGATTCCTACCAATTTGTGATAAAAATCTGAAGAAAACAATTACTGGAGTTTTGGTATGTCTGAAATGTAAATTTAAGTGGGAAATGCTGAATAACAAAGCAGCTGAAATCTGCTTCTGCATGATATGACTGATTTTGTTTTGCACATGCAGCACCAGCTCTGGAAATGATGGTGCAGCACCAAGTCACGACAGTCACAGAGGTGGCACAGCTCATTTTAACATCCTGAGCAGTGGAACATAACATGGCAGCAACTTGGGGCACCTCTTCCTTCCACATTCCCTTGACTCCAGTCCCAAAAATGTGGGATGAAGCCCTGTGTGTGGGCCACACAACCACCACAATTTCCACGTTCCTGTGGCTTCATTAAGCCTGGCTGCAGAGAGGGCGTAGCTGTGCTAACAGGGGCAGCTCTTAGCCAAGAGGGTCAGGGCACCTTAGCAGGAGAAATACCAATGAAATTCACATTCTGAATTAACTTCCTCCAGTGAGCATGAAACATACTTTCTCCCACACTGTGCTATGACTTAGAAACTCCATTTTGCTTTTGCAGGAATAAGATGAAAGTTTTCTTGGTATCTGATTGCTGTGGTTAAAAACAACGTTTAAATGCTTATTTAAAAAAGAAAAAACAAACACAATCATAAGACAAGTTTGGAGAACTGAGGTCCTATTTTTATCTGGTTTTTTTCTTATGTCAGGGGCACAAATGTACACACACAAATTCATAATGTACAGCTACAACATGAGCAAAAACAACCAGCACAGAAGATGATCACAAAACACAGAAATGAGTGTTTGTCATAGAGAAAATGCCAAAAATGCACATCTTAATTCAGTCTGGATGTCTACAATCCTACACAAGAATTCCTTTTGGCAGCTCACCCATATTTTGTGACTTGTGAGTCTTTTCCATTTATTCTTTGCAGTCAATGTTTAGGCCACATTATGACCAGGTTTTGGCCATGTTTAACACATATCAGGTAAATCCTATGGCAAAAATTAGCATCCTCATGAGCATTTCCATGGGGTGCTCTGTTCCATGCACCAAGGCCTCTGAGAATCACAGAGTGGAAGGTTGGATGGGACATCTGAAGGGCAGCTGGTCTGACCACACTGCTAAGGCAGACACCCAGACCTGACTGCCCAGGACTGTGTCGAGACATCTTGTGAATATCTTCAAGACACAACCTGTCTGGGCAACCTGTGCCAGTGCTCAGTTGCCCTCACTGTGAAATGATGTCAGACAGATCCTCCTGTGTTTCAGGTGGTGCCTGTTGCCTCTGATCCTGTCGTTGGACACCACTACACGGAGCCACTACGTGGCTCTGTCCTGCTTGCACCCTTCCTGCAGGAATTTATACACATCACTGAGATCTCCCTGAGCCTTTTCTTCTCCAGGCTGAACAGTCACAACTCTCAGCCTTTCCTCTCAGGAGAGATGCTCCAGTCTCTTCATCATCTTTGTGTCCCTTTTGCTGGACTCTCTCCAGTATGTCTGTGTCTCTGTGTACAGAGGAGCCCAGAACCAAACCAGAATTCCAGCTGTGGCCTCACCAGGACTGAGCAGAGAACAAGGATCATATCCCCAAATCTGCTGGCAACACTCTGGCTAAGGTACCCCCAGGATGCCATTGGCCCTCTTTGCCACAAGGGCACATTGGTGCCTCGTGTTCAGCTTGGTGTCCACCAGGATCCTGAGGTCCTTTCCTCCGCAGAGCTGCTTTCCAGCTGGCCTCCAGCCTCTACTGGTGCCTGGGGGTGTTCTTCTGTAGATGCAGGATTTTACATTTCTCCTTGCTGAACCTGATGAAATTCCTGCCAGCCCATTTCTCCAGCCCGTGAGGATCCCTGTGGATGGCAGCACGACTCTGTGGCATATCAGCCACTCTGCTCAGCTTGGTGTCACCAGCAAATGTGCTGGGGGTGCCCTGTGCAACTCTGTCCATGTCATTAATGAGAATGTTGAACAGGAGGGGAGCCAGTATTGACCCCTGGGGCACACAGTGAGTTACTGGCCTCCAACTAGAACCTGTCCTGCCGACCCTCACCCTCTAGGCCTGGCTTTGCACTTTTCAACCCACCTCAATGCCTCAGCTTTGTCTGCTAATTTATCTACCCAGCATTTGCATGTGAGAGAGCAGGGTGCTCAGTGCTTTATTGTGGGAAAGGAAACCTCAGAGCAGTGAGCAGTGGGTGAGCAGTGAACAGTTGGAGATCTCGGCACTTGATTCTTTTCAGAGCAGTTTGTTCTTGCTTGCTCAAAGGTTGCCTGTAACAGGTGCAGAGCCAGCCCCAAGCACTCTGCACCTCTGTGTATTTCTACCTCCTCAACCCCTAATCCTGCAGAATCCTCTGGCTTTTGGGAGAGGGTGGGGCCAGCTCACTGAGGAATAAAAACATTTATTAATGAAAACCTTTCTTAACAAAAGCCTCCCTTAACCAGTAGTGGTCAGAGTGAAGTCTGGCTTTTGTGGCTATTTCTGCCTAGACTCAGTGAGAGCAGAGCAAAGAGACAAATCTGTTTGCACCACAACAATGATTCACCCGCAGAGAGTGGCCCACGCGGCACCAAGCACGAGCAGGGCGCAGTCCCAGGAGGAAGCTGTCAGCAGTCACCCAGCCAAAGGCTGTCACACACCCCTGCACATGCTGAACGTCTGCACGGGACCTGCGCTGGCTTGGGACAGACACTCCTAATGCAGGAAGGTCTTAATTTATAGGGCCAGACTTCTACGTGGCTCTTTGGTGTTGCTTTTGTTCCTGTGTGGGGCCTGGGTTTACATTTCTCTGCAGCTCTCTTCCCTAGCAGATCTTGTCCCCTGAATTCCATTTGCAATAGGCAAGGGACTTCACCAAACCCTCCACACCTTCTTCTCCTTTTCCTCTTTGCTGTGTTGCAATTCTTGGTGTCTACATGAGAAAATGTACTGTGTAAAGCAGATTGACTTTAACCTAATCATTCAGTGAGATGGATATGCTGTAAAGGTCTGGATTATATGGAAGAATTTATTTTGCAGCCATCACTTTTTACTTTTTAGGGTTTACTTGTAAGACCAGACAGATCTTTTCCACCTTAAATAGTAGTTTTCAAGGTTTGTTGGCTAAATATTGTTTTAATGTGTTTATTACAAGCCTTTGCTTCTCTGGTCTTGTCTCCTGAGTTGAAGTTGAGGTTGATCTCCTCCCTTACATGCCTGGAAATATATTTTCCAAATTATTTCTTCATAGAGGAAATTTTGCTTCTTGGGGTTTCACTCACTTTTAATGTATTCACGGAGACTGCAACATTTTAGCAGCTAATGCTTATTGAAAACACTTGAGCTTCTGGGCTGTACTGTAGCTACATTTGATGCTTAATGCTTTAAACGATTTGTGATCATGAAGAGTTTGGTCTGTCAGCATAACTGCAAGTGGAGAGACTTCTAAGCACTCCATAAAAACTAGAAAAAAAAGGTAGAAGCTTTTTGCTTCTTCAGGGGAGTTTTTTACGTACATGGGAGATATAGAAATTGGCCTCAAAACAAAGCTTTTCTTAGGCAAAAACAGAATCAGGTCTTCACTTAAGGGAAGATGCTTCTGTGAAACAAGAACCCCCCTCCTTTACACATAAAAGTAGAGCCTGCTCAGCATCACATTCAGCCACCCCACAAAGCCATGAGCTACAGTTTCAGCCAGGCCAAAAGAAGCCCCTGACTGACCTCAGCACAGAGGGAAAAAAAACTGGCTTTTAAGGCCCCATGGCTCTAAGCTCCTTCCTATTTGGGAAGGCTTTGCACAAGCAGGAAGCCCCAGCACTTCCAAGACAGCCACTTGCAGAGGCAGGGATAATTCCCCTCCATCAGGGACCAAGCATTCCCACTTCTCACCACCCTAGCATTTGCACATATTTTACCTCTGCCATGAGACACAGAGGAATGATTTGCATCTCATGGACAAGGATCCAAGGCAGGGAATTAAGTTGTATAGATTAGTTCCTTTACAAATTGCAGTTATATGGTTTAGCATCATGAAGTCCTGAAGCATCATGAAGTTTGGGACTTGAAATCCCAAAGAGGGACCTTGCCTGTGAGCCATGCCGGGAATATCTAGGGGCTGTTAAAATAATTCATTTGTTATTCCCCTGGTATTTTGCTTGTAATGTTTGAATGTTGTGGTAACGAGTTTCTGATTTATTTTTTTTTTTAGATTTGTTGCTGTTGTTTGGCTCTCCACTAGCATTAATTGTCTGCAGCAGTCCAGGCACTTCGGTGCTGTTAAAACGTGTCATCTTGAGATGTGCAGTCAGAGAGAAGTGGTTTTTTTCTTCACACCCACAAAGTCTGAGCTCGAAGATGTCTAAAACCCTGCTACTTCAAAATATTTTTCAAGTGCAGCAGCAGTTCTCCTTCCTTACCCAGCTCTTACAGCAGTGCTGCTGGTGCCTTAGGACCATGACATGTAGCACACCTGGTACCGCATCATCTACCACTGGCCACCCTCAGGCGAGCAGGAACTCAGCTCTCTTCCTAAACGTGTCTTCAGCCACTGGCTCCCTACAACCATGTGAATGTCCCTGCTCAGGAGGGGAAGTGACTGCTGTGGTTGCAAACGGCTGGTGTCAGAATGAGTTAAACCTTGGCTGATAGAAAATGGGAATAAGGAAGACTATTTCTAAAAGGGCAAGAAACAAAGGGGATTTTTTTTTTTTTCAAAAGCTGGGGGAAATTTGAAGGAGATCAGTAATTTCCCATCTCTTCAGGGTGGTAGTCATCTGATGACTTCAGTTAGCTTTGACCATTAATTACACAATTCACAAACAGAGCAAAGGCCCCTCTTTGCAGTGATCTTATTAGTGGAGTTTTCTGTTTGGTTGGGGTTTTTATTTTGGTGGTGTTTTTTTAACACATTCAAGTACTCTGGGACAACAGAGTGAACATTCTAATTTGATTTTAATGCCAGCCCCTATGAAGAGTACAATTAGTTATTTACTAGAAATGGAGACAGTGTAGTTTCACTTGCTTGACTTTGATACTCCTCGGAAGGTGTAGATAAGGATATGCAAGTCTCCCCACCCACACTTGGTTCATGAATTAATAGCCTGGCTATGGCTGGCAGACGGAATGCCTTGAGGTGAAAAAGCAGTTTCTGCCTTCAGCAGGGAACAAAAGGTCTGGTCACAGCCATGCCACCCTGGTTGCCAGAGGGAGGCCCGCTGGAGGCCAGTCCTATCCTCCCAAAGGCAGACAGGGCTCCCATTGCTCCCTGACACTCTGCTTCCACTGCCTCACCACGTGTCACTGACCAAAGCCCTGCTTCACTTCCAGGCTCTGCACGCACAGGTGACCCACCAAACCCTCAGCAGCCAGGTCTGAAGCCAGACTCACCTACACGGGTGGGTATTTGCCCACTGGCTTTGTGCTGCTGGATCACCCAACTCCCAAATCATTCTCAGTTTCACTGCTTGCATGCTTTTTATTTTGCAGACAGTTGTTCCCAATATTTGATTTGTATGGCTGACCCGTTACTTAAAAACCACAGACACTTTTTCTGGTGTGATATGTATTGACAACGTGATTAATATTTGTAATGTTTGTAGTGGCTGACTGAAGTGAGGATGAGGGAGAAGGTGGTTTTATGCTCAGGGACACATTTTTTCTTGAGATATGAATGTGTTTATCCTGTTCTTTGAGGTGGAGCATATCTGTGGGTAGATTCCCCATGGCTGGCTGGGCCAAGGGCTTGTGCACCTTCACACGGAGTTCTTGTGAAAGGAGAAGGTCTTGTAAAATGTACTAAGCTTGACAGTGCTTACTACGTGGATGACCATTTTTATCAAAAACCAGTCTGAGGTAAAAGAAAGGTATCACATTGTGACCCTTGAGTAAGGTCCACTAAGCAAATGCTAATTAGATGCAAATCCATGCATGGAGTGTGAGCTTCTGTGAAAGAAATAACCCTGAGCAGACAGATCATGTTCTCTGCTGGGCCGCTGGAGACTGGGTCCAGAGGGCAGGTTAAATGGATGCCTGCTGAGCCGCCCAGCCCATGAGGTGGTAAACCATGACCTTAGACCAATCTAAATGTTTAGTTAAGGATTGTTTCCTCCAAGGAAACCTCCTCTAACATGCCTCTGTGCAGCAACTGGGTGAGACATGCTGTCCTGCTCGCTGGTGAGGAGATGGGTGGCATGGGGCAATGCCACAGTGGGATGGGACAGCCCTTCTGGAGGAAGGGAGCTTGCCAAGGTGCAAATCCCCCTTTCTCAGATGGTGTTGAACTTTCTCTGCCCTCCTGAGGGTGCAGGTCCCTGCAGGGCCTTGGCACCCAGCCCTGAGCAGGGTGATGCCGGGGTTGAGTGGGCTGATGTTTTAACACCTTCAGGGCTTCCAGGAGGCACAGGAAGGAACCACAGCCTACCAAAGCCACAGTGCTGCTGCTCCCAATACAAGATGCTCCAGAGGCCTCCAGAGGGGAAAAGTCACTTTGCTGTCACTCCAGTATGTGCAGCAGGGAAGAAGTGCTGAGAGTGACTTTTAAATTTTTGCTGGTGTATGTTTCTCCAGGCTTGAGCTGAGGAAGGTGTGCACAGCTGTCTGCAGGTCCTGGTGTGGATTCAGAGAGGTGGTGGCAGGAAGAAGTGGTTACTCTCATCTCTGCATGATTGCTGCTGCACACCAGCTGTGAAGCCTTGTATAGGGCTCATGACAGCCTGCCCTGCACAGGCAAGGCAGGATGAGGAGCTGATGAAAAAACCACACATTTAAGGAAAGAAAAGTGATTTCTGTAAGGGGGGAAAATGTGTCATACCACATCACCTGTGGGTTTGAGACAAGTCGGCACAGCCCTGCTTGGTGCAGATGGAGTGTGGCCAAGGCCGGCTCAGGCATTCCTCCATGCAGCAGCCACTGGCCCTGGGACCACAGGGGCTGCTGAGGTGACGACAGCTGGTCTGGGTGGCAGGAAGCCACCCAGCCCTGAGTGGAAGATGTTGATGGGACAAGGGCACATGGGACTGGTTTCTCACCCCAGAATGCCCAGATAGGAGATGAGGCTGAGTACATCAGCCCATTTTGGCCCAGGGGCTTGGTTTTACAAAAGGGTCTGATCTTGTGTGAAAGCACCAGCAGGGTGCTGGAAAGAAGCAGGAAGAAGTGCAGGAGAAGGAGATGGCTTTCTTCCCTTTCTGGGCCTATCTGGAGCAGGGAGGGGACACGGAGGGAAACTGAACTTCTGAGCCCCAAACCACATCCTCTCCATACTCAGAGATGCCAAAGAAATGTTGATTTACAACAAGAAATTAGGAAAAAGGAGAGACAGCAAAAATAAGATTTTAATCCTCAGATGCTACATTTTAGGATAGCTAGCGGTGAAATCTGGTGCCCACTGTCCTGGGAAGCAGGCTTATATCGGGGAAACACACTCACCAAGCACCTACCACAAACTGCAGGGACCGGGTGTCTGCGCACCTGGAGGCTGAAAGTCGAGACCCAGAGTCCATTTTGCTCGCACCGGCATTTCCTCGCCCTCAGAGGTGAATGGCGGCAGCTCCGGGGTGGGAGCGAAGGAGGAGCGGCCCGAGCGGGAGGTGCCACTAGAGGTCACCGTCACAACGAGGGAGCGGCCCCGCGGGCAGGGCAGGCCAGGGCAGGGCAGGGCAGGCCGCCCGGCCCTCAGCCACACCGGCAAGCACCGCTGCTGGGCCGTGGAGAACGCTGCGGGAAAGGTTTGTGGAAGGGGATGGAGGTAGAACAGCCGAGTAACGTAAAGGAGGGAGGGAGACATCAGATGGAAAACGCGGGGGTTTTTTTGTTTTGTTTTTGTTTTGTTTTGTTTTGTTTTGTTTTGTTTTGTTTCTGAAACTCCAGACGGCTTTTTAAGCACGGAGCGTCCTATGCAAAACCTTCTCTACCACAGCGCTTGGAAGCTGATTTTTTCCAAAAGCTTCAGTGCCAAGTGTCTCCCACACTGGCAACTCCATCAAAGACGTCTTCGTGCTTCCTCACCTCCGCCCAACAGCGAGGATGTGGGCAGAAATGGGGTCCCAGCCATTGCCAGCCTTTATGGGAGCTGCTGCACCACAGTCTTCGGTTTAAAATCTTTGCTTCTTAGTGTGTATGAATTAAAGACATTTGAGAAAATGAGGTGTTTCCCTCATGTTGTAAGGGAATCTCCCACAGAGGCTGTAGAGAATCAATAAGAAAGCCTCCATAATAAGCCCTGTGGTTCGCTGGACTTAAGTTACCAAAAGCCAGTGCAGCTTTACTAGAGTTTTTATCCATTTAATAAAATGTGTTTTCCATCCTGCTCTGGAAGCACATGACCCCAGAGATTGAAACTTGCCTGAGCAATATACCTACGATTCCCCCAGAGATTCCCCCATGTCCTTCCCTGGATGTTTGCTCTTCTGCCTGGAAGTGAACTTCTTTGGGCACAGAGAGCTCCCATTTACATACTTCAAATGTTCCTGGGTAAGGTAATGTTTAAAAGTAAGTAACCATCATGGTTTTAGCTAGGTTTCACTTTGAATCACCAACTTACCTCAAAGCAAAACTGAGAAAAAGTTTTGAGCTAACTCTCGTGTTCTCAGCCTTGGACTGTTGCATGTCTTTACTTAGCATGAAATTATTCAGAGCTGATGCTGGCAATTATTGTGCCTGTTAGACAGGGCATTTGTCTGTTAAACCAGAAAAAAAACCCTCAATTTCAGCGGTTTCAGGATTTGTTTTTAGTGGCTACCTCCATATTTAGCTGGCAGAAATGCCACCAGCAATCACCACTGACATTAAGCAAACTCACTCTCACTTTCCACAGTCTCACCCTCTGCACTGCACTGGGAAATACCACACAATAAGGAGAGCTGGGGGTTTTTGGCCAGCAGAAGGTGAAGGTGATGGGTGTACTGTGTCAGGGAGCAAAACCTGGCCAATATAGTGCAGCTACTATAAAACATCTTTCCTCATGAAAGCCAACATCCTGCAGGGCTGTGAGGGTGATGCCCTCAGGAGCTCTTCCCATGAAATTTTCCATAGAAAAATGCATTTTCCTTGTGCTGTAAGGGGGTGACAGAAATCTTTTGCCTCGATGTTGCCACTGTATGCAGATAGCATAATGCTGGTGGGCACCTCAGGTGCAAATCCTTCCCCTTTGCAGCATGTAAAACAGCACCGAATGAATCACAATGGTTTGGGATGAAAAGAACCTTAAAGGCCATCTTATTCCCACCCCTGCCATGGGAAGGGACAGCTTCTGCTACACCAGATTGCTCAAAGCCCCATCCGACCTGGCCTGAACACTTCCAGGGATGGGGCATCCACAGCTTTTCTGGGGACAGTTCTAGTGTCCTACCACTCCCACAGTGAGAAATTTCTTTCTGATATTTAATCCCAACCTGCCCTCTCTTTAGTTTAAAGCCATTGTTCCTTGTAATATCACTACATATCCTTGTAAAAAGGTCACCAAACTCTTAATTACCAGACACTTACTCAGCTGTCAGGACTTGCAGAAGGAGGGGAGAAAGAGGTTCAGGGCCCTGCAGTGTGAAAGGCTTAGCTGGGAGGATGCTGCTGCAGGGTATTTTTGGACCCTTATGTCCCTCTGTTCTTCTTGTCTGAACCCCAGGGACCAGCAGGCATTTCCATGTTCCCAAAGCACATTCACGAGTTTTTGCAGGCACATCATAACAACTTGTGTTTGTACAGGCAGTCCCAAGGACTTGTGTGGCCTTCCAGCTTGCCAGCAGCTCCTTGGCACACGTCAGGGGAGTGAGTATTGCTTCCTAGTAAAAATAAGGGCACTGGTGTACGTGTTGCAGTTTCATTTGTTTTCAGAGATAGTCCTCCTTACACAAGGCCGGGCGTGGGGAGGAGGGAGGGAAGAAACCAGCTGGAGGAAACAAAGCACCCTGAGAGCAGGGAGGCCCTGGTTCCTGGAGGGTATATGGCTTTTAAAGGTGTCATCTGTCATTAGAGCCCATGTGATGTGGGAGAGCCCCAGATGTCACACCCAGAGTCAATGCTGATGCATTTCCTAAGGTGTGGAGGAGGTCTCGGTAGACAGGGCACACAAAGCCAAGGCAGGTGAGGGCTCCCACCAGTCCCAGCTGGAGCAGGTGCCAGCTCAAGCTCAGAACATTGTTTCCCTCATGTTGTAAGGGGATCTCCCACAGAGGCTGTAGAGAATCACTAAGAAAACCTCCATAATAAGCCCTGTGGTTCACTGGACTGAAGTTACCAAAAGCCAGTGCAGCTTTACTGGGGGTTTTTGTCCATTTAATAAAATGTGTTTTCCATCTTGCTCTGGAAGCACATGACCCCAGAGATTGAAAGCAGGCCAGGAGAAACCCTAAGGAAAACCCCACTGTAACTATGGGATAAACTCCAGTACAGGCAAGTTAGGTGCTGATTAAAGACCATAAACACTTGAATAGAAAACACAGGGCAAGCCAAGGTGCTGGAAAATCCATTTCTCATAGGAACCATAGGAGAAGGTGAACTGCAGCTGATAGAAGCCTCTGTTTGGCACCAGATGGCCATGGAAGGCTCCTTCATGTACCATTTATTGTAGGGGAGGATCTGGGGACTAATTCTTAAGCAAACATTTAGGCAGAGCAAGGATCTTGGTGCATTTCAGCCTTGTTATTCAGGCATTAAGTGAAAATCAGGAAGACATAGATGTACCCAGAATGCAGGTGCTGTGGAAAAAGCTTTAAATGACAAGCTAGTTAAAGAAAAAAATGCACGGTAAGATGATTTTGGACATTCAAGTTAAAAATGGTTCCCACCAGTGCTGTCATTATATGTTACATACCAAACCCAAGAAATAAAAGCAATAGATCCATGTTATTTTCTAATTTGGTGATCAAATGGTGTGTCTTTACTAATATTAGCAATTTCAGCTTGGGTTAGGCTGCTGGTAAGACCTATTCCAACCTTGCCTAACTTTTGATGAGAGTTTGAAAACAACATAGATCGACAGAATTTAATTAATTAGAGGCAGGTTCTAAAGATCACGGGCTTGCTATCAACAAGAAAGTTAATGCCTCAATTAATCACAAAAATAAACAGTCAGAAAAAATCAAAAGCCCCTCCCAACAATCACTCAAATACTTTATTCTTCTTGGAGCAATGTCAATGACTTCAATGTTTAGAACTTTTAAATCTACCTAGGAAAATTAAATTTGTGGCATTTTGACAAACTGGAGAATTTTGAAATAATTGACATTTTTGTGATCTCCAGCTTCCTTAAAAGGGGAAGCAGAGGGGCAGGCATTGATCTCTTCCCACTGATGACCAGCGACAGAGCTCAAGGGAATGGAATGAAGCTGTGTTAGGGCAGGTTTAGGTTAGGTTTTATGGAGATTTTTCACCCAGAGGGTTGCTGAACACCAGAATGGGCTCTCTCGGGAAGAGATCCCAGCACCAGCCTGACAGAATCCAAGGAGCATTTGGACAATGCTCTCATGCACTGGTGTCATTCTTGGGGTTGTCCTGTGCAGGGTCAGGAGTTGGCCTCTATGATCTTTGTGCGTCCTGTCCAACCCAGGATATTCTACTAATCTATGACACAATTGTTTCTTGAATGAAATAATTGTGTTTATGTGGGTGACATTCAGGATCTCTGGACTCACCCACTTACACTGAGATGTCTGCAAAGTAACTGTCTTCTTGTGAAAAAAAAAAAAAATCAGCTCTAATATTCAGATGCAGACCCTGGAGCTGAGGACAGATAAACCTTCTGGAACTTAAGTGGATAAAAAATAGGAAAAAGTTACAAACTTGTAGCCTGGATAGTGAATAAAAAACTGCACAGATCTGTTTGCTGTTATTTCTTAGATTTGGGACATAATCCTTCTCTGATTTAAGTCAACAGGAGTTTTGCTATTGAATTCAGAGGGACCAGAATCAGGCACTTTGTCTTCTCCAGACCTGACCACTTTATTTGGAAATACAACTTTTTAAAACACACACTTCTCTCTTAAAATGCTACAAAGTAAAGCAAGTAATTACATTAGGCTCTACCTGAAACTCCAGAGAATTAATACAAAGGCTGCTTGACTCTTGCCAACTTTCACTATTACAGTTTTACTAGCACCATATGCAGCACTACTGTACCTGCTTGTTTTACTTAGTAAAATCATTGGGGTTTGTTTTTGTTTTATTTTGTTTTGGTTTGGTGGTTTTTTTTGGTTTTTTTTTTGGGGGGGGTGGGGTTGTTTTTTGTTTTTTTTTGGTTTTTTTTTGTTTTTTGTTTTTTTTTTCAAAGGAACATGCAATATTCACAAACAAAAGCTCCAGGGAGTGGGTACCAGCTTGGAGGCCCACATGCTCTTAGTATCAAAGTAATCAGAGGGAACAAGTTGCTGTTTGCTCAGCAACCCCACCCTTTTTGAAAACATGTGAGAGTTGGCTCAGGAAAAGGTGCTCTTTTGGGTGGTGTCTGTTGCCTGCTGTCATGCAAGAAACTGTGAAGTGAGATTTCCAGTGTTACTTTCAGCACCCCTGTAGCCTAAAAGGAAAGAAGCTGTGAGGCAGGGAGAGAACTGGCTGTGTCAGTTTTAAGACTGTGGAAGGGTCAGGGTCACTTTCCTAAGGACAGCCAGGAAAGGGTTTCTGCAGAGGAAAGTTTTAACCAGAAAAAGCTAAGCCTGTGATTCTCATTTGACTAATTCCGATGCAGGAGAAGAACTGAATGCAAATTACACATACAAGGCTTCACAACAATGCCAAAGTGTCTGCTGAAGCAGAGTAAAAGTCAATGAGAGATTTTTCATCACTGAACTTGAAAACATAGTGACTTTTTGCTGAAAGATGGGTTTTGAATACCAAAGATTCTGCCAGTGTGCTACTTTGACATGCACAAGTACATTGAGCTGTGACTACTGCAAGGCACAACGACATGGAAGTCAGATATCAATGACTTTAAGATGCTGGCTAGCTAAGGCTGACAGGTTTGTTTGCAATCCTGGTTCTGAGCTCCAGCATAGACTAATGCACACTTGTAAGTGCTAGGCTGAGACCAGCCCTCAGGAGATGGCATCTGGCAGAGCTGCCCTCTCCTTCTGACCAGGTGAGCTGGCTGATGGTTTGGGACATGCTTCTCTGTTGCTCTGGAAAAAGAACTGCAGAATCACAGAAATGTTGGTTGCATGAGAGTGCTGGAGCTCACCTAGTCTAATCTATCAGAACAGGATTACCACAATCACCATACCATTAAATTAGCCTTATCTAGCTAAGTCATAAAAAGCCTCCAAGCAAGGAGCCACCATCACCTCTCTGGAGCATCTGATGGAAAAGGCTAAGCTGAACATCTCCATCTGCCACATGTGCCTGTTGTCCCTTGTTAAGTCCCCTGACATGACGAAGAAGGGTTTGGATTTGTCCTTTTTGGACCTGGTCTTCAAGCAAACCTGCTTTGGGTTTCCCTTCACTGGCAAAAACAAGCCCAGCTCCTTCCACCTCTCTCTCGCTGCATCTGCGTTCCAGACACAGGACCATGGTGGCAGCCCTTAGCTGGATCTTACCAGTTTTTTCACATTCCCCTTAAGGCAGGAGTCCCAAAACTCCAGCTGTGGATGCACCAGAGCTGGGAAAGGGAAGTACATGGTGCCAGATGTTTGAGCCACAGCCTCATGTTGTGGGCAAATGCATGGTGCAGACACCACTGTACCTGCATCCCTATTTCCACTGCTGACTGTCAAAGGGGACTAAACAGTTGATATAAACAAGGAGAAACTGCATGATTTTGGTTACAGCTGCAGCTTTGGCTCAGTACCTGTATATAACTTTCCATGCTTACTCGGCAAATCAGAGCAGAGCCCAGCTTACATCCTCTTGTTCCTCGAGTTCATCTTTCAGTCTAAGACTTACCAAAACATAGTTTTATATGCTAATTTCCTCATAGTAAACCCCTTACTGTATGTCATTCATTGATATCAAGCGGTGTACATGTAAGAGTAGGCTAATATTCTGTGTATATTACCAACTTTATGAGTTAAAGAATTACAATGTGCTTGCTTTATTTAGGTGGTAAACTTTTTTAATGAGTCTGGAGGGTCTTGTACATAAAAGTAGTGACTCTAGCTTGGAATCTCTTTCCATGTTTATTAGAAATGTGTTTTACTTTACCGTGAAAAAAGGCAAGGAAACATGCAGCCCTAAAGTCTAATGAAGTAGTTACTCGTGCAGTCAAAGTTCATAAATTTTAAACACATTTAATTTATAAATTGAAAACATAGCTTGCACTGGCTTTTTCAAGATTATTACTTGCCACAGGGGTTTTAGGATAGTTGCTGGGCCATGCATGTTACCTCTTTTCTTTCTAGGCCAAGACTGGATCTTCATGATTTGTTCACACTAGTGGATTTTTGTTGTTGTTTTAATAAAAATCTTTTCAGAAATGTATCTCTTTAGAGTATTAAAAATCATAACCCATCCAGCAGTATCAGCAGTGTCTTTGTTCTCAACTTAGGATTTGCTTTTGAACGGACACTTTGAGAGCTCTTTTTCGTGGTGGGAAGCCCTTTTTCCCTCTGGAGACCCATCTTCCCAGCTAATTGTGAAGAGCAATCCCTGCAGTGGCAGTCTGGGCTGGATTCCAATCTCACACCAATAAAACCTCAGTGCCAGCCTGGGTGAGGAGCCCAGCTCCCAGGAAAAGGGAATTTGGGGAAGTGGAGAAATGAAGATGCTAACTCCCCACTTTTGCCCTCTGCATCCCACAGGTTGCTCATCCATCCCTTGTGAGCGACTGGCTACACAAGCTCCACCATGATTTGTCCTACTTGCAAAGCAGTCTCAGGTACAAAACATGCCATAGGGATGTCTGGCACAGAGCAGTGCCTTACCTACATGAGGAGGAGATGAGAGGAGGGTTCCAGTCTTATGCCAGCTGGAATTTCCACCAGACGTCCTCACTGGGCACATTGCTTTGTGTTGGTGCCTCTGTGAGGTGAGCCAGCATTTAGCTGATGACTGCAGAATCACTATTTGTTGACTCAGAGTCACAAAAGGTCAGTTCTGGCGCTTCAGGTCACTTTACATGGATGTTACAGAAATTACAATCTGCCTACAATAAGGGAAAACATCAAACCCACAATACCTAAAATAGCAGTGTTGAATCCTTAGATTCATATGGACAACTCCCCCAAGCTTCTTTTAGCAATATGGCAATGCAGATAAAGAATAAACGGTATCAGGGCTCACCCTCTCTCTTTCCATGCCCCTAAAATGATCAGTTATGTATACCCCAAGCCACTTCAGAAAGATATTTGTGTGTCATCTGGCCTCAACATCCACTTGCCATGACATCCCTTGCCTGGATACTCACCAAGTCCCTGTCCCCACACTTACAGGGGCTGCTTCTGCATGGCTCGTCTGGATGACTCCATCCTCAGTTGAGCAGGTGCCTCCAAGGGCTTCTGCAAAAGGCAGCTGTGAGATGATGCCCTCCCAGTGACTGATGCAAGCCCCTGCTTTGGCTCACCTTCTCTCCCATCTCTTTCCACCCCAAGTCCCGCAGTCCCTGCGTCGCTGCCTGGCTGTTGGCACACACCAGGCCCAGCCCGCGCCGGGAGCAGGGCCAGTAATTGGAAAGGGGAATTGCAAAGCACCAAAGCTTATCAAATGGCAGTGAGGGAGCATTCAGCAGCCACTTCAGGGGCCAGCCCAAGGTCTGGAGTGGGCTGGCAGCCTTTTGTTTGGTAGCATGGGGTGGACACGCACGGCTGCTCCGCTCCGATCGGGCACCACCAAGGTTACAGCAGGGTGGTGGCTCGCTGGCTGGTGAAGCCTTCTCCTTCTGCTGGGGCTGCTGAGGCTGTGGAGGAGAGCAGTGCTGGAGCACGGAACAGCCATGGCACAGCACTCAAGGAGCTCGTGCTCACCGAGTGAGCATGACAGCTTCAGGAGTGGCTTCTTGGCCTCGGGAGTGCCACCAAGCACCATTACTATGCACAGAAGTAGCAGCTATTTCCTCATAGATCTTTTACTCATTAACCAAAGCTTCTAAATATAGCCCTGACTAGCAGTCGCAAGAGATGGTGGGTGCCCTCTGTGGTTGAGTCTTTGCTGTCTGCCTACCTGCAGCACCAGCACCTGATCTTCACTTTGTCAGGTGTCCTCTGCTCTCAGCCCTGGGACACACAGATAATTTACATCAAAGGTTTCCTGCTACACACAGGAAAAGTGTGCAGTCCCAGGAATGGAGCCAGCTTCTCCTGTGCTCCTGCCAGCCCTCAGTGCCCTGTGCAGTCCTCCCCTTCATTCCTGAATCAACTCCTGACCAAAATATATCACTCCTCTCTGGGAGAGACCAGGCTCCTGGTGGAGCCAACATGGGTAAAACCCATGAGTTCAAAGCCTGACTCCTTTTGCAGTTATTCTCACTCATTACCTAGGATGGGTCTATTGGGAGCTCTCAGTTCTTGGCAGGGGAGGATTGAATCTTATCAGGCAGGTAAAATGGAAACTATTGCCTTTGCTGAGTAACTTTCAGGGCATATTTGGAATATCTGATATACTTGTATGATTAGATTCCTGACTTCAGCCTTGGCTTGATGGCAGGTAGTAGAATCTCTGTACCTGCCAATTACTCACTGCCAGCCAATGCTTACCCCTTCACTCAGCAATTTATTCAAAAAAGTGGGAAGCTGGGGAGAAGGGAAGACATTTCATGTTCCTGTGTGGATTTTGGGCTACATCTACCTGTAGCTTCTGCAGGAGTTACATGAGTCCGTTCCTTTTCCCAGTTCTGCAAGAATTCAAAAAGACTATCAATGACTGTTTGCACTTTGTCTGACGAAGAAAGAGGTTATGGATGTTTAAAGGTTTGTTGCTATATTCTAGGTAAAGCAATATGATTATAATTTCTTGCATGCTGAAATATGGTCTCACTTGACAGCTTAATGTTAATTTGATTTTTTGTCCATTCCTAACCAAATGGCCTTTACAAAGCAGTAAAAATTCTAGGTAGACTCCAAAACTCCTCAGCACAGCTACCACTTTGCTCCTTCATAATCATTCTATGTGAATCCCTCAACTCATCTAGCTCAAAATGATGTCCTTGGAGTAAATGGAAGACCATGTTTCTCTATGTCTTGAATTCCTTCTGTTATAGTATTTGAGGTAGGATAGCATTTTATATAGAGAAAAAAATCTTGTAATTGGCACAATATGCTCATCAGAAGTAACCTGCCTTTTAGTGAAGGGCCTCTCATCCATCCTCCCTTACCCACGGATCATTTTTCACAGTAGCTGGAAATCTAACTACCCATTTCTTCTCTCGGGAAAACAGTGTGAGAATAAAAATATGTCAGTGAGCAAATATTTGGTGGGAAAGCCAAAGGAATCATGTCCTTTTGAGACAAAACTCCCTTTACTTACAGCTGAGTAGACAGAGATTAAGTTATAAGGAATCTGGGCTCCTTGCCAATTCATCCCCATCTGCTTGGCAGGAACAAATGCTTTGTTATTTTGCTCAGTGAGGGAGCAAAGAGCAGGAGAGAGGACAGTGGGCCATGGCCGTGGCACTCCCCCACCCACAGGAGCTGCTCTTGCCTGGGACCTTCAGCACTAATACTCCATGCTAGTGACAGAGAGAAGTGAGCTCCATTCAGGAAAAAAACCCCATCTGGATAAAAAAGAAGTTAATGAAGATGAATATGTGAGGCTTAAGAAAAACAAAGGTGGGTGTAGGAAATCAAGAAAATAAAGAAAAGAGATTTTCAGTGTCCCTGTGAGATCAAGTTGTGTCACTGATAGGAGCTAAGAGACTTCTGGAGGCTCTGAGCAACTGAAAGAGTTGGTAGTGCCTGGAGCTATGTTGCTGTGTCACCAGTATTCTCTAAAATGTGAAAAATTAGAAGAGCAAGTGCAAGAACTATGTACCTCTGCCACAGCAGCAATCTCATCAATTGTATGTAGTTCAACAAGGAGACATTAGAAAGCTCTGCGCCTGCGATAGAATAACCTTAAGCTGTGAAGCAACAACTCTGCTGTAAAGGACCTGGGAGCTATGGTGGCTGACAAGAGGAGTATGAGACTAGAATGTGATCTTACTGCAAATAACTAACTGTAGATTTCATGATCAGAGTGCTGGGAGGAGGGTGGCCAGCAGATTGAAGCAGATATCTGCACGGCACTGGTAAGTCTGCAGGTGGAGTACAACATCCAGTTTTGGGACTCTTGTCTCAAGGGGAATGTGAAATAAACTGGAAAGGTCCAGCTAAAGGGTGTCATTATGGTCCAGTGTCTGGAGTGCAGATGCAGCATGAGAGAGGGGCAGGGAGGTGGGCTTGTTTTTCCCAGGGAAGGGGAGCCCAAATGGTGATGGAACAGCAGCCTATGTCTGCCTGAAAAGAAGGTACAAAGATGACAGATCCAGATTCTTGGTGGTTTCAGAGAATGTAACAAGAGGGAACAGGCAAATATGGCAGGTGGGGAGGCTCAGGCTCACTAATAGGAAAGCTTTCTTTACCAGATGCTTCAGGGAAGTGGTGGCAGTTCCTGGAGAGTATTCACAACTTGGCTGGATAAAGGCACAGCTGGCCTAACAGTGGTCTTACTCCCTCTTCAAGTGGGGTGATCTTCAGGGTGCCATCCAACCAACATTTCTATGATCTCATTTCTTAACATAAAGTTATTGGTGTAGGTACTGCCTACTTCACTAGCATGGATGGAATTTTAGGAGAAGTTGCAAACACTGTGTAGACAACTTGCTGCAATCCAAACATGTCACCCAACCTGAATCAATGAGGTTGCATTCATATTCAGCTGCATGCATTTTCCATTCAGCCAAATCACACAAATACAATTGTGTCCTGCATGAAGATTTTCCCACCACACCCAAGGTGCTGGGGCACTAGAAGACTCAGCTGTTGATTTTCTGTAATTGCTTCCAGATTCACCATTTTTGGCAGGCCAAGTCAGCACAGATTGCTCTTTTTTTTCTTTTTTTTTTTTTTTTTTCTTTTGGCTTGCAAAATTCCTGAAGCTTCAGACACAAATACAGTACCAAGAGGTTTTTCTATCCATATGAATCCATAGATTGCTGTGTCAAATGCATTATCAGCCTGCCAGGCTACCACTCTGTACTTACTCATTTATATGAAGGAGGAACAGTACAGAAGCCGATCCTTGCTGAAACAGCCTTGTCAAGCATCCAACATATAACATACTGGCCAGTGCACCCAGTTTCAGTATCTGTGAACACAGCTGCAGCACTATGTAATGTCACAATAGTAATTACCCTTTCCACACTTAAATTTTCAATTATTTTAATCTAGGAGTATAAATGGTCTGCATGTTGCAAAGTCATGCTGTTTAGGAGACCATTGAAACTGAAAAAGAAAGCTGACTTGCAAAATTCTTGGTGTTGACAGATTTTGGGTTGTGTTACTTTCCATTTTCTCTGCAGCACTGCACTGTATTTCTGCTCATCCAAAGCCAAGAATGGCAAACAAACACCTCTTTCTGAGCAGTGCCACATAACCTTTTCAGACCTACCCACCACGTAGGAGTGTTTAGAGATGATTTTCATTACAGGTATACTGAGATTTGCGTTGTTAGCAAATTCACGTCAGGTGTGATTCTTTTCATTACAGCCTCTATTTCCTGCTCCTGCCTATTTGCACAGTGACCCATACATCCATGTTAAGTAAACCTCCCAGAGAAGGCACTGTAATTTCCAGAGAGAAAAGGTCACTGAGAGAGCCATCTTCATTTCACCAGAGCTTCCCAAGCGTTTCTTTCCTATGCAAATGGATTTTTTCACAATCTGATCAACATTCTTCTCATCAATCATAAATTGAAGAGGCAGTTTTGCATTTATCTGTATTTTACACAATCTTATTATCTTTGGTGAGATATGGAAGACATAAATCAGCATGTAATTCAAAATTCCTCTGGTTTACAATGAATTCATAATACACAATAGCAGAGATAATAATTCCCCTACCTGGTGTTTTACCTCAGTTTTTGATATTCTAATCCCATTGATTTCTAATTCAATTAAGTTTTACACTAACCTCCATCCTGTTATTGACTGGGACACATTTACAAAAATATTTAAAGCATGTGATACTTTAAAAATTATCTCAGCAGAGAACTGATACAAAAATCTATAGGAGGACCTACCTCTCCTGATGCACTCTTTCCCCTGAAATACCTAAGCACCTAACATATCACTTTGAAAAGGGTAATGAGAACACCTAAGAAAGAAGTTTATTTGCAAATGAGGCCACATAACCTTATTAAACCAGTTTGTGTGTGGGAGCTGGCAAAACCACCCCTTGCAGTCTACCCAGTAGAAAAATGCACTTCTTGGTTGTTTTGAATCATTCAAATTTGGGTGCTTAGAGACCCCACCCTCTAAAATATAAAAGGGAATTCATTATGGGAGGAGTTGCAGTAGGTTTTCTTGGTTTTCTCACTCACTTGGGAAAACAAAAAGCATCATGCAAAGGATCTTCATATTTTTGTCTGCTTAGGGCAGGTTTGTATTGGCTGACCCAGCAAACCCTATTCTATTTACAGTCACACATCTTGCTAAGAAGGCAAAGGCATTTGCATAAACTACAACACTAGATCTGTAATATTGTGCTAAGTTTTTAGTCTGGACATTGTTGTTCTTAGAGGAAACAAAGTTACTCCATTTTGTGCCACTTTCTCTCTCTCCACACCTTTCTTCCTCTTCTGTCTTCCACATACTTGGCTAATCCCTTGCCTCCTTTTTGCCTCACTCTGCAGTAGTTTAATGAAGACCACATCCCCCTAGTTTAACCATCAGTGTGTTATAAGGGACAGTGGCAGAAGCCTTCCTGGTACTGCCTGCCTGCAAGCCACCTTTTATACCATCTTTTTGACTGCCAGGTCATCTTCCTAGGTGGTCACACTGGCCTCTCCCCACTGCTGCCGGGAGCCTCCTGCATCACAGCGGTTTTTCATCCCGTCTTCAGTACCTCTTTTAGGAGCCGAGAGTTCTCCAGGGCTCCCTTTCCCATTAAAATTCCTTTCCACAAGACTGCATTCACCAATTCTTTGAGTGTGTTGGAGTCTACTGGTTTAAGTTCATTAGTCCACTGCTTCTGCTCGCTCCTCTCCTGAAACTCAAGAGCTCTGCCGATTTGTGATCTTTTCCACTCAGATCACCTTCCTCAGCAGCAGCAGCCTCTCATCCAGTTTTCCCCCATTAACCAGCAGCAAACCACAAGCCACCAGGTACAGCTGCACACGCCTCATGTCACTACAGCAAAAGGCTGCTCTTTACCCACAAAACTTCAGGGATGGGCTACACATTGTAATTGCCTCCTGAACACGTATCTAGGACAGTTTCCTGTGCTGTGGGGTGTATCCTACAGGAGTTACAGGCATCACTTTTCCACATTCCCTGCTGCACGCAGGGATCTGATTCAAGGTATAAACTCACTGCAGTTAAAGAAGGATGCTTGTGGCTCTGCAATCAGACTCCTCATCTCCATGCAAGCAATTCCACTAGGAGCCAGGAACCAGCTCAAATGCTTTGGCTCTGGGCTGTCCCCCACTCCCAGTAAGCCCTAGGATGCAACTGACTGGAAAGAGATGAGTCTGAGAACTTCAAAGTTGTGTTAGCATCCGTGTCCCTGAACCAATGCACTTCTTTGCCCAGTAACAAGCAGTCAGACGTTCAGATGCAGATACTGATTTTGCAGTTCTCATCTTGGCTGCTGAATTTCTCTCTGAAGCCAAGGAAAGTAGCATCAGGAAATCAGCAACACTGAAGGTCACACACAGTGTTTTAAGAAAGGGCAACAAAAAAACCTCAGCAAAATTCACAAAAAAACCAAGTCATATAAATCTGAAATGCAGAATTCACAAAAACAAGGGAAAAAAATTGCCTGGATTTCTCCCAGAAACATTCTCCCACAAAAATTCTCTGTTAGGCTGACGATCAGGAAAATTATCTTTTAGTTCTACCCACATCATCTTACGTGGTATTTTAAACATAATATTATTCACGAAAATTTTTCACTTCTAATTGCAATGTCCTTTCACTTCTTTCACTTCTAAGTGCCAAGCTTACAAGAGCTACGCAAAACTCTTTCCATTGTCAAATTCTACCCAATTTGAAGGCTAGTTGCACTGCATTACCATTACCATTTAACACACATCCTGCTTTCTGTGGTTCTCTGTCTTGCTTTTGCTTTTTTCCACTTATTATTTTCTTTCCTTTCTCCACTTTCTATTTCAGGCTGTCAAGGAGAAAGCAGAGCCAAACTCCCACAATGAAATGCTTCACCTGCGGAGCCTGCTGAGAGTGAAATTGATAAAGGACAGCACCAGCCCAGGCAATTTCACTCACAGCGGGCACTTGCAGGTGAAGCACTACCATAAAATGGAGCAAGGTTACTTGCCTGCTGCCTCCCAGCACAAGTCACCAGTTGATAGCTGCTTGTTTCGTGACCTTTTCAGTTGTCTCCTGCCATGCACCGCTTGCTCTGACCCCAGTGTGAGAGGCAGGAATCAGCCGTGTAGCCCAGTGTTTGCAGGCAGGGGCTGAGCCCAGGTAAGTGCTCCAAATGTTGAAAACTTAGCTGAAGGTTGGCTGGCCACAAGACTGCTGCTCAGGCCACCTTCCCACCAGGGGGATGGTTTGCAGTCCCACCCATCCCTTCATGCACTACAACATTCCCACAGAGCTGGCACCACTGCAAGTGCCTGATAGGACAAAGGCAACTCATAGATGTTTCTGTAACATCTCTATAGGGTACCAGCCTGATGCCTGATGTTATTTAAGACAACCTATACATCATTTTAGCTGCTGGTTCCCATGGATCTATTTCAACACAGGTTTTGATCCCAGGGGGTATCACTCTGACTGGCACTCCAGCATTGCTTTGCTCCAGTCCTGTTTTCTTCAGTATTTGAAAATTTTGTGTATTAAAGAATAGTTTTAGACAGCTCAGGATTTTTTTTTATAGGAATGTTCCTCAGAGCCTGAAAAATACCAGGGCTGATGTTTTTCCCAAGACAGGTTAGTGTAAGGAGTAGTCATAAGAGAATTGTGGTGATGCAAAGTAGGAAAACTGGGCTCTGCCATCTACCCCTTTTTAATACTAGGTGTAGGGGATGAAACTCAGAATCTCCAGATTTGGAAAAAACAAATAAACAAACAAACTTTTTGTATTTAATTCATCATGTATTTAACATGGTAATTACACTATTTGATACCAAAGACCAAAATACTTTGAAATCTAAAAAAGCTTAAGTCTTTCAGGAGAACAGTCATAGTTCACTTAGATCACATGGATAAAGCAAGCTTAAAAGTTACAACAGATCACCTCTCTCATACTTCAGGGCACAAAATTCCAGGAACAGAAGGGATTATTGAGGAAACTCCCTTTCTAAACAGTGCTTCTTATGGAGTGCTATATAGTCCTTGTTAGAGACTTGAATACCAGGCAGTGCCAGATATGTGGCAAAGCAATTCCTGCAGCACTGGTGGGGGGAAATCATTGCTACAAATATTCTTTCTATAAATACCCATCATACCATTTACAAAATTCAAGGACTGAAATTAAGACCTAAGGATCACAGTGCAAACTCAATGTACTTGAATACCCAGCTTCTAATTTGGAGCACAATTCTCAATTGAAATTAGTGGTAAAATAGGAGTCTCAGAAGGATTTAACTGCCTTGATGCCTTCTTGTCTAGATTTCCAGTAGATGCATCTCAAATCAGCTTTGCAGCCTTTACTGTGCTGTTCCAGAAGGCTTCTCACAATGTGAAGTACAAAATTCACCACCAAGAATTGGCCTTGGGTGAAGACCTTTATCAAGGACTGTGGCTGATTACAAGTGTAATTATTGTTGTGCCATGGGAGGATACAGGGCAAGGACAGAATGCTTCAGAAATGTGACCACAGATTAAGTGCTGATAAGCAGATGGTCTCTGTGTGTTCCCATTTATGAGCTAGAAACAGATTATAATACTTTTTTGAAATTATTTTTCCCAAGAGATCTAGTTTAACTCTTGTTGAAGATCCTGAGCAGTCTCTTCTTGGAGGAAAAAAAAATCTACAGCAGATTCTTCTTTTCCCAGTTGATAGAAATCAGTGACCACGAAGAGTGATTTAAGCTTGAAAACTTAAATAAGCCTGTGCATTTAAGCTGACAGTAAAATTATTACTTGACCATGCTCACTGCTAAACAGGTAACCAGCTCAACTGATTTGGGGGTCACAGAGCTATAAAAAGAAAGCATTTCCCTTTGTTTTACCCACAAATATATTACAGTATAGGAGTTTGTTTCTTTGCAGTCTCTGTAATTCGTACTGATGTTAACAGCATTATATTTTTGCACAGTAATTGGTGCAGCCTGAACTAGACCTGCTCCAAACATGGGAGATGTGAGCCAGGCAGGCAGCAATCTTCCCACACTTCCTTTAGTGCCGGTTTAAAACTCACCAGGGACCTCACAGAAACCTTACCAATAGCAACAGCTGAAATGAATCATTAACGTAGCTCCCAAAGCCCAGAGAGCCCAGGCTGCTCTGGCTGGTGCCACGTGTCCCCTCTCCCTCCTGGAGGAGTCTGGCTTGTGTTTGCTGCAAGGCTTCACCACGTCTCTCTTGGAACACTCATTTCTCCAAAGGCTCTGCCCCGTTGTTCAGGCAAAGGAGTCAGCTGAGCTGAATTTAACTTTAAATATACTGTAATTGTCTCAGCGTTTTCTTTTTAGATGCAATTCATTAGTTGTTTTTACCCGACAGAGCTGTTCTTTACCTATTTTATTCAGTCAGTCCTTGCTCTTTTTAACTTAGAGAGTCAGGCATTAGACTGATTGCATATTTCTAGTGCCCTGTGCAACAGAGGGAAAAAGAACGTAGGGCATACCAAAAGCCTGAAAGGATTTATGTTAAATATTAATTTGAAGTTGGCCATAAAATCACAGGAAGCGCTAAATCTAATGCCTGAACAAAGATTAAAAAAAAAATAATAAAAAAAAAAGTGTCACAAAACTAGACTTGCAAGTAATAAAAGCCAAACAAAATCAACAACGGCACAACCAGATGAGTTTCCACACACCTTGTGACTACTCGGAACACTGCCTTGTTTACTTAGGTAATGATGTGGCTTTTGTACAAAAGGACAGGTTTTTCCTGAGAATCTGTGGCTCTACTTGGACCTGAAGGACAAGCATACCTCGCATGCCACCAAGCCCTGATGAAGTCTTCACCATTACTTCTCATTTTATAGAAAAATGGCCAACCTACCAGTGTAGGGGCTTCTTACAGCAGGGGATTTCCCCCCAAATATGAACAACAAATGTGAAATTTGTCATTGTTAGTGCTGGTTGTCTCGGGAGAGAAAAAGAATGCACTTATTTACAAAACTCTGTATTTTAGTTGCTAGGGGAGCTTTGGGTTCCAGGCTGCAAACAGATAGTTTGTATTAAAATTAAAATTAAAATAATAAAAAAAAAAGTTGAAATTACAATTAGCAGCAAAATGAACATTAGTTGTATCCAGTTAGCACCCTAAATATTATGCACCATAGCATTATTTCGTCCTTCTGCTACTAAAATTGGAACAGAATTGTAAACTGTAGTGGGGCAAAAAACTGTGCGCTCACACCTGCCACAGCAGGGACTATTTGTCTGTTCCACACCAAGTGGAACAGCCTCACAGCTTGGCTGCTAAGGTGCTCAGGCGAAGGAGGGAATATGCTTGGAGAAGACATTAGACACAGAGCTACAGAATATGATGGACTTTTGGGACTTTGTTCCTGCGATTAAGAGCTAAACTGTGAGAATTATGAATACTCAGATGAGGAAGGCACCCCTTGGAGCCCAGACGTGAGCAGCAAAATGTGAGAACAACCACAAGAATAGCAAAAGTTATTCACCACACTTTCTGATAAAATGAACTGGTAAAACTTTTCAAGGAGTGATACTTATGTTCCCAGAAGCTCCCAACTGCTCCGTATTCTTATCTGTGTATTTTTTTATGACAATAATTTACCAGGACAAAAACCAGAATGCCCTTTTTGCATTGTCTTCTCTTGGTTCATTAGTCTCTGAAATAGTATTTTTTCTTGCATTTTATTTCACAGTCTGGCATAACCTTGAAATTTCTGATGATAAAACCTATGATACTTGTTCTTCCACTCCTAAAACCACACCTCTTGAACAGTAACCTATGGCTATAAAACTCGTAGCAGGGAAATTCAAGAAGAGAAATTATCAAGCAAGTTCCCACTGAGTTTTTCATTAAATTAGAGAGGATGGGTTTTGCCCAGTTCAAACTGGACCTCAAGGACCATGGCCATTCTTGGGATTGTAACCCATGGTTATAGTTGCTCCAAAATAACACAGCCTACAAACTGTTTCTCCACATCACCTTTGCAGAGCAGTGAGGAGGGAGCATCCTAGCATATGGCAACACATCCACAGAAATGCTGTTGGGACCAACTGACAGAGCACTCCTTAAAATAGCTCTGAGTCAGCAGGTTTTGCAGTCACGAAGGCAGAGCAAGAGGAGAGATCTAAGCAGATCACAAAGCATTTATGCACACACCGCAACTCCTACTCACGGCGCAGCTTTCGGAGCGTTCTCAAGGAAGAGGAGGATTAGACGGGCAAAGGCTTTTAAATATTCTCTCATGCGAAGGAATGGAATTAGGCCCACAAAAGTAATTTGCTTGGAATATTAACCTGGGAAATGGGAGATACGTTTGAACTCCCTTGTGGCAGAAAAGAAACTGAACTTGGGTCATTTACAACCTGATTATCCTAACCATGAGTAATTTTAAATAAAAAGAGGGAACTGGGATTTCTTCTCCAGCTGTGCTTGTCATAAGGCTTGATCTTATAATTGTGCTCTTAGGAGATCTACAGGATGAGACAAGCAGGAATTGGAATGAGAAAGGCAGATGAACAACATATATTTTAAATATATGGAGAGTTCAAAAAAATCTAATGTATATGCTATAAATTAACATGCATTCATCTCAAACTTGAAGAATGGTTTGTGTAATGTTGAAAATTCATAAAAAAATATTAAAATAACCTTACCTAAGGACTATATTATGTGCTCTAGGTGCTTAGATGCTCAACCCTGTATCTGGCCAGATGCTGTGTGAATTGACCCACATGAAGCTTCACCCTGCCCTAGGCAGGTTGGCTACTGTAGGATTGTTTGATCAACAAGTGTGTCCCCGGAGCCCTGAAATAAATAGAAGAAATGAAATAAAAGATGTTGTAAGAACCAAGGTAATTAGTGGAAATGCTGCAGCATTTACAAAAATAGTTTTTTGTGACAGGGTGTTGTTTGGAGTTTCTGAAGCTGCACAAACCCAAACTGATAGAATGCTTTATGAAGTAGGGAAAGGTAAAAAGATAATCTGAGCAATGTCCTCTCCTACATTATCAAAACAGACTTTTTATGTCTGCCCCTCTTATAAGGTGGGGGTTTTTGGTGGGGATTTTTTTCAGTAGATTTTTGTCAGTGCTATATGACAGCAGCCATCAGTGATGTGGAGGGAGTGGGGACACAGATGATTCTGAACACTCAGCTGCAATGGACAGCCACCACAGACAACATCTGTGTGTCTGTCTGTCTGTCTGCCTGCCTCCTTCCCAGCGCCACTCAGCCAGCAGTATATCTCACCCCGAGAATTCAGCTTGAAAACCGTGAAGAGTTGTCCACCCATGAGAATTAAAAACCCAAAACCCCATGAGAATTAAAAAGACCAAAACCAGACAGGGATGTTGTTTGCTCTGGGTTCTGGTACAGGCAGTATCATGCCATGGTCACACGACACCTGAGTCTGGAGGCCATCCTGCCTCTTTGACTATCCAGCCTTCAGGGGTGACTGCTCCCTGCGGAGCTGTGTCGGTCATTTGTTCCCCACAAGAGCCCATGGGAAGAGAATAATAAAGACTAAATCTTCTGTTTTAAAGAGATTATATTTTGCATGACATTTTCATATTTTTTCTAAAATGCAGGCCTCACTCTCCCCCCTGCCTCCCCTTTTCCAATAACAGCCATATTCTGCTGCATTCCTGTTTTGTTTCAGTGCTTTGAAAATTATATTCTAATAACCTCTTCCTCACTTAGGAACTCTTGAACTGAAAACTATTGGGAATTCAAGGGTATTGGTAAGAGGGAACATGGCAGTTCCCTCCTCCCAGTGAAACCTTTGAGAATTAAGAAAAACCACAAAAAAAATTTAAAGATGTAATTTATTTTTAAAGAGACAAAATTTATTTTAAAAAAAAGCAAGGACTGCATGAAGCCAGGGCAGCCTGACTGCGATCAGTGGACCCAGGCTTTGCTGGGATTGACTGCCCAGGTGCAGGGGGTCCCAAAGGGCAGCTGAGCACCATTCCTATGGACATTCCCAGGATCACTGAATGGGACAGGTTGGAAGGAACCACAGTGGGTCATCTGGCCCAACCTCCCTGCTCAGCAGGGTCATCCCAGAGCACACGGCACAGGATTGTGTCCAGGTGGTTCTTGGGTATCTCCAGTGAGGGAGACTCCCCAGCCTCTCTGGGCAATCTGTTCCAGAGCTCAGTCACTCGCACTGTAAAGAAGTTCATCCTTATATTCAGGCGGAACTTCCCGTGCATCAGTCTCTGCCCGTTGCCTCTCTCGAGCAGAGCCTGGCTCCATCCTTTTGGCACCCTCCCATCAACACCGATAAACGCTGATGAGGTCCCGTCCCAGCTGTCTCTTCCCGAGGTTGAGCAGGCCCAGCTCTCTCAGCCTGTTCTGGTAAGAGAGATGTTCCAGTTCCTTGATCTTTTGTCACCCTCCGCTGGACCCACTCCAGGAGCTCCTGTCTCTCTTGTACTGAGGAGCCCAGACTGGACCGAGCACCCGGGCTGAAGAGAAGGGCAGGATCACCACCCCGGGCCCGTCAGGCTCCTCCTCACGCATTCCCGGCGGGACGGAGCCGCGCTGCCGTGGCAACGGGGGCGCGAGACACCCCGGAAGCGAACGCACGCGCCGGCCCCGCCCCCCCCGTCGGCGCTCGCTCAGGCGGCCCCGCGCGCGGCGGGTGACGACGTGTCGCGCGCGCGCGAGCGGGGAGCCGGAAGCGGCGCGGCCGCGTCAGGGCGGGCGCGGGGGGCGAGAGACGGAGCCGCGACCCCGCTGCCGCCCAGCCACCCCCGGCCCCGCCGGCCTCAGCCCCGCCGCCCGACATGGCTCTGCGGCGGCTTCTCCTCATCGCTGTCGCGCTGGCGGCGGCCGCCGCGCCCGCCGCCGCCTTCTACCTGCCGGGCCTGGCGCCCGTCAACTTCTGCGAGGCCGGCAAGGAGAAGCCCGAGTGCAAGGTGAGTCCGGGGGGGCGCTGAGGGGGAGGCCCTTGAGGCCGCCCGGGTGCGGCGCGGCCTGGGTGTTGTCCCCCTGCCGCGGGGCTGTGCAGTGGGGTTTGTCCGGAGGGTTTGGAGCCGCCTCGCTGTGCCGCCCCGGCGGCGCGGGGGCTGCGGCTGCGGGGACTCGGAGCGTGGTTCGGTTCCCGCTGTGCTCAAGTTGCTCACCCAATGGTTGGGGTTGGAAAGGGCCTCTGGAGATCATCTGGTATGGGCAGTATTATGCCATGGTCACACGAGATGGTCCAACCCCCCTGCCAAGGCAGGATCGCCGGGAGTAGGTGAAACAGGAACGCGAATGAATGTCTCCAGAGGGGGGACTCCGTGACCCTCTGGTAGCCTGTTCCAGTGCTCTGCCACCCTCAGTGTAAAGGAGTTCCTCCTCGTGTTGAGGTAACTTCTCGTGTTTAGTTTATGGCCATTGCTCCTTGAAAAGGAAATGTATGAGACAGGGGAATGGCAGAGGTGCTTGTCTGGCTCCGTTCTGGGCTGGCTGGGAAGTGACCGCGACCCCTCCGAGGGAAGGAGAGAGCTGTCGGCTCATCCTGTGAGTTACGGCCACGTCGGAGAAATAGGAAGCTCCGGCCTGTTATCTCATGGGACCTTTCAAACCCCTGCAGGAGAGCTGCAGCAAGTAAGGATGGCAGTGACAGGTCATGCCGAGGGGGGTGTGTGTGATTCTTGGCAGGAGTGAGCAGCTGGTGGCTGGAGCAGATAGCACAGTAAGCATCCAGTAACACTTTCCTTGCTGTGTCTTCCTAGCTGCAGGAGCCTGAAGTGCAGGGGCCTCCAGGCCCCAGAGTGTCAAGTGAAACTTAAACTTACCTTCATGCCTGCAGAAGTGACAAGCAAAGTTCGCATAACCAAATAACTCATTTGTAAGGATGTTGGTGGGGAGCTTTAATGTAAATCTCCTCTCATGAAAAATCGTCTTTGCTCCTTTGGGGCACCTTTTTGAAGTTGTTTCCTGCTGCTGTGATGGGAATGACAGCAGACTATGCTTTAATATTTGAATGAGAACATTCAAGACCAATCAGTTTTTTGATCCATGGTCTTACTACTATAGAAAGCGGCTGTCTTTGCACTTTCTGAGCTCTCAGCTTCTGCCTTGCATGAAGAACTGGTTCATAATTCTTTAGAATAACAGCCTGCTTAAACTGTATGCTTTTGGTAAATACCATGTGTTGACTTTATCCTTCTGCTGTCCTGAATCAGCAGAGCTGGGAATAAGCCAAAAACATAATGAAGGCACTTTGGCTGTAGTGGTAAAATATCCTGTGGACATTCTTTTATAGGACCACAGAAATGGTGTTTGGAAGTGGCCTCAGCAGGTCACATACTGCAGCCTCATGCCAACAGCATGAGAAGACAGAAAGCAACACTAGATCAGCTCAGCTCTACCTTTGTCTAAGCAAGCTTTGGAAGCATCCAAGCATCCATCTCCTCCCTGGGTGACCTGTTATGGTGCTGCACCACCCTCTTAAGGAACGGGTTTTTTTTCCAAATGCAGGCTAAAGCTTTCAAGCTGCAGTTTGTGTTTTTTCACAACATCCCTGAAAAACATTGCTATGTTTGGATTATTCCTGTTTTAAGCTTGTACAAGAAAGATTTTTTTTTTTTAAGTCAGGTGGACCACATAGCCTACTATCTTTTGTAACCAACCTGAGACACACAGCGTGATCTTTCTCAGATGTCTCTGCATTTTTATTCCTCATATAATATGTACAAAATGATTGTCTTCTGAGAATTTATCATTTAAGAATTGTGAAGTGAGGTACTTGGGTAATTTGAATGTACCACCAGCATGCAGCTGAACACCTCAACAGCTGTAGTAGTGCAAAAATCTTTCTGCCATTAGCCACCTCTTATCAATTTCCATATTAGACACAGGCATATGGACAAGTCTAAAGCAGTCTTCACATCTAATTCTCTCCATGTAGTCTGCAGCCGTCTCTCATGCAGTCTCCCTGGTAAGGAGGAACAATATATGATCAGTTTGTTGCTGTATCATATTTATGTAAGTGGATAAAATTAAGCTTCCTTGGACAAGCTTTGTTTTTACATTTCTCACAGATTTCTTACAGTTACCACTGTTAATTGCAATCTCAGTAATAGTGAATTTTCCTCTGCCTGAGGATTTTGATCTACATGCCAGATCTCGATACCTACTATTTGTCTATTATGATCCCTGTGATCCTCCTGTCTTGTGTTGGTGAGATGAGATGAGATGAGATGAGATGTTGTTAATGGGGTGTGTAGCTAAGAGCAGTGAGACCCATGGCTTTCCCCCTTTCTCCAAGTTTCCTGCTAATCTGCTTGGGCAAACTCAGTTTGGCTGCCTCTTCTGGTTTTGGTTGGAATATCATCAGAAGTGTAATGGGATCTATGCAGACTTAAGCAGTAATTCTTGCTGAAGATTAAGAATCCTTACTCAGTTTTAAAAAATACTGATTGCTCCAAAAAGCATTTGGTGTTGTATGGGAAATGGTTTATCAAATGTGCTGATCTGCAGTAATGTGTATGATTCTTAGGAAAAATTGCAGCATTCACGTAAATCTCCTCCGATGAAAAGTCACTAATTTAAGGCCATGGTTCTGTGGCCAGCTGAGGCGGTTTAATTCCCTGCTGCTGAGAGATTTGATTCCTGTCTTCCCCTGGGCAGTGTGTTCCTGTCCTCTGCATTGACCCAGCTGTGTTACATGTTGGTTTTTTTTTTAACTTAACATGGTAGGAAGCTATCCAACTTTTTGCCGGCCTTGTTTCCTTCTGTGTTAGGGAGTTGAAGTGGCTTACAGAATGATGGCAAGCGTGCCCTACCCAGAGGTGAGCAGCAGGTCTGCATGGCTTAGGGCAGGGGAGAGATGAGCCTCAAGGTGTGTCCTCACTTAGTGGGTCATGCTAGCAGCTCACAGAACTTCCTGTGTCTCCCAGGACTGCATCCTGGCTTGCGCATGGAAAGCTAAAGTATCTCAGTAAAACACAGCACCCAACTGAAGTATCTGAGCTACAGATACATGTGAACATTTCCGTCTTTTCTTTTCCTCCAGAATTTCTTGGTTTGGCTAAACTTGAGTGAATTTTCATAGGGAGGAAATGCTCTTCTGTTGGTAAGAAAAGAGATGGCTTGCTGTTGAAAGGGAGAGGGCTTGTTCTTGAGGGCATTCACCTTTGTTTTGCTCTTCAGCTCTTACACAGTAAGACAGCTCGATTTGTGTAGTGGTTTAACCCTAGCTGGCAACTGAGAACACACAGCTGCTCGTTCCCTGCTGACCCCAGTGAGATGGGGAGGAGAACTGGGGGAGAAAGTAACTTGTGGGTTGAAGTTAGAACAGTTTAATTGAAATAAAGTAAATATACTCATACTACTAATGATAGTAACAATAATAATTTTAATGAAAAGGAGAGAGAGAGGGGATAAAACCCAGGTGAAACAAGCGGCAGAATAGAATTGGTCACCACCCACTGATGGATGGTCAGCCCATCCCAGAGCATCTTCCCCTTCCAACCAACTCACAGTTTATATACTGAGTGTGGCATTCCACACTATGGAGTGACCCTTTGGCCATTTCAGGTCAGCGTCTCCTGGCCCAGCTTCTTGTGCACCTCCGTGCTAGCAGGGCATGGGAAACTGTAGTCCTTGACTCAGGGTAAGCACTACTTAGCCACAACTAAGACTTCAGTGTGTTATCAACATTATTCACTCATTGAATACAAAACACAACACTGTACCAGCTGCTAAGAATAAAATTCTATCTCAGCCAAAGTGAGGACAGCCTGCTGTGATACTAAGAACTGCTCTTGAAAATTTTTTGGATAAGCCTTTTGCTGTTTAAGCCTGTTGGATTGGTTTACTGTGCAAGCAGATAACCGCCAAAAGCAGTGTAAGGCAAATGCTTGAAATTTATTGGAAGTGCAAGACTAGAATAAGGGAAGGGATTTTGAGACTAAGAGAGAAGAGTGATAGACCTCTCTCTTTCTACAGAAACGGGCTAGCCCATCTGTAACTAATGTATATAGATCAAACTAGTCTGAAACTGCAGTAGACTGAATTTCAGGCTCTTATTCAAGAGTTAATAGTGTTACTGAAAAACTTTTATAGGAGGGTAAATGTGAGTATCCTTGCCTTCTCTTTGAAAAGAGATTCTGTTCAAACTTAAAATGGTGTATCAGCCTGAATCAATTGTTAAAATTCTCATAGTTCAATTTTTAGTTACTACACAGATTAAATTTTGGAGCGTCTTAATTACAAGGAGAAGTACTGGTTTCATCTACACTTTTCGTCGTGTTCTTTTAAGACTTTTATTGTGCAAAAGTTGTGGTGATGACTAATAAGACTCTAACTTGGTACATTAAACTCAAACACTGGCAACTATGCTAAGGATCTTACTTTTGTGCATGATTTCCTGCTATCTTGTAGCTGGAATGGTTATGTTAGCCTTTGAGTGGTTTTGTCATGCGGTCACTGCTTTTGTGATGGTTAGATAGTGCTTTACTTATGCTCCCAGCGGGTACAGTTCATTGCACATTAAGGTGTATGATTACACAGATCTTATACTTTCAGCTTTCCTCAACCTTATTCAAACAAATCTATTTTTATATATCCATGGGAATTGAAGAAGTGCTTTAAATATAACTGCTAATTATCTCTTCTCTTTCAGTCTGGAATCGAGCTGTTTGTGAACAGACTTGACTCAGTTGAGTCTGTCCTCCCCTACGAATACACTGCGTAAGTATATTATACTGTTTGTGCCATTTTAGTTGTCAGTTTTTCAAAAAAGATGGATTACCCTAATTTACCTAAAAGTATTATCTACATCTTTTTACAGCAGTGTGCCACTGAGGCATGGCTATTTATTTTACTGATAAGTTTACAAATACAGAATTTTGAATGAGCAGATGGATGCCTACATTGCTTCCTTTGTCTCAGTTGTCTTTGCTCATACTTCAGCGCATGGATTTATAGGCCCTCATGCAGGTTGAATCACTGTTGTAGTGTAACTTAAGGTTAAAATATGTGTGTATAGATATATGATACTTTACTGCATTAGTTGTCACTGTAGATCAAAGTATTACCTCTGTCTTCAGTAGCTGATGCCAGATGAGTTAAAGTGGTAATGAGGTGCGAACACCCCATCAATTATCTTAATGAGGTGTTAAATGTTTGCTTTGTATACATCATAGGAGTGCACAAAATGTATCAGTGCCTGGTACAGCTATGTAGTTTCTGCTATAAAGAATATTTTGAATGTTAGTATTGAAGAGCTTAAGCGACAATTATGTCTACACTTTAAAGAACACAAATGTGATATATTTAAAAATAGACTGGAAAAACGTTGAGGATGTGCTGTTAAATGTGCTGGTGAATAAAACTGTAATAACCTGTTTAATAGGGATTGTTGTAAGGGAGCTGTCTCTGTCTGTTATTTTATTGTTTAGTTTAGTTTTCCTCAAATTCCAGAATCTGACCTGCATGCTTTTTTTCTGAGAGTCATTATTAAACTCTAGATGAAGATTTAATTCTTGTCTAAAATCCCTGTTCAAATAGGAAACTTCTAATTACTCAAAGAAACTTACATTACAATGTTCTGATGAAGAGATTTGACTGTTGGTTCTGTTTTGTCTGGTTTATTTTCAAACCAGGATAGTGATTTTCACACTTCACAGATTAAACGAGAAAACTGTTGCCTACAGGGAAGAAAGCTGTATAGTTCTTTAGTTGTGATGAACATGTTTATTTGGGAATGTTTTCTGCAGCTATGAATATTTTATTCATTTTTGTATTTTTTTCTCTAATTCAGGTTTGATTTTTGTCAAGCAGAAGGAAAGAAGCGTCCATCAGAAAATCTTGGTCAAGTCTTGTTTGGAGAGAGGATAGAACCATCTCCTTACAGGGTTTGTTCTCTGACAGGGACTGTTCGGTGATGTGTGCATTCAAATGTAACCAAAGGAGATCAGAATCTTGAAGATGATTTTCACAAGGGCTTTATCTGAGAAAGCTTCAGCATCTGAAATTCCACACGATAGAAATCTGTCAGTTTAACCTAATTGTAACTGCGTGCTTTGCATTGTGGAGCTGTAGCCTGAAATGCTGTGCAGGTTATCTTCTCTCCTTGGGATCTGACAAAACCTTATTATTATTGCTGCTCAGCACTCTTGTTTCCTGGAACCAGATCTGAAAATATTGCAGCCATAAAACAGAAGAATTATAAATGGTGTTAGCTTGCTGGTCTTTTCTGGTGACTGAAGCTCTCACATTCTCTTCTACAGAGGTAGTAGGAGAGAAAGTTACCAACTGAAGCTGCCTGTGACAGCATGGCTGCTGTGGGGTCAAATGACTTATCTGGTAAATCATGGCAGAAAACATGTTTTAGTCAGTAACAAGGTGCTCTTGCTGTAGGGCTCCTGCAGTGAGCACAGGAGGGGTTTATAGCACACACCAATATAAAAACCTCCTCTGGAGGGTTAACGTACCTAGTCTCAGTAATTTGTTAGCTGTTTTCATTATAATAGTGTAGGCAGTGAAATGTATGGGAGAAATTGTTACATACTGAAATAAGGCAGTTTGTTAACACCTTTTTGCTCAATGAGTCTTTCATTTTTCTTAGTTCACATTCAACAAGAAGGAGACATGTAAATCTGTTTGTACAAAAACATATGATACCACAAAACCAGAGGATAAACAGAAATTAGACTTTTTGAAAAAAAGTATGCTACTGAATTATCAACATCACTGGTAAGTTGGTATCAAAATTCATAGGTCGGTTAATATAGTATGTTGGTGATAATTTAATTTGTACTTTTGATTTGCAAGTGTCTCTAAACACAAAGCTTTGTGCTTAGTGTAAAATACTGCTGCTTTTTTTCACCTGTTAATGTAGAAATTAGTCCTGCCTTAGCTTGAGAAAAGTCTTACAGGACCTTTATTTTGTTGCTATGTTGTCTTTGTTTTCCTTGAGAGCCTTTGCACTCACCTTCAAATGCCGTGTCCAGGAGATAGGATCAACAGTTCTGAAAGGCTTTTATGCAATGTTTGTTTCTTGTCTGTGGATGTGGAAGGGAAAGGTGGCCAATGAAAACTAATTAATGAAATAATTCTGGGGAATGCATAAATGCTTGGTCCTTTCCTATTCTCTGAGCCTCTCTGTAACCATCTGATTGACCTTGGAGCATGCTGGGGCTCTGTTTCAGCTCAGACTTTGAATCCTCATCCAGTGGGCATTAAGGATGGGGCAAGGCTGAATGTGTGTGCTGAATCTCAGGCAGATTTTCAGTTTCCAAACACTGCACCCGCATCTAAGAACTGTGAAATGTTTATCAGCAGGCTCAGTCTTGACACTGGAAATACCCAGCCATGTTTTCAGTGTTTATTTAGTGCTTGATGTGTTGGCATGCTCTGCCAACAGAGCTTTCAGGTGCAAGAATAGAAGGAACAACTTGGGCCTGAGTTCCTGAGGCATGTCTTTGCAAGGAATGCATGAGCATCATTAACTGATGACACGCACAGGTATGCCCTAATTCCAAATATGGGACTCCTGCTTTGTAGGGACAGATGTGTTGGTCTTCATCTAATTGGATTTTAACTTTTTTAGTATTTTAGTAAAAATGCAGGTTAAATGTTGCCACTGTCGTTAACTGTATTTCTGTCATGTCATATTCCATTCCTTCAATTTTGAAACAGATAGAAAGGCAACAAGTGCATATCCTTTTGTGAGAATATACTGTGGTTCACAGATGTAAATATTTCTGGGAACTTCTTGAAAATGAATGTAGTAGGAATTTGATAGGTTACATCAGAGGGGTTCACAGGCAATAGTCATATATTCAGATAGGTGAACAAGGAAACCATAAAGAAACTCTGAAATGTACAGCTGCTTTTGCAGAGATTTGAAGTGTATATGCTTAATGCTAAAATAAGTGGACTTGATTATATTCTTCTTAAATTCTGCATATGCTTGCAATATTTGCACGACTCTGAGTTTCCGTAAGTGAGTCTGGCATAAAAGACTCAGCCATAAAAAGTTGTGTATGTTTTGGTGTGTAAGTTAAAAATAGCTTTCCAGGGCTATGAGGCTTGAAAGAAGTTAATTTTTTTTTAGGAACTCCCATAACTTAAGCTGATAGAAGCTGAAACAGAACTGTGTAAAACTAATCATACAAAAAAAGTACTTCCAACTAGTTTGGGTTTTTCCCCCTGTACATGAAATTGTTAAAAAAAATATACTTAGTGTACTCAAGTAGACTTTTTTTTTTTTTTTTAACCAGCGTGGCTAATTTGCTAGGACTATTGAGGTTTAAGTAAGATATAATTCTGTTTTTCAGTGTGAAAACTTCCCTTGAAATTTAGGTCTTTTAATGACATTTTTACTATTTTTTTTCCTCTGCCCACTGCCCTAAAGCTTCAGAACCAGTGAAAAATCCCTGGTTATGTCTGTTAGTCCTCCTTAGCCACAGCTTTGCAATGTGGCAGTGGCTGGGTTTTATGATTAATGATGGATGCTCCAAGAGTATGGTACAGAGGTATGTTCTACAGGGATCAACAAGGTAGCGTAAGTGAGGATTCACTAGAGGGTTATTATCCAGCTTCAATTTATCGTGAAATTCCTGGGGAACACAGATGGTGCAAAGTACTTTTAAGGTTTCAAAAGCCACTTAATAAGATTAGGAATTGACATACTGAATTGGACTCAACAGCTATACTGATATCTTGGCTGACAATGTTCATCACCAGATGTTCTTGAGAGACATATAAGAACACTGTTGAATAGCATATTTGCTCCACATGTATAATCTCTTCAAGTCATTTTAAATTTGAAGATTAGCTGTGAAAAATGATTTGCTACTTAAACTATCAATTTGTTCCGGCATCGCTGCTTGAAGGCAGCTCAGTATGTCTTTGCTGCATAGATGCAAAGGAAAGCCTTTATCCAAACCAGACTTACTTGGAATATGTTAATGTTTCCTTGATTTGATTAGGAGATGAAAACACTAACAGAAGTGAGCAATCTCTCTAGCATATGTTATGGAGATAAAATTTCAAATATACAAGCACAGAACTGTTTGCATTGGAAAAGACCTCTAAGATCATTGGGTCCAAATGTCTGGTGGATTGACCCTGGCTGGACACCAGGTGCCCACCAGAGCTGCTTTGTCACTCCCCTCCTCAAGTGGGCAGGGGAGGGAAAATGTAGGGAAAGGGTCAAGGTAAGGGTAGGGAGAGATCACTCATCAACAACTGTCATGGGCAAAACAGACTCCAGTTGGGGAATTTAGTTTAATTTACCAGTCAAATCAGAGAAGGGTAATGGGAAGTAAATCCAAATCATAAAACTCCTCCCCAGCACTCCATTCTTCCCAGTCTCAACTTCAGTTTTCACCACCTCCTCCGCACAGGGGCACAGGGAATGGGGATTGAGCCAGTTCATCACACATTGTCTCTGTCACTCCTTCCTCCTCAGGGTCAGGACTCTCCACACTCTGCCCTTGCTCCAGGGTGGCGTTGCTCCCATGGAAGAGTTTTTAATCAACTTATCCAGTGCAAGTCCTTTCCATGGGCTGCAGCTTCTCAGGAACTGCTCCAGTGTGGGTCCCTTCCATGGAGTGCAGTCCTTCCAGAAGAGACTGCTCCAGCATGGGTCTGCCATGGGTTCACAAGTCCTGGCAAACCTGCTGCAGAGTGTGCTTGTCTTTCTATGGGGCCACAGGTCCTGCCAGGAGCCTGCTCCAGTGTGAGTTTCCCATTGGATCACAGGCTCCTTCAGGGCACATCCAGCTGCTCTGATATGGGATCCTCCATGGGCTGCAAAGCAGTTACCTGCTGCCCTGTGGTCCTCCATGAGCTGCAAGGGGACAGCCTGACTCACCATGGGCTGCACCATGGGCTGCTGGAGAATCTCTATTCCTGTGCCTGGGCATTTCTTCCCCCTCCTTCTCCACTGACTTTGGTGTCTGCAGAGTTGTACATATTCCCACTCCTCTCTCCAGCTGCAGATGCTGTTGTGAAGGGTTTTTTCTCCCTTTCCTAAATCTGTTTCCAAGAGGTGCTGCCTCTGGTCACTTACGGGCTTGGCCTTGGCCAGCAGGGAGTCTCTGTTGGAGCCAGCTGCCACAGGCTCTCTTAGACATGAGAGTTCTTAAAAAAACTTCTGGCAGTTCTTACAAAAACTTCTATACCCCCCTGCCAACCAAAACCTTGCCACAAAAACCAAATACAAACATAAACCTAACACTGCTAATTCCACCACTAAACCATGTCCCGAAGTGCCATATCTAGTCTTTTAAATGGTTCCAAGATTGATGAATCCGTGACTTCCCTGGACAGCCTGTTTCAATGCCTGATCACCCTTTCTGTGAAGAAATTTTTTCTAATATCCAGCCTGAACCTGCCCTGGCACAAGGTGGGGCCATTTCCTCTCTTCCTATTGTTAGTTGCCTGGGAAAAGTGACTGACCTCCACCTTAAACGTCTGTCACACTTTTGAAAATAGTGACAAGGTCTCTCTTGAGCCTGCTTTTCTCCAGACTAAACAACCCCAGCTCCCTCAGACACTCATCATAAGGCTCTTCCCCAGTTCTGTTGCCCTTCTCTGGATACTTCCAGCACCTCAATGTCTTTCCAGTAGTGAGTGGCCCAGAACTGGACACCGGATTTGAGGTGTGGCCTCCCCAGGGATTATCCCTGCCCAGGTCCTGCTGGCCACACTATTTCTGATACAGGCCAGAATAGCACTGGCCTTCTTGTCCACTTGGGCTCACTGCTGCCTCATGTTCAACATCTCTGGACCAGCACCCCGGGTCCTCTTCTGCCAGGCAGTTTTTCAGCCATTCTCGCCCCGGCCTGTAGTGCTGCATTGGGCTGTGTGACACACGTGCAGAACCCGGCACTTGGCCTGGTTGAACTTCGTGCCATTGGCCTGATATAAATATGTCAAAGTGTAATGAATCTAAATCTGGAATAGCTCCCAGTTTGTAATTTCATTGTACCCTATAGTAGCATGGTGAAATGAGTAGGAATTGGTTGGTGCTGCTGCTTGCATCTGTGATAGTCTTTGGAATCTCCTGAAAATCTGGCAACTCTCATTTTTGTAGGGCCTGTCTTCACCTTTTCTATTGTGTCAATATAAACAAAGAATACTGCACTTTATTTCTGCTGGGTAGCTAACTGGTAGGGATTATGCAGGTCTCTCCATGTTGTGTGGATAATGGCAGCACGTACCACTCTTCTCTCCCCAGTCTGCTGATGTGCTTTGAAAAGTAGTGCTAATTTAGAGGCTGTTCCAATATGCAGCAGATTAAACAGTGCTTTGCTTTTGTTATCTGAAGTCGTAATTCCTGCGTTTAAGTATTTTAAAGTATCTTTAAAGCACTTAATTGTAAAGACATTCAGTAGTTTGGTAAGTGTACAAAATTAGGTTAACTTTCAGTGGGATGTCCTTTTTTTGGTTTAGTGATGCACAAAATGTGGCAGTTGTCTAATGTCTTCTTATATGAAGTTTATTAATATACCTTTGAAAATATACCTTGGGCAATTAATGCTGGCAGATACTGAATTTTAAGTCTTCTTTACGTTACATATTTTGTCTTTTAGCTAACTAAAACACTTCATAAAGCATAAATTGGTTTAGGGTCTTCTGGTAGTTCCTTTTATGAAGGGACAGGATCCTTTCTCTGTGTTTAAAACTATGTTTTTGGTTTTGACATTTGTACTGTTAGTTGCATATTATATATAGCTTGTATCTTACTGTCTTATAACTTTCTGCAGTTCATCGTGGGAGCGTGCACTTCCACAAATTTTTCATTGAAATTGGCCTATAAACCTAGTCTTAGGAAGTATGAATATAAATCTTGTGAGGTAATAATATAAAAGCAGCAAGTTTGAAAGTTGTTATTTCCCCAGTTGTTTGTTGGCTTACAATTTTTTTGGTAATACAAATGATCTAATTAAAATGTTGCATACTCTTCAGTAGCTATAAATAAGGTTAATGATTAGGAATTCAGTTAAACAGCAAAAAAAGGGTTTTAAGAGTGCCATGAAAAATGTATGTTGCAATGGAGGAGCAGTGAGGAAACTGGAGGATTAATAATATGTGGTGTAGGCTTTTTTTTTAATTTGGTGTTTTGTCTTAAACTTGAAATTGTCAATTTTAGCTGGTTTAGAAAGTTTGGTGATTTGGGCCATTTTTTATAGACAAAAGAATAATTTAAATTATAAATATAATTATAAATAACTTAAATAACAAAAGAAAAACTTAAACAGCTTTGGACTGGGTGAGTTTTCTGCTTTGGGCTGTTTTTGTAAGGGGACTTCATGGAATGGCACAGTGAATAGAGTGGTGTCAGTTGAAGAGCGACATGCTTGTAACTCATTTGGAACTTGGATTGGCAACTGGTGAAATTCCATGGGTAGCATTATTCTTGTAGTTAATATTCAGTAATGAATGTAGCAAAGTTAGATAAACATTAATCTGGTTTTGTTTCCATTACACTGTGTATTTTGAAAAGTTGTGAAGTGTCACTGTGTCATTTACAGGATTGTGGACAACATGCCTGTGACGTGGTGTTATGATGTGGAAGATGGCCAGAGGTTCTGTAATCCTGGTTTTCCTATTGGCTGTTATATTACAGAAGATGGCCGTCCAAAAGATGCCTGTGTTATTAATGTATGTTTATGCAATTATTTATTTTTTAATACCCCTTTTTTACTAATTTAGAGACTAGCATTTCCCCTGTGTTGTGTTTCTATGATGAGTCTTTGCTATTCCAAGGACTCACGTTGCCTGAAAGTAGCAAGTGTTTTGGTCTCTACAAGTACCTCAGTTTGAAAGCCTGATCGAAGCCTGAGAACCTTGTCTCTTAAGCTGCATAGTACAGAAGGGCTCTAAAAGATCAAGGGATGAACATGCATAGTATTTAGTACATGTAGAGGGTAAAGGTGAAGGAAAGCATGTCATCCTTCATTGCCTAAGAAATTGAAACATTTGAAGGCTGGGAGACTTTACATTTTTGTGGGATGGAAGTGTTTTCATGGAAGCAGATTTGCATAAGTGTGTTTGTACCTCTGCATACTTTCCAAATGTTTGCTTTCCCTAAAACTGGGAGCTGATGGAAAAAGACATAAGATTTCTGCATGAGCAAAGATGCTCTTGTGATAGATGATATGGTAGTGGAGGTCCAGGTAAGTGCACTGAAAGCATTATGGAGAAAGGAATACAAGAGAATGTCAAGGAAATCTTTAGACTACCACAGACATCTTCCATGACAAGGTCACCGAGAACTTGGAATAGGTTTTTGGGTTTTTTCAAAATGGTTTGTTTTACTTAATAGATCTTACCAAAGATAACAGTTTCTGTGGTTACCAATTTTGTTTAATTGCCTCCATAATGAATCCATATGAATGGATGCATATATGATGAAATATGTAATCTGGAAATATTATTTTAAGCTTATTTTAATACTTGCTTTTAATAAAAGGAAAATAACCTTTGAAGGAGTAACTGATGTATGTAGAACATTTTATTTATGTAAATATTCTTAGAATATTTCATTTATGTAACTATTCTTATAATTGGGGGTGCTCTATACAAAAGGTGTGGATAGAACCCTTAAGAGGTACTAACTGAACTTCTGTAACATAGCTGTTCAATTTCTTGTGAGTTTAACAACCTCTTTAACTGACTGAATTCCAAGGTGATGTTTCTCTTCATCTGAGGTTTGCTTTCAGCATTCTGGGCTGCTGCTTGCTGTTCATTCCTGGGCATCCTTGGTTTCAAAGGTGGTTCTGCCACAGAGAGCATTTATTTGCATTGTTTATCTTGGGAGGTTCTGTTTAATTTCTGAAAAATATACTCAATGTTTTAAAATAGCTGTGGTTTATGAAATGCTTCTGATAACAAAAGTTGTCACATAGTTATCTATTCAGTTTGCTACTTAAATAAAATAGGACCTCTTCAGTTAGAGAAAATTATTAATAAATATATATAAAAATATTTTGAATGAATTTTTTCTGCTTTTCAGTTGTACTAGACTGTTCTTAGCATTAACTTTTCTAACTTGGGGTTTTAATCCAAGAAGGCACTTACTGTCTTTATAATTCTCAGTATCTCACATTCATATTTTGGGAGAACTTCTTGACAGAAAAACTGTATGTAGTCTAAAATTCTGTTATGCAGGCTTCTGTCTAAGGCTTTGAGATGTCTATATTTTTTGATTGTTTAATATAACCTTTTGTCATTGCAGTCAGAATTTCATGAAAAAGATACCTTTTATATTTTCAACCATGTTGACATAAAAATATATTACCACATTGTGGAAAATGAAGCTCTGGGAGCAAGACTAGTTGCTGCTAAACTTGAACCAAAAAGGTTAGTAGTTGAAAGTAACTTGTCATCAAAAAGTGATCCATCCCAAGACACTTGCTTTGATCTGGGAACCTGCTGCTAGTCAGAAATGCTTTCAGATAAGTGACCTGTAGATTACCTCTCCTGTTGATTGATGTAGTGTAGTTAGGACAGTCTAATGTAATTTTGTTCTGAATTTGATGGACCTTGGTGCACTTTTTCCTATTTGGACCAAGAAAAGATAAAACCTGTAAGTGTCTGTGGGGTGTGATGAGTGTGTGTGTGTGTGTGTGCATGCATATAGAATCGTAATTTCCCTACCAGGGAATATTCTGTCTTGTATCAGAATAGGGCACCCGTGCCTGCTACAGGCTTAACTGGAGTGCAAGATTTGATGTCACAATCAGGATTTGAATAGAAAGATTTCACAGATGCACTCATCAATTGTTCTGGTGTCTGTATGGCTTTTGCACAACTGATGTCTGTTGTATTATTTCTTAGCATCTTGTCTTTCATGGTATAACTGAGCTTGTTGCATTGTTGGTTCAGTTGAAAGTATCTTTTTTGACAGAAGTTAGTAATTCTGATGGTGTAAATTTTTAAATGTTTTTGAGGTTCATAGCAATACTAAGGCTTCTTTCATTTTTGGTACTCTGCTTTAGAGAGTGCTCTTTTTAGAAGGGACAAGTCTTGTTTAAGAGGTTCAAGTTTCAAAAATTCCTGAACTTAGGATATGTTCCTTATGAGTTCTCAAATTGATGAGACATTAAGTACAATTCTTATATTTAAGAAAAGAATCCTTGGTATGCTTTTCTAAGATGAATGAATTCTTTCTTTAGAATGTTGTCAGTGAAGTGGCTTTCATTTTGTGTCTTTTCTTCCTGCAGTTACAAGCATACTCATCCAGACAACCCTGATTGCTCAGGAGTACCTATGGATATAAGTAATAAGGCTAGTGGAGAAGTCAAAATTGCGTACACATACTCAGTTACTTTTCATGTGAGTACTAAGATTTCTGTGGTAGTTACCTCTTAAAATCATGCAGTAATACTCTGAATTATAAAGATGGAAAATTAAAATTAGCTCAGAATAGTAAATTTGTAGTTTTAAAACTTTATTTGAACTGGAATGTCAGAGGTGGCTTGGGATTTAACCACATGCGTTTCACTATTGCATACCAACACACAGTGTGGATGTGAAACACATATGTGGTTTTTAAGAGTCACACTTTCCACATCTTCCTAGGTTGTCTGGTAGATTATTTTTCAGTCCAAGTTCCTAAGTCTGAGAAATTGTGTGTTTCAGCAAGTTACTGTTGTAGGTAGGTTGAAGCTGATCGTTTTCTGTCCTCCTCCTGCAAAAGCTCCCTTCTCTCCAAGGTCTTCCCCCACTGAAACCTGCAAAAGAGTAGGAAGCCGGTAGTCTCTGTTCTACTACTCTGCTTACTATTTAAAAGCAGAGAAGCAGTATATCAGGCAACTGCAGACAGCAGTGATAGCTGAATATTTCTCATGCTGCTGACAAACAAGAGAGAGGGGTTTTGATTTTGTTCTGTTTTTCTGTGAATGGAATTTGCTGGACAAACTGTTTATCAAAGTTTGCTACTCTTTCTCAAACTGTTTCCATGTTACTCTGAGTTCAAAATACAATAAACAGTGTAAGAAGGGAGGGATTATATTACATATATACTACATAATTATCTTTTTGAGAAATAATATCAGTTATGGTGCTGAAATGAACTTGTATACTGAAAAGCAAGTATTTCTGGAAACCTATTAGAAGTTAGTAATTAAGAGTGACTTCAGCTTCATATTATTTTATTGTTTGTTCTTAAAAATGATATGCCCAGCTCCGTGTGTGCAACTGTTGTGTGCGTAGTTTTACCTCAGTTGGAGGTAGTCTTCAGAATTTCAATTGGGTTGGCAGACCAGGTCGTCTCAGGAAGAGCAAAAAAAAGGCAGTTTAGGTATAAGGAAAAATGCAGTTCTGTCCTAGAGTCGTTGACACTGGTTTCGAAATTTGTTGTTTGCTTTGAGACATGGTTTTATTATCGCAGTGAACTAGGTATATGATCTTGACTAAATTTTTTAATCCATGGGGTTTTTTTCAAAACCTGGCTTTACTGGAAAACACTCTTGCTCTTGAATGTTATAAATTATTGAAATAAGAGCCTGTCAGACACCTAGCCAATTTTATTAGTTGATAGTAATGTTTATGATTTAATAGCCATCTTCACCTTGATTAGCACTGTCTCTTCCTTTTTTTCCTGTTTATTCTGCAAAATAAAACCAAGATACGTTCTTTTTGAAATGTTTCTGATCAATGAATGTTCATTTTGAATAAGTTTAATCTGTTGAAATGCCTGGAGGAATAGTTTGCTTCCCTCTGCTAATGGTGTAAGCTCTGTAGCATTGTCTCCCCACCTGTTCTGCAGTGAAAGCTGTTTGTAATGGGATTGGGAGTTGGTGCTGAAGTGAGGTTGTATGAAAGTAAAGGATAATTTGGACAGAGCATGATCTAGAGAGTGAAGTATTATGCTGGAGACTGTCACATAGCTTAGTTCCTCGATACGTGGACTTACATGGGCTAAATAATGCATGTTCTTTCATTATTCTGCTAGTCCATTCCACATGAACTAGTACAGTTCTTGAAGGGAGGATGCACAATAAATTAATTGGGTAATTAATATCATAAGAAGACACAGGTGCTTAAATTCAGAAAATATTTTGGTTTAGATTCTATGGTTAAATCTTATGTTTGCTCTAGATACCTATTATTAAACTATTCCCTGTAAGGCATGGAACTTGAAATTTCAATTAATCACAAGATTTAAGACTGCTTTGCATGAGCATAAACTTTTAAATGTACGAGTTGGGTACTGACTGTATCTGAAGTTCATGTGTTTACTCTTTCAGGAAGAAAAAACTATCAGGTGGGCATCAAGATGGGATTATATTTTGGAATCCATGCCTCACACTCACATCCAGTGGTTTAGGTAAGAAGGAAGTTTATTGTACTGAAGTGTTTACATTGCAGTTTGAATTATGATCTTCATTTATTTTCTTTTTTTCTTTTCAGTATTATGAATTCACTGGTGATTGTCCTCTTTCTGTCTGGAATGGTAGCTATGATTATGTTGAGGACTCTGCATAAAGATATTGCAAGATACAATCAGATGGATTCCACTGTAAGTCAAAAATGTAACTCCTAAAATTTATTTGGAAAGTAATTTTTTCAGTTAAATGTGTAGCTGTAACAGACTATTAAAGTTGCAATCTACTGTATTAAGATAGATGTATTTCTTTAATAGGAAGATGCTCAAGAAGAGTTCGGCTGGAAACTGGTTCATGGTGATATTTTCAGGCCTCCAAGAAAAGGAATGCTGTTGTCAGTTTTCTTAGGCTCTGGCACACAAATCTTAATAATGACTTTTGTTACCCTCTGTAAGTAAAGTGGGGGGATTTAGTTGATTGTATGTGATTTTTCACTGCTAACTGCATGGTACTAGTAAGAATAGCAGTATCATTTTTTCTAGAAATTTCATAGAAGTCATTAGAAACAGTTGAGCTGATGTAGTAGACATGCAACTTAGTATGCACAGATTTTAAGATGACTGATGTACTGGCTTTAAGTCAAACATATAGTCTAAGGTTTCTAACATATTTTCTAAAATTGTGCATCTCTGCTTCACAGTTTTTGCTTGCCTGGGATTTTTGTCACCTGCTAACAGGGGAGCTCTAATGACCTGTGCTGTAGTTTTGTGGGTACTGCTTGGAACTCCAGCTGGTTATGTTGCTGCCAGATTCTACAAATGTGAGTAATAGTTACTGAAAATGACAAGGCTTAAGTTCATTAACATAAATTATCATTACAGAACTGATTTTTATTTTGCTGCACTGTTTGTAGCTTCCCTCAGGGCAACTTGGAGAAATATACTTACCTTAACAACAGAATATGTATATATAGAACACTTAATATAGTTGCCCTGGTTTTGATGCAATCATGCCTAAAGACCCTGAATTGCTCTTGCTGTGACGTATTTGTGAAATTAAATATTATTACTACTTAGGTCATTACATCTTTACATCAGACTGTTTTCTGCTTCTGTTTTCTATCACCGTGGGGATGATGTAAACCTGAATTTAATTTTAGCCGTGGATATTACTTGGTAACACACATCTGCACCCCCAAATCATGAACCTCAGTTCTTGCGTGCCTGAGATTTGTGACCTCTTTTTAGCTAGCTCCCAGGTATTTTGGAGAATAATGCTTACTGGACTGTGGCTGGAGCACGGGGAGAAGGATTGTTAAGTGTTCTGTAGTTGCAGAAACCAACCCCGTGGTGTTTGGCCCCCTGACGGGAGTTAGTTGATACTGTTTTCCCTCACTGATCCCAGCTATTGTTTCAAGACCTGTCTGCCTACCAGCCTCAGATGGTTTACCCCTGTATCCTCTGATTTATTTTAAGATGAAGCATGGCATTCCACATACAGCTTGTTTTAATTACCTTACTCAAGGTGAAACGTTTTTTGACTGAGAGAGGTGGATCTTTTGGACTTTTTAGTTGTGAATATGTGGAGCTAGAGAAGTTTATTTCAGAACTTCAACCTGGCAGTAGATACTGGAGTTCTTCCTTCTAACCATTTTATAATTTTCATGTGGGGAAAACCAGTGGGGAAAGTGAGTTTGTATCTTGTAGGGAGTTTTTACACAGTGGTGGTGACGTGATAGTGAAGTGTTCCTAATACCTAAGTCAGTTAGACTTAAACAGAAGGAAATTTTAATACTAAGAGCTACTATACTATAATTTAGGATAGAATTATTCTTTATATTATGGTGTATACTGTGTGTTTTGAAGGATATTTTTAAGTGCATTGATGGTAAATTGAATCTTGTGTCTTTGGTGGAGATGCATTTATATTTATTAATGGTTAAATTCTATATTTTACTTTCTGGGAATCACTTAGCTGATACTTGAATGTTGTGTTTAACTACTAAGACACTGACTGATCCAGAGATATTTTTGTTCTAACTGGAAGTGGTTTATACCCTGTGTAGAGTATGTAAACATGAATGGAGGGGGTTTTATATTATACAAATAAAGTAATGTGAGACATAAAACAAAATGCAGCTGAAATGGATACCCAGTTTTAAAAGTTGGGTTTTTTTTTGAAAGTTGCATTTAAAAAGGGAAACCTGAGTTGAAATTAAATGGTTAATCTTAATAACTGCTGTCACGTTCTACCAAGTTTTTATGAAGAAATGGAAACTTAATTAAAATCACTCTAACCATAATCACTTCTGACTCTTGAAATAAAGAAGCATGTCATTATGGCAGTGCTCAGATGAAATTATCAGCTTCACTGCACTCCAGCAGGATATTTTCATTTGAAAGTATACTGACTAGAATTTTTATCAGCATAGTGCAAATTCATAAAGATTTTCTTAATAAAGCTATCTTTAGTCTTTTGGTATCACCACTGCTTAATGCTGTTAAGACTCAAGAAAACATCATTACTTCTGTAAGTGTGTTAGTTCTGACTCTCCTGTAAGATTCATAGGCAAGAATTATTTCAAGAAAACTGTTAAGCTTGGTATTCACATATTTATGTATCTTTACCTACTGAAACCTGCAGTGAAATGCTAGCAAAAGCTTAAATTCCTTAATCACTCCAGGTTTAAAATATTTTTAAAGACTTAGAAATACTGCAAATCTGCTCCCTCCTTTTAGTAGATAAAGTGATCAGAGACACAGTTTTAGCTGGACACCTTTCCTGACCTTGGTCTGAGACATTTTGCTTTGAAGTTCTGTGGTTAAGCAATAGGATAAAGAAATCTAATTTTATTACTGAATATTTAGTTTGCCGTTTTAAATTTGGGCATGATAACACATTATTTGAGTATTTGCAAGCTAAGTATAACAGGTAAATGGACTGGAAAATTAATAGTTGAGCTTAATGCATGTTTTAATGTCTATCAAATGTTTTAATGTACAGCATTTGGAGGTGAGAAATGGAAAACAAATGTCCTGCTGACATCATTCCTTTGTCCTGGGTAAGTTGAGAATATTGCCATGATTAAGAGAATTAAATTGCTTCTCTGATGTGCATAGCTAATTTTTTAAGTTTCAGCTATACAAGTAAATCTTACAATGTCCCTTTATTCTGGAAGCTACAAGAGAATCATGGTCCTTTTGACAAAGATGAATATGTTAGTGACATATCACCCTTAGAGGTTTTGGTTTTTTTTGTAAGTATTTGTTTACTCCCACCACATGAAAAGGTTGATTAGGAAAAAACATTATGATAGTAGTAAGTTTTAGGCCCACTTCTTCATTGTTTCCTTTTATTGTCTGGACTGTTTCTCTGATCACACTGTAGTCAGTCTTAGATAGTGTCATATAATGTATAACCACTCTGATAACTTTTTCCACTTAATCACAACAAGCAGTCTTACCCCGAAGTGTAGTTAAGACAAGCATATATTTGAAATAGCTTAGTTGGAACGTCAGCGCCTGCTGGAGTTCAGTCCCACTAGATTAACAAAGAATTGCTTGTCTGACCTCTTTGTTTTCATATTTTGCGTGTGTCATTTGGTTTTAGCAGAGATTGGTCCAAAAATCTTAAAACAGTGCCGTTGTTTTGTCAACATTACTAAATGTTAAGAAGTATTTCTGTGCTCTAAGTGTGTTGTGTGTTTTTCAGAATTGTTTTTGCGGATTTTTTTATCATGAACCTCATTCTCTGGGGAGAAGGCTCTTCAGCAGCTATTCCGTTTGGTACCTTGGTTGCTATTTTGGCACTCTGGTTTTGCATATCTGTACCACTGACGTTTATTGGTGCCTATTTTGGGTTTAAGAAAAACGTAAGTGTTTCTGAGAAGTTGTTTTTTTAAGTGTATACATACATAAACACACAGAAATATTTTTCTCTGTATAGGCCATTGTTGAGGTAGCACTAAGCTAGTTGCACTGTTGGCTCCAGTTCTGTTCAGTTACTTTAGAACTGCATTAGATAACCAGTCTTGGTATTCCAAGGCTGTGACACATGGTTGGTGGCAGTGATACTTCTCTGCAGTGATTTGGGTTTCATTGTATTTTATTGAGTGACTGCCAGAGAAATCAGTGATTTGAGTATTTTAATTTTAAGTAGCATCTATTTGATATACTAAAACAAGTACTTGACCCAGCAAGCGTAAGGGAAAGCAAATTATGCATTTCTGGGTTTCATCACATATTTCTTGTTCCTGTCTGCCTGCTACATTGAGAATGTTTCCTGATCAAATTGCTGGAGTTCTGTGAAATCTGTTTGCATAAGTGTTCTGTAAATGGTTATCTCTGCTTGGCAGACATTAATTGTGATTTACTCCTAAGCCAATCAATTTTACATATTTTTTATGAGGGCTTCTTGTGATCAAACATTTCATAATTTGGTGACCAAATCGTTAAATAATGTGATTGGTTCTTTTTTTTTTTTTTCTTAAAAAACAGTTTAGTATCCCCCTCAAATAAATTTCTGTAAGTGCAGATACATTTGTGGGTTTTCTCCTGCATAGGAAACCGAGATTTCATTTCTCTGTAGATCTCCTGTAATACCTTCAGAGAATATTCTTTTAGGAGGTACTTTTTAAGTCAGTTGTGTAGTTATTCTGTTTTTTCTTAACCAGAATTCAATGGGTTTTTTCTGATAACTATGTTGAAATTCCACCAAGTTCCCCTGCATGGTACAGGTGTGTACATCTTCTTTTAAGGAAGGAAGATTTGATAAACTAGTAAGACAATGTGGTAGGTGTCACAAAAACTTGAAAATCAAATCAGAAAGGAGGTATCTATTACATTTTGATGTAATGTTTATGAAAGGGGAATGATGCAAAGTATGCACATATCTTACAATGCCTTATGTTGTTTTCTCCCACCATGCTGATCCATGCATGTGTCTTAAATTAGGATTAAATGGGCAGATTGAGTTCTTTCAGTAAGTTTATCCTAGTGTGATTCTTGAAGTACATCATGCAAAACAACATGCAGGAATTTTTAGAAGGTGAAAGTGCCACCACTACCCCAGCTGAAATGTGGTAAATCAGCTCAGGCTCTGTAAGAGATGATAGATAGGCAAACATTGAAAGGGAAGTCCAAAATATCTGTCACTATGTTTTCAGTAAGTGCTGTCTTTTAGCAATTTTGCCAAGCAAGCGTCAGCAACTGAGCTGGGAGCAAAAGCAAGTGTAGTGTAGCTGGGTACGCACACGCTCAAAACAAAGAGTAGGCTTTTTTGCCACTATTCATTACAAAAAGAAAGCAAAAAGCTCTGACATTTTATTCATTTGTTTGTTATTTTCATTTAAAGGCTATTGAACACCCTGTTCGCACAAACCAAATTCCGCGTCAGATTCCTGAGCAATCGTTCTATACAAAGCCATTACCTGGCATTATCATGGGAGGGATTCTTCCTTTTGGATGTATCTTTATACAGTTGTTCTTTATTCTCAATAGCATTTGGTAAGTTCACCATAAATTGCATTTTCTCTTTCATAAAAAGTGGTAATTTCTTTGCAAAAGTTTTTCTTCAAGATGCTTTGCCTGATTTTTTGAGGGTTACCATAATACTGGTTCAATAAAATTTAAATATTAACATCTTCTTAATATTTTGTTGTTTTAAAGATAGTCAGTGCCTCTTGTGCTTGTTGGGATGTACAGAGAGGTGGCTGTCATATGCTTAGCAATTTATAGCTGACCTACCTTCAGACAGTTTGTTGTTTTCTCATGGTACTCTTCGTGTGGAAGTGGCTCTGAAGCCGATATATGGCATATAACTTGACAGTAGTAAAGTTTATTAAAATAAACTTGAGATTTTTTGGTAGTTGTTATTCGGCTAAAAAAGTATTACTACTCTTGGGAGGAAAACGAAGAACCAAGAACAAATTCTTGTGAAATCTTTATTAAAAAAAAGTAATTATTTAAAAAAATAAAGCTCCATAGATTAGTCCAGTATAAGTGAATTTTGATGTGAGCTCGCTGACAAACTAATCTACTGTGAGCAATTTATCTTCCTTCTGGCAAAATTTAGTTATTGGATCTTGTTAAACTGTTTCTGAACCTTGAATAGGTGCCTCTACCCAACACAGACAGCTATAGCATTTGACATTTTGGAGCTCTGCCCCTTTGATTGAAATGTGAGGTGAAATCCAGGTTCTGCTGAAGTCAGTGGAAGAGGTCATGCTGACTTCACTGGAACTGTGATTTCACTATTATGTTTAGTCATTTCTTTCTCTAAAATCCCAACCAGGGGCATGCTTTGGCCTTGCTTTCTGACTGTTCTCAGACTGAGCTGCCAAGGTTCCTATTCTTTAGTTCGAAAATAAATTAGTCAATTGTATGGCTACACAATTGACAGTATTTCAATAGGAAGGGGAAATATTTAAGGTGAAGGTGATGTTACTACATATGAAGAAATAATAATAGCACAATGGCCATTTTATTTTTTTTTAACTCCCTTTTATAGGTCCCACCAGATGTACTACATGTTTGGCTTCCTGTTTCTGGTATTCATTATTTTGGTTATTACATGTTCTGAGGCTACAATATTGCTCTGCTACTTCCATCTATGTGCAGAGGTAGGAAATATGCCCTCTGTTTCCAAACTTGATAATGTTCTAAGAATGTTAAAAAAATTTAATGCTTCTGTAATTGAAAATAAATATTCCAGTATTCAACATGAACACTAGTGCTAGATGAGATGTACTTAAACCATGTGTTTAAAAAGTGAAGCAGGTTACTTTTGGCAAAACTTGTAAGAAATATCAAAACCTTGCACTGGGTATTGCTGAGTCAGATATCACATCTTGATATTCTCACTCCCTGTTTTCTGAAGGTGCTAAATTAATCCATTAATTCTGTTCAGTCAGAGTGCATTTTGGACATGCCTAAGCTTGGGGAAAAATATCACTATGTCTGGAAATAAGTCCATCTGGCTTATTTGGGGGTTTTAGTATTTTGTGTATTTGCTATTGATCTTTAGGTTACTTATGTCTAATTTTGAATGGTGTAATTAAAGCAGTATTGATTATACATAGTTCTTCTCCCTCTAGATAAAAAACCCTACAAAAACTTACTTTTGGGTAAAGTCATAATAGAGAAAGTAGCTCTGCATTCACTAGTGGGGTCAGTGGGCTAGAGGTGTACTCAGTATTGCTCACACATTTGTATTTTTCCTCATTCCTTCTAGGACTATCACTGGCAGTGGCGTTCATTTCTCACTAGTGGCTTCACTGCAGTTTATTTCCTAATATATGCAATACATTATTTCTTTTCTAAACTGCAAATCACAGGAACAGCTAGCACCATTTTATATTTTGGTTATACCATGATTATGGTTTTGATCTTCTTCCTTTTCACAGGTAAGTGGATTGAACCTGAATTTTGAATTTTAAACTTGCCTTTAGTTTTGCACAGTGGAATCCTTGGCAAAACTGATCTTGGTACAGAATTGTGAATTTATGATGCCTTTGATTTTATTCCAGATGTAGGGTATTGCAACTATGTGATTACAAATTTTAATAGAATAGATAAGTGAGGATGAGGCAAAACTACTGCCGATTGGAGGTGTGGTCTGTAATTAGGTCTACAAATATGTGGTAGATACTTTTCCAGATTTCATTCTTATGATAGTCATATGACAAACTCAGTTTTTAAATTAGTTCTCTTTGGAGAAGCACACTTCGAATCACGCACAATCAAGTATAAAGTTACAGTATCAAGATAAAAACTGCAGATTTTATGGAATAGCTGGAAGGAAGAGAGAGGAATAAAAGTTAACAAAGAATGCCTTTTTTTTTTTTAAATTTGCTCTCTTCCAGAATGTATTTCCTTTTATCCCAATTACATTGAAATGGCATGGGAAGCAGACAGAATTTCTCTAACATTTTTTGTATCAGTCTTGTCAGAACCTTGTAATCTTGATTGTGGGCATTTGGAAAAATCATCTGTCTAAGGTGCTATATTTCAGTTTCCTCTTCAGTAATTGAGATAAGGTCACAAAGTCTTCCATTGTAGTCTTTTGTGAGACAGAAGTAGCCCTTGTTTAGGGTGGAAAAATGACAGTGAAAATACAGGAAGTTTCCTTTCAACATGATGCAAGAGCGCAGCAACTGCCAACTTCTCAAAAAAATCTTGAAAATTCTGTATTCTCCTCCAGCAGAATGCAGTCCATCCTTGCATACTCTGCCTTACAGAGCAGTACTTCTAAAACTACTTTCAACTGATTAGTGGTTTAAGTAATTTCAGGCTTCATGTTGATGATGACTTTTTAATGATTCCAAAGGCTTGTTATATGTATTTATGTATAGACACTATCTTTTGAGGCCTCCTAGACTACAAATGGCTTGTCATCAGAGCTTTTAAAACAAATCTCACTGTGACTATTAAGTAGAATTTTCATTTCCACAAAACAGAGGAGAACAAAATTAGTGAAAAAGAGAAAAGAACTAAGAATGGTGTTCATTTTAAGTGTAACTGAATATTTCAGACATTTCCACTTCAGCTAAGGAAATATTGAAGCTGTTTGCACACTATGACTGAATGCAGATGATGATGAACAGGAGCAATGGCCTGCAAGGATTTTCTTGGGTCACTGCCTGTTAAAAGGAAGAAATGGGACTTGAGAGCATTATATAATCTCATTGAAAAGTGATCAGGCTTATCCCAAAAGTGGTCAGTTTTATCTTTTGTCCTTCATTTTAAGTCAGTCTAATGTATTTTGGCGTTGCTTGCAGATAGTTTGTAATTTATACATCTCGACTTTTGTTCACATTTCTGTACCAGTTTGCAAGTCATTCTGAATGCATAGATGAGAGATTCTGCCTCCCTTGCTCACTTTTTCTTCTTTCTCACCCTCCTTTTCTCTTAACCTTTTCTTCTGCTCTGGGTGTACTGGTAGTTTCATGGAATTAAAAAATCCTAGGATGTGTGGTTGTTCAGCTAGAAATGAATGTGTACTGCTGTATGCAGATCAATTTTAAATGCAGTGCAAACTTACAAAGTAGTGTGAAAAATAATAAGGCCTTACGTAAGTGTAATGTCAATTAATTTAGTTTCACCAGCTTTCCTAACAGATGCGCAGCAAGTCTGCCTGTAATAGCAAGCAGTTTTGTTTACTGAAAAAAACAGAATTGTGTTTACCCTGTCTCCTTTGTTCACTCTGTTTAGTTTAGATGCATGCAGTAATTCTGGAGTGGATTCAAGATAGGGGACTTACAATCATTTTCTATGCTTAGACTTGGTTTAGCTGCCTTTTTGCATCTCACATACCCATAGAATTTCCATCTTTTGCCCTTATTCTTTCAAGTCAGTCATGTCACATGACATTGTCTAGGGGCATTAAGATGTGTCCGCTGCATCTCCTTTTTCCTTTGCTCACACGTTCACTTTCAGTTGACCAAATGGCTGTCCAGCACCTGCCAGCAAATTTTTAGGGTAGGTTCACAAGCATGCAAAGAAGAGGTGGTTTATTCTCAGCCCCTTTTGGTTACTTTTTATGGCAGTCATTTGTTTGTAATTGGGACAGTGTAAATGCAAATCATCCTGTGCAACTAGAACTAAGTTTTTCAGAGTGTCTGTATGGTCTTGTTTTTTTAAAATGTTCCATTTCTGTGTTGAAATCAGGAAAGGATACATGTGAAGTTAATCACACAGAACTGTAAAACACTGTGTGCTTAACAATTTTTTTTTATCTACTTCCCACAAGACTAAGTGCAAATTACCTTTTAATTTGGGGAAATAATCCTGTTTCTTAAGATTTAAGAGGGATTTTGTCCATTTAGATTGATATGAATGTAACAGCAGATTATGTTCAGTTCTCTGAGATTTACTGAAGTGCTCTGAGATAAGGATTTACAGAAGAAATCAGAGGTAGGGTAAAAGGACAGGCAGATCTTCTCCAGTTTTTTTAAACAAAAGAACATATTAGCAATTTAGAAAAAGCTGCTCCCAAAGATAATTGACTTCCCATGTCAGGATGATAAAAAAAAATAAAAAGAAAAAAAGTCATAATTGTTGTATGAAAACTGTTCTGCTGCTGCTTACTCATCTGTGAAAATTTGTCAGGATCGGGAGGAGGGGTTTTGACGGTGCCCTGCTGCTGTGTCGGTGTAACACATGCTTCAGGCACTTGCATCCATACTGCATTCCAGGTCATTGATCACACTCAGCAGGCAGAATACCGGGAGCTACATGACAAATCTTTGATTCACAGCTGGGATCACAACTACGTATCATAGTAAATGAGTCACTTAAACATCAGTAGTTTAGCAAGCGTAAAGTGAAAAAAAATGACCATGATATCATTCATGGTTACTTTCCAGCTTTTATAGAGAACAAGTTACCACACAACTTTTGTTGTCCCTCTTACCAGCTCTAAAATAAAGGAAGTTTTTTTCCTCTAAAGAACTTCCTTGATACTTGTATAAGTTAAGGATATGATTTTAGAAGAGGTACTTAGGCAAAAATCAGATAATCTTCAGGGCTTTTTTCCTGTCCTAGTTTTTGTGGGAAATTAAGGTTCCTGTAACAGGTGTTTTGAGCTGCTGTTTAATCCAGTATCATTCTGATTGAGACTGAATTTTGATGTAATCCAGTTAGATTAACAAAGCCCAACTATATTAACTATTTCACATTCAAAATAATATTTTTGTTAAAAATTTCTTTTGAAGTTACACAAAGAGAATGGATGAAGCTGTTTTTATTCTGCTAGAAGGAAGATAAGTTATCAGGGAAATGGTTCTTCATCCTTCAGTTTTAGTTCAAATCTGTGTGTACCTTTTGATTGTCTTAAGTATTTCAGAAGTGTTTATTTTTAAGGTATGTAACACATGTTTTCAGTAGGACTGTAAGTCGTGTAGAAACTACACTATGGTTTGAAATTTCTATTAACTCTGTCTGAGGAGAAATAAAGATAGTGCTCTAGTTTTCCAAGACCTCAAAGTATTGCTAAGTAATGAGAACTCTGATGCTGTTACTGTGTTTATTAAACATAAAAATATTCCGGCAGCTGAGCAGATCAGATAAAGCGTCTGTGAGTAGTCACTGAGAAAGGGTGAAATGGAGCAGTGTGAATGAGTGGGACTGCAGCATACTGGAACAACAAGAACAAATATGTAAGACAAATAACACAGAAACATCTTACTAGAGTCTTCCACATGATCTGTTCTGTGTTCTTGAAAATAATGAGATAGGTTATAGAGTAGTTCATGCTTATAAGGACCAGATACTGTCTGTAATTTTCCATTATCTGATCTGATTGATATACTGAAGGCTAAGGACAGCAGATCACATATACATACATCCTGACTTACAAACTAAAGACAGAAATTAATGTCTCCTGTGTCAGTGTTCTAATATGTTTGTTTTTTTTCTTTTTTTAGGGACAATTGGATTCTTTGCATGCTTTTGGTTTGTAACCAAAATATACAGTGTAGTGAAAGTCGACTGAAGAAACCAATGTAAAGAGTTAACACAGAAGAAAGAGGTTTAGTCTTCGTTAATGTAACTTAAAAAGCTGGTCTCATTGATGAACTTGAGCTTTATCAGAAGTATTGGCTTCTTATTCTTTGAGAATTATACTGAAATGCACCTACTTTTCCACTAACACGTTTGTATTGTGACTTAACAACCTGTTTTCATTCAAACCTTAATGAAGATCAGAGTTACGATATTTATGCATTTGTAAATACAACTATACTTTAAAAGAAATGTTAAATTCTAATAGCAGAATAGAAGTGGCTGTATTACACAACTTAATGATACTTCTGATCAAAGTACAACTGTAAATAGGTTTTTCTAGCTTGGTAGGTGGGATGAATTATTTTTCTTTGAGGGAAATGAGAACTTTTTATTATGCTAACTTTGAAGGACGACTCTTAAGAAGTGTTGCTTTTAGTCTGGATGTGATTTTTTATTTTTTACTGGTGTTACGTCCATAAATATTCTGATTTCTGTGACTTAATTAGTTTTGGTGTTCTTGGCCTTTTAAACTATGTGCCTCTGAGTCCTTGAATTTATAAATTCATAATCTAATAAACGTTGTAAAAATGTCTTCATTGACTTACTACGTATTATAAGTTCATAAAAATATGTAAATACAATTATATTGAAGACAGATGCTTAAGATTGCATAGAGTATTTTATGGCATTTTCTATGGTTTAATGTCTATTGACACACATTTAGATCTGCAGGAATTATTACTTGTGCTAAATGTCTATAACATGGACATGTGATTGTGGCGCATGAGAACTAAATTATACACACATTTAACAAAACCACTCTGCAGCATTAATCCAGTCCTTAACCCAGAGACATTTCCAGTTGTCACTATGTTGAGGAGATCTTACAGTGCATGAGTCGGCATTCTCTGCTGGTCTTGCTTTTAGATCTCAATGATACATATTCTATAGAGCAGCTATTGCTGACTGTACTTAATGTAGGTTAAAAAATAAAAGAAAATTACTATTTTTGCCTTATATTAAAAGACTAATGTCAATTTTGGATGACTGGCATTAAACCTATGTTTGCCTTTTTTTTGAAATGGAGTATTTTGTTCAAACCTTGTTCAGTCGTTTTAGATTCATAACACAATTTGGCTGGTAAAATTTTATTTAAAATTAAACTTCATTTACCAATTGCCATTCATAAGGTTGGGGGTTTTATTATTACCAGTTTACTTTTCTAGAGGACCTTAACCTGATGATGCTTGAATACTGGACCAAATAAAAATATCCTTGGTTAAGGTAACTTGTCATTATTAACCTCCCAAAAGCTGGCACATCAGGGTTTCAGGAGGCATTCCCACAATTGCAGTGCTCCACAACCCTTCCCAGATGAACCACAGCACTCATGCTTTGCCTGTTGCCTGACACAGCTCTGCTCAGATGTGGACAGGTTTGTTCTTGTGCCCCTGCCAACATGTAGTCATTAGAAAATGCTGATTTTAGGTAAATCTTCCATGCTTTATGGTCAAAACAGGAAAACGGTGAGTATGCTAAGTGTTTGCTCTTTACTACTGCAGTGAATTGTAGTGTGACTCTTTGAGTCAAATGTTTAAAACTATAAAATTGAATAGTCTTCTTATCCTTGCTTTTGTGATCACCTACTGTATTGTCACTGAAATCATCAGTAGTTTTTACACAAGTAGGAATACTTAGTTTGAAAAACATTAATCAATTGCCAGCTATTTAAATTCAAATTCAACAAACCAGATTTTTTTTTTTTATGTATTTACAATTGCTGTTTAAAAATTAGATTAATAGAAGTTAGATGAAGCCACAGTGGTACGTATGTGGGTCTGAAACTGATGGGTGTATTTTACTGGGTTTTTTTCTGCAGACTAGTTGACAGGTCGTGGCAGCCTCTCATTTTATTTCCAACTTTAAAAGTAGTCTGTGAAATGTGTCACTATCATTTGGAATCTGAACCTGCTGCATGCACAGCTTTTCAAGCAGCCTTGCCTTGTAATAATTGCAGCTATTTCATAATTGAAATGTTAAACTTTCAGTGTAGAGTACTTGAGACAATTCAGAAAGTTCAATACATCACAGATTATACAGAAGAGCTGTTCTAAAGTTGTTTTTGCCCTTGTAACACATTACTGCCTCAGATAATTTTAAATGTTTTTCTAGAATTTAGGTGTCTGGTGTGTGTTAGGGCATCTAAGCATTCTACTGTGTACTGTTATCTGTTTTTCAGATCTCTTAGGAGACCTGTTTTTTTGTTAAATTTTCAAAATACTGAACTTTTGCAAAATCTTACTGTATTACCCAGTATTTTCTTGTATTTATGGCATGAATGTCTGAGAAAATGTAAATCAGTAGGAGGGTTAAAAGGTAGGACAGATTGCTGAGCTGCAGAAAGCGCAAATTTGGACAAAACACTTCAGAGACGTGTCAGTTTTTTGGTGGCTGATAAATAATTTTAAAACTTATTGTCCAGAGTCTGAAAAAGAGTGGCCATCACTGCCACATTTAGTCTGAAAGGAATCCTTGGTTCAAATGATACTTCAGAAACATGATATGGGAATTGGTGTCCTGATTTTCTTTCTCCAGAAGAAATAAAAAAAGCTTTATGGCAAGCTGCCACTCTCAGCAAGCTTGAATCTTGGGCCATCTTGAATCTGAGCTTCCCTTCTTATTCAAAAGCTTTGCTGTGTTTGAACACCCACAAGAGTCCTCAGGTATCTGCAGTCATACAGTTTGTGTGTGCCCTCAGCTGTTTGGCTGGACCTTGTAAGCAATATCATAAATATTATTTGACTGTGAACCATTCATAGTATCTCGATGCCATTTTCAGGCAAAAGGCAGTGAGAACTGACTTCAGGACAAGTCCGCAAGTGAGGACAAGAGGTGAGACAGGACAAAGTTCAGGCAGGGATTTGAGGTGCTCAGTTGTACTGATCTGAATATCTGTTTTGATGGGCTGGGAGGCACCAACCAAGTCCTGTTTGAACTGATGTACAAATGAAAAAGGTGAAATGTGGATGTGAAATGTTGTTTTGCTAATACTGGTAAAGGCAGAAATACCAATCTCTTAAGTAGGCTGGACAACATCTATATTTCAGGCAAGCTGGGGGAGAAGTGAGAGACCTTTAAAGGGAGTGGTTTTAGTCTGTCTGACTTTAGTCAGTGGAGTGAAATTGTGGCCAAATTTTTCTGCAAAGTTTTGTGAAAATGCTGGGGAGGGGCTGCTGCAGCCAGTCCTGATGACATGGGTGGTGCAGAGTAAGTTAAAACAGATTTCTCACTGAATTGTTACTCAGCGGACTGAGATCCTGAGTTTCACAGGTAAGAAGTAAGTTACAGGAAATTTCGTAATGGAAGTATGGTATATCCTTAAGAGCTGTAGATATTTTTGTGTTTAATGGCTGATAAAGCACAGCACTGAGCATAGAATCACAGAATGGCAGAATAGTTCAACATACTTTTTTTTCCCTTTTTGTTACTGTTTTTCGGGAGATGGCTTTTTATTTTGGTTTTTTTTTTTTTGGTTTGGTTTGGTTTGGTTTTTTGGGTTTTTTTTCCCTTTTAATTGACTGCTACTGCAGTGTTTGGTTTAGTGCAGTGTTTGGTTTAGTATTCCTGCTCCAGGAATTGAGCAAGAACTTTAGTAGGTTTAACTGGTGTGGGACACACATGTCCATGAGTTTTTTTGCCATGAAGTTACAGGCCATCCTCTTTCTGTTTGGGCATCTTTACCAGTTTGGACACCACCTTCATTTCTGGAGGCAGCTCTATCTCAGCTCCAACAGCCCATCACAACTATGTATTTCCTTAAAGGAAGGGAGATCACTTGTTTAGAGATGTTCTTGTCTTGTCCCAGAGATGCTGCTTCCTACAATTCACCTCTAATTTAATTTTTTTATTCTCAGTACCCCGCTGTTTCTCCTTATGTCAGACACTAGTGATCTATTTATTTCCCTATCTCCAGAAATATATATTCCTCAACAGACTCATGAAATACTTCTCCTGTTACCTTATAGAATGACTTCTGGTACACATGCCTACACAAGTGTGTGACACTTCAGATTAAAGCACAAACCTTCAGGGACTACTGAGAGACTTAATTTATCACTTGATTACTGTACAGCTGCCATCATGCACTATTTCTTCTTATGTGAAGCATCTGGAACTTGCTGTTGATGAGATGAGAGTAGTTAACTGCTTGTAAATCAGATATGCCAGAAGGTTACAAATGGAGCCTGTCACGTCTGGGTGGTGGCACATTCTTGCAAATTGCCAGGATTCCAGGACTTCCAGTGAAAATGCAGTTGAAGTTCTCCTTCCTTCCGAGGTATTTGAGAATCGCCTGCTGCTCACAGCACACACACAAGTACAGGGTGCAGGAGCAGAGGCAAGGGGATGATAGGAAGGTTTGAGCAAAGCAGTCTACTGGAGGGATTTAGCATCAGATCTTTAAATATGCATGATCCAAAGTTTCTGGAAGTGTGCAGACAAAAATCTTGGCAAAGAACAAAAACAGTAATTACACAAATAATTTATCAGTGAACTTTCTGACATTGTGTCTCCTGCGTGTAGTATGGGCATGCTGTTAGCAAGGGTCCTGTAGAATTCACTGTATTTATAAAGCCTTGCTTTATAAGGGTTAATTGTCCTTACTCAGGAACCCGTTCTGATACCTTCAAACAGTTTTTCTAATTTCACTACAAAAGGCTGCTTCAGATAGGAGCCCACAGGGTGTCCTGAGAGGCTGTCCAGCCTGGGCAGTGAGATGGGCAGAACGCCACATTCCAGCTTCTCAAGTTCAATAGTGCGAATGCCTTGTTTTCAAACAATGCAGCACAACTGCTGTTTTGCTGATCCTGCTGCAAGACCCAAGACTTGATGTGGCTTGTGTGGGTGGTTTGGTTGGGATTTGGGCTTTTTTGGGGGGTTGGGGGGAGCAGGTTTCTGTTCAGGGTTTTTTGGGGATTTTTTTCAGTAATTATATCCAGTCAATTTCGTATCTCTTTTGGGAAAATGGTTCAGGTAGAGAAGATGGTCTTCCTGATATTTTCCCACCTATCCATGACTGTCTTTTGATTTGTTCACAATTACACTTTTGGTTGAGGTGTATGAAATCATTAAACTGACTTGGCTACATGATGTGAAGAAGGGAAATGTGCAACTGAGAAAAAAAGTGACATTCCAGCAGGGCAGGCATATGCACAGTCCGGCCTCTGCTTGCCCTTTGTGTTGCAGAAGGTGAGAAAACTTTTCTCATTCTTTGGAGGCTGGTCAAGGCAGGTGGGCCATGTTCAGCTCCCACCTATTGCATGCACCAGTAATTAGTTGCTCTGGGGTATTACTGAGGAGGTCAGTGGGCTTTCGGGATAGCCCATCCTCTCCCTTTGTAGCCCAAGGTCAACAAGCAGTAGGGTTGTGACATTACTTCTCCAGCCTTGCTTAGGAGCTACAAAATGGAGCAGTCAAAAAAATCAGATCTGTTTCCTACATTTTTCTGCAAGTTCTCACAAGGAGCACTTTCCACATTCCTGCTGGAAACTGCTCTTCTCTGCCCACTGGAGGAAGGCTAGCAAGACAGCTGAGAAGAAACTGATGTTCTGTCGTGCTGTCTTCTTCTGCAGGCTGGAAGTGACAGCAACAGAGTGAAATCATACGTGTTCTCCTGCTGCATGATGTCAGATCAGTGCAGCCCCAAGGCAGGTGGAGGGCAAGGCAAAGGAGAAGCAGAAGGGGCCTTAAATTTGCTGTTTATCCTAGAAAGCTGGGTGACTGTAGTAACACTGGATAAAAATTAGAGGCTTCCTTCCCTTCAAGAAGGAAAGATACATCCACACAAGGATATATCCACAATATCCACACCCAGGGGGCAGAGTCCAAACAAAGAATGGACTAATGTACCAGGAAAAGATGGTTTATTAAACTCAAGTCTTTTCTGTCAGTCTGTTACATGTTTCAAGTGGAGTTTCTTGCTGGAAGAAACATCTTAGATCCAGAACTGAATTTCAAAATAGACCAAGACTAGCAGACAAATTTAGGCAGATTAAAAATGTGACTAAATCCCCAGAGATTTTCTTGACCAGTGGATTATTTTAAGGTTACTGTATCTATCTTTCTGTCTTTTGAAACAGCTTTAGTAACAGGTTTGTGAAGGCCTGTTGCTGCACAGAATGAGACAGAACTTGCAATCTCAGTTTTGTTGCATGGGACACTGTCTCCTGTCCCACTCATACCTGACACTTCAGAGAATTGCTGGTAAAATAACCTAAGCAATCCATCTACCATGTACTTTGATGCAGAAATACACTTCTCATTGCTCCCAGTGCACAATGGCCATAAAAATACACAACAGAAAACCCTAGAGCTTGATGTAACAAAAAAGGGGGGAGGGGGATAAGTAGAAAACAAATGTAATACAAAATGCAAAGTTCTTGGGCTGCAAATAGATGACAGCAAGGACAAGCACTCCCTCTTGCAGTTTTACTCAATTTTGAATCTCACAGCCTAAGCAAATACAGATAAAGCTGCAGCACTGCTAGTTCATATACGGTATATAGCAGAAATTCATCTAGGTCGGGGCTTGTCACACCAGAAGTTCATGGAAGAGCAAATAAATATGCTCTTAAAAGGTTTACAGGAATCAATGATAGGAGTTGTATTCACCACAGTTAAGCTTCAAAAGAAAATCCTGGGCTGTCTGGAATGAAAGGGAAGGGAATGGAATGTCCCCAGACACAACACAAGCCAGAGTGCCCAGTTTGGTACGGACATGTTCCAGCCTTTCGCATTTATTGATGTGGATGCAAACATTTCTTTCTCATTTACTTTTTTAGCGCAGCTTCAATAGAGTGGTGAAGGCATAGGAAAAAGTGGGTATTTGCCTCCATGTCTTGCCAGCATTGGCAACATCCACAGCTGGAGTCAAAGAGATTGGATAGGGCTAACAAATTAGAGAGTAATAATTATTACCCCCGTTTTCATTATAACTTTGGGCAATTTATTCTGTCATCTCATTGCCTGCCCTGGCAGCTCAGTTGGTCAGGTGTTTGTTGGACTTTTTTCCTCCTCTCTGTTAGCTGTTGTCACAGGAACCCCTGTCAAAATTTCAGTTAGAACCTGCAAGTCCATCTTAGCAATTAACACCTAGTGGTCTTTGGGAAGCAGCGTGGGAGGCTGTGGTAGAGGCTCACAGATTGGTATCAGCAAATAGGTAACATTATAAATTAAATATCTAAAATTTGGCATTTCTGAGGGGCCAGGATTATTCCTGTTAATGAACACTGACAAGATTTTTATACATGGAAAAAACTGAATTCATTCTATGGTCACCAAGCATAGCAGTCTCATTTTCAACTATTCTGTTAAAAACTGAAAAACTGAAGGCTACTTCTAAATATCCCAATGCCACAGTGGTTAATGAGGCCAGCCGTCGTTATCTGGGAGATACAGGCGGCTGTCATAGTAGCTGTCACTCACAGCAGCATTAAGTATAAACCACGGCATTAAAATAACAAACAGGAGAGGAAAGCTGGGCTGCAGAAGGATTATCCTGAGTCCTGTCCATGCTGAAAACACCACATGACCTTCTTCCCAAAATGGTAGGCATTGCCTACCACGTGGTTCGTGGCAGTGAGTGATCCCCGGGTGAAACTCTGGAAGGCAGCCTCTTCTCAAAATCACTCCTGCTAGAGATTTTTCTTGTCTGCTTAGACAAGATGGGTTTCTCTTGGAAGTTTAATTCACTGTTTCTGAAGATGATGATCTTTTTTTGAAGACTGTGCTTCCACCATGCACAACAACGACTCTCTGTTTGGTGTGTGGTCTACATCTGGCCAAAATTATTTGTCATTTTTACTTTCAGTTTAACTTAGGTTTAATTGTCTTGATTTAAGCCTCTTGCACTAACACTAAGCTGCTTTTGTTTTTACTTTGGATCCAATAATTTTAATGTTTCCTCCATATGGCAGTGAGTTGTTGAAGGAAAAACAAGGTCTGAGATGAAGTTATTTGAATGGATTGAAATTTGGAAAGTGAAACTAAGAATATAGATAGGAAATACCAAGCTAATGTGACATAAATGTAGGGAATTCCTGTGTGATATAGACATATTTTTAAAAATGACAAATTTTTTCATTTCTTTTGTATCTATAGTGAATGTCTTGTGCCTTCAGCAGCTGGATAAGCAGCACAGCTACTCCTTTGGGGTGAATGCCAAAGAATAACAGTTATAAAATACATTTCAGTGATTCTAAACAATGAATTACACCTCCTTGTCAAAAGTATTTTTGTCAAGCATAAGTGGCCTGTGGGCCTATTCTGTGAGTGCGGTATGTTGTGTTAGCCAAGTTCCTTTACAGTCACTTGGATCATCAGCACACGAGGAATATGGGTGTGTCGACCCAGTTTTTAGTCTAGTAGGTATATTGGTAAATATTCCCCCTTTGAAAATATTTAACCATTTGTTAAATTGGTAAAACCAATATTGTTTCACCAGAATCTGAAATTGGGTCCTCGTCCAGTTGCAAGGCCAGTTGCAGTTGGGTCCTGCAAGGCCAGGGTGGGGGGCTTTGCTCCCAAACATGGTACATCAGAGGCTACATTCCAGTTACATCTGTAGGCTGAAACATTTATGTGACCGCCCTGATCTCATTTCATTTCAAACACACTTGGTTAGCCAAGATCTCCTACTTAAACCGGCTGATTTCAACTAAACACCTTGGGGAGCAATCATATGATCCCTTCTCTCAAGTCATCCACCAGGCAGCTCAGGAGGGCCTGCAAGTCACAGTAGGCCACATATGACCACAACTGGTGCAAAATTAACCTGAACCAGTCTCTACATTGTTTGCTAAAAGCACAACTCTCTTTTTCCCTGTAAAAATATGTGAGATACAGGAAGTGGTACATCTCTGCATCTGCTTGCACTCCTTTACTTGCATTTAAATCTCAGGTTGCTCTCCAAGTTTTAAGTCTGGGTTCTAAGGTGGGAATTTTTTCAGTCCTTGACTAATCTAAAGGTAGCCAAAGTTGTCAGAGGATGTATTTCCTGCCATGTGATAGCCATATGGCAATATCTGTAACGATGGATGATTCTGCTCTACTTGATGGCAGAAAATATTTATGTGTGTCATTAAAATCGTTGTGACAACTACTTTTCACACATTGTCAGTTGCAAAACAGGAATCAGTTTAAATAGAGATTAAATGGAAAGTGTATTTCTAAGGTATTCCTGTCATGTCAGTCACTGTGAGGCTACTGAGATGCAGGGGCTCTGTGTTCCTGATGGGCATGATAAACGGGGGTTACAAAGTCAGCAGATCCTTCAGTTCAGGATGGGACCGGCACTAAATATATCCACGTGGAGACCTACAGAGTGTTCCCTGCTTAATTCTGCTGTGGCCTGTGGCATGGAGCACTGGCACGAGTCAATGGGGGAGCTACCTGGAAGCTGTACCCAATGAAATAAGCACAAAGCCCCACAGTTTGAACCTATGCAAAGGGGAAAGGCAAATTTAGTTGTTAAACTTCTAGCTGAGACAGAACATGGGAGGCAAGGTGCTTCTGTAAATTTGCAAGCGACTCCAGGTTTTCTCAGTGGCCTGAGCCCTCCTGAGTGCCTGTAATGATCCTGAAGTTCTGCTGCCAGCATTAACGGTCTGTGCTTAAGGATAGGGTGTAACAAACTGCCCCACTATTCATCTGATGAAGAGTCCCTGCTTTTTGCTGGGATGCTTTGGTACCTGGCTTATTTGAGGAAAACAAAATAATTTCACTTAATGTTTCACACATTGAATACATTCACAAAATCTTATCACACTTGCCAAATCCTTTTTTTCTCTTTATAAAAATGAGAATATTACCTTATTGAAGTAGTGTGAGATACCAGCCTTTGGATGTTTAATGGTCTTTGGAAAACTTTTGAGATTCACTGCTTTCTGACATGATAGAAAGCAGCAGCATTGAAGTAATGTTTCAGACTCTATAAACAGAATAATATATTCCAAATACACACTGTATTCAGAACATCTATTCTTACCTTCTTGATCTCAGCAAATTTACTGGTTGAGAAAATCTTACTGGAAATCAGTGAAAGCTCTATTTCCTGGTTTTCTTTTTTCTGCCTTTTTTAACTTTTGCCATTAATGGATAATGTACTATGTATAATCTTTTATGTAGGAACTTCAGAAATGTTTAAAAATTATTTAAAGTCAGTCCAAGTGGTAGGTAGACTGACTAGTTTCAAGTTCTCTATGACTTCTTTAATTTTTTCTTTCATCTTTTGTCTTTTCTTACAGTGGAGCATAACCTCTGAAGGCAGCAGCAAGCAAACATAAATTGCTAGTACCACAGGGCTGAGTTATAAAATACTTTTTACTAAGGAGTTGTAAAGGCTAAGTTGTATAAACCTTTAGTTTAGAATTAGATAGAAATTGAACATTCCTTCAGTGTTGCCTCAGGGAGAGCTGTGCAGGTAAATCAAGCTTACCAGCTTTTTTCTACGTATTTTCTCCTCCAGTTTTCCAGAGCTGATTCCCCAGTTCTTTGGCCACAAGTGCTCTTTGGAGATGCACTGAAAGACTGCCATGGTCCTTCTTCCATTTTGATTCCAGGATGTAGGTTCCCAGTCCCTGGGCACGAGCATTCATGGCCTACAAGTGCCACAGTCATCCCTGCTTGCAAGTCACATTTGCTGCCAAAGTGACGCCTTGCGCTGGCTCCATTTGTTGTGCCCTTCTGCTTGGGGTTTCATAACCTTCTTACAAACCACAGCATCATATGCCCAGGGGCTGTGCAGATGTAGGAAGTGGACCTGAAAACTAACAGAGACGATCATCTGGCGGATAGTCCGTGGAAGAGAAATATCCAGCACAGGCACGCTCGCAGGATCTTAATGTGCTTGATATGAAAATGTCTGAACCTCCATTCAGAAACATGGAGACTCTTCAGTAAAGTACAACAGGGACTTGGACTAGCAGCAACAGGACTAAAACATAAAAGCAAACAAAACCACAGCTAAAACTGGGATTAGAAACTTTTTTTTTTAATGTGACTGGCAGCATAACTGAAATTTAGTATAAACATGTTCCACCTTGGGCCAAAAAAATGGCTCTGTTCTACTCACCTTGTAAAAATCATGATTTCTATGCACAATTTTTTTTCTTTAAGTGTTGGCACCTCACAGCTGAAATTTTATTTTGCCTCCTAGTTTGCTTGAAAATGAGTGCAGAGTTCTGCTCTCTGTTACACAGCTTCAGTTTTAGAGACAACACTCCACGTACACACACAAACAAACCCGAGGGTCTCTCCCATTTAGACACACCCATTTCCCTCCCCCTTCAGCCAGTAAACAGCTTCTGGCTGCAGATTTCATCCTTTATGGAAGAGATTTTTAAGATGCTGGTTGACCTGTCCAGCACCCTGGTAATCTTTAAATCATCTGCTCCCCATGCTCACGTGGAGATGTCACCGAAAAGGCTTGTTGACAACCTTCTGCTGCATTAAAGACAGTCTGTAAAACTGCCACTAGCTTACTCAGTTCAACTTCACCACACGGTTGAATAAAACTTCTCCTCCTGACAATTTCACCAAGACTGTTGACAGAAGATTGTACGGAAAAAATATTTTTGCTTTCCAGCTCACTTTGATTTAGATTAGATTGACGCTGATCTGTATAACAGTTTGTTCACTATTTTTTTTTTTAATTTATGAATTATTTTTTTGGAAGTCTGAATGTCCATTCCATGCACGTTCCCATACAATGCATTTTAAACATCCAAACACCATATTTTATATTTCTATGAAGCTAAAATATTTAAATTAGATTTATGTCAGTTATTCAGTTTTTTATTGTTTTCATATACAGTGATTAATTCTCAGGTCCTAACAAGAGCTTGTATGGTAAAAAATCAGTAATTTAGTGATAAAATAAAAACTGATATTATAAGCACTTATGAATTCTTCAATCAAATTTTGCATTGAGTAATAAATACTAATCTCAGCTAAACTGTTTTGTTACACATACAGCATGCTCTGATCCTAAGCAACTCCTTAATCCACTATTTTAATAATAGTCTATGGATTAAGGGATCTATACTGTATACTGACACAACGTATTGAGTTCAGGTTCTATAGATGGACATTTCTGTGATCTATTTTAATGGCAAACAAGCCATCATAGCATTATGGTGTCAACAAGCCTGCAGATTATCTCCTGGCTTTCAAAGCATCCTGCAGGAAAGCAAATTTAATGAATCTCCAGAAAGGTGAAAACATTATCAAATCTATATGGAGACAAGACTTTGAAATAAAAGTGATCCTATAATTACCAACAAGCATTTATATATAATCAACTATAAGATGCACAGAAAGTTTTGAGTTTTGAAATCTGTCAAAATAACAATGTTAAGAGGGGCAGTCTGCTTTCTTGGCCCACTCCTTCTCTACATGTGTATCATAATTTTCTCCTAACATCCTCATTTCCTCGCACAATTTGCCAGTATTTCATGTAGGAAACCCATCATGATGCATTTTACTCTTTTTTTAATGAACTTGTTCCAAATAACCCTGTGGTCTGTTATACCCCTGCTTCTGAACTACAGCTTCACCGCCTTGCTTTAAGCCAAACCGCTGTGCCTGCAGCAGAGGTTCTCCAGCACCGTGCAAAGGAGAGGAGTGTCCCCACCCCCCACTGTACCTGGACACGTCACCGTGTGTTTAAGGTTATTTTCCCCAAGCTCTGCCTGTAGTCAGGGAAAGGGCACACTCTTGCTGAAGTAGGAGTTGTTACCAGCTCTTAAGAAACCCAATGCAGAAACCACACCTCTTTTTTTAATAGATCACCTGCTCTCACCTGGAGAACTGGCAAGCACATCTCTCCCAAACCTCTTACAAACTCTTGTTTTCCCGTTGTTTCCCCTGTTTCCCCAACCCCCCTTCCTTCTAATCTTTCCCAGACAGTGTATAGAGCACCCGGGGTGTGTTCTGCTTCCCAGCATGAAAATATTATGACTTTTCTGAATTCCAGCGATTCCATGGAGCCACTTTTCAACAATCTCCTCCCAAAATTGCATAGTACATAACAACATCTGGTTTGTATGGCAAGGAATCCACTGTAATGTGCTCCTGATGTCTGGAAACAGGAATTCTTTCATATCTCTTATCAAGCATTTTCTTCAATTTATGGCTGGACCTGTTCTCATAGTTTATACTCCCTGCAGCTTCACCTCAGCTACTGGCCCCTTTTTTTTTTTTTTTTTCCCCAGGTGTTACTGCCTTTTTTGACTTTTTTTTTTTCTATCTATTGATGATGCTTACCAGTATCCACAGCTTACTGGGGAAGGGAAGAGTTTGATTCCAAAGGTGGAGAACCAGACTTGGACAAGCAACCTCCAGAGAACATCCCAGGTAAGCAGGGATATTTACCTTTCCTGAGATCTGGAGAGGATCCAAAAGCATAAAGCTGTGGATTTCCCCTGGTTCAATAGAATGATGGTAGCAGGGGCTCTCTGCCCTTCCCAAGTGGAGGAAGCAGCTGCCTGAGTGGTGCTTTTGAGGTAGTTGAGAAAGGGAAGCTTTGGGTCCTTCAAGACCACAGAGAAAACTTTTCTTGACAAAATGATCCTGTCTCAATACACCAGGGCTATTCAATCCATTTTCACCAAAATCCACATTCCATCATGCTAAATGCTCCAGATGATGTGCTCTACATGGAATTATGGTGGATGAAAACACTATGTACTGCTGGGATATGACACACACTGCAATTCTGTTGAACGCAATGGTGCAATGAATAGACACTGGATAATTAATTTTCATCATGAGAATGCTGGCCCATTTCTAATAATAACATAGTTCTGGGGGAGGTTTTCAAATTTTTTTGTTGTGGAAAGCACATTCCTCCTTTGGCTCTCATCCTACAGGAAGAGACATGTAACGTGAGGGAGTGCTGTGAGCTGTCTGGTGGCACAGGAGGCACCAGAGGAGAAAGCTCCCTGGGTGAGCAGTGGTCTCTAAGCTGGGAGGCAGCAAACACTTGGGCAGGTAGGAGTTCAGAGCCAAAGCAGCACGTTCACCACAGGAGCACTGTAACACTGCTGGCCAGCAAAAAGGAGTGCCTGTCGGAAAGAGGCACAGGAGCCTCAGTGAGATTGGTGCCGACAGTTATTTGTTTCCCATTCTTGCACAATGAGCTGAGGAGGACATCCTTTTGCGTTCACAAAAACACAGAGGAAGGCACAACGTGCCTTGGCTGTTATGATGCTCATTTCTCTCCTGAAAATCAAAGTAAATGAGTGTCAAGAGGACACTGACATGCAATAGCTTCAGGCAGCAGCACAGCTCTTTTTTTCTACAAAGATCCCAATAAAAAATTATTTATTTTTATGAGCATGGTTTATTAATAGTTCGACAGTACTGCAGTACTACACTGCTGCTTTTTCCCTTTCTCACTCAAAAATACTTGTTTTAGTCTCTGTCACACCATTAAAAGATCATAATAGAATTAGAAAATGCTTGTAGAACACAGACCACCACATATCATGCCGAAATATTTGGTTTTCTCTTTTGTAGCAACCTTATTTGTTCAACACCTCAGAAGATACTAGATCAAGATTACAAAAAAGGCGTTTGAAATCCAGCAATTGAAAAAAATACCATAGGTGAAATGTACACTGTGTTTGGTGTGATGTTTTATTGAAATCAGAAAAACTGGTAGGTAGTTATCTTTTTTTGGAATGTTTTTCCTAATCCATTATAGTTGCTAAATGATTTTCACCAGCACAGTCCATGAGTCATTCAACCTTCATAATTTATTTTCTATCTGAGAAATTGCAGGATCCCTCTCTCTGATTAATTTGTGTGCAGTTATCTCATGTTGAGCTGAAACACTTGTGCAGATGAGATTTTGCAAGGAGACACAAAATCCAATAGCACCCACAGAAGTATCATAATTCTGATGTCCAGCCCCAGATGAGTTCAGCTATCCTTTTCTGTACCTATTCTTCATGTACACACAGCTCCAGGAGTCTTAGCCCCAACCATACTGCTGCTATGGAACTCACATCCTCAAAAGTACCTCATGTCTAACTCTTGAGGATGCCAATGAGAGTTAGGCTCATAATATATTCTGACCGTCCTGGAAAATGTTACATTGGCTGAATCCAATTAAGTGAAAACTTAGCACCTTTAAAAGCCTTCCCATTTTTAAAGGACAAGACAAATGAACAGGTTTTTTTTTTCCAGAGTACAGAAGGGAAAAAGACGGTAATGAGATTTAATTAATTTTCTCTGTTTCCATTATCATTTACAAGTCAAAGGGATGCAACAGGCCAGGATACTCCAGGCATTCCAGCACTGGTTCATGCAAAACCTATGCTCAGCTACTAATGCTGGAAAAGGTTATTTGGACTTCTGACAAAACCTGAAAGCTGCTTGTGTCAGCACAGTGTCCTGCCTCCCCCGATGTTGTCACACTAAATGCTGTTGCTGCAAGGAAGATTCTTCTCGTGTCTGTGGTGACCAGTGACAGGACCTGAGGGAAAGGCATGAGGTTGTGTCAGGGGAGGTTTAGGTTGGATATTAGGAAAAGGTTTTTCACCAAGAGGGTGTTTGGGCACTGGAACAGACTCCCCAGGGAAGTGGTAACAGCACCAGCCTGACAGTTTAAGAAGCCTTTAGACTGTTCTCAGGCACGTGGTGTGACGTTTGGGGATATCCTCTGCAGGGCCAGGAGCTGGATTTTGATGATCCTTGTGGGTCCCTTCCAACTCAGGATATTCTGTGGTTCTGTGATGTGCATTTCAGGGGTTCTGCCTGGTCTGGCTGTATTCCTGCTCACATCCTCTCCAGGCTCTCTGCTCTGCTCTGCTCTGCTCTCTCTGCAGGGAGCCATAGAGAAAAACAGCCACGACAGTCTAGCAGGTGCCACACATCTCCTTTTTTTCCTCCACTGCAGGCCATCCTCATCAGTGAAGTGGAGAAGGAGAGCATTTTATACACCTGGGAGTCTTGGAGCTGAAAGAGGAAAAGACAAAAGAGGAGGAAGGAAAGGAAATCTGTCCCTACAGAAATGAGAGAGGGGCAGGAGATAAGTCCAAGGTTCTCCTCCCCCATCTCATGCAATATCATCCTTCATGAGGAAATTCCCCAAGGAGGTAAGATTGGTAGAAGGAGAGCACAAAAGGAAGAAGGCATCAGTGGCAGGAGGGAGAAGGAACAGTCTCTGCCACACACAGTTCACTGGACCTGTGCTGAGAAGGGTTAACGCTGTCACACTGCTGGTGATAACGAAACGTTTGTTATGGCAGTGTGTCAGATCAAGTGGTATCACCCATGACTTGCACGCAAGATTACATAGGGGAGGGAAGCTGAACGCAGGTCACGTTCACGGTTCAGCACAGCTCTGCAAAACAGCATATTTCATTTTTGCTACAAGGGGAAGCTCATGCTTTGCTGACACCACTTCCCCAGTAAAGTCATGCTAAGCCAGACTGGAAAATTTCCACACAGCTCTCTGACAAAGAAAAGCCAATTGTGTGTCAGGAGAAGAACAATGTTATATGGCAAAACTCAGTGACCCTAGGAAATAAAAAAGCCCTTCCATGAAGACTTGCGATGAATCTACGTGGATGTGAACCTGGGTTTTCCAAGGAATGGGGGCAGTGGTTTGGGATGTTTCATTATCCAGTTTATAAAAGCTGTTGCAATTGAGCATCTTGGGGATCTCTCTCTCTCATGGCCAGGACAACACGTTCTGCTGTTGTGGGAAGGCAGGAATGAGAGATGACAGGACAGAGAGGTGGCATGATCCAAGCTCATGTCCTTTGGAAACAAAGCTGAAATAGTATTGGATGAGCTTACTGGGATTATGCTTTGTGGCTCCGGCACATTCCAGCATCATGGCAAAGAAGTCGAGTCTAAGTCTGGACTGATGGAAAACAGAATCAGAATCCCTATTTCCTTTTCTGGACCCTATTCTTCTCAAGTTTGTTTCTTTCCTACCCCATCCATTGCTACTTCCCATGTTATCTTTGGTCTTGTCTCTTTATCCTCTGCACGAACGAGCTATTCACACTCACGGCAGTCACTTGCACACTGAGGAGCGGAGCCGGAGCATGGGAGCCACAACAGACTCCTGGGATTCTGGAGGCCCTGGACCAGCGGGAGAGCGGGAGAGATCCGGGAGCCCGCCCCCGCGGTGACGTCACAACAGTGTGCGGGCTGTGGGCGTGCCGCGGGCGCCCCCGGCGCAGCCAATGGGAGTGCAGGGCGTGTCCCAGCACAGCCAATGGCAGCGCGGGGCGTGTGGCGGCGGCGCGATGGCGGCGGGGCTGTGCTGGCGGGCCGGGCTGCGCGCGGGGAGGCGGAGACTGTGAGTGACGGGGCCGCGCGCGGGGCGGGGCGGGCGCGGGACCCCCGGCGCCGCCTCCCCCCTCAGCCATTCCTCCCGCTGGAGCCGCGCCCGGGGTCTCCCCCGTCCCCCCCGTCGTAGTGCGGGGGTGCGGCCGGGCCCGGGGCCGCGGGGATGGCGCTTGGGCGCGGGCAGCGTGGGAATGGGAGTCGACTTCCTGCTCTAGGGGATGGTGTCCCTGCCCACGCCAGGGGAGTTGGAATGAGATGATCTTTTAGGTCCCTTCCGACTTAAAACTATTCCGTGATTCTTCCAGTTACCAGAACATTGCCCTTGCCTGGTTGTCCGCTTTGGTGTAACTCCTGCCTGGAGAGTGACCTTGGGGCTTTGCCGTGCCCAGCCTTGGACCGAGCAGGCTCCTCAGGGCCACCGTGCCCCGTGTCCCGCGGGGGGAACCGGGGCCAAGGCGGGCTGGATCCACACCGTGGGCTTTCCCGTTGTTTTAAGAGCATCCTGTGGCGTCTGCTCCATCGGTGGCCCAGCTTAAGTGTTGATGTGGGCAGAAGCGGAGCTGTCAGACACCCCCTCAGCGTCCCTTATCCTGGGCCTTGGGAGCCCCCTGTGAGTCCGGGGGGTGCGCAGTCCCCGTGTGATGGCAGTGCCTGGATGAGGGAAGGTTATGTAGGCAATGTATATCCGGTTGTCAAGGGCCCGAAATCACCACCACCACAGGTGGGTGAATAGCTCTCAGGAATAGCACAGATTTCGGGCGAGATGCTAGGAGAAGCTCTGCTTTAAATAGAGGATCGCCATAGAGGTCAGTGTGCAGGATCAGGCTCCAAGTGACAAGTGCCATGGAAGACAAAGGCTTCGTTGCACCTTCCTCCTGGAGATGTGTGAAGGTTTGATGTCCAGCTTTCTGCCTGCAGGTGTGTGCCTGCATGTTCCCGGTGGGCAGAGAGTGAATTCTGCCAGAGGGAGTGATTGATGGGTCTCTGCTTGTCTAAGGCAGGTTTTCAACAGCACTGCCAGAAGGAGAACGCATATTTTATTTTTTTTTAGTATTGATATTAGGAAGGCAATCAAGTGTTAATTCATTTTAATATCAATATTTAAAGCTTTAAATTCTCACGTTCTCTGCTGAGACCATAGTTCTGTAAATATTTTATAGCTGAGTGACAAAAGCCTATGCGGTCTGTAAAATTGTAATGTAGATGTTACTGTGAACATGCAATATTGATGCTGGTGTTCTTGGGGAACCTCAGGGACAGCTGGAGTGCTTTGTGCTGTGCTAGAGGCACAGTGAAGAGCCCAGTAAGTCCATGGCAGTCATTCCTGCCCAGAGTAACTGTCCTCCATAGCACACAGGGTCATTTTTCCAGCCTACCTCCTTCAGCGTGCTTTTACAGCCAGTTTCTGGAGAAGATACATGCATGTACATGCCTTTTTTTTCTCTTATTTTCACGGCCTTTCCCCCATATTAGTGCAGAATCATAAATGCTATGCCTTGCTATTTCTGGTCATGAAGAATTTTGAATATTCATACTGTGAGGGGAAGAGGAGTCTACACAGTGTGAGGGCAGTTGGGTGATGACATTTATGTGTGCACAGCATCTGTTCAGGGCTGGGAAAGGAGGCTGCCTGCATGCCTGTGGTGAGGCTGCTCTCTTCCAGCTGTGGCTCAGAAGGGGCTTCCTTGGCTGGTGCTGCCATGGGTTGGGACATGGCTGCCAGGCACCACAACACCCTTGCATGACTCCCAGAAGACGTGATGGCCTCCCTGGTGGTGGGATTTGCCTGCTCCTTGTCATCAGTGCTGCTGTGGAGCCCCGGAACCCCCAGGGCAGGTAGGGGTTGCAGATTTTTGGGCAGCGAAGCAGAGACCAGAGCAGGATGCGACATGAGAAGTCCTTGCTCACCTTTGAGCTAGGCAGCCATGGGGCTATGGGCACTTGGGCGAGAAAGTACAGGGATGGCTTCAAATGTCAACAATCAATCAACATGTTGATTGGATTTAATTAGCAGCTTCCCGGTCTTTAGCAGGAATTGGCAGGTGCCACTGGCTCCAGAGTGTGGTTCCTGTGTCCCATAGAGCTCTCTGCCATGCTGTTGGGTTGGGACTCTAATTACAGCAGGTACCTGCGATGTGGTGTGGCTGCTTTTCCAGCTGCTGCCATCCTCTCTTCATGCACATGCTGCTGCCCCTGTGAAGCTGAGAGGAAGCAGTGCTGCCCGGAAAAGGTGGACCAAGTATTTGTGTTATTATCAGGCAGGTACCCAGAGCCAGATTTTCTTATTTGCCATCTTCCAGAGCCTACTGGGCTCTCCCTGCCTGTGAAAGATTTTTGTATTGGAAAAAGTTTAAAAAAACCTTAATCAGCTGGTTTTTTAGTAACAAATGCAGCTGTTTTTTCTGTTGCTGTCTCTTTGCTTGGTGGTTCTGCTGTAAGAGAAGAGCATTGCACACGTAAGCAGGGTCACCTGTTTGCCCTCAGCGAGCCAAGCACATCTGCCTCACCCATGTACGAGAGGGGTTTATTACATGTATTTGTTTACGTGGCATATTCCTGGCAGATCCATACCCACATGCCTGTACTAAATCAGTCAAAGGCAGCATCCATATCTAAGTGGAATGCTGCAGAGTATGGAATATACAGTGTGGGCACGTAGAGCCTGTAGTGCCAAAGATGCAGACACTGGCATGCCTGCTAGGAACAAAGGAACCTGACGAGTACTAACCCCGTGTCAGATCTTCTTCAGAGACCGTGCCTATCTCATTTAAAATTTCTAGCACTGGGAGTTTCTTCTCTCATCAGCAATTGCCATCTGCCCTCCCAGGAATCCACCACTACTGTGTCGTGTTCTCCGGCTCCAAGTCTGCGTCTGCTTGGTAAATTAGTAAAGATGTTGTTTTTCATGTATTGGACGCTGGAGGGTGCTAATGCAATGGGAGCTGAAATTGTTCTAGCAAATTAAAGGGTTCCCCTTTGTTAGTTGTGAAATAGTTTTATTCTTTGTTGCAGGGTTTAAATAGAAAGACATGAATTATGGTCCTTACCAGTAGCTGATCCCATTCAGTGTGTGTAGAGCTGTGACCAAGAATATCAATAAAGTGTTATGTCTGTGAGGGATTTCTTTCCTTAACCGCTATAAAAAAAATTACTCATTTTATGTTCTACACATTTTTAAGCGTGCCTTTCGAGATTATGGCCTCAGGGTGAAAATTATTTGAAAGTGTGACTTTCTAGTGATAAAAACACTTTATCTGGCAGAATTGTTGAGTCGTATGTGCAGAGTCTGCTTTTCGACAAGGTCACTTTGGTTCACCTAAACTAATATTGTTGTGTTGCTAGTGGGGTGAGAACCGGATAGTAGCTCACACTGGGGAGGGAGGAGACACCCTGAGCACCACTAATCATCCCTGGCACTGCGGCCTGTCTCTGGGTCTCTGGGGATAGATCTGATGGAGCCTCAGTCTGCCCTGCAACCAGCATCGCTGGGCTGTGTGTGAGGGCACGTGTAGGATGGGGCCTTCCATCAGCCATCACTGCTAGGCCAGGTGAAGGACATTATAAAACTGAGCCTTAGCTCTGGTGTTTCAAATTCACTCAAACATTTTTATCAGGTTAAAATTACACTGAGAGGTCTCACAGTGAAGGAGGTATTACCTGTTCACTCTGCTCCGGCTCTCTGCTCAACCAGGTGTCTGCGCTCCTTTGCCATTGGCAGAAAGATCTGGGGCCAATGTAAGGTCTCTGTTGGGCACTCTGGCAACTCCACAGTTGGCATTAAGGACTGTGAAACTACTGCCCGAGCCAGTTTTCATCCTGGCAACAGCAGAGGTATGATGATGGATAATTAATGCTAATGAGAAGCAGGGTGCAAAGCTGAGGGTGTCCAGTAATCACCACTGGCAACTTAACTGGTCTGCTTGTGCTGTTCTGGACAGTCCTGTGTGGAGCCGTACCTGCCTTTGCAAACTCAGTACCCAAATGAAAGTCAGTATTTGTAAAATGTGTAAGCAAACAGAACTGCGTACAAATACATCTTCCTTAGAAGCCTTTCTTGTTTGATGTGCATGGCAAATGAGTTACTCCTCTGTCTCTCTTAAAGTTACATTCCTTTTGCAAATGACTTGAGCTGTCCTCTCTTGGAAAATGTTATCTTTCTGTATTACATCAGTTAGGTTTTATTCTCTCCCAGGTGTTGAGGTTTGCTTACATATGGCTGGTTCAATTTTTATTTCTTTTAAAAATATGCAGGTTTTTTTCTGAATTCTTCCTTGAACTGAAGATGTGTATGAGCACTGGAGAACAAGCCTATGGATGAGGAAACCAGAATCTCCCATTCTGATACCAGTGGAGGCCTGCTGTTCATCTTGCAACCAGAAGCATAGACAATTTCACAGTAGAGTTGCCTGGGTGTTTATCAGAAGCAGCAGAAACGTACCCAGTTAAAAGTTTTCACTTCTTTTGCCAAGAGTTTTAGTATCTTACCAGTATAGGGTTATAAGAGTATATGGGCAGAAAAGCTTTTTTAAATCATTGTAGTAAGTCGTGATACTGAAGACACTCTGCTTAAGCGTAGTCTAAAAGTCTAAGCAGACAAAAGGAGATCTGGTTGACAGTATTGGTCTGGTGTACCAGCTTTTAAGAAAGAGTGCTTCTTCAATTGCACCTCCATGCTTACGAGCAGAGAGCCAGAGTATGCATCCTGGCGTCATTTCCAGAGCCAGTGTGCTAGCTGTGGTGCCAAAAGGATTTGAATTTGTGCATTTTATGTCGATGGTGTCCTAACTAAGAGTGGGAGACCTTTCTCCCGGAGAGAGGGTTAATGGACCTTCCACCAAACCTCTCTGTGTGATTGTGTTGAGTTTAAACACTGCCAAATGCAGGATGGCATCTTGAAGTCCAATGCCACCCCTGATTGGTGGCCCTGCATGGGAAATGAGGGTGTGTGTTCCCTTGGTGAGTGCTCAGTGCCTTCCATCATTGAGCTTTCACACACTTGTGCAGTATTTCTTGGCTACTCATAAAGGCTGGGTGAGTGGGGTCCCTGGAGTTTTCATACCTGTTGGGGAGATTGGGCTGCTGTACTTGAAGTCTCTTGTCTTATGAGCTCTTCTAGCAGGTAAAAAGCCCCTTGATGCTAAGAGCTTTGTAGAATTTCTGCTGATGAACCCTTGTGTATCTCCTGTCCTCTGTATCTCCCCCCACTGTGTATCTCCTCCTGTCCTGTCCTTTGCACATCATGTGAACTTCGGGTGGTGGTTTCTCCTGGACCCCTTTCTCACACCTCTCTGAGTTCTGAACCTCATTGTTTGGAAAGGGGAAATACTCAATTTGCCCTTATTTTGTCAGCCAGGCTGTGTATGGAGGTGTTTCTCCAGTCACTGCCCTTTTATGCACTTCCCTTTTCCGCCCCACAAGGCTGAGGAGCACAGCAGGTCTGCAGAACTTCGACTGCAAGTAGGTCTGGAGGTCAGCTTGTGGTTACTTAGCCCCGGGATGTTGAACAAGTCTCCTTCGTATATTTTCCCTTATTTTCTGGTCGGACCTATATTTACTTCTCAAATCTCCCTGTGCACCTTAAACCTCCTGGCATCGTTGGTGTAAATAGGATTTGCCTGTCCCTGTGAAATGGTCATCTCTGTAGCTGCTTGTCCTGCCTTCTCTAGCTCTTTGTGGGACAGGGCTGTCCAGTTGTCATTGACTGCATGGCCAAACCCACCTTCTTCTCTGCCTTTTTAATTAAAAATGGTTGGCATCAGGGGCTCTGCAGCAATGAAAGGGAAACGATGAAACTTTGCAGAATTTGGGGCATAGACTTGATCTCTAAATTTTAATGTACTCATTGCACTTAAACAGTTGATACATTTTATTATTGAGCATTCAGGTGACCTAATTTCCCTTAGTACTGTACATTTAGCTTAACACATCTGCACCTAATTTGTAAAAAAGGACTTAATGAGAAACTTCAAACAGTTTAAATGTCAATTACAAAGAAAGCGAGGTTTTAAAGTTCCAGTAATCTGTCCATATTGGTCATCGAAACATGATCCCAGGTGGACGTTAATTCAAGACAGATGGCATTCCAAAGGCACAATTACAAAGAGCTTATATATTTTCAACACTAACAAGCTGTCACGCTATGTTGTAGCTACACTTCCAGTACTGTATAAGCACAATTGCTGCTTTATCTGCTGCGGACTCGGTAATAAAGGGGTTTGATTCCCCACTCTTGATATTGTCAGTGGGATTTTTGTGGGGGTGAACTGGAGAGCGGGGTTAGTTAGTGTGAATATCTTTCATCTGCTCAGCCTATGGGGTTGGGGGTTGTGTTTTTTTCTATGGTTTTTGTTAAGTTGGTGAAATGCTCTTCAGGGAAAGAAGGGGAAATATTGAATATGGGCATAACAAGACTAGCTCATCACAGCTATATTTCTATTTCCTGGCAACATTAATTAACTTCAGCCTTATCAACTGCTGGCAATAGCTATGATGATTTGTTAAAACCCCCAACATCCTGGATGTTTTCAGTTAAAAAGTAATCTGAAAGCCTTTGGAGTAATGCACGTTACTTGGAAGGCTGAAGTCCAAGGGATTAATAGTAGCTTGACTTGCAGTGGTGTAAATGGGCAGCAGCTTGGCTGGAGCCAGGCAGGAGTGCTACACCCTGGGAAGAAAGCAGTTGGAATTATTTTCAGATTTCTGAAAATGTTCCTAGGCCCAAAGGCAGAGGTGGAGGAGCAAGGTCAAGGACGAAGCAAGGTCAGAGTAGGGTTTGCATTAGACTGAAACATCAACATGTGCAGTAGTTGATCTAGAAGTAGATGCCCCTGGCCATGGCAAGGGTTTGGACTAGCTGATTTTTAAAGATCCCTTCCAACTCAAACTACTTGATGTGGTAGATGGCAAGGTTTATTGTAGAAGGACAATGTTTGGTATCCAGTTAGTAGTTGAGGTGGGCAGTGATCTGTGTAACTGAATGATGAAAGTTAATTTGGCATAATTTCCACTGACTTTTTGTTTGTTTCTTGAAACCAGGTCACGAAAAAGCAAGTCTTGCATGTCTATGACTAGACGATGTTTTAATAGGCTTTAAAAATTCTGTGCTGTTAGCAGCAAGATTAAAAATGCTCCTCAGGAAGGTTTTTAAGCTCCTATGGGCACGTGTGTCCTCTAAGAGGTGCTGAGAATTAAGAGCTTATATTTCTGCTCATTTCTCTACCTTTCATTGGTAAGTGGAGAAGAAAGCAGGAAGGCTGAGATGTTCATCCTCAGAAGGCAGGAATTAAATGGTAAGCTTACACTCTTTAATTTTTGTTTTTCATTAATGAATGTTATAATTTATTTTTTTTAAGGCATCTTACCTGGCTTCCATTTTTAAAGGAGCTGTAGGTGCTATTTGAAATATGCAGCTCACCAACAAGTGAATTGGACTCCTGAGCCACACTTGAAACAAAATACCAATTTTACCTGCAGTTTTACTAGGTTTCCTGGTTTATGCAGTGGCATTTGAGTGGCCTCTAGTAATTGTTTTTAGCAGGAAAAAAATTTCAACAAAAATGAAAAGCACAACTCAAAGCTCATTAGCACTGTATTTGGCATGCCATGAATCGTTAAATCTTTATATAAATGCAGAAGTAATTTGTAACAAACAAAACCCTTTATTTTTTTTGGAAATACTTCCTTTTGACTTTTCTGTTCATACTGCTAAGGTGCAGTATGTTTTCCAAACACTGGATATTATTACCAGAATAAGGGCAGAACCAATCAGTGTTTTAATTAAATATTATCTATAATCCTTGAGTGTTGGATATACTTAATTGTGATAAGTGAAAATTATTAGGTGCAAAAAAAAAAGACTAATGAATACTTAGATCTTTTTAACCTAATTTTTTAACCCAATTGTGTGTTCTCAAGTGGTTTCTCCTTGGATTTTCCCAGTGCTTATCAGGGGAACATACTGAAGTCTTTTTATTTAGATCAGGCTTTGCTTTGAGAGTAACTAATTGTTCAAGTCCAAGTGGGAAACTTTCTTGCACCTGGAAAATTAGGAAAGCAAAAGATGTCCACATCCTTTCCCTGGTGGTTCTTCACCTGCGGATTTGAACTGCAGCGGTAGTAAAAATTTTGTGGACCTCATTTTATGTGAGATCATTAAGCGACAGGAGAATTCAGGACTAGCTGCCCTTCATAATTCAGGACACTGAAAGGTGCCATTTATAAGCTCAAAGTGCCTGCAGGAAGGCAAAACAGGCTTGTAAAAGCCATGCTCCAAACCCTGAAAGGGAACCGGTTTGTACTGCTGGTTGCAGCCTTGGAGTGGCAAAATTGCAAAGATGGTGGGGTTTGGCTTAAAAAAAATTGGAAAACACCTGCCTTTAATATTTCATGTAATAACTTGAGTTTTCACACTTCTTGTGTTGATAACTCTTTTTTTCCCGAAACAACCTCAAAACATCCCAGGCAATGATCACAGTAAAAACCTTAGTGGTTGAACTGCCCGGCTGTTGGACTTACTGTCTTCCCTGTTACAGCCCACTGGTTTTGCTGAGCTGTTAATTTGGCTATAAAATAAGTCTATCCTGACTTTTTAATAATATTTTGCAACTGGAGACCTTTGCCCATGATATGGGCCAGGCATTTTGTAGGGAGAGCTCCTGCCTCCTTATTTCTTGAGAAAGAGTAGCAGCATGTACAACACTTGAAAGGGGATGATATCATGATATGCCATTGTTACAACTCTTCACAGGCAATGTAATCTGCAAAATTCACAATATGCTGCAGCTTTATGGATTTAGAAAGCCTGAAAGGCAGCCCAAGGAAACACTGAGCCCAGTGTTTTTTGTCAGAGCAGGTATTACTTTCCTTACCTGCTCCCCATTTAATCCTCAAATAAGAGCTGGAGCTGTTTTAAAGTTTATGACCAAAATGTAGCAATTGCTGCCTGGAATGAGCCATCCCTTTCTGTAGTCTTAAATGGCTGGGGCTGAACTCTTCCAGTCAGGCCAGAATAAGCCAACTATTCATGGCCACATTAAAGTCCTGTGACTGAAGTTACCTGGGTGCCCATTTGCACCATCAGGGCCCAAATGCCAGTGGAGACAAGAGCTGATTGCACATCAAGTCTGCCTGCAGCATTTTTGCTTTGTTAATCTGGATTAGTTCCACACCTGCCTGCTTCTGCACCTATTCCAGTAGCACCTGGCTGTGCAGTGTGCTATCCAGCCTCTCATGCCTCCTCACGTGGATCACCTAGGAGCCAGTGGAATGGCTACACTTGGGAAGCACATCAGTATTATTCCATTTTGTGATGCTGCTTTTGTTGCCTGGATTGATCTGCTCAGGGCCCCAGACACTGCACTGAGTTCATTGTGACCCCAGGCCTTTGCAGAGCTGACTGCAGGCCCCCCAGACCTTATATCCACTATTAAAAGGCAGTTATGTGACTGTTTATGTCAGAGCCAGGTGCTTTGCTGCCTGTGGACATGCTGTTACTTGACAAAATTTAGGGTTTTTTTAATTTATGATCCAAATATGATGACTATACTTACCTGAGGACCTTACTCTGTGTAAGTGGCCTCAGCTGCCTTCAGCCACCACTCAGATTTGTGTGGGGGATGCAAGTCAGGTTTTTCTGGCTCTCTGTAGGGATGTACACATGACAGCATTCCTGCTATTTCTCTATTTCCTTTGTGAAGGACATAAGGTTTCTAGATGGCATGTCGTTAATACATTTTTTAATTACATTTTTGGGGAATTTATTCTTCAAGTTCTCTAACTTGTACTGAGTTCCATGGGTTCCTTTATTTAGGCTTTATATATGAATGCATGTTTTGTGGACTTATTTCCTTAACCATTTACTTGTTTTGTTAAATCTCTAGTGATACTAAAGCACTAAAGGTGCTTTGGGTTGGGCCAGCACCAAACGGTGACCTCGGCATACTGGAAGTATAAAATCTGTTTTCTTACTGACTGGGGTATTTTTTTGAGAAGTTGATAGATGTGAAAACCATTTAACAGTTGGGTTTTTTTTACTTTCCTGTTAAACTAAGCTACTGAGGAAATCTTCCTACTGCTACATGCTGCAATATGTCAGAAACACCGTTATGTTATAGTTGCATCATTATCTAAAGGAAAAATTGAGTGTGGGTTTGAAGTCGACAAGTGATGAAAGTAGCCCTGAGGTTGTCAATTAGAAAGCTAAGGCCTGGAACTGATAAGTTAATGGCCGGTCCCCTTCACACCCCCTGGCTTTGCTGCCTGCTCCCGCCGCACCCTGCAGCAGCTTTACCGCTTGGAACTGAAATAAAAGGCTCCCATTATTTTGTGTCCCAAAATTTATCTCACTGATCCTACTCACTTAAAGTCTTGGCTGATTGTGTTCTTAGTATGGACAGATAGATAAATGAGGAGCAATGAGATGTAGCACATAGAAAATACAAACTCAGAATCATCTCTCTCTGTTTTTTATTTTTAGTTTGTTTATTTTTGTTCGAATGTTGAACTGTTAACATGGATTTTTCAGACCATCTTCCTGCAGTACACACAGCAAATTTAGCAGCAGTGCATGATTTTAATTTCTACCGTATGTTTGTTTGCAGGTTTTAAAACCTGAAACTTAATGGCAGCCAGTTGGAACCCATGTGTGTCTGCTGAAGTGTGTTGCATGAGGGCAACATGTGTGGTTTTTTGTGAAGGGAAATACTGGTTACCAAAGTTTATGATATAATGTAATATAATACAAAGTGTTTCTATTTTGCTTGGGCAAGAGGGAACTAATGTGTTGCCATTTCTCCTGGGGAACACATGGGCTTAGATAAATAGATAAATCATGTCAAACAACAAACAGGATTTACTCAGATTTTAATGATTCTTGGTGTGCTGTGTGGTGAGAACAACAGTATGAATATTCTTCTATCAAAAGAGGTAGATTAGATTATTAGAGGTAGATATAATTCAAACAGGCATTGTGCAAAACGAAAAATGTAATTCACCATCAGTTTTTGAAACTTCGTGTACAGTGTAAGTTTTTAAGGCTTGTAGAAGTTTGCAGTTGGGCACCCCCTCTGCAGCCTGAGGTTTTTCTGTTATTGTCACTGCTTCAGTGGCAATGGAGAGCCAAGATTTTTTCCGCATAGCCCTCTCTCAACCTAGAGCAGATAAGTCATACTCATGAGTTTGAGAAGGCAGTTTAATTTGTAAGGACATTCAAGTTTTTGACCTTTCTGGTAGTTTCACTGTAAACAGCGAACATCTGTTGAATAATAAAAAAATGGTAGTTGCTACTTACGTTGCTGCAACCCAATGAAATGGTGCTCTGACCAGGACTGCTGCTCTGGAGTCCATCTCTCCTCCAGCCAGATTTCAAACCATGGAGTAAATCTTTTTCTAGCTTAACTCACAGGAAAAGAGACGTGACATTGTGTTAAACAACCCGGCATGAGATGGTGTTTTCTCCTGATGTGCCAGCTCTGCCAGAGACCCACGGGGTTGAGGTTTTCAGTACTTCCCCACAGAAGCAGTGCAGAAGAGGTAGTAATGATTTTCCAAAGGCACATATTCCTTCTGTGCCCTACTTTAACTTACTCCTTGAGAGACATGTTTCACAGTACCCATAAATAATGAAAATATGCAATGACATTTTTAATTAGAGGCTTTGTTTTCTTACACATTGTGACGCTGGTGTTTCTAGAGCTACAGGATAACCTCTTGTGGTGGCCTGCTGCAAGAGAGGTTATCTCAAGATGAAGAGCACTGTATCTAGTTTAGCCTGGCTGGTTCAGGTATCACATCTACTAGAAGGTGTAATGCACTTCTGCAGTTTCCTCCTAAGATGATCCTTCCCTTGGATTGCAGTTTTGTCTTTGCAGGAATCTTCTCTAGTTTGTTTGTTTGTTTTTTAAATGAAGTTCTGAAAGTTAATGGTGTTGCGTAAGAAAAGCTCCTCTCTTTCTTCATTTTTCTTCTCTTACTCTCTTTCATACCATTTTACTCACCTGTCAGCCCAGCAGGGCTGTTGTGCAAGGTATGTCAATATGCTGTAAGGAAACCCATCAGCCAAATTTTGGTGGAGCCAGTAACTGCTCTACAAAAGGCAGACTGATGCCAAAAATCACCCATGTCTCTCAGTGAGTTGGACTCTGCTCCTCTGGGATTTTTTCCCCTTCCCTTTTATTTTTGCCATTGGTTAAGTGTGTTTTCTCAACCATGACACTCTTTTCAGCTTGACGGTCCCTCTCTTGCCGTGTGTTTCTTTACTTTTGTCATGCTTTAAGCACATCCATGTCTTTCAGTGTGGATGGTTTGATATATGTGTGCTCACCAGTTTACACCAGTTGCTTCCACAGCACATGAAGCACAGCATGCTGAACAGTGCCCATCTTAGGGTAAAGGCTGTGGTGCCCTACAGAGAGGGTACAGGATGAACTTGTCTTTGTCTCCCTTTGTCTACCTAAGGAGGAAGAGACTCATTGTAGGAGGAAAAATTTCTTTTTTGTCCTCAACGCTGGATCCACATAAACTCTTTGACTCTCTAGAAGTTTGGCTGCATTGGATCCCGTCTTTCTGAAGGTAGGGAAACCTGCCATCAGAACTTTTGATGCTGTAAACTTTATAAGGCTGAAAATCACAGGGGCTCCTTTTAACATACACACTTCTCTACCAAAACAGAACCTGAGCAGTGCTTCCTTCCCTTTTGAGTGCTCTCAAGCCCTGTTTCACATTCATCCGGCCAGGTAAATGTAGGAAAGAAATGAAAATGACTTACCAAAAAGTGGTGTGACATTTCCTACATTTCCTAACATTTCTTTTCATTCCAGTACAGAACCTTAAAATAGGGAAATTCTTGCCTAGATTCAGTAATTTGGAATAAATAGATCCATGTCTTATACACAAGAAATCTAAAAAAGAAAAAATAAAAAATGGAAAACACAGCGACACAGTGCTTGCACAAGGATGCATTATTCAGGGTATGAAAGTTGACTTGGCATTTCCAGATTTGTAATTTCTAAGAAAAAATTGAAGTGCAGTGTGGTCTTTATGCAGTCACAATGGATTTCTTTTGAGTATATCTGAAATGATATAGAGATCAGTTAAATCAACCTCATCTTTAATGTCAGTATCATCATCTAAGACACATGCCATTGGCAGCATGTCTTCCTACAGAAACTCAGCACTGGTGTTCCTGAACAAGATAAACCAGAAAATTAATGTGCTCACAAAGGGCTGCATTTCTTTGGGCATTTTTGCTTTGGGTATTTTTTATCAGCTTCTTTGACCACTTTTGGTTGTCATATTAACCTGCAAACACGAGCAATAAATGGCAGAATCTAAGAAACAAAAACACAGACATGATAGTTTAGGTTTGTTATTGTAATCTATGACTATATAAAATGATACTGATTATGCAATGGTAATGGCAAAATGAAAAGGTTTTGAACTTAAGCATAAACTTGCTGGGGCAAACCAGCAACAGTTTGGGCCTTTCTGGTATTGTAGACTGCAAATATGTTGGGAGGCCTTGGCTTCAGAGACAGGAATATATGCCTCTGCCAGACTGATCTGTTGCAATGCCTGCAGTGTGGAGAGTGGTGCCTGCAGGATGTATTCACTCTACAACCATGAAGGGAATTAGTTTAGGAAAGAAAGACATTAAAATTTTTTAACACTTTAGACACTGCCAGATTCTTTTTCAGACCACTTTCAGCCTGTTTACAACTGATAAAAATTATGTTCTGGCATCTTTATATAAAATACATGAGATGTAGGACTTGCTGCTTTCTGCCACCAGTAATGGTAATGCTGGCATATTCCTCCATTAAAGGAAAAACTTCTGGAACTGAATGATAAGCAGAGAGCTGAAGTCAATGAGATGGCAACAACTTTGTGATCAAGAAATAAACAAGAAAAACAGTTTTCAAAATTTATGCTGGGTATATTTATTCTTAAAAATGTGCCTATTAAAAACATAGCAAATCCTAAATTTACTGTAATCTGTTCAAATAATAATGCCCCACCCCCAACCAAAATAGAAACAATGCTTCCAGGTTGTGGACTGAACCATTCAGCTGATGAAAGTCAAAATCTAAACTCTGGAAACCCTTAGAGTTTGAAGTATTTTGTTGGGTTTTGAGATCAGTAGCCTCCTCTGCAAGTACCAAGAGAATATTTTCTTCAATATATTCAATTAACTCAGTTAAATGACTAATTTATTCAAACTTGACCAACTGGGAGTTGAAAGAAGCAGAAAAGCTTGTTCTTCTCTACCAATCTGTGAATAAAAGCTAATTATGAGAGGATTAGATACGCTAATATTACAATATTGGAGGATATTAAGCCCAAATACTAGATTGGTGCTAATTCTAGCTAATACCAAGTTATTTTAATAGATCAATTTTTGAATCTAATCACAAATTTTTACAAGTCTAGCCTCTCTCAGATAGTGCTATACAAGCAATAAACCATCTCATTACGTTTTAAATTGCATTCCAGTTTTCATCCAAAGAAACATAAATCCTAAGTAAACACAAAGAGATCAACTAGTAAATAAGAATTGTGCCATACATGATTTTCTAATAAAAACAGTAAAATTAATCTGAAAAAATGTATAATGAGGTATAGAAAAGTTTAAATATATATCAGCAGAGCTACTCTGTCCTTCTGGCTAGCAATAAGAAGTGCCAAATTTAGTGTAAAAGCTATATTTAGTTACAAAGCAACATACTTTAGTGGTTACAAACTGAGAATTAACCTTTCTCCAAGAAAATAACTAAAACCTTTACATGGGGAAACACGCTTCAAATTAATTATCTAGCTCAAGGTTTCCCATTTGGTGGTTTAGTTTATTTTTAAGAAAAGTGACTTGAAAGATTTAATCCTGCTGAAAGCCACTGATAACTGAAGTACCTACAAGCGAACATAAATATCAGTGCAAAGTTGACATAAGGATTCAGAAATTTAGCCAAGAAAGCGATGTCAAGAAAATGTGAGGATACAATTTTTCAGTCCTGTCCATAAACACTTGGTACACAGGACACCCCACAATGAAATGTAATTACCTCTTCTGCTGGTAGGATCACAAGAAAAAACCTTGCTTCAGGCCCCAGCACAATGAGGTACAGAGGACAGGGTGGAGTGTCTTGGTCATCATGCCTTTGCAGTAGAGACACTGCTGAGTCCTGCTGCCTTTGGTCCCTGGTGTCCCAAATGCTGGGACACAGCCATCACGGTTCCTCTCCATCTGCTGGTCACGTTGGAAGCTGTTCCTGTATATGCCAATTCATAACCTGTCTTCAAATTGCTTTGAAAAAACATTGCTTTCAGTTGCTGTTAAAAAATCATTTTGGGAATTCCCCACAGAGTCCCCAGGTGGTACTGAGTTTCTGAGAGGTGGTCCTTCCCCAGCAACTTGACAGGGTGGTTGGATGAGTGTTCCTCACCTCTTAGCCAAGATGAATGACTGGAGCAATAGAGACCAGTGCTTGGTGCAGTGCTCCCTGACCAAGAAGCAATCTCAGAGTGCTGCAGCACCCCATTTGTGCACCTGCTGCTGTGTGCCTGGATAGCTTCTTTATGTGTTAAACTCTCATGAACATGGGTTCCTCCTCTCCAGCAGGTTTATAAGACAGCTGTGTAACTTAGAAGTAGCACGCTAGTAAGTAAAAAAGGAATTTATGACTGGACGTTTTGCTGAATAGAATGGCCTGTTTTCCCTAGCTCCCCATTTTCCTCCAGGTTATTTCCCAATGTAGCCTTGTATATGTCCTCAGCCTCCAGAAGCTTCCTGCTGATCACTTCTGTTGCTGACAAGCCTGGGAGAGGATTTTTTTAACTGGCCACCCAGCCTGGTGCTCACTACTGGAGGCACAGCAATGCAGCAATGATGGGTGTTTAAGGGATGAAAAGCCCAGATGATCATGTTTGCATCCCCAAAACTATTAAGATGAACAGGGTACGGGTTCATCCCAGCCTCTGTTCTTCTCTGCAGCCTCCCTTACTGGGCTCTGGGATCCGCAGCCCTGCTTGGGCATTCACTGTGACAGCGATGAGGCTTTACATCTTTATTGAACTGTAACCACCAGTGGAAAGGGCGCTGAGATAAAGGCCCTGTATGTCTGCTCAGGCTCCAGATTTTTAAATATGCTATTTCTATGCAGACCCTTTCAAGGGAAAATCCAGATTTTGCCATCCCTCCCTTAAATATATCCACTGTGAAATTTAGCACAGTATTTAGGTTTCTCTGAGCGATTTTCAGGACAACTTGGATCTTGATTTTTTTCCCCCGTGATGTTTCTAAAACTGGCAGAAGAACTTTTTTTTTAAACCTGCATATGCTGCAATGAGTATTTTAAAATAAAGATTTTTTTTAAAAAAAAAATCTGTAAGCATGTTTAATGCTTGTATAAGGTGCCAGATTTTAATTACAGTTGGCATTTATAAGTGTGGTGCTGGCAATGGCAACCATATTGCTGAAAAAAGGCATAAATTTTGACACTGGCAATATGGGAACCCAGCATATGAGACTGTAAACCTCATTGCTTCCTGTTTTAATATGCTGCTTTAAGGGAAGGACTTCTAATGGTTAATATTTAACTAGAACATTTAGGGTTCAATATAAAGTTCTTCTAATTTCAAACTATTTAGTAATTTAGGTCCTATCAAAGATCAGCTTAGGTAATAACTTTCTATTAAATAGCCTTTAAATAAGCATGCTTAAAGTAGGGAAAATAAGATGCTTCATTACAAGAAATGAGGTTGGCATCTACCAGGTTTTCCATTAAGTTCCAGGTCACAGACAAATAAAGGAAGTATGTTAGAAAAAAAAAACCTTTTTAAAAATAATTAGGGAGATGTCTGTTTTGTTCACCAGATGGAAAATCAGTAGTTGTGGGTGGTCTGTGCTGGATGGGGCATCTCACAATTGGCAGAACTATGCCTTTAACTTTTAAAGTCCTGGGACAAAATGTGAAAGTAATTGACTGTTCCGAATGCGCTCTCTCTCTGGATACCAAGCATGCTTTTAAAACCAAGATTTGGTGAGTTTCTGACTTTTTTTTCCTACAAATGCTCAAGCTGTTGTGTCCAGTATTAGGCCAATTGGGTATATTTTTGGTAGCTGTTTAGTGAGGCTGTTGTCTTTTGTGTTTATGCCTGTGTGTGCCTGGACCTGCCTGCACACAATTGAAATGCCACAGCTTTACATTTAATTCTCCATTAACACAAGATTTTCATAATATTGTCGGTGTTTCCTGTGTTCAGGATATATGTAACTGTTGGTTAACATTATTTGTTTCCTTCCTCTAGTTCATTCCATTTTTAGGAATTTAAATCTATCCACTTGCCAACATACTAGAGGAAACAAAGTTGCAATCTCATTTTCACAAACAAGAAGAAAATTCCTGGTTTAAAATAATTCAGGCATATGCAAAAGTATTAAAAATCCATAATATTCTTTTTTTAAATATGAATAAATAAATCTAAATGTGCATGTGTGGATAGTATGTGTAAGATATGCATATTAATTACGGTCATTTATGAACATATTAGAATCTTCTTGGTGCAGTTTGTAACTTTGCTTGCTGTTTCAGAACTCATACTTTATAATTTCAGATTAATTTGAGAAAACAGTATTTTGAATGTGGAAGATGGGTTAGAAAATCCTTATATTCGCATTAAGAATAACAGATTTTATTATCTGCACTGCCATAAGAATGTATTCTGTTCAGTGGTAACCTCTCAAAGAATGAGACAGAACCCATTTATATCACAGGAGGCAATTGCTTTATATTTACCTTACTTTACAGACAATTTTTTTCAGTTATCTATATGAATGGTCAGGGAATTGTATGTGTGTGTTATATCTATATTGTAGCTTGTGTTAAACCGATCCCCACACTTATTATGTAGAAGCATTCTTGAAGATAAGTGAAGCACTCAACTTAGTGCCTTCTTTGTAAAATCCCTTTTGCTATGCATGACATGTACTCTGTATTTTTTTCCTTGCAGTAAATTATAAAGCTTTTTTCTTTCCATGAATCTCCTTCCAAGAAAACACATACAGCCTAATAACACTCGCCTTGAGGACCATGCATAGCCTCCACTACAAAGCCGTGTTTTCATTGAAGAGATAATTATAATATGGTTTAATGTTCTTGTCAACCCTGAAACACTGTCCCTAAAGAGTGCTATTCTGGTGGATGTCTTTTTGAAGAGAGCTGAATGTGGCTAAGAGAACATAGCCACAGACTTTTCTGATAAACCAGAACACATTTTTAACGCAATAAATGCTCTCTAAAAAGAATGATATGTTTTCTAAGGTATTAATTCAGAACTGCATCCACCAACAGATTCCACTGCTAAAAATACAGAACATTTTCTTGAATGTATTTATTTGACTTGCTTCTCTCCCCATCCCCCATAATATTTATACACTTTAATTCCATATGAGAACATAAACTCACAATAATAATTAAAATGATTTTAAAGTGCTTTGAGGCACAGACTTCAGATGAGTAAAAATGCCCAAACTGGAACACAAATGGTTCTTCTCAGGCAACAAACACGCTTGGCTGTTAATATGCTGTAATTTTCTGCTTTACTTAGTAAAAACAGCAATTACTTATTTGTTCCATATCCCCCCCCAGCACAGATGCTCCTCAGTCTGTCCATGTTCCGAGCACCAACGGGCTGCGTGCGCGGGGCCGCGCGTGCCTGCGCCGAGTGCGACGCGGGGCAGGTTTGCTCCCCGCATGCTGCACTGCTGGCAGCGTTATTTATTTGCCACGGATGCTGCTTTGCCACCAGCCCAAGACAATGGTGTGCTGGAAGCGGCTGGGGCTCGGAAGGCCTTGCTTTGGGCTGTTCTCCCCTGCTGAAGGCAAGCTTCCAGGTGCTTTGCCGAGCTGACCTTGCAAAAAGCTGGACGGTTACATCAGTTAAGGCTGAAGTCCAGCTGAAGAAATTTTTAACATAGTTTTCGCTGTTTTGTCTTTTGTGGTGGGCTGGTGGTTGGGAACCACAGTGTCTGGTGCTGCTAAAGCAACATAGTCCGAAGCAAAAAGGCTTTGAGGGAAATGGAATCACAGGGTGGCTGAAGGCAATGCACAATTGCCCTTGGCTTCAGGCTGTCTGGGATTTCCCCCTTGGGTTTCAGAGACCAGTTAAAGGCTGACACACCACATAAAGTAAATATGACCAAAAAACCCCCCAAAAAGCTAAGGACAACACAATTCCCTCACTCCTCACACTGTTAGTGTAGACAAGAAATTGTGTGGCTCAGCACAATGCAACCTGCCACTGAATCAGGTGCCTGGGATCTTGAATTTAATACCTAATTATTTTTAAAAGCTACTGTAAAATGAGGAATATGAGAGAATATGTTAATTAATCGAAAGGCATTCTAGTATGTATTTAATTAGCATAATTCTGGAAAGGTAGTACAAAAGAAACACAATCCCTGGCAAAAGTGTATCATTTAAATCTTCGTTGCACTTATCTCATCGTAAGCAATCAATTTGCTTGCTCTGAAGCCAATGGGATTTATTTTTTTTCCTTTGAGGAGGAATTACAAAGTAAGGCGTTAAATTAATATTGTAAATAATCTCTCTAGAGAAACTTTTCACTGCAAAAATTTCATCAACAAGCAAATGTTAAAACGTTTATGGTGCACAGTTTAAAAATATCCTTGAGATTTTTCCCCACAGGTTTATATGTTCAAGATAGAAAGAATAAGCAAGCGTTTCTAGCAGAATTAGCATTTTACCATCATGACAAGTATGCTTTGGTTTCCCCAACATTTTCCTTTCTTTTTTTTTGTTGGAAGAAAAAAATAGCCCAAAATTACAAAACCTTAGTTAATGAATGCAGATGCAAAGGGGCACAACAATGAAAAATGCCATTTTCCCATTGCCCCTTCTTTTCATAGCTTTGAATTTGTTACTATACACACTACCTTAGAGTTTGTTTCTTTTCACAAGATACATTGTGTTCCCACCTAATTATTTTTATGCAAATTAGCACTTAACATTTTGTTAAGTCTTGGGTTTGGGATTGTTTGGTTTTGTCTTTTTTCCTTAACTATCCCTTTTCTTTTTTGAACAAAAAATTCATTGTGGGATTAAATATCTAACAAAAACATAGAGGACTTTGCCAATAGGCGAATATACATTCATTTAGTAATTGTATTTCCTCTTTCTTTTTTTTTTTTTCAGGCTACATATTCAATTTATTTTAAATTTTGTCTTGTTTTAGCTATGATGATGTCACATATAAATCCACTGTCACACTAGATGCTACTGCAGTCACAGCTAGGGCTTGGTGATTTCTGTCCAACAGACAAGTATTTTTGTTGCTGTGTGTCCTCACAAATTTCCCTCTCTGAGAATGACCATATGGAGGGATACTTCCCTCCAGCCTGTTTTGTGCAGTCCTCCTCCTGCTGCCAAGAAGCACTCGGGTCAAGGCAATGTTCCTGCTCTGCTCTCGATGTATCCTTAATATTCCACTCACCTTTTCCATGGACCCTTGCAGATAAGGAATCGTTAAGCTCTAAATGCTCTCAGTGTTTTATTTAAAGTAATCTTGATTTGCAGCACTTAATATTTGGGAAGGCACTTAACTTCCAGTTCACATCCAAATGTTGATATGGAGAAACTGTATGGAAGGCTGCATTGTTGAATGCTGATGACCAAATCTGGTTTAAGTATGTAAATCCTCTCTCTGACCACATTTCCTCTGGAAATTCCCATTGGTTGCATACTATTGTTGTGAAATGTAAGCTGATTCACTGATATTTTCTTGCCTTTTAAAAGACTGGAACAAAATTTTGCTGAAGTTCTCTTTTGGTATTGTTAACATTGTTTTCTTTTATGATTCTGGCATTCTTTCAGTCTCTGTATCTCCCTGCACACAGCATTCTTAAAAGTGTTCTTTTATAAGGGGAGCTGGCAGTCTTGCAGGAGCTCAAAGCAGCTTCATTAAGGCTGGAGAGTAAAATATTCAGCAGTGAGGAAATGTCAAAATTGAGATAGCTGGTGGAGTTAAATTCAGCCCCTTTATATATTTGCTTGATAGCACAGTCTTTTAAAATCAAGATCACACATAGCTTTTTCCACAGGACCCCTGCCTCAGCTAGTGAACAAGATGGACGATGCTGAGTTAATGAGCAGTTATTCAATATTTTGTTTTCTCCTAATTTTTCAATGTGTAGCCCTAGGCCTTATTTACTGCACACTATTGAAACCCTGCTGTGAAGACAGAATTGGTAATTTCCTTATGAGCTTTTCTATGGCACTTATTGCTATAAATATCTGAATGCTTAACAAACATTAATTAATTTATCTTCAGAAAACCCTCATGATAAAAAGGGCTGGTGTTACTTCTGTTTTACAAATATGTAGCTAAAGCGTACGGAGATGAGGGTCAGGAGTGTCCCATAAATTTGGGTGCTTCATTGTCAGCTTACAGTTAAGGCAGTAGAGATCTGTCTTCACCTGCACTGTTTTACTTTTGAACAACCAAATAATTTTAATTGTGTGCCAAGTAGAAACTTCTAAAGAGACTCACAGATCATCGCAGCAGTTGACTTCACTACACCTGAGAAGAGGTGGAAATACTTACCTTCTAAGTGAGCATGGAATGACCTAAACTAAGACAAGGGAAAATACTGCAGAATACCATTCCTTAAATCACAGCCTTTTCATTTAGTATCCTTACTGTGGCTTTCAGGAAACTTGTTTCTTCTACTCAAGATTCAGAGCCCTTAGCCTTCATGTTAGGGTCACTTATCTAAACTCCTGCATCCAAAAGCAGTTTGGAATTTGATGTAATTAGGTAAGACCCTTCCAGAAGAGGACAGAAACAAAAACGTTGACAGGAATGTGCTTTTACTTTAGAAGTTGCTTAGTGAGAAGGAGCAATAGCACGAGTTCATTCTTATTTTTGAGGTAACTCAAGCCTGTATTTTCAAAACACTGCTTTAACCAGTAATGGGTTAAATCATGACTTCCTAGAAGAATAGGTAGAGGGATTCACTTGTTATGGGGCAGACCCAGTTTCCACCCTTGCTCCAATTAGTTATCAAAGTATTTGGTATTAATCAAGTATTGATTACAGTAGAAAAGTAGCTTTTGTTTGAGTTTCATAAACTGTCCTCAAAGGTCTTGCTTGGGCTTCTGTTGATGATCCCCCTCAGATGCATTGAATATGTTACTGTGTGCCAGCAAGCAGCGCTTCTGGTGTGTGTCTGCCAGGAAGGGCAAGACCTTAGAAAACCTTAAAAGGAACATACAAACAAATAAAAAACCTCTCACTTTCTTACAGACAATAATATTCCTTATCAGTCATGATTAAGGTCTGTCCCATAGAACATCTCTGCAGGAACATTACTGAAGAGAGTTTCATAAACTATATGCCCCGAGGGCTGAATTTGGATTACACAGAAAAGTCAATTGGCTATTTCCTAACTTTGTTAGTTTACCTCAGAGTCTTTGCAGAAGTATTTTAGCGGTGGTTTTGCAGATTGCTAAGAGGAGATTTTAACCTGAAATGATATTGGACCCCACATGGGGGGCATGGCTTCCAAGCTGGAGAGCACCAAGCTATGGGGGTCAATGTTCAGACAGTGCTGCAATATTTCACTGACCAATATGCATATGGTAGCAGGATATTGGGCACTGATACACTGTTGGTGTCCTCTGCACAGGCATTTTGTCTCCTCAGAGTGGCCTGGGGTCACTGGGCCGCGGGCCCCTGCCACTTCTGTCCCCAGAGCATTGTCCGTATCCGGTGTGTCTGTGGGTGGGAGCTTGCCATGCTGCTTCTTCAGCACAGAGCCAGGGCAGGCAGACAGGAGCTTTGTCCTCCTAAGAGCAGGGGACAGAAAACAGGACCACAGGGAGTGGAAAGAAACGGGGATTGCAGTGCCTTTAGGGCCCCTTTCTGGTGCAGCTTTTCGTCACAATGTCTGAGCCCCCACTATGAACAGATCCCAGGAGCTGCCGCTGCCAGAGTCCCATTTACTGTCTAACAACTGAATTATAGTTGGTGGAGCTATGACACTTCTTCTGGATTTTTCTCATGGGGGGAATCCCTGCAACTAAAGATGCCCAAGTGCAGCAGGGCCACTGCAGGTGATGTGATGCTTTCTGCTGCAGAAGAACCTCACTCTCTGAAATTGCCTCTTACCATTGTAAAGTTCTTAGAACTTTACCCATAGCAGACACGTAGCCCTGGCATTTCCTTTCCCTGTTTGCAGAAGAATAGCATGCAACTGAAACTGAGAACTATATGGCAATTTAGGCCATAATACGATCCCACTGCAGATTGCCCACTTCCATAAGGGAAGCTGAATGTGGAGAATGATGTTGCTGTGCCAAAGGAGAAACAAAACCTTCTGCAGACTTTGTGGAGAAAAATGGCTATTTTTCCAGTCTGCTTAGGTTGCAAATTCCATTACTTTAGAAGAATGAAATCTGTAGGCAATGATACCCCTCTCCAGTACTCAGGTTCAGAGCTCACTAGATGTGGAGGTTTGAGGGGTTTTGATAACAAAAAGACCAACGTTGCTGATGCAGACCCCCTGCTATTGGAACACCAGAGTGTTGAACTAACAAATTAGCACACATGAAGTCTGCAATTGCAGAAAAACTCAGGTGTCATGATTGTAACAATTGTTTACATCTTTCTACAGCAAAAAGGCTGTTTAATCATGTTGAATTACAACCTTGTGTTCAGATAGTGGGCTCTCACATTACTGTCTTTGTGAAGATGAGTTGTCACTTCTCTGATCTAGGTTGCTCTCACAACAAAGAGACACTAAGGCTTTCTGTTTGAATTAGAAGAAACAGAGGAATTTCATTTGGTGCTAGGCTGTGCAACAGTTTCCCTGAAGTTGAGCCTTTACTAATTGGTAGTGAAATGAAAATGAATCTGTGTGAGAGAAGGGAATTCACAGCTCAATTTTAATTATTGCAGAGAAAGCAAGCAAAAGTGTGCTTGGGCTGTGCAAAAGCATGGCCTAGAAGTAAAATGCTCCGCTCGAGCTTGTTAACTGGAACTGATGTCCTGGAACAGCAGCTGGTAGCTAGGTCATATCTGTGCACTTTGGAGCCAGCCATGCTGGTTGAGAGTGGCACTGCCCCCCTTCTCACTGCTGCTCCAGGAGAGGTGATGGCTCCCGTATGTCTGCCTGGGAGAAGTTCAATACATGCTAATGGGGCTCACAGGGGCACTGATGCAGTCCCTTCCCACCAGCACAGCTCTGGAGGCAATCATACCTGGCCCTGGGTGATCCCAAGCACTCCAGATTGATGCCATCCCAGGTTAGGTTCAGAAGAGGATGTCTGCCTGCAGCCTTCAATCACTGAAAGCAGTAGGTGTCCTGCTGATATATGTTTTATGGCCTCTGCTTAGCACAGAGCTCCCTGGAAAGCATTTCATGTTCCTCTTCTCCTTCTCCCTAGATGAACTGCATAGGCTTTCCTCCCACATGGGTACTCAGTCAACGGAAACACATATCTCATCATAATAAAAGTGTTTGTTTTTTACATGTCTCCATGAAGAGCAAATTCATCCTCTGACTGATGGGCTACATCCCTACTAAGCTCCTGTTTAGATAACATCAAGCTGACTGATAAACATAAAGCAAAATACCTAGGGCTTTGGAAAAAGACACTTTTTTTCCCTCTTGATATCTCTGTTTAAAGAAAAATTAATGGGCTTCTTTCGTTTTTCTTTCTTTCTCTCTTCCTTTTTTTCTTATTTTTCTATTTCTTTTATATTAGATGCCTTTCTGAAAACAGAGGGCTAGTGAAACAAAAACAATAGATCCGGCTCTGCCTATATTTATTTGCCTCCCAGTTTTGACTGGAATAGCAAAATAGCTTTGGCAGCGGATTTGGGGTTTTTCTGAAATTTATTCTTTCTTCATTAAAAAAAACAACAACCAGCCCTAGTGAGTAATGGCTTTAGAGTACTCCTGGAGGTTGTTCATAAGCAGCAGTAAGATGGTGATGAGATTCTGTAGCAGCAGTAGGCTGTACCCTTCTGATTTGCAAAGAGGTCATGGGGAAACACAGTGTTGAAGTCATACCCCCTGTGAAATGTAGAATTACTGCTCCCCCCAACATCAGCTGTTACTGTAAGGGGCAAAACCAACCACAAGTGGAGGTGCAGAGTAAGAAAAGATCACGCCTTTTGCAATCTCTTTTCTGAAAGACTTGTAAGATTTGGGGTTTTTAGCAAATGGCAATACATGCTGGGTTTTACAAGAATATTTTTAAAGGACTTAGAAAAACTTGAAAATCTGCTGACAAAAATACAGGTGTCCATCTGATTCTTTGGCAAATGCTCATTTCCGTTCTTTTTCTGTTCTGGAACTGTGGCATTGTCTTTGTCCTGCATATTTAGAGGGACTCAGGCAGAAGAAAACAAGAAGGGCTGAACTTCACAAAAGCTGTACTTGGCAATTATCTTTGCCAATTCAAAAGTCTATTAAGTGTTGATTTTTTTTCTCCAATAAAAAGTAGAAATTAAATCCTACTGTGCCCATTGGAGATGGTTTTCAAAGGAAGAGTTACTGATGAGCTATTCTTCCATGATTGTGCTTGTTTCTCCAAATAACAACATTGCCGTGTGTTTTTCTCAAAGTGAGTAATTTGCATAGCATGCTTTTGGGGGTTTCTGCTGCTGCCAAAGCTAATTTAATACTCATTAAAGTACTGAGCAAGTCTAATCCAAAGCCTTATGTGCCTTCAATGCAGGCCCATAAAATGTGCAGATTTGTACTTGCTGGGCTGCTCCAGGGAAGGCATGCTGTGGAAGGAGGGGGTTGGTGTGCATCCTGCTATCACAGATCTGCCACTGCGTAAGGGGGAGTTCGGACAAGATTCCCATCACCGTGGGCAGGGGCATCTGTCCTCAGGTAGCAATCTTAACTGCTGAAGGTGCAAATGGAACTAGGGTCCAGCTCTGATGATGATGATGATCCCATCCCAGCAGGCTGCCCAAGCAATGTGACTGGAATTCCAGTAAGAACGGCTGGTGTGGGCTGCTGTGATGCCATGGCTGCCCTTTGCGTTGTGCCCAGAGAGGTGCTGGGCTGTGGCCCCCACCAGCCCTGCTTTTCAGGAGTGGAGCCCAACACCAGCTCTCCCCTGACATTTCCATCTCGTGAGGAGTCTCTGCAATGGGTGAAATCATGGCACTGCCTTTGCTTTACATGGGGCCAAAGATTTATCCAGCTTGTTGTAAGTGGCGAGTAAGCCAGCTGCCTGCACTGTACACCAGGGTTCAGGCGATCCTCCGCGAGCAGACATCCGAAGGTGGCCCAGGCATGGTGCGAATAAAAGCCACACGCCTGGGCGATGCCAGCTGCGGCTTCTCCTGACGGCATTGAGTACTGCCGGGAGCACGGAGGGGCCACGACTGCCATCGCCCGCCCCACTGACCTCGGTGGTGGCAGCTGCGATGCCGACTCCTCTTTTGGCTCGCGTGTGCGCCCCACACCTGGAACAGTCTGAATTAGGACATGGCGACGCCATAAACACCTGCGCAGCTGTGCGGTGGCCAGAGGCAGCCGAGAGCTGCTCCAGCTCCTCGCCGGGGGTTGCCTCACACCGGACCCGCGCTTCACCTGCAGCTTCTCGCAGCTGGTGGTTATTTTCCAGGCTGGGAAGCGGCGATGTCCGCGGCGGCTGCGGGCGGGCGCGGTGCAGGCCCAGCCGCGCGGCCCGGGTCAGGGCCGCCGCTAGATGGCAGTGCCGGCCCGGCGGAGCGGCCGCGCCCGGCCCGGGGCCTGCTCGGAGCTTCTGCCGGCACCTCACTGCTGCTCTCTGGGCACAGCTGCCTCCAACGCTTCACTCGGTATTTACCTATTTGTTAATTTAATAATTTATTAAATATCACGCATTTGTGAAGTATAGGTAAATTGTTCCCTGCCAGTCACGGAAAAAGCGGCAACGCAGGGCCCTTTCCAGCCAGCCCCCAAAAGGGATCCCTTATGTCCCTTCCAAACACGCAGCCATTCTGTGATCCCAGGAAAGCATTAATTCCGAGGTTGTTCCAAGCAGGCCTGATGGAGACAAAATGTCAAGTGACACTATCTAAACGCCATAGGCTGAAGTCTCTCGTGTTACAAACTGACACACTGTCATTTAAAGGAATCACACCGTTCTATTACAGCAGAGATTAGGGCTAGAGAATTTTATGTGTGACCATAGCCATATAATATTCAGGAAATCCCTAATTTTCTGTTGGAAGGGAGGGAAGAAATCTCCTTAAACCACTACCTCCACGGAGCGATGGCTGTCTGAAGCAGCTCTGCTTCTGCTCCTTGGTGAGATGTTCAGAGCCTGCATGTGAGAGTGATTCATCTCTGTGCTTCTGGGTTGAGATAACAGCATTGAAAACCCGGCTGTCGAAGTTAACCTGTACACTGCATAAGGACAACAGATGGAAATTCTGGTGTAGAGCCACTGCAAAAAATAAAAACATGTTTCAAAGGGAAAAGGAGCTTGTATTTCTGTGTTTGAACCTTTGATCTTCGCTCACATCTGAAGGGAAGAGTAGACCTTTTGCTGAAGACACATGGTTTTGCATCTGTGAAAACACAGCTGTATAGACCAAAACAAAACTGGTGCAAAACACAATGGGTTTGCTGTGTCAGTTTAACTGGTGGCGCTAAGATGCTTTAAAAATAGTGGGATTTTTTTGTAGACTCTTTCAGAAAGTCTGTCTTTGCACAATTGTTTGTTGAGATTTTACTCTGTGGATTTTAAAGTTCATCAGTGATCAAGGGACAGCTGCTACCTAAATATTTAAAGCGAACTCATGGGAAAGTCTGGCAGTCCCTCAACAATCCTGTTTTAACAGTTTTCAAAAAAAAAAATAAATGAGAGCATCAAAATTTACAAGAAAATCCATGCTGGAAAAATCACCTTGATTCTGAGAAAAAACCCCAATTCTTCATCAATGTTGAAATTCTTAACGAGGTACATGCCATATAGAGCTATTTTATGGTAACATACTGCTTTATCTGAGTTGCCCCAAAGCACCCCCTGAAAGACACCCGATGTCCTCAGTCACATCGTTTTGCATTTGAGCGTGAGGGCAAAGCTGTTCCCGGATGCCTGCCTGTTGTCTCCTGCCTCCCTGCATTTGCAGCGACACATCGCTGTCCCAGCAGCGTTCCCTGCAGCCCTGCTGCCTCACTGCATAGCCCAGCACTACCTGTCCCCCCTGCACCCATCTGTGTGTCCCCCCAGCACTGCCACAAGCACACTTGTGTCAGGAGCCTGGCAGCATCGCTTGCTTTCTGCCTTAAATCCCTACTCACTCCGGTTGGTTTATTACAAAGGACAAAGAGGAGCTAGAAATGAGGAAGGCTAAATGGGAAGGTGCAAAATTATTTCTTTAAATAAAAAGAAGAATTCTTCTATTTCCTAGCCACCAGATTCCTTTTTGGACAGAGAGGGAATCTGGCTTTGTTTTTCTAATTCTTGACATCATCACAACAACACTTTGCTCTTAAAATTGATCCATCCTGGAGTCTTAAAATAATTTTTCAAATGTGTTTTGGTTCCTAAACATGCAGCTGGCACTTAATAGGATTTTCAAAAGAGCATAAGCAGGTTAGACATCCTCCCATCCACTGAAATCGGTGGGATTTAGGCACCTATCTTGCTCAGTTGCTTTTGAAAATCCTGCCAGGTGCCTGTCTGCATCTTCAGTTGCCCTGGAAAATCTGGTCCCCATCTATCTCCGTGACACCACCCCACCCCACCTCACCCCCACGGCTCCCATGAATATTTGTCTTCCGTCTCTGTCTCCTGCACTCTGGCCTGTATTGATGCTGGAGTCTCCTCCTTTGTAGTTCCTAACACCAGGGACATCCCTCTCCTTTCTCTCCACCAAACTGGCTCTTCAGCTGCTTAAAAGCTCAGTTGAGCAGCTATGAGCGTTCCCATATTTTTCAGATTAGTTTTCCTCTCCTCCCAATGATTTTTAATTCTTTCTTGGTGTTGTTTTGGCTGTGTAAAGCATTTGAGGGTAAAAGACACGGTGCAAACGGGCATGAATGTGAGGGAAGCTGCCTGTTATGCTGCTATTAGGCTTTTTGTGTCTCTAGGCTGAATGCAAGATGGGGAATTAATTTCTCCATCAGCCTGTCCCTCCCCTTCCCTTGCAATGGTAAAGTGGTCAATGGGATGTATATTTAAGGACGAGAAAATTGGTATTTTAATTTCTGTCTCGACTTGGGTGACTCACGGGCTCTCCTCGTGCAAGCAGTTCCCCATCTGTAAAATGGATCCCCGGGTCCCCGTTTGCACGGATACGGGGCACGGGTAATTAATTAGTGTTTGTGCAGCCCTTTGAAAATGCTCAGACAGAAGGTGCTGGAAGGTGCTGCGGGTTGGCCTGGGGCTGAAGAGGCTCACCCTGGAGCCCTGCCGCTGTCAGAACCCCTCGGGGCGAGGACGGGAGCAGAGGATCCAGAGAGCTGCTGCTGGCCAATTCCTTCGCCGGAGATATTTTCCATTTTCTTCAGGAGAAAACAAATTGGAAAGGGAGTTATCGGTGTGCACGCCTCCCTCACCGCGTGTTGCCTTCTCCTTTCCCAGGAATAACAACAGCTTCATTAGCAAGCTGACAAAAAAAAAAAAAAAAAAAAAAAAAAAAAAAAAAAAAAAAAAAAAAAGAGAAAAGAAGAAAAAAAAGGGGAAAAAAAGAGGAAAATAAAAGGGAAAAGAGGAAGAAAGAGAAGAACGAGGGTACTGAAATATTAATAACAGTAATAGTCCGGGTAATGGAGAGACACAACAACTGTCGTCTTTGCCTCATGCAGAAAGTTTCCTCTTTGAAGTGGTTGCTTCCCTCCTCACCCCGCCGGGAGGGAAGGGGGAACAATTGTGGAGATCTAAAGCCAGCCAGGAATGCTGAGCTGATGGCTTTCCTGCCTGCCCCCTGCCCGCACCCCTGCACACATTCCTCTCTGCCCCTGCCCGCACCCTGATCGAATCCCAGCCTGCCCCATCCACATCTCTGCCCTCCCCTTGGCTACCCCCTCCCAGCGCACTGCCTGCCCCAGCCCATACTCCCGCCTGCCGCTGCCTGCATCCCTGTCCACCTCCGGCCCGGATCCCGGCCCGCATCCCTGCCCGGATCCCGGCCCGCATCCCTGCGCGGATCAGGGCCCGCATCCCTGCGAGGATCCCGACCCGCATCCCTGCGAGGATCAGGGCCCGCATCCCTGCGAGGATCACAACCCGCATCCCTGCGCGGATCCCGGCCCGCCTCCCTGCGGGGTCCCTCCCGGCCGTGCCCGTCGGGGCTGCCCTGGCCGCAGTTCGCGGGGTGGCCGGTGGGTGTCGCCCCGGCCCCGCTTTCCCGCCCGGCGTGGCGTGGGCGCGGGGCCCGGAGAGGCGCGGGGGTCACCCCACAGCGAGCGGTGACCGTCCCACCCCACGGAGTGTCTGAAAAAGTGACATTTCCATGTAGACGCGTCGCCGATTAAAAGCGTCGGGTGGTTTGGCTTTCTGGGTTTGGTTTGATTTGGTTTTTTTACCGAGGGGGTTGTCGAGTTTTTTCCCTCGTGGGGAGTGTTCCCCTCCCTTCTCCTGAGCGTGGCGGGCGCCCTCCGACCTGTGCTGCCAAAGCGGCTGCTCGGAAAGGGCGCCATTCCCATCTCGCTGCTTTAGCAACTATGGAAATGCCTCCGGGAGCAGTGAAAAGGGGAAAATTTCCACTTTCGAGGTGTAGGTGTGCAGGTGTCTGCTTGCCATCGGCAGCGAGGACAAGAAATATTTACATCTTGCTAAAGATCGTCAGTGCACGTGAACAAGAACTCCCTGTCTGGTTTGGACCAGCCAGTGAGATAAATGGATAGTTGCTCTTCTGCAAAATACACACTCGAACCATTTTTATCCCTTGAAGCTTCTTGCATATCTCACGGGCACACTTTTTCCCAGTCTAGGATTGTTTTCCTAGAGCATTAATATTTCTCCCTCTTCTTTTCCTCATTAAAAAAACAAAACAAAACAAAACAAAACAAAACAAAACAAAACAAAACAAAACCCAAAAAAACCCAAAAAACCCAAAACCAACCAACCCCCCCAAAAAACCCCAAAAAAACCAAAAAAAGAGAAACCCAAACCAAAACAATTAAAAAACAAACAAAAACAAACACCTCCCCCAAAAAAACCCAAAACAAAAACCCAAACGAAACCAAAAAAAAACCCCACTCCAAACAAAGCCATAAAAAAAAATCTAAAGAAAAATACTTTTAAACATCTCTCAATGTTATGGGCTATTCACGTTTTGCAATGTATTCCCAGTAATTTGCAACTTTTGAAAGCCGGTCATTGTTCATCTCAATTTATTGAAATGCACAGATATGTTAAATAGGAAGGGAAAGAATCCCAACTCCAATGACTTCTGTTTAGCTGCATATGCAAAGAGAGGGCAGCCTGACTCTTCCCTCGGCGTTTGTTAGTCACATCCTCTTGGCCATTGTTTTGTTGTTTGTGCTGGGAATCCAATTTATTTAATGGTAAAGAGCCAAGGGTTGATCGGTGTTGTTTTTGTTTTTGTTTTTGTTTTTGTTTTTCCACTCATTCTGAGCGGCTCTGAGAAAGAATGAAAAAAAAATCAGCCATGCCAAGGAGCAGCTCTCGAAGAGCACTCTAGTCGCCTCGAGGGAGGGATGAGAATCTCCTAAATGACAGCATACAAAATATACACTTCCTTAGTAATTTTTGGTTGTATATTTAATTTCTGAAGATCTTAAAACACATCCTGTGGCTAGGTGGTGAAAACCTAGCCGTTATTTCAGACGCTGGCCTTCATGTACAGTATTTCTTTACTTTCTGTAAGCCTTAGGAGGTGGTCCCCTGGCTGCTGTAGGTTGCCTGTTTCTTGAAAATCTAAGTCCCCCAGAAAAACTGTTTATAGCAACAGGCCTGTTTCCAAAGTCAAGGGGGAAGGAGGAGGCATCGCTTTCAAATTACCTTTTTTTTTTTTTTTTTTTTTCTTTAGGGAGACAGAAACAAATAGGTTCCTTGTGAGAAAGGTGTGAGCTGCCTAAACTGAGAAACTGTCCCGTCTTTGAAAGCTCCCAAGTCCCAAAATTATTTTATTAAAAAGGACATCGAGGAACAAATTTCTGATGTTGTTATGGCAACAGAAATAGTTGGGTGGCAATGTGGCTATCCAGAACGTCAAGACTGTAAGAAACCAGCAAAATTAGAAGCGTGTTGTATTTGGAAAAACAAATTGAACGATGGTGGCCAAGTCTTACACTTCTTTCATTCAGTGTAATCCCCATTTTCTTCTGTCCAGCCGTGCCGACAGTGCCTTAACGAAGGTGCCAGCAAGTCATTACAGCATTTATTGCCCTTAAATGCGACCTGAGATTTCAGTTTGCTATTTTTTGCCGTTGACATTCTAGAAGGATATTTCCTTATGTTTTAGATTTACTGCTTCTTCAGTGCCTCCAACTTTTTTTTTCTTTTTGATGCGTTTCTGTAGCGACACGTGCTCCAATCTCTTTTTGTCCCTGCGCTCCCTACCTCGTCTGCCACAGGACCGTCGGCAATCCCCCGTAAAAACAGCCGGACGTACTCCCCTTAAACCTCTGCGATATTAAAATTTCACCACCTCTTACATTTCTCTCTAGCTGAGGGAGCCCTGAAACCGCAGCCCCGCATCCCCTAGTTTAGAAACAATCAAAGTATTTGGGAAGATCGCGGGTCCCTACTGTAACACGCCTCAAGGACCTTTTGTACAGCAGCCGAATGGGATGAATTTGCCAAGTTTCAAATTTCAGGGGCAGGCAAGACATTTGTAAGTCGGTGGTTTTGTTATTCTAGAAAAGTTCTTTGATTTGCAGGCTTTTCTTTTTTCTTTTTCTTTTTCTTTCCCTTTTTTTTCCTTTTACCTTACTTTTAATAAAAAGGAGATGGAGTGTGACATTAAGCAATTTTACAGCATTAGCAGCTTTGGGCTGTAAACAAAAACAAACGAATCCCGCTTACTTTCAGGCTCAGAAGTTTGCTGTCAGTCTGTCCTAAACTGGGGACTCGATCCTACGGGACGTTATTCAAGCAAAACACGGCTTGAAGTCTCGGAGAGTTGTGTCTGAGTAAGTACCCGGGAATCAGCCCCTCTGCCTGTTGGAAAAGAGAAGTGCTGGTTATCTCCTTTTAAAGTTCTTTAAAAGAATGCGGTCTTTTAAAATGCGGTCTCATACTTCATTCCAAAGCTTTTGATTTTGCTTTCAGATTGCCTTGCTAAGGTATTTTTCCTGATGCAAAAACTGGAGAGCAAAAGAGAATTAATGTTTTTTTGAGTAAGGCTGTTTTTTGTGGGTTTTTTTTCTTTTACGTTTAAAAACATCTCCCCCTCCAAATAAAGCAAACCACAAAGGCTTTTATCGAAGCATCTGATTTTAATTTGACGCGATTTTTGTTTCAAGGTTCCTTAAAAAATTAAAACATATCCCACTCAATGATTTGAGCTTCAATTTTCAGCATTTTACAATGTAAGATTACTTGACATTATTTAATTGGACATGAGGGTGTAATACAGGAATTTCCGTTATGTGATGGATTAATTGTTTTCCTAATACTTTAAAGGCTGAGATCCAAACATTTTTCCATTCTATTGCAAAATTAACTGCAATAAATCTGTCAGACCCAATTATTCATTTAAAACATTCCACACTGATTAAATCTGCACATTTGCCTGCGTGCAAGTGCGAGCGAGGGAGAGGAGGTGTGCGCGGAGGGGGGACTCCAGGTTTATCCCTCTCCTCAAAACGGCAGTGGTCTTAGAAACGACTCCTTTAAATTTAACCTGGAAAATCTGAATAGCTAAATAGTCTAACGAGAGGATGAAGAATATGTGGATGCACGTCCCTGAGCCTCCCTGCCGTATCTCCTCCTCGCTGCCAGGTCCGGACAGGCAGAAGCGTCCCATTTGGATGTTTGATGCTGTTTGAAAAGATCATATTTTACTTCTAAGGCGGGTGGGGTTCTTGATTTTTCTGGTTTTGTTTTGTTTTGTTTTTTCTTCAGTTTGTTGATGTTTTCAAAGTCTCTAAACAAAGTCAGATGTGTTAACAGTCTTATTAACAATGTTAAAATGGAATTAACAGCTTGTGGATACCTCTGGAGTACAATAGCATGTCAGCCTACCCTGCCCCCTTATAAATCGCGTCCCGCTGTCTTTCTTTTGTTTCGTGCCCAATCAGCAAACTAAAGTTTTGTTGAGACAGAAGGGCAGTTCAAGTGTTCCTGCTCCGGCGGAGGAGGAGCGGCGGTGGGCTTTCTCCTCGGCCCCGGCGAGGCCCCCATGTGAGCGAGCGAGCGGGGAGACGGAGCGACCCCCAAACCTGCAGGCAGGGCTTTGCTGACCCGCCTGCCTCCCTGACCTCTGCCGTCCGGTTTTGTCAGTTTAAAAGGCTTTGCCGAGGTTGTAGTTTACTTTTATGGGCCTTTCAGCGCGGCTACAAAAGCTTTTGTTTATTTTAGATGTAGCGCAGTTCAGATTTCTATTAATCTTCATATAACTTCGGTGGCTTTGCCTCCTCTGTAAGGGTTCCTCGCTGAAATGGTGCCCTGCCTGGTCTGAGGCAGCCAACATCGGCTGGGTAATTACAGCGAGTTTGGGGACTTTCAGAAATAATTTGCCTCAGAGAGTGAAAATTAGCACCAGCACATGCTGTTGTTTAACTCGATTTCACCATCATTTGGGTTCAGTGCTAAGGAAAGACTTTTTGTTTTGCCTTTTACTTGCTTGAGTTTTAACTTTTTTTATAATAGAACTCTTCCGAAGTGTCACCCAACCAATTTCAGCATCCAGTGCAAAGCGAACGTTTAATAAGATCTAATATTTTTTCGTGTGGCTAGAATTACCTTGGGTTAATTTGCATTAAAAAAAAAAATGTAAAGCAAGAGGCATTCCCCATAAGGCAAACTCTTAATTGTTTTCCTTTGTGGTAATGGTAATTACATTTTTACTACTTTCCTTCAAGAATCTCCAAGTATTTACAATTCCTCCTAGAAGAGCAGAGCACTACCAGGCAGGCATGCATTTCAGGTCCTTTTACTGGTCAAAAAACTGCAAGGCACAGCCAGGTTGCAGCTCACCCAAATACTGCAAAACACTGTCAAGCCCAAAATAAAGAATGTAATCCCTTTTGTTGGGGTACTCAGGCCTCATGTGGCTGTGGCCAGCCCCATAGGCTGCCCCAGCTCTGGTGGTCCCACCCCACTCGGCTCCCTGGCCCCACAGCTGCCCACTATATCGGTAGTGTGCCTGCTGGAGATGCACCTGCCGTCCATGGCGCCCCAAAGCAGGCAGTGTCTGTGGCCAAAGGCTGCTATCTGGAGCAGTAGTTTTGTCTCTGGCAGCCCCTTTACTGTGCCGTCTCTGAAGCAATTTGGCCAAGCTGGATCATGCTCTTCCCCTGCTGTCCTTGGGCTTCCCAGTGCTGGCTCCCACTGTGTTCCCAATGTCCATCCCACAGACCAAGGTGCTCTGCTTTTGCTTTCCATGTGGGTAGCAACGGATGCTTGGTGTCCAGTGGCGGAGCTGCAGCGGACTGCTTGGCCCTACTTTTCTCTTTCCTCTCTTGTGTGTGTTCACCCTCAAACCCCAGCCTAAATCCCTGCTGCCCTCCCTTCCCTGCCCTTCAGTTTACACAGCTGTTGTGTAAACGGAGGAGATGATACCAGATGCAATGCAAATGGATTGGTAGCCTGTGGGCCATTTGATTCCACTCTGGTGCACACCAAGCATGCCTTGCCCACCACAACTCATGAAAATGTTTACCCTTTCTGCAGATTGTGTCCTTGAGAAGGTGTGCAGTGATGAGGGTTGAGTTCATTATTTTCTTAACTAACAGGGAGACTTGTACCAGTTTTGCACATATAAAACCCAGTATATAGTCTTAATATGGAAAGAACCAGAATAATAAAGGCTAAATTATACAGGAATAAAATGTATTTTGTTAATAGTATAGCGTAATTTACTGTATTGTATATTATACAATAATATTGTATTATACAATATTATTGTATAATATTAAATATAATATTTAATAGGCCATACAATGATATGAGAATATATGAAATATAATATTTTCTTTCAGCTTATCTGAAGTGCTCTGTGCCTATTTTTGCACTCCAAGGGTTTTACATCAAAAATCTACAGAAAAAAGATGCATTTTCATCTTATTTTAAAGTTGATGGAGCTGATGAAACTGATGAACAAATAAAAATTTATAAGTGTGTCCTGGTTTACTTATAGAGAAAAATGCCCATTTTTTTGGGAAGCAGGTTCATTTTTATGCAACATCTGCTGAGAGAACAAACACGTCTTTTGTCTGACTCCTAGGAAATTCGTAAATAGTCTTTAGTCAGAAAGTATTTGTTGTTGATTGTAATGGTGCATTACAAAAATTATGTTAGTACTTTGCATTATTTGTTATCTTGCAAAACCATGGCATCTCAAAGTGTCTCAGATAAGCAGTGCTCCCAGGAAAGGTGCTTAGGAATGCCAGGGCGAGCTCCGCCAGTCACCCTCTGTGCACGGGTGTTGCGCTCGCCATCGGCCATTCCCATCACCGGGGCATGACCTGCCCATCAATTACTGTTCTTCTGTCATTGTGGGAGTAGATCTCATTCATTTAGTAGCATACTAACAACAATGGAGGAGCACGGAGTAGCAGGGCAGCCCTTGCTTGCTCACCTTTACAGGGCACCAAACCCAAGCATCAGAGGTGCTGAGACTTTCCCATGGAATGACTTCGACAGACTGCTGCCTGCTGCCTGTTGCTTGCCAGCATCAGGCCTTGGCATCATTTTGTGGTAGAGAGGCTTGGTCTCATGTGTGATTTTTTCCAGATTCCTTGATTTCTCTAGTTATGCAGAGATCATCTTCCTGCTAGACATCTCCTGAAAGAAAATTTACGAATAATCACATTTCCCCCTTCTTATTTCTGTTCTCCATCATTTGTAGCAAGTTCCTATTTTGTGGAACATAGTACAGTTTGTTTACTTTAAACGTGTGGCAGTTTTGTATGTGGAGCTATGTGGAAGCTCATCATTTGCATTGTCATCTCGATGAGCTGTCAGCGATGCCCACAGGAGTTTACATGAGTTCTCTGAAAGGAGACTCCCACAAACTACCCAACAAATTTTCTAAACAGGAAAGAATAATCAAATTGGTGCCACTTACTTAAAAGCTATTTTAAATGACAGAATATATTATCTATTTGCTTACCCATTTGGGTCCAGATAATTCTCATACAAAAATGTATACTGGAAGTGGCACCGTAAGAACAGGGTCAAAGAAGCACCACGTTCTTGATCCAAAAGAATGTACCCACATATTCCATATTACAAATGAAAAAGATCTACTGAAGGTAAAATCTAGATATTGAAAAAAAAATCTTTCCAGGATTTAACCTTTACACAAATGTCTCTATTTGAAAGAGGCTAAAATAGCCTACAGCATGATGCTACCTTTTATTGAAACCTAAAACTACTAACTAGTACTTTTTGGTCGTATTTCCTGCTGGTATGTCTGGGGAGCCTCTTCTAGCTGTTGGAGGTAGGCAGGATGGGAAGAAGGAGTCAGTTTTAGTGAAAAGTTTAGCTGTGGTGGTCACTTGTTGGCCGGAGGAGAGAATGAGGCAATCAAACCCCTTGGAGAAGCCCCTTTCCTGAGACCTCAGAAAGGACTCACAGATGTCCACGGAAATCTTTCCTTTGCCCTTAACAGCAGGAAAAGTGAACATCTGGCTTTGGGGGAGGATGGGAAGCTATGGCTATGATGGGGGACAATTTTGGAGTTTTTTTCTTCCTTTGGGTGAGCTCCATACAGATTGGACCAGTTGGGAGTCAGGGTATGTGCCAAGGGCAGAAGCTGCCGAGGATAGAAAGTCCCATCTTTCCTGCGGAGCAAAAGAGGCACCTTGACACAGAGAGCACTGCCCTGAGCACTGGGGCACAACAGTGCTTGAGAATCAGTTGTTGTCTGTTCTATCACTTGCCTGGTGCTCAGCTGGGTGGAGGGTGCTGCTTGGGCCAGACTCCCAGGAACTTCACCAGAGTATTCCTCACCTCTATACTTAAATCCACCTGGCTAAGCTTTTCTGAGGCAAATACTTGTGTTCATATTCAGTGTTCATCTGTCCTGGATGATTTCTTTGTTTACCTTTCCCATGCCAGGCAAGTTTTACTGAAAACATCCTGCAGGTTAACTAGTTGCAGGTGACTTTTTGTTTTGCGTGGTTTCTGCCCTTGCAGTGAGGTGGCTGGAGGAAGGTGCAACTGAGGAGACTGCATTTCATCCACAGGCAGATCTGCCATGGGGCAGGTGCAAGTGAGCCGTGGCTTGGGAAAGGAGGGAGTTTGGGGGTGTCAGAATGGCACTTTCCCAAATCAATGCAAGAGTCCTATCACATCAATTTTTTACTGTCACTTTATTTCTATGAAAACATATTCATAGCAGGAATTGCTGTCTCACAATGTGTGATCTATATAGGTGTACCTCTCTAGAGATTTTTCCCTAGAGATATAATTCTTTAATAATGTATGTAAAAGGTACGAGATGCATTTTGAAGATGTAATACTTTCAAGTCTATATTCTTTCCTATTGCAAGATGGTTTTTAGATTGGAAACTTGAGAAAACCTTGTAAATGAGGTTGCTGGTTTATTTATTTATTTGTTTCATTTCAGCTGAGACAGATGGGATTCTCGGATCATGCACTGTTAAGCCTTCCTTTGGAATTCGCGCCACTGTGGCCACAGAGCCCAGATGGTGCTTAAATCTGTCATTTTCTAACAACCCGACTTTCTTAATTTTATATCCAAACACATTGAGCATTCGAAGTGATTAATTACTGTCCAGATATGTCTGTGCTGCAGCAATTTACTCGTGTGTGCCAAAGATCATTTCGTTTTGGAGTAGGTAGTTTGGTGAGGGCTGAGTGGGTGGCGAGAGACTCACCAGCAGACACTTTATGTTGGAGGTAGCAGCACGGTGCTCCTTGTGTCATCCTCCCATAGCAGCAGCTTAGCAAAAAGTTGCTGTAAGAAAAATGGAATTTTTGTGCATGTGGACATTTTGCAACTTCTCTGGGGAGTTTTCACTATTGCATGGAAGTTTCAGTCTCACCAAATCTTCTATTTCCCATCAAAAGGGATTTTTTTGTTTCCTGACACATACCAACATTATTTTTTCAGGATTTTAACTCCAGACACTAGAGGCATGGCTGAGATTATAATGGCCAGGTATTTAGCAAGAGAAAGCTGAAGAGTTTTCGTCAAGAGTCAGACCTTGCTCCAGAGGGTTTTGTTTGGGAGTGTTTAAAAATGGTTATTTTTCTGGAGTAGTTTAAATATTATTTGCAAGTCCAACACTTGCATTAGTTTTCATGCTTGCAGCAGGCTGCCATCAATTTTTCAATTTTGGAAATGATGGAAGCGCTGATACTGCGTGGCCCATGCAGCTCCAGCTTTACAGCAGACATCAATATAGCCTGTCAAAATCCTTGAACCTGTGCTCTTTGACTGATCACCACTAGGCAACCACCAGGAGGTTATTCTTGGATGTTACTGCATATTGTTTATTTGGCTGTGTGGGTTTGGTGCAGGTGGAAGTGCAGTTTCAAAAAACCCAGAGAAGTGGGAGCTTCCTCCAGTCTCAGGTCAACCAGAGTTTCTGGGACTTCCATCCCCTTTGTGAAGGAATGTAGCACTTGTGCTGTGTTAAACACCAGGAAAGCAAATGTCTAACCCTTTCCATGCTGGCAGACACTGCTCAGTCAGGCTATGTCACATTTTCTTCATACAGTCTTTATACTTGCACAGTCTAAATTTTAAGTGCTGCTGTTTCGTGTCTTACCCATTGTGCGTGCCACTGCTGAGGGCCACTTCATGCTCAAGAGCAGTTTGCACTTCTTTAAGGTGCAGAAGTTTAGTTGTGATGAGTTTGGGCTCTTCTGAAAAACTTAGAAAAGGAACTACTCCTTACCTTATTAATGTACTTTAAAAGGAGAGTGAGAGTGCAGTCAGTCTGAATGTTCCTGGTTTGAAACATACTGTACCTTCTGTTATTTAACCCGCTGCTGTAGAAGGCTTTTGTTCCACAAACAGATACATCTTGGAATAGACATTTCCCATGTTACATTTCAGTTGAATTTAATTACCATTATTAATTACTGACTGGTGTCACTGTTGCAAAATTGATAATTAATATTAAAAAGCTAATGTATAGGATTAAAAAAAGAAAGCTCTTTGGAGAAGGGAGGTTCCTCCCCACCAAAGAGCAGTGAACTTCACCTGTTTCACGTCCAAATTTTCCTCCCACCTTCTAACACAGTCTAGGAGGTCTTACAGTAATCATATGAAGTTGCAGCAATGCTTCGATGATTTTTTTTTTTTTTTTTTTTTTTTTTTTTGTGGTTTATGATTTAATAAGGCAGGAGAGAGCTGAGCAGGCTCTGGTTTTAGGAGGAGAGATTTATTGATCTTCTGGGCAAGGAGTTCAAGTTACTGCGTGTTTCCTCACCCTCTTACTGGTGATACAGGTATCTAGCATGACATTTTTCAGACAGGCTAAGGGTTAGAAAGGAATTTTTTCTCTCCTTTCTGGTTCGTACTTTGCAGTTATGAGAGGCGCTTACAATGACACCTTCTCTAGCACTCAAATATTTGGTTACATTTTAATGGAAGTTATAAACCTAAAGTTTATATAAAATGGACAGATAAGCCCTTAACCTAACCCCACTATAAAAAAAAAAACTACTCTGCATAGTTAGTATTAAATTAGAATAATTCTGATTAGTATTCCTTTTTTCCCCAATTTTTTAATTTTTATATATAATTCAACTTCATAACAACTCTATAAGCTGTAAATAACATCAAATTAATCAAAATAATTGAAATCAAATTAGTTAAATCTTAAGTTTCCGTTAAGCGAATCCTGGTGGTGTGCTGGGAACTTATTCTTCACTCAGAAGGTTCAGTTCTCTACTCAGGTTGCTCCTGGGTACCTAAGTTTCAGTAGCCCATTAAGTGCCTTTACTAAGCATCAGCAGTCTCTTCTGCACTTTCTAGGTGCCCCTAAAATGTAATAATTGTAGTTTCTTAGACAATGGAAGTGTGAGTTTTGTGAATTTTTTTTCTCTCTTTTATTTGATAGAAACACAGGCAAGTTTACATCTCTAGCTCCAACCCTATTTTGTCCCTCCTGTATAAACAAAAATGCTTTAAGTTCCATGGACAAGTCCTGATTTCCATTCACTTTATTTGTAGGTAAATATAGAAAATCGTGGTACTATAGAAGAAATGCTACCAGGTGTGTATTTTTCAAAATAACTCATGGCAATCTCACTGTGAGGAAAATTACTGCTGTTGACACATTAATATTGCATGTTTGGTTTTGACACAGAGATAACTTGGAATATCTCTACACCATCTTCCTTAAATCTTGTTAGCCAAAGAGTGACCTGGCATTGCTCACCCCCTTCTGACACTTCAAATGACTGAGTGTGTCTCCTCCTTGGTGTGTAACCCTCAGGAAATCCTGAGTTTGATCTGACTGCTCAAAATATACAAGTCCTTTGGAGAAGTAAAAGTTAAACCATGTTATCTAATCAAAATTCCAAAACACAATAAAAGGTATGAAACTCCCAAGATCTTCGTTCCAATTCACCTTTTAAAAAGAGCCCACTTCACAGACTTATAGAATCACAGAATGGTTTGTGTTGGAAGGAGCCTTAGTTCCAACCCCTCTGCCATGGGTAGGGACGCTGTCTGCCAGACCAGGCCCTGAACACTTCCAGGGATGGGGCATCCACAGCTTTTCTGGGCAACCTGCCACAGCACTCTCACTGCAAAGAGTCATCAGATCTTATTTCAGATCTGTCAGCTTCTATTTTAGTTATACAGTGCTGAAGAACAATATTCCCAGCAAAATCAAAAAATGTTAGGCTATGATGCCATTTTCACTAGTCCTCTGTCAGGGCACAATATAAAACTTTTATGGGAAAAACTTCAAAACAATTTGCTTTTTTCTGGAGCACACTTTCGTCACAGGAACAAAACATGGCGAGGAAAAAGGGTACACACCCTGCCTGGGGCTCCTCTCCCCTTTCTCTGGGAGCACTTCTTCCCAACACCTCAAATGCTGGACTCTGCAGGATGCTGCTCTGATCGCAAAAAAAAAAAAAAAAAAAAAAGAAGCTGTCTTTCACAAGTGAGTCTTTTAAACCTTTTGCTAATGAGTTCCCAAGTGCTTTTTGGCCATAGATATTAAAGCTTGTGTGTTTGCGATTTCCCTGGCAAGCTGCCGTTTGTAAAAAGGATATAGTGTTTTCTTGGTCTTTTGCCCAAAGTAATTTCACAAGGAGCTGTAAGTGCATTTAGTACATGTCATTCATTGGAGAGAAGTCATTGTAATTGCATTTGATCACAATCAGTTTATGGCTCTTTTATCATGTTTTCATGCTGCATATCTACTCAAACATCATAGCAAAACTTAATGGCTACTGTTTTACTTCTGCGTAAAACATTTTATGGCCTTTTTGTGCAGCAGACATTAGGTTTCAATCACCATTGCCCCATAGAGAGAGAAAAAAGTTGGATGAAGAACTATCAAAAGTCCTTAACTGCATAAAATTTTATTTCAGGTCAGCTTCCCATAAAAGATATTAAATGTATTTTGTGGTTTCTTCTGCATGTTAACAATTTTAGAGGAACTGCAATATTTTGGGGGAAGCAGTATGAGAGGGGGAAGTTAATTCACAGAAGATGTTTTACATTTGGGGTAGTTTTCCTTTTAAGAGGATGGATTTGAATGTGGAAGGGGTAGCTGGAGAGTGCTGCTGGTGCATTCTTGAAGCAGCTTTAAAAGCTCACTGTTGCCGCCACAAAATTCAGATTTCTGAAATTCTGCTGAGCCTTTTTAATCATGGCTTTAAATTTTTGATGTTCCATTCATAAAACCCAGCACAATTCTCGTGCCTTAAATTATATCTTTTGCTGCCTGAGTGCTGCTGAAGTTCCCAGCTGAAAAGTTTAATTAAAAGGGAAACTTTGACATGCTGCTGAGAAGATTAGTTCGCATTAGAATGGTGAGATAAAAGAAAATTTACTTCTAATCTAATTAACACCAATTAAAAGATGTAAAAGAATTTGCATCAGCCAATTGTTAATTATGCATCAATTTGCCTTTCCTGTGACAAAAAAAAGCAGAGCATGACCTGTTTTGTTTTAGGATACCTATACTGTGATGATATTGCCACAGTCATTTTTCATGTGAATTGGCTAAGATGGTAACACTTGCTTTGCATCATCCCAGCGCTTTGGTTTGTGTTCAAGACTTTAGCAGAAGGTTATTTCAGCTTAATTGGTCTGTAACTTGACAACTGTATGTAGGGATGATGGAAACACAAAAAAATCCCCGTTTTACAGAAATCTATTGCATGTATGCATACGCTTCTTCTCCTTAAATGTGATCGTTTGGATGTGTGAGAGGGGCATGCCTGTCTGCTTCAAAGTTTGTCTATGTATTTATGCATGCTTATACTTATCTTCATTCAGAAGATAAATAAGATTTTAAGATTATAGCTGGGATTGTCTGGTAATAAATACGGGTTAATTCCACGTGCCTTGACTATGCTTTTATGCACTATGTATTATTTAGGAGAAGTGGTATGGCTAGTGAGCTTCTCAATTTGCTTCCGGGTGGAAGGCTGAAGGTATTTCATCACTGTATGGAAGACACTTGCTGCGTGCTTAAAATGTTCTTTTTTGTTTTATGTGCATTTGCTTTTTTATTTTTTGTTTCTAGTTTTGCTTTTGCAGCTTTACATTCTAAACAAGTTTTCGAATTTGGTATGAAGAAAAGACCTAGAGAAGACTAGGGGCTAGAGAGTAAGTCCTGTGAGGAGCATCTGAGGGAGCTGGGCTTGTTTAGTCTGGAGAAAAGGAGGCTCAGGGGAGCCTCCACAACTGCCTGAAAGGAGGGTGTGTCCAGGTGGGGGTCGGCCTCTTCTCCCAGGCAGCAAGTGCCTCCATGAGAGAAAACGGCCTTAAGCTTCACTAGGGGAGGTTCAGGTTGAACATCAGTAGGAGTTTCTTCACAGAAAGTGTTGTTAAACATTGGAATGGACTGCCCATGGAGGTGGTGGAGGTACTCAAAAAGTGAACATGGCACTTTAGTGTCATGATCTAGTTGACAAGGTGATGATTAGTCAAAGGTTGGACTTGATAATCTCAGGGGTCTTCTCCAACCTAAATGATTTTGTGATTTTGTGACTAAGCTGTTAACTTTCTGTTAGCTACTTTTATTTTTATTGAGGATATGATATTACTTTTTTTTTTTTTTAATATAAATACACCACTTCTTGGCTACACGATCAGACACGTATTTAGTTTATGGCCTTGGTTGCTGCTTATGCCGCCAGTAACCTGGAGATAAATTTAATACAAGTTTCATGAATTCATGTTTACTTTGCTATCTTTCCTAATGCTTGTACTCACTGTGTGTCTGTGCAGCTGCTGGTGTAGATACAGTTTGCCTTCAACGTGGCAAGCCTAATTGGGTTGTGAGAATGTCAAAGCTCTAAGCAGAAAGAAGGTTTGGTGTATGTCCAGAAACCAACTACAGAGGACAGCAGTCTGAAAGAGCAGTTGTGTCAACCTGCTTTAGGAGAGACATATGGAAAGGGGATTTTATAGCCACATTGTAAGTTGTGGGGACAAAAAAGGACAGGGAACATGTCAAAGGGAATAGAAATATTTGTGTTGCAGCATTGCTTGCAATCAAATGGTATAGAGTTGTAACAATGTCTTAATTAAGAATTGCCCTGAATTTGCTGATAATATTCAAAAACATAAGTAATTCCTTGCCACTGTAAAAATATATCAAGTAACTCTTCTGTATGTCTTCGTGTTACGCCTTGCTGAGCTGCTCTTTACGCTTTATATTGCCTTTTGTGAAAAGCATCACAAAGGTTCTTTCTAAAGAAAACAAACCAGGAACTAGAACATTAAGAGTATATTATATATTTGACCAATCACTTTTATAAAGTCTGATGCAAGTCTTTAATCTGAGATCCTTGGAGAATGCTTTAGTTTTTAATATTTCTATGACCTTCTCCAGGGGACTAAAAAATTACTTTGAAGTAACAAAGTGGTGCATGGAGTTTTAGCAGTGTGATTCCCATTAAAGTCAGTAGGAGCCAGGTAGCTTAAACTCAACACAACTATGAAAACACACTCCTTGTGCAGTGTTAAGTAGTAAAGCAATTCTGTAACATGGCAGTGACATTTTACTGCATTTGCTGGCTTTATAGGTCCACTTAAGGCTTCCATTTTTACTGAAGTTTTACTGTTCAGTGAAAATAATAAAAGAATATTCAAAAGCAGGTGTAGGCTGCTCTAGTAAAAGGCACAGCTGTAGGGAAAAGCTGGCAAATTACCTATATTTTTAATGTGAAATGGCAACATCTATTTTGCAAACTCTAGTTCATCACCTGCAGACTGGCCATACTGTAAGCATTTGTTTGAGGTGCCTGAAAATATTTTGCATACTCTCAACCCTGGGCCAAAATCAGCCCTTGGTGACCAATGGTGTTGGCAGGTGATGGGGACTTCTCATCTCAGCCATACTCCTGTCCAAGGAAAGAGATGAACCAGTGCTTCCCAGAGGTACTGACAGGCAAAGCAACCATCCAGAAGAGAAGCCTGATTGGATTAATACAGTTTCTTTCTGAAATATCCCTACATTTGTTGAATATTTCTGCAGAATAAGTATTCATTCAGTCTTTGAACCTCAGCAAAGGCAGAGCAGCTGGGTGGGTTAGTGCCTTTTTTTTTTCTCCCCAAACTATCAGGGTGGTGGGAACCTCCAAGAGGGCAAATTGTTTTCTATTTCATCTTATTTCACCTATGGGCCAGGAAGACAAGGCTTTCTGTGGAAATTACAGCCATTTTCAAGACTTTCAACTGGAAATTTCAATATTTAACTTGAAATTCCAGTATTCAACTTGAAATTCCAGTATTCCAGTATTGTCCTGACAATTTGTGTTGGACAGATCTCAGGGAAGTCTGTCACCACATTTTAATCATTGTCACCAGTTTCCAGTAGCGTGGCCTCAGTTTCAGTTCATGCACTAGGATTTTTAGTTTTGTTTGTCAAAGATCTCCATATGTTGTGTTTTATATCAGCTTCTGAATATACTCCAAACCTTGCTGAATAGGTTTCATCCTGTATAAAACCCGTATGTATTATTTTGCGTTAACCATGATAATCTGTCCTATTTTTTTTTCTAGGAAAGGCAGCCCATGAGTTCAGAGGTATTGGTTATTCTCATTAATAACCTTTTAGCTCTTCTTGATTTGCAAGTACATAGCTTGGTTCCAAATTATAAAATCCAATTGCTCCGTGCAATGTTGTTTTTTTTTCCTCTGGAGCTGCATTCAGAAATCCATAGGGTTGTCCTACACCAAGGACCATTTAGAAATAATTGATAATACACCAGAGTATTAACTATGCTTGAGAAATTAGAGTATCACAATATATAAGCAAAAGACAATTCCAAGTATTTCTGCCAAGGTTATCTTTTCTTTGTCCACGACTGTACAAAAAAAGCAACTGTCAAGAGGAGCTGGCAATCAGAGCTCCATTCATCTCCTCAAACGTGGGCTTTGTCCATGCTGAACTTTGTCCAGCCTGAAGCACCTGGAAGCAGCACATCTCCTTAGCTTTATAATGTCCAAAATCAAAACACCCTCTAAAAGGTCACAGCACAATCAAGTTGTTAAGTGTCGATGAAGTTTAACTTATATCAGTGTGAGGCAAGAAGTCGGTTGTTCTCCTAAAAACAGAAAGGATTAAAAATTTCCAAATCTTGCATTTTGCAGCAATGTCCAACAGCCATCTGGACAGTCTTCTAATGACATATCTACCTGGGCCTGCCATGCCCTCCTGATTAAGGAGCAGAGCTGTCTACCAGTGCTGCTGGCTGGGATATGCTCCTTGGTGCAGTATTAGCTCACAGATGTTGCTCCTGAGAGGAGTCCTCCAAGTTTCAGGAGATGAATGGAATACCTGATGAGGAGTATTGTCACAAAAGGTTGTTGAGGAAATAAACTTATAGCTAGCTTATCTGTTTCATAGGAAGTACTGAAAAATCCAAATCAATTACTCCAGAATCTTGGGGCCTGAATTCATCTCTGACTGACATGACAACAGCCTACAATACTCAAAAGATAAATCTAGCCATTAATATCTGACTACAGCTTCTTGATATAGCCAATGATATGCTGACATTTGCATTTTCACCCCAAAATTCTGAAATGTGCAAAATGCATCACATTACTTCAGTAATACTGCAATTTTTATGCAGCTGGGAAAGTGTATTTATTGTGTTCAAGTTATAGCATATCACGTTTTATAGCGTTGAGTGTTTTGTCATTAACACCAGCATTTCAGCTTTTCTCAAGCTGACTGAAAAATTTCTAGAATTAAATAACGTGGAAAGATAGCAGGTACTGCCCATATGTCCTTAATTCCTAAATTTTATTGTGTGGGTCTCAGCGCAGTTTACCAGGATCTCCCCTAATGGTTTTACCTAGAGAAGTAGTGGTAATTCATCTCTAATATGGACATAGAGCTCCCAGAAGCTACAGGCTACAGGATATAAAATGACAAAATGTGCAAACTTCAGAGACAAAAAATCTGTGTCGAAGTGGGGTTTGGCAGCACTTCTGTTTTGAAACAGGATTCTGCATTTGACAGTCAGAGCGTTGACTTCCATGGGTCCATCATTTATGTGAAACAGATTCTCTGAGCTTTCTTGAGGGTTTTTTAAATACCATTTTCAAACCTTCTGAAGAGGCCATCATGATGAAATACTGACTTACAGTATAGGAACCAGGCACAAGGCCAAGGACTTGCTCAGTTTTCCTCCTCTGCTACCCCATGCATGTTTGCTCTGATCTGTTGGGAAACGTATATTGGTATTTCTTGCTACATGACTGTAATTTCATAACAATACGGTGTATGAGAGTGCATCTGTATTTTCATGTTTAATTCAATCACTAGAAAAATCTTGCCTTTGATTTCCCATACATAGCAAGCATCTGAAAAACAGAAGAAATAGTAGTATCATTGCATTAGCTTGGTAGACTTTTCAGGCTTACAGATGTAAATAGCTTATGAGTTTATTTAATAGACTATTATTTTATCATTCATTTATCTTTAATTGAGAAATATTTTGAAGTATGCAGAGACTGAATTGAATTTTCATTACATACCTGGTCAGGGATCAGTCTAAATGATTCTTTAAGCAGTTTGGAAAAAATACTCATTGAAGACTTGTTAAGTCGTGTGAGAATATGCATTAAATGCTTATCTCTCCTGTGGGTATGTAGGTATCAGCTACTTAGTTTACTGTGTGAGGTTTAATGCTTTTCTTCTAATTTCTAATGAACTTTACCACCAGACTACTTGATCATGACTAAGCCTATGAACAATGCAAATGGAATTGCCCCCTGATGGTGAGGAATGGGGCCCAGATGGCCTTTAAAAGGTGATAATTAGGAAATATAGCATATCTGAGTAGCTAGAAAGAGAGAAATTTGTTGAAGACAGTCAATCTGTTTGAAGCAATGGTCTTTCCCTTAATTATATAGATTTTCATTTAAAGCTGCTTTAAAGTAAATTTTCCCAGAAAATTTTATTTGCGACTGGAAACTAGAAACCACTGATTCTGCTTCTCCCTGTTTTAAATTCTCTGTGGAATCTTTCAGTGTCATGTTGTCTTCAAAATATAGGTGACAGGCTGGCTGTGCATGTTGTGGTAGTATTTGGGGTTGTAGGTATCCTTCTGCTGCAAAATGGTAGGAGAATGGGAAGCACCAGAGACATAGCTATTGGTATGTTGTAAAACATATGTATTACCAGAATTCAACTGTAAACTCTGCTGGATGAGGATTTACTTGCTTCTAGAATGATTTGTCACTGTTTTAAGTGTTTCATTGCCTTTTGGGGGTTTCATAAAAGCTCAGATTTTTATTTCTCTATTTAACTTTATAACTTTATTACAAGACTGTCATTTGGAAATATATTGTTGTTTTATATTATGGCTGAGATGCTAATGAAATAGTACCACAGGTTGTTTAAGGCTTTCCATTGTGGCTCTCCCTTTACAGCTACCTTATGAAACAAGGTTTTATGTTGATTGTATTTGCTGTGTTGTGAGAAAAATGCCTGTGGGGAAGGGACATGCATATTCCTAGCTTCTGGGAGGATGCTACAGGGGAAAGGGTCAAGTTCCCCATCAATCCACTGCTATTCATTTCTTACATTCAGTAAATCCTGTCCCTGAGAGTGATGTGACTCAAGCACATATCAGAATTTCAGAGAACAGATAAATAGATGTAAAGAGATACAGACCTGTATCTGTAAAACAGGTACTGGTTTCTTTAATATACATACATCTTGACTTGAATTCAAGTTCTGAATGCAAGTCTGTGGTTAGTGTTGAGCAGTAAAATCTGTTGGGATGGCCTGCTTGTCCCAAGTTTGCATCATGATTCACCGTGACAGAAATAATTCTTCATTACAAAGGTTTGGAGCCTTGCAGGCTGTGTTTTATTGCTGTGAGAGGTGACAGAGGTGCTGACAAACTAGGGAAGGTGCTCCAGGAAGATTATTTTGTCTCCTACAATTGTTAGTTCTGTTTCATATATTGTGTTTTAGGAAACAGTACCATGTTCTGACCCTGTCACACTGAAAAGGAAATACAGGGCTCAGCAGTCACCGTGTTGCCTGGGCCCAAAAGTGCTCTGATCATCATTGCCTCTGTTCCCCTCCCTTGTGTTATGTGTTGTACTTGCTTTCCAAATGCATTTTCCTTGGCTTCTCTTAGGCTGGACTGGACCATTAAAAGGTCAAATTTCTAGATCTTTAAATATCAGTACTTTTACTGGTTCCTCTCCTGCTGGAGCATCCTCTTGCTAGGAACCAAAATCTAGTGCTAAAGAAAAGCCAGCCTGAGAAGAAAGCTATAGGAAGATGTTTTCTCCATGATTTCTTTTGATTTTCTTATTTCCAAGTCTAAGGTAGTCTAGTGCAAGGGATGATACCTACATTCAGTTATCACTTCTGTGTCTGGAAGCCTTACTGCAGAAAGTAAAACTGTTTCCAAGACTTTGCATACAATTTTTTGATAATACAGGTAATATTAAATGGCAGTATTAATATGAAGTGCAGTTAAAACCATAGTCTTTGTTGCCAGTTTGTGATAGGTTAATCTGACATTGTTGAAATAGATCCATAAGTTGCTCCTCAGGCTGATAGTTGTTTGAGCTCCAAGATTTTTTTTTTTTTCAATTAAGGATTTTGAAGCATGAAAGCAAAGTTTGCAAAATTCTCATTTTAGAAAAGTTTTAGAACTATTACCTATTACATAGAAAACAATGACAATTATTAAGAATAGTTCTGGCTGGCAATATATAAATTCAAATGAATATAATTTTGGGAAGCATGTGACTACTGAAGTGCCAAAAAAGTACCAGCTGTAAGTGTGTGGGTGGGTGGGTGGAAATAGTAAATAAACACTGCAGATTTTGTCCTCTCTATCTTATGTATCAGAGCATACTGTAAATAAAAGTATAATTTCAGCAAGGCCTGTGGGATTCACAATGTGTCCAACCCAGGAATGGTCCAGACACAGACCCCAGCAATCAGCATCCATATCTACAGCCAGATCCAGCGTGCAGGCGAGGGCAGTGGTGGTGAGAATTGCCTGTGGCCTTGCATAATTTAGATGATTTTGTGGGTGTTGGAATAGCGCTGCATATTTGGATAAAGGCAGTTTAACAAACACACAAAAGAGGTTCTTTTTCTTCTTGAGTGTGAGTTTTCCACACGCTCAGCTTCATGTCCATCCGAAGCAGGGAGCACATCCAAGTGGATGGGGTTAAAGGCCTGTAAATGGAAAGCAAAGGAGACAGACCGTTGATGTCTGCACCTAAAAAGCTGTTTGCCTGTTCATCAGTTCCAGAAGTGACTTTCCTTTTGTCAAGTCATGTGGTTATCTTCCCACCTTTCCTTCCTTATGTGCTGCCTACTCCAAGAGGCTGTGCCTCCTTCCCTGCCATAAGGGAAGGCTTTGTTGCCACCCCGTTGTGTCTCCCAAGTCTCCCGAGTGCTGTATTTCTTTTTGTTCTGTCTGTTTTAAGCCAGCTAAGCAAATCTCATCTGCTAGGCATGTCTGCACTGCTTCCCAGTGTTTCTGTAGGGCCAACATTTTGGGTTCCCTTCTACTTTGAATGGAATAGTTGGGGTTATTCTGCTGCTCTTTTGCAACTGGTTAAAAAAAAAAAAAAAAAAGAAAAGAAAAAAAGAGACTCTTACTGCCATTAATGTTGTTTGTTATTCAAAAGTGGTTTTAGTCTCTCTATCCATCCCAGCCTACCAAAAAAACTTCCAGAACATTCCAGATTCTGTCATTTAACAAGTAATTTATTGCAAGGTTAATTTTACATGGCAGGAAGGAGAAGTCAGAGGTGGAGGGTTACTGCATGGTGCTCTGATGTGATTCAGTGTGCTTGCTCTGTTTATTATAATTGATTGGGAATGGTTAAAGTACCTAACAGCTGCCTACTATATTGTGCTGATATTTATATGGTACTTTTATATTCTGTCTGAAACCATAAGCACAAAGGGTTTCTAAAGAATTAATATAAAACTTGCTTGTAAAATTCCAAGGTTTATAGCACGATTTGTTTGGTGCAGACCTGTTTGGTTTATGTGGGTGGATTCTACTTAACTCTGCACAATCCTTTTTTAATGTTTCTCTCATACAGAAAAACTTCAAGTTTTGAAAAGCTTAAAACATTTTATCTTACTGAGACAAACTTAACGCCTTTTTGTAAGGAATTATTTCTGTAGAATGTTACAGGTATACATGCAAGATTAATGTGGAGTAGACACCCTGAAGTACTTTAAATCACTTGAATAACCAGTGGCCACTTTTCCCTAGCATTTGAAACCTTCTGTTTAAGATTAACTCCTTAGAAGCTTGCTTCTCTTTTCTGTGAAACAGACAGCCCATGATTTGATCCGGGACATGATACCAATGCAAACTGGCTCAGGACCATCTTTTCCCTTTATCCAGTGACCACACTTGCCATGAGACAGACCTCTTCTGATACTTACTCCAAAGCTGAAGTTTTGATTTTGTATATTTTACACCTAACCCTAGGTTTGGGGCTCCTGGTTTCCTGCTCTAGTTGGGGTGAACCACAAGCTCTTATCCTCATGAGCCTGTAGCCACTGCAAGGTTTTGTAGCACCCCCATCCAGCTGCACTGGCCTTTTTTTGAAAAAGTACAAGAAGCTGAGGAAAAACCTGCAGCTCTTTTAGGTGCTGGCAAACTTGCATGTTGCAAATATTTCCTCTTTAGCCTCTCCCACTACTACTGTGGTCACTTCTCCAATTTCAGTGACTTCCTGGGAGCCACTGATTTCAGTCCCATAAAAAGAGAGCGGGCATATTAGTCCCAAGTCAGTGGCTTTGCTAAGGGCAAAGGAGATGTAATGTAAATTTTTTCCAAGTCCCTTCTTACTGCAGGAGGCAGTGGGACTGTCTCAGACATTTCTACCTCTTGGATGACTGCTCTTCCCCAGCCCATAGCCTCTTGGAACTTGCCTTGCCTTGAGGAGTGATGTTTGATTGTGGAAAAATTGCAACAGGTGGGCCAGACCTGCCCCATGACAAACTGAGCATGGCTGAGAAGCAGGCCTGTGTGGAGCTGTGTTAGCTTGTGTGTGGCATTGAGCATTAATCCCAACCCCACACAGTTGCCTTGCTTTGGTGTTGTGTCTGCTGGAGCACTTGAGTCTCTGATTTCTTCCATGAAGAGGAATGAAATTGCACCTGAAACATTAAAACTCACAAGATTCTAGCAGATGTAATAATAATGCTGAGAGTATTCTGGCTTTGAACTGTGGGGTTCCCACATTTCCAAACTTTTCTGTGCGATCAGCCAGTCCTGAGATTTACCCTCTTCTAAAAATCCTCGTGTAGGTCTAAGACTCTCAGAAAGGAAGGGTGAACAAAAACCAGCATACCATGTTTTATAATGCCTATAAATCCCAAGGGCACAGTAAGCATCCTATATATTGATAAAAATGAGAGCAGGCAAATACTCCTATGAGTGTGGTCATTTGTGCCCATTTTCTCTTCATGGGCTGGATTCAGTTTTAATGACTGCATCAGTGTGGCAAGATCATCCCTGCTTCTTCCCACACTTCCCACCTGCCCCTCTCCTAGTCCGGATGTTATTACACAATGTTAAACATATTCTTTCCTGGATATTTGCAAAAGAATGGGAAGATTACCTTATTTTCATGTCTATAGCCTGAATCACCGATAACTTGTGCCGTGTTAAAAGTACTTATACTTGAAAATAAGGCTGTGGTTAATCTGCACCCATAGAAAACCTGTATTAAATAAAGAGGCAGAAACAGGGTGGGATTAGAGAAAGGAAGAACTAATTTGTCACACAGAAGGAGCTCTTGGGCAAGTGGACGAAGAGCAAACTCTCAATCAGATGCCAACAACCTTGTTTTGGTTTGTATTTGAACAGCTAACCCATGGATTGCAGACATGAAAATCAGAGACTAGGAATTGGTGGCTTGAGTTAGCAGCAAAGCTGCCTGCTTTAACACAGTGCTCCGTAGTGGGATATAAGGATTGTCTTCACTGGGAAAAGCAGGTTTGAGTTCAGGTAGCTAATATACATCTGCTGAGCTCAGGTAAAAACACAGTGAAGACAAGGCACTTGGGTTTTGTTCTGAGGTCATACCCTGACTCCACATGGAGTTAACCTTCTGACAAGAATGAAGTACCTAGTTTCCACTGTCTTTCTACCTGCCCATATCTGCTATGCACAAGTTATTTCAGTGAGGGGAAAAAAAAGGCAAGCTGCTTTTTTATCAGGGAGAAGCCTGAGGTGATGGAATCCTCAGCCTTACAGAAATATAAATGACCAGGCTTTGATTCCTGCAGAAGGTTTAAGGCTGATTATTTTAAGAACCGTTGAAACCTGAAGCCGCAGCCCTCTGATTACAGTCCTAGTCTGTATTTGACATAGTGCAGTAATGATTTCTAACATCTATTTTAGTTTGGATTTAGGGAGAGAGAGGCAACCTCTTGAAGTGTATTACCATGCTCTGACTTGTGTGCATTGTGTAGGAGGTTTAAGTCAGATTATTTTAAGAACTCAACAAGCCTGAAACAGCATTTTTATGATTATAGCTTTCCATCCCCCCCCCTCCTCTCGCATCCTTTCCACCCAGAGCAGGAGTGAATTCTAACATCTCTTTTAGCTGGCTTTAGAGCAGAGCCAGCCTACACTGAATTGGCCTCTTTTGATGCTACAGTATTGACTGAGGGGAGGGACAGATGGAACAAAAATCCTAATTGCCCAAACTTACAATAGGTTCCCAGCAGCAGCCACCACAAAAGAAATGTTAATGCAGTAAAAGGTAAATGGAAGGAAGCTAAACCCAACTTGTGGACAATTCAAAACCTACATCAATTTATTTTAAACTGCTTCCTGCAGTTTGTGAACACCTTCCTTGTCATAGTAGCATTATATTTGTTTTTACATTAGTCACTGCTCTGCAGAAGTCTTATCGTTCTTCTGCAATTTGTAAAGTAACTGGAAAATGTCATCTGGGATGAGGAACAAATGACTTCCTATGGTCCGGGCCAAGTCTCTTGAAGTTATTTTTTGCAAATGGTCAACTTCCCTTGCACAGTCTTCACAGCTGCAGCTGAACACTGTCTTTTCTAGCAGTGAGAGTTGAGGGTATCTGCAAGCACAACAGATGGCAGTAGTATTTTGATGCTTCAGCCATAAAATGAGGGGGCAAAATGTCATTACTCATCCATCCATCTCACAACAATTCTACTAACATATCATTCATCACATTTATGTTTGCTATGTTTTCTGTTCCATTTCCATTTTTTGATACCCTTACCTGTACGTTTGCCTTTTGAAATGTAGATCCTGTGGATGATGTTGCAATTAATTAAGTCCATGCTGTAAACTGAAGAGTGCATTGGAAGAGGCATGTGTCCCTGTTCCATGCCATGAAAAAATTCCCCTCATTAAACAGATTTTAAGAGTTAGTTTCTTTGGGTGACCATAATTACCCTTTCTAATAATGGGCACGGCTGAGGATTGCTCTGCTGGTTCTTAGACTTCCAAACTAGGCATTAATTCGAGATGCAACTTCAACATGCTTTTTCCTGGAGTGTAAAGGATCTGTAATCATGGAGCAAGCCCCCTTGTGTTAGACCAAGTATTTATTATTTGGGAAGACGGTCCATTCTCTAAAGAGACATCAGTCATAAGTAATTAATATGTAATTTTCTTAACTTGTGTTTGGGATGTTTTTAAGAGTCTGGAGTCCACTGTTCTACAATTGATGGATTCCTGTAATTACACTCTCAGGAGAAGCAAATACCACTGTCCTTTAGAATTAAAGGCATATGGTGGGAACGGATCCATATTTAGCCCAGAAGATTTTAAGTTTTTTGTTCCACCCTGTTGATGAAAATCGTTAATGAAAAACAGTAAGTTTACAAGGATTGTGACTGGAAACTAAATCCTGACATGACTGACCCAGTACCTTACTGAATTTGGCAGTCAGGTTCCTCCCCTTGCCTTCTCATGATCACACATGTCACACCAGCAAAGTCTCTCACATGGACAAGGGCAGAGGACAAAGCAAGAGGCCAATGGGCAAGGAAGAAGAAAGTTATTAATGTGATTGCATATCTAATCAGAAGCTTCCTTAGTTGCTAGAGCTACAATTGAATAGACTCTGAAATCATGATACTTTTCTAAGAAAAATTAACCTCTCAGATGTGACTGTATTTGTTCAGCCATGGAGTCATGTTCAGTGACATGGTTGGTGTCTCCCTGCTCCTCTGCACCCAGAAGGAGGCAGTCAGAGTCTTGGAGATGAAGCAGGAGCTGCCTTCCCTTTTGCTGGTTATTAATGTGAATGTGCTTACATGAACATACGTGTATGATGATCTGTGCTTTTATTGCACAAAAACCCCCCAAAGTTATCTGTATGGTTTGACATTATTCCTCATGCAGCTCCAGCTGGGTTCAAGATTTACATTTTAATTATAAAGTGCTTTTTCCTACTTCTGCCTGATTATTAACCCCTTCTTTGCCTGGCACGTGCACCACTGGTGGGAACACTGTGAAAACAGTGTTCCTGAAGTCCAGTATCCGTGGTCCCTGGGGAGATGCATCTGGTGCTACATAGAGGTCACTAGCAGAAATATCTCCCCTTCTCCCATTTCCCTTTCTGCCTTCTTTTCCAGGTGACAAGGAGTGAAACTTGGGTTCTTGTGAGCCAAATTACTTCCATCCTGTAGTGGCCCACCACAGTGGGGCACTTGGTTTCAGTGCCTGGCAGCAGTGTCGCTCACTAGTCCCCTCCACGGTAACAATTCAGGGTCTGTATGTTTAGTTAAAAAAGTCAAAGGTTAAGTGATTTGGGAATAAAATGTCGCTTAATGCGACAGAAACACGACAGAACTGAACCTGCTGAGGCTTGCATTACTCATGGGGATTTCTTTTTGCTTGCAGGCTCAGTGTTAAGTAATTTTATTAACTGAGGAGAGGGAAACATATTATTCGCTAACATTTTTATCCTTACTGCAAAATTTATTGCGTGTTGCTTCATAAGGTTTTGAAAGCAGAACAATTGTGAAGGCAAGAAAAGTAAAAATGAAACATGTTTAGGGTTTGTGGGCTTTTTTGAGGTGTTATTTAAAACATTGTGTGATTAGTTAAAAGATTAATTGTTGCTTGTGGCTAAACAGATGATAAATTTAAAAATTATATTATTACAGTGTGTCAGCATAAAAGCTCTGTGTCCCAAGTGTGTCGCCTTTTTATGTTTCTGTTGACAAGGTTCACATTTTATAGCACACTACCAGAAAGTGTTGACACATATTCAGATCACTGATTAAATGTTTTAAAAACGTGCCACTCAGAAACTAACCCTGATGGTCTTGGAGACCGGCATTTTAGGAGTCTGAATTCATTTCCCTTCATCAGTTAGGCTGTAACACAGTGAGCAATATTAATTAACAATTTTTTTTTTCTTACACTGTAGTACATTAGTTAGGAACAGAGTGAGTTATATTTTTAGGCACATATTTTTATGGTTGTCTTAATATGGTGTCAAAAATATATGTTAAATAGACACTCAGAAAGATACTTAGACACTGAATTGGGGCGGGGGGGGGGAATAATCTTTCTTATGTAGGTGTATATGAAGGCTTTTTTGGTTTGGAGGTTTTTTGCTTTTGCTTATTGCTAACACCTTGGTTTGTCTGTCTTGAGACCATTGGACAATATTAAAAAGTACAACTCAGTGTGTTTGTAATTTCAAGCTGGAGATACTCTCCTTATTTTGAAGGTTTCACCTATTACTTGTTCCAAGTCTGATTTGCCACCTCAGATGTTTTCTTCTGCATAGAGTTGCCTGCAGGTAGTTAAGCTTCCTCCAGACCCACTATTCAGGTTTGCTCCAAAACTTTTTATTGTATGGCCTCACAGGTTGCTGGGCAGTGCCCATTCCACTGCTTTCACAGAAGGGCTACTTCTTCCCACAGAAGACTCATAGAATAAAAAGCAAAACTAGTCTGAAAACACAGCTTGGGATATAGGTGGTTGCTCCCCAGATCTGCTCTCTTTTGCAAATTCAGGCTTTTATGTAGTTTCTGTCCCCATCCATTTTCTGTTCTTGGAATCTAAGCAGCCTGTTTGCAGGGATAACAAAGGTGTGTTATTACTTGATTTTAAAAGTCCCTCCTGTGGATTGTCATGTGTTTGAGTCTCTGGAGCCTGAGCCCAGCATGGGAATCCCAGCTCTTGCTCTGGACAGCAGCTTCTGGGTAGCTTCTTCACTGTCTGTCCTTCAAAAGAAAATAATTAACCCTCATTAGAAGAGCATTACTTTTCATTTGAGATAGGCTGTGAAACTTAACCTGATGATTTCTGCTGGGTTTTTCTAAGGCTGTGGACATATGAAACATGCTATCTATTAGTGTTTGTAACTACTGTTTCCTTTCTCAGTGTTTGTGACTACTGTTTCTGGAGCGAAAAGTTTAGTCAAGAATAGCTGGTTGACAAATTACTCTTGCTATTTAATGGAAAAGGAATGTTTAAAATACTATGAACATATCTATAATTATTTCATCTCTTGGTTCACTGGTAGATTTTATTGTGCCTATTATTGTCCATCAAACTCTATTCATATTATGAGTACCATCTGTTTTGTTGTCTTGCAGTGTGACTATTCAGAGATATTTTTGGTTTTATTCTGGAAAACACTACTAAAATTTTGTGTGAATTCAGAAGCTGACTAGCTGAGTAAAGGAAGAATTTTCAATTGCACTATTTATAGCCTTCTGCATGTTTCATTTCCAAAATACCATCCCTCATTAAAAAAAAAAAAAAAAAAAAAAAAAAAAAAAAAAAAAAAAGGTGAGGTTTCAACTTCAGTTTCTAGTGAAAACTCCCTGTAAACATTTTTAATTAAAAAACATCTGAAAAAAGATGTTCCTCCCATCTTTATGAATTGAATTAACCTGTTATGGGGCAGATAAGTTCTGTTTCTACATCTGCAAGCCCTGGAAAGCATCATATATGTGCTCAAATAGAGCAGATGAAAGAGGCTTATCAATGTCCCTTCCACTCTTGATGTTGACCTGACTCTTGTTTTCCTTTCCTGTTATGCTACTGAGGAGCATTTTTCAAGTGTCTTGGCTGTGATGCACACCTGTCTGTGGGGCCATTGTCCAGCCACATGTACGAGTCCCTCTGGTCACTACTTCATGTGAGAGCCACCCTTCTTGTTTTGCTCCTGCTGTCTTGGGGCTGCCATCCTTCTGCTTGTCCTCTCTGCCAGCAGAAAAGTTGGTCAAGCTTATACAGTGCAGGGTGGGCAGGTGTGTATTAAAGAGAGAGAAATTGTGACTTTCCTCAGGAATATAGTTCAGCCCATCCCTTAGGCAGCAGTGGTAAACCATTCCATGCAGAGCTGCCTCTTTATCAACAGACTGCCTGAAAGAAACATAACTTGTGTGGGCTCAATACCTGATACTTAGTTGACTAAAGAATGTTAAAAGGCAAACTAACAAAATCCTGGCTCCTTTAAACCAGTGAGGTTTTGATTTTGTTGAATTCAGAAGTTTCAATGTAGTTCTTCCATAGTGCTCTGGAAAACCCCGCTCTGGCAGTCGGATAAACGGCTGGGCACAGGGCACCTGAAGCAAACCTCTTGTTTGGTGAAGTGACATGACTGACACAGAAATTGAGGATCAGTGGGCTCAGCTTGGGGTTTCCCAAGATAAACAAGAAAGCATTGCTTCAATATTGGCTTAATTTATATTTTTGAAAAATTAAATACCTTCTGAGCAATAACAAATGGAGCCATCACAGCGCTAACAGACATGAAAATGCATCCATCGCTCTGCTCACGCTACAAAAAAGCCTGCACCCAAACTCCCAGTTGGGTATTATTTCCTGGATTTACTACAAAAAGAACAATGCATGTTTATTAAAAACAGAGTGGCTTTTAGCAGCAGCGGTAGCTCCACACACAATACACCAAAGCACAACGGGGGCCTTCTCCCGGCAATTGATGTGGAGAAGACCTTTGGCAGAGCAATATGGAAATTCGCATTCAGTGGCTTGATTAATTTGGAGTTTGGAAGCCACCTTCCCGAGATGGATGACAGTGGCTTATTAAATAAATAAATAAGGAGCAAGCTGAAGTCGCGCCGGCGTTATAGCATCAGATTTATGTCATCTGCGCAGGCAGAAAAGGCCTTTGTGGCCGCTATTGTTCGGGCTGTCAGCGGAGGCCTTGGCAGCGGCCTTTTGTCAGGACTTGTGTCGGGGGTAATGATGGGGAGATGACGGCGGTTGGTCTGTTTGATGTAACCCAGTTTTATGGACGCCGGAGTTGGCATCCGCACACGCAGGCGGAAGAAAATAAGCGTGCCGGGGCGCCGGGCCTGCCTGCCCTCGGCTCCCCTCCGCAGAGCCGGCTGGGGAAGATGCCAGCCACGGTTCTGGGGCTCAGCCGCGGCCTCGGGCTGTCACCCGGGGAGTTGAAAGGGGAGGAAAGGTGCCCCTTGAGAGGGCAGGTCGTGTCTGCTCCCCACCACCATGGCTCTGGAGCTGGGGAGCCTGTGCAGGTACTGTGGGTGTATCAGAAGCAAGCAGCGGGGTTTGGAGCACATGTGCCTAAAATTATGTGGAAGTAATTAAGAGTTGTTTGGTACAAATCAGAATAAGGTGGCTCACTCAGGGTAGGAACATTAGAAAAAATGCTGCACCACAAGCTACTGTATGACATTTTAGAGGGGTGAAGGAACCCTGATTTAACATCTTCTCAGGAGAATCGATCTGCAATCCCTGTGGTTTTTGCTAAGATCTTTGTACTTTCGATTTGATTTTTTAATGTCTTATCCTAAAAAGCAGAAGACTTTAAAAAGCAAAATTTTGTTTGGAGTCCCATGTGATTCATTTTCTCTACAGAAACATAAAAGAAGCTTATGTTGCTCATGTGGGAATCACTTAGCTCTTCTACACTAAACACAAGAAGTAGATAAATCACCACAAGTCATCAAAAAATGTGAGCACACTGACCTGAAGATGGGAGATAAAAAAACTCTCTCATTTTAGAATCAACGAAGAACAGCCCACTTTATTATGCCACAAAGCCAATACTATTGGGTAAAAATATTTAAAGACTATTTGCGCCCACTGAGAGTACCTGTCCAGTCTGAGCTCTGTGGCTGCAGATGAGTTTGTGTGAGGACTGAACAGTTGCCATTCATATTAGAGGTCTCAGTCAATTAAAGTCGATTAAACTCCACTAATGCAGAACTGAATAACTGGGAATTCATTACAAAGACTTCTTGAACTTCCTACTTTGTCATTGCTTTGGAAGCAAGTACCTAAAAGTGAACTGAGTTTGACATCAGTGAATCCAGTGAGAAAGACTCTTCATCCAGAAGCCCTTTTTTGAGGGGTGGAGGGAGGGGGGAAAGTGTTAGAACAAAATCATCGAGATTCCTACTTAATTTCTGTATAGATTTTATACAAAGTTCCACAATCTTAAACAAACAAGCAAACAAACAAACAAAACCAGTAAGCCTGGACAAACTCTTAGTGTCTCATACCACTACTAACTACATGATACAGAAATTTTCCAGGGTGGAATTACAGCACAGGAGTTTGCTATAAAATCCAGTGGACAGAATTTAATCTCCTTTCTATAATACAAAATCCATAAAAATGCTGATCATTATTCTGTATTCTGCCCAAACTTTAGTCTTTTTGGAAACAGGAGTGTTAGTTCTTTGTTGAATGTGTGGAAAATAATGGAGAAAAGTGTTTTCTTGAACCAACTTACTTTCTCTTAAGTTGGAGGGGTAGCTGAATGTAAAGAAGAAATACATTTTACTGGCTGGTATTGTCCCATTAGCTAGATGTGTGCTCCAGATGACCACTTTGCATGAGGATTTCAGAGCAATGTTTGCTGAGGTCTGTGATGTTACTAAGATTGCATGGTGTAGGTTTGGTATTAACTGAGATCTTTAATAAAGTAATTTCATTTAAGAAATTGCACATTCTGTTCATCTTTATGTGACTGGCTGAGTTCAGTGTAAGCAATGCCAATTTGCTGTGAAAAACTGTGTAGATTAGTAAAACAGAACTGCAGTAGTAAGCTAAGAAAGTCTATACTACATAAAACATTTCAAATTTAAGGGCTAAACATTATAAGTAACCATATAAGTCAATTTAGACTAAGTCTTGTAAATTTATCTTAGACATCTAACTTTGGAAAGTATGATATCTAACTAACTTCAGAAAGTATTCATGTTATATATCTTTAACTTTGGAATATATTTTAGTAGCATTACGTAGAATACTTTGTATGACTTTTAAATAACTCCTTCAAACACACCATCAGCTTCTCAAAGTGGTTGATGGTTGCCTTGGTGCAGTTTTCATCCACAGCTGGCACAAGTTGTCATCCACAGTAACCTTCTAGAAACAGAAAATCCTCTTTCCAAAAGGTTGTCTTCCACTTCTGTATGACTTCAGTTGGTGAATTGAGAGCTTTGGGTATTTTGGAAGAAGCAGACCTCATTTTGCAGCATTTATCTACCCTAATTTACCCATGTAAAAAAACACAAAAGCAACAAAACCCTAAAATTGTTTTTGAAACCTCCTTCTGCTATGCATGCTGTGACTTCTCGTTATCTCTGGAGCTATTCTTGCATGTGCTCAGTTGTAAGTGCAAATTACTGTTAGACAATGTCTTGAGGTGGTATTCAAAATGTTTTAAAGAAATTAGGGCATATATCAAAAGGAGGGCACCTAGTTATGGTTTGCACTGAAAATAGCACACCAAAAAGCTGGAATGTTAGTTAGGATGACACAAAGCCCATATTTTCATTTTGCAGAAGTATCAAGAAGACCTTCTAACCCACTCAAATATTGCTCATTCACCACCACTGTAAATATGAATATGGGCCAGGTAATCACTCTGATTAACAGTGTAATGTCCAACACCTGCACACATCAAAGATTTTGTTTGGGTTTGGCAGGCCTTGGGTATACCATTGTCTGAAAGCCTCTGATTGTCATTGATTTAGCCATACAGACTCATTGGAAGAAAATATATTTAAACAAGATGGCTCTCTTTAAATGTGTACCAGGAGTTAGCTAATGACATTTCTCTTTTTCCTATTCAGTCATGGAAATCAATGGGGATTACACCAGTTTTATTAAGAACATTGGGCATGTGAATTTCTAAAATATTCTCCTTTGCTAAAATGTTTGGGTTTGTTTCCTGCTCTTATATTAACTATATGGCTCTGGTGTCCTTCTATCAATCTTCTCAAATCTCCTTCTTTTCTCTCTATTTGACTACATTTCCTTTTGTACTGTTTAATTCTATAGGATTTACTCTTTACTTGTTTGCCTGTTTGAAGCAAATAGTTCTAGTTGCATTTCTTGGGGGATGGGAAGGATTTTGAGGTGAGGATCTGGTCCCCCAGGAACTGAGATCACCATTTCAGTTAAAGCCTGAATTCTCAAGCAGCCCTTGGAGTGCAGTCAGACAGACATTCCAGGAAACTTTGTCCCACTAGCTGGGTGCAAAAACAGAGCAAGGCTGTTACCTTGGCATTTCCTTTGTAGATCCTTGCACCCCTCTCATCTGGCCAATCTGATTGAGTTTTATTAGGCAAAAATATTTAGCACCTTCTAATTGGTAAAATGTTTTTGCTGAAACTGTTTTCCAGATTCTTGATGTTAAGGGTCTAGAAGAAAAATTAAATTCCAAAATTCCTCTTTGACGAATGCATTAATATATCTCAAGACCCAAAGGCAAACAAAAATTCATGGACAACTATGTCTGAGAAGCAGCAACCGCTGCAGGTGTGTACACCAACTGGTAAAAGATAACTGTGTTTGTGTTAAAACGATGTACTTGGAAGTCTTTCTACCACTGTTTTGTAATCTGCTGAAATGGGGGGGGGGGGTTTGCTTATTTCTGAGCTAAGTTTCTGGGTCCTAACCAAATCTTCCAAAAAGAGAATGAAAAAGAGAGAAAATCTTTTTGGAGTATGCCCTGACCTATAAAAGCACCGCTCTGCAGGAGTTACAAATGGCTTTTTGGCTAAGTTCAGCAGCTGAAAGGGCCTCTACTTTTGTCTCCAGCTCTGACAATAGCTGTGGAGAAGAATGTCTTCTTTAAAATTTCTGAGGATCAAGCTGAACCTTCAGCTGCCAGGGTTTCATCTCTCCTCTCCCCTGCACAAGCCATCCCCTCCCCTCCCCCCCACCAAAAAAAAAAAAAAAAAGGGCTTAATCCTGCTTCCGTTGAAATTGATGTAACTTCATCTCTTGTCACTATTTTTTTTTAAGGTAGGCTCCTCTTTTGGGCTGCTGGAAATATTTTTTAGGTTACTTTTTAGTATACTTCTAGGCTGAAACCAGGTTTCACATTTAACAATACAATATAAAAATTGTAAAAAAGCTAAGGAAAGGAGACAAGACTTAATTTCTGTAAAAACTCTTTGGGTTTGGTAATAAGCAGTAGAAAGCTGGTGTTTTCTACATGGTTGAAGACAGTGTAAGCTCTCCTATTATTGGTTGCAAGCTTCTGTATCAGGGCTTTGGGCAGCTGTTCCCCAGCACTGGAGATCCAGCACCAGCAGGCTCTCTGGAGTCAGGTAAGTAAAGCAGTTATTCCAGGAAACAGCTGAGCTGTCAGCAGGTCTCCTTGTTTTTTTTTTTTGTTTTTTTTTTTTTTTTTTTTTTTTTTTTTTTTTTTTTTGTTTGTTTTTTGTTTTTTCAAAAGGAGTGCCTTGCTACCTATATTTCTGATATTCCAGTGCTACCCTACCTGCTCTGGCAGTGAGAGCTGGGCTCAGTATCACCATCACTCTGACCAGGTTCAAACTCCAAAAATGCCCAAGTTGTTCAGCCATTTGCTGTTTTGATCAAAGATCCCTTATTTTTCGTGTTGAAGCTCAGCAAGACAGAAATGCCAATATGGCAGAAATGGATCTCTGCCTCAGTCCTCCCCAAAACAGCTGATATCCTGGAGCATGGGACTTCTTGGAGAACATGGACAACGGGGGAGACCCAGGATCCCCTTCCCTGGCACGAACTCATATACACAGTGACCTGCCCCTCCTTTTGTCCAGCCATATTTTAGGACAAAGAGGGGCCTGTGAAGGAGCTCCTGCTGGACTGGAGATGTTCTGCAGTAGGGAAGGGACACATCAGAGCACATTTTGCTTCTCCATCCCTTGGTCCTCACAAAGAGCTGCAGAGGACTGAGGACAGCAGAATGCAATAGGAAGGGTTAAAAGCCTCCTTAATTGCAATTATCTTAAATTGCTAAGACAATTGCCTTGTGATGTAGCTGTAGCTTTCAGAGTGCAAGTTATTAGAGTAACTTCTACAGTCAGTAAAGGGAGAGAGGCGCATTGGGAGGGCAGACCATCCAACCCAAAGGCACCAGACTTTTTCTTTGGAAATACCTGTTTTTCTTGGTTGATAAATAGGGATCACCTACACAGGTAATGCTTTAGATTACCGATGTGAGATGTGATGAAATCTGCACCTGAATTGGTAAAGTATCTAAATTGCAAAAGTTGTGATGCCACTGAAAACGTGGCAGTCCTGAAGCAGCTGGGGAAGCAGAAAAATCGTTCTGCACCCAAAATAAGTCTCATGGTTAGCTGATGAAAAAAAGAAAATATTATCCTAAAAGATGTGGATTGCCAAAGGACTGTATCTCTGAATATATATCTGTAAATTTATAGAACTGCTAGAAAAATACATTATGCTTTGCAGAGAAATGTAAAATGGGCATCAGACTGACAGATTTTGGGAGAATTATTGCAAGGGAGTAATGCCACTTTATTCATTATCCGTATTTTTCATAGCAAAAGCATGGATCTTCAGTTTAACAGTTTCTGGGTTTTATTTTAAGGGGGAAAAGGATGTATAGAGACTTCCAATAGACCTACCCAGTAGCAACAACCATTTTGAGCAGAGGCTGCGTTTGCTGGGTACAATGCAGTGTCATGTAGAAATGCTTAAATTACTTCTGAGTGAGCTAGCTCAGGAAGTCAGAGCAACGTAATTGCATTAAGTGCTCTACTCAAGCTAATGTTATTTTCTGCTTGTACCAGGACAGCTTTGATATGTCTGATAGCATTACATTAGGTGTGTCAGCTTGCCTAATGCACAGAGTAATGCATAGTGCCTAAAGAGCTGGAAGACCAAGATAGGTGCCGTGAAAGGAAGCAACTTGGTGCTTCTGACGCTATGTTACAAACTCGCTTTCCTACGGCAGGGAAACATCACGTGTGTGTTTGCGGGTGCTGTATGAAATCTATATAATCTATTTCATATAATGTCAGGCATAATGTAAGGCCTTAGAGGAGGATTAAATGAGAAAGAAAAAGGAACAAAAGTGGGATCATTTGGCCTCCTAAGGCCCTTAAGGGAATGGAAAACAAGTGTAACAATGTGATGATTGTAGCTCCAAGTTGTCTCCTTGGTGTGACACTGTTGTGGAGCTCCCTTGTGTACCCTACGAGTTGTGGGATTTGCCTGTGCACCCCACCGATGGCAGCTTTGGATGCGCCCGGCGCCACTCCAAAATCACAGCTCACTGCAGAGCATAAAATGCATAAAATGGAGAGCAGTGAATTTCTTTAAGGGTAGAGAAGCCCAGAGGATAATGCAGTCATTTAACTGCCTTGCCTGGCTTGATGTATGAAGTGGATTCTCGAGTAGTTCCCATAACATTTTGCTGGTGGTTTAATCATTACCAAGAGAAAAGCCTAAAGAATGCAGAGAACAGGACACTGCACTTGTGGGTTTTTTTCAGGGGTAGTGTTTTCTTCTGTTTTTAAGAAACGCATGTCTTTGATGAGATATGGCTGCAGGCTACCATTTTACATTTTATGGCTGCAGGCTACCATTTTACGTTTTATGTCAGCTACCTTTTGTCAGTGGCTCATTATTGATGCTGTATTCTGTTTTAATTCACACTGCTCTGCTAATCAATTACAGCATTTATCCATTAATCAGGTGTTCTGACAGGGTCAATAACTGCTTTGCAGTTTTGTGGAGTGTTGTGCGCTATCAAGCAAGTAGCAACAGTCAGTGGATTAGTTTAGCACAGTGTTGTTTTCACAGGCTGGTGGACTTTCAGGGGAGTAAACACCTAGTGAGGCTTCTGGCAATTATCTGGGGTATTTTGGATTCCTTGTCAAAAACCTCATCTGTTTGCAAAATTTGTCCTTGCTGGTGGGTGTGCAAGAGCAAGTGCATGAATGTGTGCGCTCACGCATGTGAGCCTGCATGCACCCCTGTGTGCCTGCCTTCCCCCATCTGTGTGTGTACAAATAGACGTAGGTACCCTGTAGCCTAAATATCCACCTTATAAAATGTGCCAGTTCAGCTCCACGGTTTGTAACAGCTATACTGGTGGTAAATCATCACCAGCATTAAAGGTTTTTTTTTTCATTTTAGCAAGTAGTATAGATAACAGAGGGGGCAACACTTAATTGGACAGTTACAGTTTTGGTAGTTAAGTTACCGTCTATAATGATGGTAACAGGTTTCAATTATCTTTTTTATGACAGATGTACCAACATTTAATTGTTTCTCGTCAAGTGTGGAAAGAAAAGACACTTCTGTAGATTTTTCAATTCTTCTACATGTCACTTAGCTGTCTGCACCATTGTTTGAGCTCCTTTCTCTCATCCTTTTTGCAGCAATGAGTTGTGTCATTCCCTCATGATCAGCACTTTTGTTGTCTTTGTTTTTTGCTGTACCTCAGAAGTCCATCTTTTCTTTCATCTCCTTCCCATTCATGCATGAGGGAACAGTTGTGCTCTGTTGTGGGGATGTTCCGCTGGATTTCAAACAGTAGGGTTTCTTTTTATTCTCTTCTAAGTAGTACAATGGGGCTGAATGTCTGTTGCAGAATGCACACACTAATATGCCAGGTTATTTGGTTTCTAAGAAGTCAATAAAAATGCTACATTTAGGTTCAGTACTTGGCTTGCGTTTTTTCTGCTGTTTGCCTTTCAGTCTTCAGTTATAAATCTGTTTGTTTGTTTCTGGTTATAAAATATAATCCTTGATATTAAATCCAAGCGTGGAATCAACAAACACTTGGGAAAAAATGTTACTGGCGATGGAGTATTTTCACACTAGCAGATTTGGCAGACTCTGTCTTCCCTGATAAGGAAGAGAAAATTGCCGCCAAATCTAATTAATGGGGTCTATAACAGGAAAGGAGAGAGAGGGAGTACAGGGCGGGGGGGAGATGCAATCATGAGTTCATCTTGGCAAAACTTTCTTGTTTCTTAGAGACTTAGCTGGTCTTTGCATTTAAGAAAAGGTAGCTTTAGTAGATTTCATTTTTCAGGACTTTTTGGTTTTTTTGCTTGTGCATGTACTTAGTTTATAAACACTTGTTCAAATCCATTTCAACAGCAAAAGGCTAAAGACATAAAAAGCTAGAGATATCTGCAGACACTTTGTTCTCATACTCAGGAACAATCTTCAAAATCCTTCTTAATGAGGTCATAAAAGAAAAAAAATCGAACAAGTGGTACTTGTGTACCTCTCTAGGATGTGTCATCGGGGTCACTTGCCACTAGGTTATCCTATTTAAAAAGGGATTGGGATAGTTCAATCAAGCATTGCATTAAGAGAGAGACTTTGATTAATTCCTTCTCTTCACTATTGTGCTATAGATAATTTCAGTAAATTTGTGATACTTTCTTCTTAGTCGGTGTTGAGGCTTAGCGTTCTCAATGCGTCATGCTGAGTATTAGCATTTATTGGGCCTATTTGGCTGAAGTAAAGACGAGTGTAGGCTGCAGACAGCCCTCTAATCTTTGACAAGTGAGGCCATTCTTTCAACATTACCGTTATCTCAGGTCATAGAGAGAAAGTGTTCTCTTACAGGTTTGCTGCAGGAACAAATATGTCATGTAAAGGAAGGGGAAGAAGAAAAAGTAAGTAGGCTGATGATTTATTACAGATTTCTTTCTAGAAAAAATAGACGTGACTTTTGCGGAGAAAATTACTGTCTTGAATAACTTGTTCGTTTTGTGACACAAAGGGAGAAAATTAAAGGAAGGCAAAGCTGAGCCTTGTTACCAACTTGTGCCGTGACTAGAGACTTGAAATGCAGCAGAACTGCAACTCAGAACCCAGTTGTGGTTGCATTATATCTATACTTCTTGAAACCTAACTTTTTATTTTTTAAAGTGATTTGCTTTGGTGAGAAATTTCCTTCTTCATTTAACTCTCCTTAAAAAAAAAAAAAAAAATAAAGAAAAAACTCAAAGGACCTGTTTTGACAAGGAAGAAATCATGTTATGTCCTATGTCTCCACTTAATATCCACTTTTTTCCGTTTAAATATAGGTCTTTGGAATTTGCATGATATGTCTTCTATTCATTGTAAAAAATTTCTCTCTTTATGTTGTTTGGTGTAATCTCTCTTCTCTTCCCCGTCTGATTTTGAAAATGTGTGTGATAGTTGCTCCGGAGATTCAAGGCCCTGTTGGGTATACACATATTTAGGCACTCTTTGAAAAGTGGATTTTTGACCTGATAGACCGTAACGGCTCCCAGGGAGCCACTATGGTCATTGTGTAAATCCTTCTTAGTTTTCGGTTTACTCACTTGATATACCGTAACGGCTCTTAGGGCCGTTATGGTCTTTTGTGGTAATCCAGCTGCTGCACATGCGTGTGAAGCTTTTGTGCCTGAAAATCCTGGGGAAGTTTTGTTGGGGCGGGCACGTCCAGAATTGCTTCCTTTCTGGTGGGATGGGATGAAATGGCTGGAGGAAAAAGTAATGGCTCCTCTTCCTTTCCCTCTGGCAGCTGCCAAAAATGCTGGGCACCTAAAGGACTAACAGCCTGCCAAAAAAATGTATACAAAAAAGCCACAAAACCTACGTCGGATACACAAAATATCATATGGAAAGACTGATTTGATTCAAAATTTCACAAGTGTGTAACAGCTGATTTTTATTTATGCAGTTGTTTCATGTATGTCTAAGATGTGTCAGGCTACTGCCCAGTGGGATTTTTGACAACTGAGTTATTGACCCTTGAAAACGGGGAGTTGTAAGTGAAAGGCTGATATAGTCGTAACTATAGCAACACTGTCAGTGTTCCTGTAATTATTAACTTTTTAATAAAAAAATTAAGAAGCTGTTTCCTTTCTTAGAGAAGCCTCTATTGCAAACTGATGATGCCACCATGGAGATGTGATATGTTGAAACAATGCATGTCAACTAATTACTAAAATAATTAAAGTACTGAGAAAGTATCGTAAAGAACCAAACATCACTTGCATGTGTGAATGAGGCCTATCAGTTAGATTTAGCCATCATTTTGTTCTGTGTAAAGTTGTTAGAAGGCTTCATTTTCATTACTTGTGCAACTTTTCATGGAGTGCTCCCCTGAGAGAGTCAATGTTTCTACTGAGGCTGCAGGCAGAGATTCAGAGATTTATTTGGAGTTAATTCTTGTATGGGACCAAGTGATTTAACTGCTGCAATGTGTGTCCGCTCTTAGCATGGAGAGTGGCTGTGACTCCCACAGATGCAGTTTTACATGGGCTGCTTGGCAGAGAGCACTTCAGGTTGTGATGCCGCTGGATTGTCAGAGCCTGTGCTACACTCTCCCTCTGCTAAGAGTTGCCAGAGGTTGCAGATCTCTATCCTGGCATGACCCTAAGCATACGTGAGACATATCTTCCTTTTACCTCTTCCCATGCTTTTCTCCCAACTGTTGCTCAGTGGTGGCTGTCAGCTGATGTGTTTCAGGTGGGGCACCTTCAAAAAATGATGCTGTTGTTCTGGAGTAACCCTCCATCCGTATGGGGACACAGCCAAAGACTGCCCGTCTCATCTGAGTATGGTTTTCCAGGATTATATACATGTGTGTTTGGGGGGAAATCAAGAGGGGAGGAAAAGACTCTCATATTTCAGCAGGATCTCCTGAGCTGCAGACCACTTGCAGAACACTGTTATGGTTTTCTAAGACTTGTCAAGTCACTAAAGCTTTTATTATTGGCCTAGGATATGTTTGCATTCTATAATCCACCTTCTCACAAGGATGAGAAGTGTCAGTTTCTGTATAAAACTTTCGCACCTTAATATTTAATGTAAGCACAGAAAGGATTTAATATTGCCACAAATGACAGCAAGTCCACTATTTTCATATTCCTTATGATTCAAACAATTGATACTACTATATTTAATAGAGTTCTTTAATTCCTTCTGTTGAACAATCAGTTGCTAAGCTTTCCTTAGCCAGGTTTTAGATAATGGCTTTTGTTTTTGCTTAGCCATCTGTCCCTGTATTAATTGTCCTTTTTCCCTAGCATTAATCCATAATTTTGGCAAACTGGTTCTTGAGGTTGGTCAATATTCCTTTTGCTTCATTTTCTATTGTTGGACACTGTTACCTTTTATGTTTCACACATTTAATAGATGCAGTTCTGGCTACTGAAAGGAAGTTCAGTCAGTTGCACTGTGTTACAGGGAGCTGAAGTTTCTTTATTTTTATGCAACATTAAGTGCTGGCAAGACAATCTAGAGGCCTAAATTAAAATGATAGCTTGTGTGCAGGAAATCAGTGTGTAGGCCAAATAAAAACATTTTTCTGTTTTCTCTACAAAGGGAGGTGATAGGCCACACTTAGAGGGCTTTGAAAGAGCTTCTTCTGGGATGAGCATCGAAGTTCCCATTTCATTTCCATTCTCTGCGCAGAACCATTGTGTTCTGTGTTTTACACATCTTCTTCCCCAGTCTTTCACTGGAAGGCTCCTGAACCAAGCCCTGATTCAGAGTGGTGGCTAGTCAAGTGATATTACACAAGTGCTCAGCCTCTTCACATTATGCTCAGCTTATTGGCTGAATCAAGATCCCACTGTCTCCTTTTTGCTTCCTCCTCTTCCTCCCCTTGTGTTTCCATCCTTGTCTCCTCTTTCCACTGCTTCATTCCTCAAAGACTTTTGCCACTCTACCTCTGTTTTCCTTAAGTGATACAGTTGACTGCCCTGAGTTAATACATCTTTTCTGTCTCTGATGCTGCATCAAGAGACTCCTCAGTCCCTGCTTCACTGATTCTTCCCTTGCCAAAATCTGCACTGACCTTGTCCTCTTCCTTTTTCTTCCTTTTTTTTTTTTTTTTGCTTTAAATTACATCTTCACCTTGCTCTTTTAATCTCGCTTTTAACCTTGCTTTCTTCAGACTTTCTTAGTGAATGTCTACTATGTCTCCTTTTTTACATCCCTGGTTGATGGTGTGGTTTCTTTTCTCACCTCCTTTCCTTGTTCATCTCTCCCACAGTCCTTCCTGGTCTTCTGTGGTGGCTCAGTTGGGGATATATCCTGGCAGAGTCTTCCTTGCCACTTGCACAAAACCAAAACTCATTCCTCCTTGTGGTGCCTGGAGGCCATCTCACCAAGACCCTATGTATTTGTCATCCCTCTCCTGGCCAATTGGGCCATCCTGCCTTGCTGTGTGCTGGCTGTTCAGGACTGCCTTTCTTGCTTTGACTCACCTCTAGAGCTGCCTGTTGCATGCTGTCAGCTTCAGTTTTTTGTGTCTGTGGTGGCCAGGTCCTGGGCTTTCCTCACTTCATTACTCTGCTGGACCTGGCTTCTTGCAGCTTACAATTACCTTTTCATTCTCTTCCTCCTGTACATGGAGGTACAGGTTTTTAGGCCCCTTCCTTACTGGCCCTCAAACATGAGCTAAGTCTTACAAACTTCTCCATCTTCCCTGTTTTCAAAGCCACCCTAATAGTCCGTGTGGTAGGTTAAACATTGGTTTGTTGATTGCTGTTTCCCAGCAATGGAAAAGGTGTAGAGAGTAATAAAAGTGTATTTTGAATCAAGATGTGAATGTCTGTTAAAATAACAGGGTAATAAATATACTGCAGCCACCTGAAACCTTATTTGTCTCTCCAGCCTCTTTTATCTACAATTCTCCATAATTCAATCTGTCCTGGTCTGGAATCTGCCTTCTGTTTGTTTTCTTCATAACAGGAACATTTTTTGCAGAGGTTAGAAAATAATGAAACAGGCTATTTGAAGATTAGTATAATTACAACCACATGCAACTTAACTACAGGACTTTTGCTTATCTATAAAATACCATTATTTATTTTTCAAACTAATATAAGCCACAGAGGCATGAATAAATGTACTTACTAATAATTATAATATCCTTTTTGTGGATCAAAATCTAACAACATCTTCAAAATGCTCAAGTTAGCATGTATGACTGCTATCATGGTGGGAAAACAATTTACATTATATCTGCTTAGTACAGGAACAGAGTCTGTTTTTCTACGGCTTCAGCTGTGGTTTGTTTTCACAGCCCAGACTGGGCCCTTCAGAGAGGGAAGCAGAACGTAATTTAGATTGGAAAAAACCCTTAAGATACTCATGGCAAGAGTATGCCCCACCTTATTCTCGTGCTTCTCAAAAGGGAAAAAGGAAAGAATCATTATCTATTTTCCAAACCCCCCACTTTTGTAGTTCAGTTTAATGCCTCTATGTGCTGCTTTAAATGCCTGTTTTAGCCATTAGTCTTTCTTCCCCCCTATTAATATATACTGGCAGACAACTGGTGAAACAGCCCCCAAATTCCCTCCTTCGCCTCCAAAGTAGTATGAGCAGGGTCAAGGAAAAAAGGATATAAGAGTGTTCACATTTTCATGGCTAAAAATGTTGAGCTCCAAGAGATGAAGTGGAAAGAAGGAGTGTCACTTGTGGCAAAAAACACGTGGCTTGTTTATTCTGGCAGGGATTTGTCAAAGGCAGCAGTCATGGGAGAGACAGCACTGCTTTGGCTCACTGAGACATGGCTTCAGTCTGTAGCAGCTGTAAATATGTGGGGTCACACCTGAACTTGCAAGATACACAGGATGCCCACAGTGTGTGGATGCAAAGCATGTGATGCAAAGACCTCAAGCCTCACAAAAGCAAGGCAGGGCCATTGATAAATAATGGTGGAACAGCCTGCAGTCTAGTGTATATGGGGTTCTAGGGAAACTTTGTATTCCACTGGAGAATTCCCACTCTAATGCCTTTTCTGGAGATGCAGGAAAAGGTAGTTTTCCTTTCCAGCAAAGTATGAGGAATGTTTGAGACTAAAAGTTGGAGAAAAAACAGTTTTATTATTCCTTGGATTTAGGGAAGTCAATTCTTTTTGCCGCTTTGCACTGATCAGTGCTGCTGTTTTACTATGCCACATTGGGTCTTCTTATACACATACATGTGTACATATATGAACATTTATATATTTATATTATATTTATATTTGCACAGATACATAATTACAGTGTATGTAGATAGATATATACAGGCACATAAAGATAAAAGCATAAGCACGTACACACATAAATGTTCACCTCTGACTATTGTGGCTGCAGGCCAAAAAAAAACTTTACCTTTAAGGGTGGGCCTATTTAAAAGTCTGCTTGGAGTCTCACATTCCATTCTTGCTTGCACACAGAACTAGTGAGGTCATTGTTTTACATGTTCTCCTTTAAACACAAATGACACAAAAAAGGAGGAAGGCTTTCCCTGCTGGATGTGTTCTAGAGAAGAGAGTAGATATGCCACAATTTTTATTTTCGCCACACCTGATGTTAATCTCTGTCAACAAATTTTGCCATTACTGAGACACCAGTTCAACTAAACTATTACTCAGGAAGAAGATAAAAATTGAAACATCCATGACATTCTTCCTATCAGCAAGGAAACAGATGATGGCAAGCAAGGCACCAAGTGAGACTAAAACTGGTTCAAACCATCCAAATTCCCTATATATAATATCAACTTTGGGAGGTACTGTTTCTTAATATTCTTACAGATTACTGGCATGTAGTGAAGAATTAAAATGTTTCTCAAGGCCTTTGTGCTGAAGCATATCTAAAATGTTACCCAAAGAAAAATGTTGTCTGATTCAGTAATGGAATAATTTTTCTCTTTATCCAGGACAGAACAAAAAACATATGTCTTAACTGTCTTATTTCCTCAAGCCTAAACCTGTATTCATGACACAGGTTGTTAAAGAAGACTTAAAGGAAAGCCAAGCGATGCCTTTATGCATTTTTACAGGGATTTCTTTCCCTCACAAGGTTATATATCAGTGAGTTGAGGGAGTCTGTCTGTCGTTCAGTTTTTACACAGATGTGGAATGCTCTAACACTTACTTAAAGAAACACAGCTGCTCATTTAAATGCCATAAAAGCTGTTATGTGGAAGTAGACTTAATCCTATTTCTCCTTATAGATTTTATTTTCATGTAATCCAGGACTTTTGCTTATCTATAACATACCATCATTATGAGCTAAAAGCCATTATCTTTATATGTGCAGATTGCAAGGGAGGCAGTGGATTTTTCTTCTTATTTTTAAATAAATATTGAACAGCCTGTGTCAAGAATTTAGAGGGGGAAAACCATCCCTCTTAAGGTAAGGCAGTTGGAAGAATTTCTTCTTCATGGGTCTCCCTTGGTGACCTCTTCTTCTGTCTCTTTCTTCCCTACCCTATCTGCCAATTTCTCTTCTCTCTAATGTCCAACTCTTTCCTCCCCTCTAGGCAGCCATTAAGGACAGGCCTGTTTTTTAAAATTTAGTTTTAAGAGTGGGGAACCAGTGATGCAGATGTGTGTTGTGATGCAGTGAGACAGGAAATCCACATTTAACAGAACCATGATGTTTGGGAGAAAAGGAGCATCCTGTGAAAGAAGGCTGTTGGTGAGGGGAGCAGCTTTCATTCTTCAGCTTTGCCTGAGTGTCAGTGGGTCTTTTCATGTGTTCACTGGCCACAGTAAATATATGTTATAGGAACCATAACCACACAAGTAATCTCACCTGGGAAATACACATAAGAAACTTCCACAGAGCACGTAAAAAATAAGAGTGCTTGGTCTTGCACTTGCAGGCCCATCAGGTATCCCCAAAAAGGAGCTGCTACCTGATAATTTGACCTTGTTTTTCTTTTTTTTTTTCTTTTCCTTTTTTTTTTTTTAATGAAAATAAAATCATACTGATTTGCAGAGAAGCTGATTTTCACCCCATCTGACTTTCAGTCTGGATGAATTTTTAAAGTGTCCATGTTGATGACAAACCGACCATAAAATGGGATGAGACTTTCTAAGTGGGGGATCTGAAACGGGGTCCTGGGAGCCATGGGTTTAGGACAGGTTTCTCAGTTTCCTGGGATGTGGCAAAGCCACGTCTCTTCAGAATCTGAAGAGTTCTGTGAAAATGTTTAGAGAATTAAATTATAACAGTATCTTAGGAATAAAGCTAAAAAAATTAGCTATAGGAATCTTCCGATTTAATGTTAAAATGTATTCCTTGGCCAATGTTTATCCTCCATCACACATTCATATTATCCACCTGGTAGGTTCAGCACCTTTATGGTCTCTGAGCTTGCCTGCACAGCAACGCCTGGTAGGACAGGCTGTAATGATGTGACCGATGTGTTCCTTGAAATTGGTTCCCTGCTGTGGACACCCTGAGGCGGAGTTCATCTCCCCCAGGCATGCTCACCTCCTCAAGGGACATCAGGAGCTGCCTGAGTCAGGAGGAGGATTATGGCTGAATCCACCCTTGAAAGGTGCACATAGGGCTTTGACCACATCCCCCAAATATGCACCCATGGGGGTGGCAGGACCTAACCCACCAGCTCAGTAGAGTGAGGGGTTTGTCCCTTTCAGGGTAGCAAATGCCAATCACTCACTATGGAGAACTCTGTGGATAGAGAGGTGCTGAGCTTAAAGAGACTGGTGGGTGCTAAATTTGCAATTTTTAGTTTACTGACCTTACTAAGGAGATGGTTTTGGAGGGCTATTGCTGAGTTAGGGTTTGGCAGGCCTATTCCTGTATAATAAAATTATCTTTCAGCTGCTTATGTGGAAGATCAAAATGAGCTGACAACTGTCACCTATTTATCATTAACATCACTGTATTTGTTATTTCCTTTAATCCTGGATTCCTGAAATCTCACCTTTAACTTATTTTTTATTTTTCAAGAAAATTTTTGTCTTTGAAAAAGCTTGAAAATACAAAGTTAGGAACACAGAACCAGAAAATAATATTTTAATATGCACTTTAAAAATATTGCAATTTTTAATGCATCATGTTGTCCACATTTTTTTTTTTAATTCTTGGTGATGTTAGCAAATAAAAGATGAACAGCTTTTTTTTTCAAGAGATGTAAGGGGCAGATGCAGAGCAAATACTGAAGAAAATGTAGGTGTTTCATTGTCCTCTGTACAATAACAGTAATAATGTTAAATTTTGTAATGTACTGGAAAGGGCAGGGGGAAAAAAGGAAGTTTCATTATTGGATAATAAAGCACTTAAATAAAGTGTTTATTTACTGGAGATCACGAAGGTTCTGTGTTTATAATGTTTTTTAATCCACCCACTGCTACTAGTTTGGTATGTTTTAACATTGAATAATAGAATAGAGATGTAGTTAAAGGCATGAAAATATCCAAGTCAGAATTTTGGGGAATTCCTTGCTATATTTTGAAATTAATAAAATAAGAGCTGGTTTTCAATTGATGTGATTTTCAAAGGAAATAGGGCTGGGCTTATTATTGTTGCTACCACAATCATCATAGAAAGATTCCAACATTTTGCTAACATTAAGTAGTGCTAACAGCACAGAAGATTAATTTGATCTTATATAATGTTTTCATGGTTAATAAGATTTGCATATGACATTTTTGCATGATTATAAGTGCTGGAATGTCATTGCAGTAGGCATTAACTCCTGCGATTGAAGTTAAGGGAGATTTTTTTTTTTTAATAGCTAATCAAGAGTTTAACTGCCTCTGGGGCATTTTAAGAAAATGTTATACTGTACTTAACGAACATTATACTACAAATAAGAATGATATTCCTGTAATTAAAACAGTCTGGATATTGCTTAATGAATGCTGTTCTTATCTTAATGTGTAGGCAGTAAGGATTCATGTAGTTGCCTTTATTAACTTGTGGAGTTAGTTAAAAAGCTGGTTAAAACAGTAAGTCCATATCAGGTCAATATAAAATGCTTATGTAGGGATTTCATTGCTCTTATAAATCCACTAGTTAAAAAATAAACACAGATGCTTGTTTGTGCCATCCTGAGCCATATTGCAGGGTAGTATTTCTGCCTGTAGACATTTCCAAAGTTAAGTGTTGCCTGGAGCACTGCAGGATTTGTAAGCCTTCCTCTTTATCGTCCGCTTAGGAAATATTTGAAAATTTCCACCAGGCTTGTATTCAAAAACAGAGAGCGGTTGGTTTTCAATTAGTGTGGCCACAATTGCTGTTGAACTAATAGCATTGTGTATTCGTTCTTTTTTTCTGTCATATTGCATCAGCTTTGATGTAATTACAACATTGGGGTTTTTTTTTTGATGTAATTGCAGTGCATTGTAGTTTTATAGTTCTGTTCTTCAGCGCTTTAATATTTGCTAATTGCTTGCTAAATTGTTCTTCACTGCTCAGTTATTTGGCGCAGAACACATTCTGAATAAGTCCAGTTAAATGCAAAATAATTCTTCAACTTAATAATTCCTCTGCATAATATAATTCTACAGAATAATGCTTGGTTAAACATAAATCATCGTTTTATTTTTAATCTTATTCTGAAAACATGATGCAGGTTTGGGTTTTTTTCCCAGCTGAAATTGAGCATCTTTATGTTGTTTAAAAGATATTCACCACCTGGGTTGCATCTGTATACATCTAAATCTCAATTTTGCACAAGTCTCTATACGAAAACCTGAAAAAAACAGGTTGACCCATGTATAGCCTAAGAACACATGGAAATCTATGAGTTTCATAATTCAAAATTAATCCCCAGTCCTGGAGACACTTAAGCACATGGTTAACTGGAAGTGTTTGACTAGTCCTTTTGATTTCTCTGGGCTAGGCAATGCTCAAGTGGGCTCACAGGAGCAATTTCAAAATGCAGAGCAGACTGCAATATTGTTTTCTTTTTCTACATGGTAAAAATGTCTGTGCTTTATTTAGTATTATAATTTACCTATGTTTCTAAGTACAGGAATCATCAAAATGTTTGTGGTTTGACTAAGTGTAGACTGATGTAAATTGAAAATCAAGATAAAATATGGTCTACACTGAAAAATTCTTACAAGTGTGAAGGTACCTTCAGTTTGTAAAATATCCCCATCCCAACCAAAACTATGAAGACAACAGTTTGTAATAAAAAAAATCAGAAATTCTGAAAGACCCGAAGTGGATGACAAATTCCTTCTTTCTTCTGACTTCTGCAGCTCAAGTATACTGGCACTCCAGTCATTTCCTTCTGCTAAATATTGTCAGTCAGAACTTTAGTGTAATTTTATTTTAACTCAGATGTAAATCACAAGTGTTTTCAAGGAGTGTACTGTTTTCCATTTCTCTCACGCCATGCAGACACTAACCTGCACAGGCTCTGGTGAACGTAGTGACTCGCTGTTGTGGATGGCAAGATCATTTTAACAGGCAGGAATGGCACTTTATTGATTCTGACTTTATCAAGTGCCTGTTTCTTATTTTGTGTATAACTCATTAGCAGCCTGCTCCTAAACTGCTCAGGAGTCTTTGGATGAGTTTGGGACTTGGACTTTAATCACAGTAATTAGCGTGGAATTTTTGAATCCCGGTCTCGATCTTGACCTTGTAGCACTTAGCCAATGCGCACACAGCTGGCCCGGTGGCAGGGGCTGCAAGAGCTCAGTGCTGGGGATGCTCCCGGTGTCCTGGTGTGGGAACCGACGCGCAGGGAAGAGAGGGGAGTGGGGAAGAAAAGAGAGGGAAAGCACGTGCAGTAAGAAAAGAAATTCTGCCCAAACATAGTTACCAATTTTTGTGTGTGTACACCGAGATGGGTGGGAGCAAATTGAGTGTGTAAAAAGGCTGGGGCAGAATTAGGAGCAAGGGAAAGTAAGTACCTGATGATAAGATGGAGGGGAGAACTGGAAGAGCCAAGAGTGGTTTTGCAGCGACATAAAGAATCTCTTCAAAGTTCAGCTTTTCTGCAGAAGCCACCAGAATGGGTCTGAATGTATAAAAGTGCAACCATTGCGGATATGTGAGGTTTATGTAGTCACTTCCTAAGACAGATTTTGGCATGGGATGTTCCAGGACAGCTTGTTGGTTATATACGCCTGGTCCTCCCACTGAATTGGAAGATTGTCTGCCTCTAAAAGGCATGCTTTTTCCTTTGTGCCACACAGCTCTGATAACACTTGGTGCATACTTGTCTGTACACAAAATCCAAAGCCAAGTAAGTTGAAACAAATCATACATCAACATCATACATCCAAAGCAGTATCTTCTTACTTCTCTTCACCTTAAAAAAGGCATATTTTTTAAAAATCTCTTGATTGATATTGGATCTTCATCTTTATTGTGGGAAGTTTTTGATATTTAAAACATCTTGCAAATTTCTGTTGCAGCTGCTAGTTGCAATTCTGTTAAAAAAATATAATGCAAGAGTTTCCCTTAAGAAAACATACAGCTAAACAAAATTTTGCGAAATCTCTTTACATTGCTGTAGACTTTAAAAATACAACTTAGAAACTGAATTAGTTAAATAAATGAAAGCACTTAAAATTTTCTTAAAACAAAAACTGTCCACACTTAGTGTTTATTTCTAGATCTTTATATTTAGGAAGACAGGGAAATTAATTGCTATCTTAACTACATGTTCCTTAGGCGCTTTTCCATTGCCCTGCAGTGCTGTGGGTCTGATTAAGCAGCAGAAAGCATCCCAAGAAGCCAGATACTTTGTCAATGGTAAAAGCAAAGATACAACTCAGCTCGAGAATACTTTATGGGCATGATGAGTTATTCAGAGTTATCCACACCGTAAGGAAGGGAGCAAAGCCTCAACTGTATGTCACATATGCTAAAGCTCCCCAAGACAGGACACCAATTAACCTTGGATGATAGCAAACACACACACACACACAGGCTGCCCGAGAGGAGCAGCCTGTTGCCATTAGTAGGAAGCAGCAGCCCTTGTCACCCTGAGCCATTATTTAAATCTCTTTTAAAATTCACTTCTTAAGTCAAAGAACCATAGCAGTCTCCTCTTCCTCACAAACAGACTATTTTTGCTGCCCTGAAAACAGGAGACGTTAGTAATGTGAGAAGCCAGTGGTCCTTTTATTTTTATCCTAGCTGTCTAATTTGGCCATTTTGAATTGAGAAGAAAAAAATGCCTGATCTTCAGTCAAAGCAATTTAAGGCATGATGGAGCTCAGAGTGAACCAAAACAACAGGGTCAAATGTAGTTGAAAGAACATGGTGGGGTAAATAAAAGGTCTTTTTTTTTTTTTACATTTAGTGCTGGTGGGAGGAGAAAGTTTGGTTAACTATTTAACCTATGATAGCCTTTTATCATTTTATGGCTTAGGGGTCCCTGATTTTAAGCTTTTGCCAGTAAGTTCCTGGTTTTGTATTCTGTTTTTTCTCTGGTGCCCAGTTATATATATGACTTATATTGATTTACTGGAGATAGAAAAATATTATAAATAGCAGGCAAAGACACATATTTTTCCTAAAATTACTTTCCGGCAACTTTGGATTTGGTGCTCAGTTTTCCTTTCCACTCACACTTCTCTGTGTCATGATTTTTTTTTTCTTTTTTTTTTTTTTAATCAGTGGGGCTATCCTTCCCCATTTGGTTCAGCTCTCTGTTTTTTGGCTATAATGCAATGTGTCCTGATCAGTTGGAGTGAGTGCTTGTGAAAGGTCACTTGGAAGCCCCCTTTTCATTTCTTCCTGCTACAGTTTTTCCAGCAGGCAAGCGCTCTCAGGAGCAACCCCCTCCAATCTGTCCCTTTTGATATCCAAAGCTGGTTGTTACGGGGGTTAAATTTCTTAATTCACTGAGTTTTTGTGAGCACTTCTTCAACTCATCACTCTCAGTCCCCGCAGCTGGGTGCAGACCGCCTGTCTCCCTTAGGATGCTGTGGAAGTGTTAGGGTTTATTCCTTCACCTTCTTCACACTTTTGGGGGGCCAATTTTGTACCTTTATGTCTTCCATCAGCTTCAGGGGAATTAATCTTCACATTACATCTGTGTGAGATAGTATCAGCCTTATGGTGGGAAGTTTAAAATCAAACAAAGCCTCTCCTGGTAAAGAAAACTGCTTGTCAAGAGATCTCAAACCATGAGAGCTGGTGGCTTCTGCCTGCCCTGGCAAGGGCTTATGTTTGGGGGGGTTTCTTAATTAGTTTTTTGAGGGTCAGGGAAATGACCGTACTGAGTCTGGAACAAAGGAAGAAATCAAAATGTAAAGCTGAGTGTTTGGTATGTTGATAACCCCCCAGTTTTAATTTCAGCATAATTGGATCAGGGTTAGCGGCAGTTGTTACGTAAAGTTCCTTCCCTTACATTTTATTCAAAAGTAAATATTATAACTCTTCACTTTTAACCTAAGTATTTTCTTTTTCTTCCTTTTATTTTCTTTTCTTTTTTCTTTTTTTTTTTTTCCCCCTAAAGGAAAACTGCTTGCTTTACCGGATTTATTTCCACTAACAGAGCATTTAGATTTTGGGGACCTGTATTCTGATGGTAAAGCTTGTGACATGAGCTTTTGCTTTCCATTCGAGGAAATGTTAGCATTTTTTTCAAATGTTAACTTTTTAACAATTACAAGGAATTTCTTTTCCTTGAAAACTGCTGTCCTTTTCTTTTTCCTCTCCTTTTCTCTCTTCTTGATATTTTTATTTCCCTTTTATATGGAGACTTGTAGATTTTGTCACTTCAAACGTTAGCTGTTCCTCCTCTTTTCTTTTGCTTTACAATACACACTAGGAGATTTTTTTTTTTTTGCATATTCCTTCCCTTTCTCTGTGAGATATTGTAGTTCACCAAATTTAAAACACTACAGTATTTAGAATCCCCGCAGTGCCATTTTAAGTATTTGGACCTGGAAAATGCCCCAAGTAATAACTACCTGAATTGCTTTTAATTACACAATATAGCTGCATCATTTTACTTCAGATTCTTTTTGATTGATGCTGTAAGGCAATTGTAACCATGGATGATGGGATTAAGTGCCTCTTGAAGTGACTTTAGCTTCTTGTGGGAACAAAGGGAAAGAAGAGAACACTTAGTCCCTTTTTGAGTGAACAGCCTTTTTTCACTTGCTATATAAAGAAATACAATTAACAAACATTATCCCCAGAGGTGAATTGAAATGTACATGCGGACAATAACCGCTCTTGACTGCAATTAGACATATATGATCCGAGGTATTTTGGCCATTCATTAGTGCTAATTGTTTGAGAAACAAGCCCAGAGAACAAATGATTAAAATGTTAGTGCCATAACCAGGATTATTAGCATGTGTGATAAAATGCATGTGCCGCAGCTGTACCAATAAAACTCTCCAGCGAGTCGCTTTGATTCGACAAATACTCAGCGCGGCTGCGAGCCCTTCGTATTTGCACAGGGCCTGCTGATGTTTATAACAAACAACTTGTATCTTCTTTTCTTAATTAGAAAGAATTACTATGCAAATTGCGGGCCTTTGTAATTCCATAGAAGTTTCCTTTGTTTTTGGCAGATTATTTTTGTGCGGTGGTGTGCTACTCCCCAGTAAATTCAACACAGGAAAACCATGATGTTTTCTCTGCAGTGTTTTGGGTTTTTTTTTTTTTCACGTATTGGAGAAATAATTTGTAGGAGGTTTTCCTGCTCTAGCTGGGTCTTGTTCAGGGGATGTTATGGGTCTTGGATCACTTCTGTCCTCCTTCCACAGCTCCAGAGATATTGTGGTATGCAGTTACATGCACAGGGGTCAGAAATACATGTTGTGGAAATTATCCAGATTTTTTAAATAGTTTTAGTGAAATGTCTGAAAATGCTCTTTGCGAACACTTTGCCAATACTATGCCAAAGATTGTAGAAGGAAAGATTTGGCCTATTGAGCAATGAATATTTTTCTATGTGTTTGGCAGATCTTCCAGGGGTGATTTGATTTAGCAAATAAACAGAGAAGAGAGGCACAGGTTAAAGTGCTGGAAATCACTTGTGCGAATACTTTACTTTGTGAGCTGTATGTTGTTGGCTCCAGTGTGACTGCACAGGTGTGTGCAGTTAAGTATGTGTATGAGTATGAGCAATGCTGGAATGTGAAAATGCAGTTTACAGCAGGGAAATTTGCATAATTTGGGGTAATTTCACTGTTCGTAGTCACGCTGTATGGCTGCCATTGCAAACTGCAGTGTCCCTTAGTAGTCAAATACGTTTTCTTTTCTCCTTCCTGAGGATGAACTATTCACTCTTGGGTGAAATGGTTCTCAGAGGACCATGAGTAACTTTAACTTGCCAGCTACTTTTACATATTTGATGAAGACTTTAGTAGAGTGTTATGTTTGCTGAAGAAATTTAGCTTTATTTCCAAGACCCAAGAGCACTCAGCATGCTGCCAGATGCTATGAATGAAAATATGCTGCTGTAAAACAATTTAATGAGCATTACCCAATAGCCTAGTCCTTGTTTTAACTTACAGTGCTTAAAGGAAGAAACATTGTCTTAGCAAATTCACTTGGCTTTTGTCCATGTGTTTAGTTTAAAACATAGTCAAGCTTAGTTTGAATCATTAAAATACTTGGAGCCAGGAAACATATGTAAGATTTTCCTCCTCTTTATGGCACAGGGTTAACAGTATAATCGAGACTGCAGTGCTGTGTGGGTTTTTTGTCCTAAAAAAGCAACTGCTGGGGATTTTTTTATTCTATCAAAATAACAGAAGTCAAGATAATCAGGAGAGTGTTTCCTACCAGAGTAGCTAACTGCTCATATACGGAGCACCCCAAGCATTGCCACTGTTTAAAATAAGTCTGTACACAAATGGATCTATTAATTAATCCATGTCTTCCTCTGCTTTTTTATTGCAAGGAAAATGCACAGTGATGATTAAATAATATATGTCAAAGAATTAGCATCTGATACCATTTACTGCAGTCATACCTAAAGACACTTGCTTAAAACTCTTATTTTATATTAATATTTCTAGAGGTGTTAGTTTTGAAAGGAGGATTCTGTCTTGGTCCACTGACACCAGCTCTTGCTGTATATTTTTTTTTCTTGGCCATAACTTTTGAAATTTTTTTCTTCGTGTTGCTAATGTATCCCACCAAGGGTATATTTTTAATAATAATTTGTGAGCTGAGAAGCCTGTTGTTTGAGCCCACGTGGCTAAAAGTTGTTTAGATCAGGAGGAGATACCAATAGTCACCAGGCAGTAGCATTTCCAGCATTAAGCCTATACGTGATGGCAGTTTAATGGGTTAAGTCTATCACTTCTTTGGAGTCAGGTGGTCTGCTGAGGAAGCTGTACTGCTCCTCCATCTAAACATAAGTTCATAGCCCTGGATGGTGACACCTGACTAAATCTGGTCTGCAGGTAATGGTGCTTTCAGCTACACAACACTACATACATACCCTTGTGTGTGGTATGCAGAGCAGGGCTGCCTTCATGGGCTTGCAGCAGTGAGAGGGAAAACGCCTGGTCAAACAGCCCTTGGTTTGATGACAGCCCAGAAGAAATCCTGGGAAACGTGTGACAGAAGATACATCTCATCTCAGCATGCTCTGAGATTATGGTGTTAGCCACGTCTATCAGGTTTCTGGCGGGTTGGAGGGTTGGTGAGAGGCAGTCATTAAGGGTGCTTTCAGGGGCTGCTTGGCTCTAGGCTGGCGTTAACTATTAATGGGCTGAGCTCTTTGACTCCTTTGTGCCCTTGGGAACCACAAGGCTGAAGCTATCAGAGAAAGAGAATAGAAACTAATCACTTTTGTTCTCTCATATATGTTTAGGGAAGGACTGCAGACTTCTTTACTGACCTCTGTGTCACACTGAAAAAAGATCCTCCTCTTTCCATTTGAGATAAACCACTCTTCTACCTAGTCCTTGCTCTCCCAAAGTGTACTGCTGCAAGAAAATGAGATTAAATGGATTTGTCTAGCAGCCACTTGAGTTGCCACAAGTTCTGTTACCATCCCCACTTCAGCCTGAAGCAGGAAATGTGAAGAAGTTTGTGAGAGAGAGCCAAAGATAGTACTTTGGAGGGGCTCAGTAAATCTCAGTTGCAGATTGTGAGCAAAACTCAGGATCTCCACCACCTGAGTCTTGAAGCTGTTGCTGTTATTAACAAGGGTAACACTGGCACTTTTACTGAAAAAAAATTCTGTTTAACTGCCAAGGTGTCCCAATTCCTAAAACGGAATTAAGTATTACCAAAAGAGCCCGGCAGTGGTTTTTGTAGGCTTTTAAAGTGGATGCACACAGGATAGGCAGAGATGCAGCAGATGAGATGACAGAATAGTTTTCCTTTTCAATTTAGTTTACTGAGGTAAAGTGTGATAAAAGCTTTCTTCATATTTTTAGCCCAAGTTTTATATTCAGCTTTTAGGGTGCACATTCTAGGGAAAGAGAGGGTTCTTCAACAGATTCAGCTTAGAAAGGCGAGTATTACAGCAGTCTGTCAGTGACATACCGCATTGGCTCTGATTTAGATTGACTGAACTCGTTTCCAAGCATTTGAAAGCATTAGTCATGTTTGCTTTGAAGAAAACCCACATGTGTGTGTAGCCATGTGTCATCCAAGTCTAGCAACTTGGGAAGCATTATTAAGAGGGGCATAGGAAAATGCATGGGTCCCTGACATGATGCGATAATGACATGTTCAGCATGTGCTAGGAAAGCTTTGCATTATTCAAAGTGCTGAATAATATACATGATAATGCATAATGGTGTTATATGGTAGGATTATTTTGTGGTGCAAGTGCCTTGTGCTTAGTATAAAGGTAAATTGTGTTATTTTGTCCTCATCTTTGACGTAGCAGAATAGGCCTGGGGGGTACAGCATGCAGTGGGGAGGAACAGGAGCAGGCAAGGGTTTTTTTTGGAAGGCCAAGAAACACAGTGACACCCTCTATAATTTATTTCTCTGTGCTTGTAATTATGGAGCAAAGCAAACTCCCCACGGCACTCAAGAGCAGCCTCCTCTGGCTGTCCCACAGCCTCCAAGTGCACTAACCCAGCTCCTGCCTGGAGCGGGTCAACTCTGGCTCTGGGCCCTCACCAGGAATGTCTGCACGTGGTGGAGACCACCCCAGACCTCACACTTATGGGCCACAGGGATGTTATCCTCTCAAGCCATGTGGCACCAAAGGCTCACACCTGCACTGAAGTGTGGTGCACAAAGCATTTACAAATTTTAAAAGACACCACAGCCAAAAACCTGCTGCTGATGCTGGTGGGTTTATGAACTCTGTCAATGGAAGTCTGTGCTGTGGATCTTAAGGTCTGAAGAGAGTAGCAAGGTTCCACACTACATGGGGTTTTCATTCTGTTTTCTTCATTTCCCCCTCCATCCATCTTGCTTATTTAAAATTTCCATGCAAATACATGTGTTGATATAATGCTAAGGTTGCAAAATGAACTTCACAAACCTGTGCTTGTTTTAACCAAAACTCCTGCTTCATTTACAGCATGGCATCCAGCTCCTGGAGGAAATGTGGCAGATAGCAGCTTCCTCCCCAAAGCAGTCCTGATCCTTTCCCCGCACAGTGTGTGTTCCACAGAGGAGTCCTATGACAGGGAAAAAACCAACCACCACCTTTCTGTATTTCATACTTTCTGCACCCAGAACAGGCAGTGTAATTAAGGCTACACGGATAAACCTCAGCCCTGGCAGGTCTTCAATTATGTTTGCAACTTCTCTTGAATGCAGTGATTTTGGAGTTTTACATTGTAATCAACTGTAATACTGATTTCTCCCTAATTTGGCTCTTCCAAAGGGAAAAATATATATATAAATAGCCCCAAACCAGCCACTATCTAGGTGGCTATTAAAATATAGTCAAGCATTATTTACAGCATTTCTAACAGTCTAATTTCAACAATATCTTTTACAGGGTGGATTCCTCCCTGCCAGCTGGTGTTCCTAAGCTTAGTTATCGCTTTACATCATCACACAAGTATGTTCCCAGACGGGCTGTGCTGTATGTACCTGCGGATGATGAAAAGAAGATAAGAAAAATCCCATCACTAAATGTAGATTGTGCAGTGTTGGACTGTGAAGATGGTGTTGCTCTGAACAGAAAGGTAATTAAAAATTGTCTGTGTGATATAATCAGCACTAAAAAGAACTTGAGGAAAAACACTGCCTTTGCCTGGGGAAGTGACAACCGGAAAGACAAAGATAACTCTTAAGATATACAAAGTAATGTCACAGTGATAGGCTTTGTGAAGGCGTTGGGAAAATCTGGTTACCCAGAACTCAAAGAGATCCCATGTGAGTAAGCAGGGAGGGAGTTTTGCAGGAATACAGAACTGGGCATAAGCTGTCATCACAGAAGAGTGGGAGATACTGTTATTATTGCGACACATTTCTTAGGGAAGAGGAGGAATCAGTCTGTAAGAGAAGTGGGAAAGGAAGCGTTAGTTCAGAATCACCAGGTGGGCGATTTGTTATTGAAATAAAAGCATCTTCAGATTGTGAGCAAAACAGCATGTGTCTGGGTTTGAGCCTTGGGGTGCTTGGAAAGATATACTTTCCGAAAAATGACATTTTGGGGGGAAATGCTGTTAGGGATGTTTCTCAAGGAAGGAGAAGTTAGATCCTGAGCAGATCAGTGTTTGGAAGGCGGATGGAGAGCAGAGTGGGAGATAGATGTAGATGTGTACCTGTGCCAAGTTTTTGTTAACATTAAACTGTGGGAAAAGAGAGAATGAATCTAACATACATTCAATTTTGCTTGCAAACAATTTTTTTTTAATATATGGAAGTAACCATTTTAGTATGTTCCATGTCTTAGAATCATAGAATCATTTGGGTTGGAAAAGACGTTTAAGATCACTGAGTCCAACCTTATACATAACTGCCAAGTCAGCCATCTTAACCAATGTATAGAAGAAAATGGTGCAAATGTTTCCTAGTGAAAGCTATTTCTCAACAGGAATGTAAGTTTGCTGTCACATTATTTTCATGTTTGTTGGTTTCCTAACTGTGTCTCCATGCTTCAGATTACAGCAAACAGCATTTACAGCTTGAGTATAAATGTCTTGTCCAGAAAGTTAGGAGACCAGGCTTGAAAATTTTCCCACGCCCTTTCAAAAATGTGGATGAAATTTTATTCCTTTCTTTTTCTTGTGAGTTAATGCTTTTCAGAAGGACTCTCTTGGATACTGCTGTCTTTAACCTTCAGCTTTTTTCAGGTATGTTGGAAAGAAAAAGTTTTACAGAGTTTGCATGTACCTATTTTAATTCTGAAAAGTGAAAATAGCACTGCTGGATGTGCCTGTGTGCTGCTGAAGATGACTGGAAAGCATTTTTCAGTTGCTAAAATTCTGTGTTGAAAGACTAAGATTACATCTCCTGTCACAGTGAATCAGTATAGTTTCATCACATTTTAGAGGCTGCTGCTGTAAGATGATACAAGATGTAGTTGTGTATCAAACTGAAGTATTTTTCGGTGCAGTTTAATTATATCAAATAATTTACAGCATAAGCATTTATTTGTAATAAAAAATGACAGAAAAACAACATTTTATTATCAAGATGACAAAGTTGACAGTAGTAATTTCTCGAGGGTGGTAAAATTCTAGCTCTGTTGAAGTGAAGTTGTGCCACTGGGTATAAGGTTTCAAAGAAATTAGGGGGAAAATTGGTAAATTGGAAACTTGAGATGACAGATGAGCCCCTGCCTGAGCTTAAATGCAAAAAAAAAAGCAGATGGGAGGTAGAAGTGGGGACAAGCTACCAAGAAGCAACAGAAAAGTGTGGTCCAGGCTCATAGGATCAGAATGAGGAAGTTCAGAGCTTGTCTGGAATCAAAACTGGGGATGGGCAGCACAGCAAAAACAGCCACTCCAAGTGTATCAGCAGTAAAAATGGGAAGGAAAACCAGTCAAATGGATGCACTGCTCCATGAAACTGCAGGCTTTACTATAAAAGTCTGCCCAGTCTCAGGTCTAGAGGCAAAACTCAGGGGAGGGAGAGAGCAGCCACAGTAGGGCAGGGTCTATTTAAATAAGCTGGTCTATGGGACCAGACAGAACACACTGGAGGCCTCTGAGAGAGCTGTCATGTGTCATCATGAAGCTGCTGTCTGTCATCACTGAAAGGTCAAGGCTGGAGGATGTTCCTGAAGCCTGGAGATAGGCACCTCTGCCCAAAAGGCTGTGGATATTGTTGTACAACAAGCTGCACAGGGTCAGTGCTGTGTCCTTGTTGGCCAAAGGTGGTCAACCACCCCCAGGGCCATGCTGGTGCAGCTGCACCCTGAAGATCCAGGGAAAGGGTCCTTCCCCTCCACTTGATTTTGACAGTCTCTTTGTGGAGTCCCTGTGCCAAGCTGTGCATCCCAGGACAAGAGAGAGGCTGACCAATGGGAAGGAGCCCATGAAGGGCTGATCATGGCACTGCAAGAGAGGCTGAGGGGCTGAGTTTCTTCATCCTGGAGATGAAATAGCTGAGTTGGGTCTTGGTGGACACTTTGCTTCCTGAGGGGAGCTGAATGGGTGCAGAGCCAGACTCTTCTCAGAGGAACTCAGAAATTGTGCAAGGAAAAAGAACTGGGCACAGATTGCATGAGGGAAGATTCTTACTGGAGACAAGGGCAAAATGTCTTGCCCATGCAGGTGGTCAGAGACCAGAAGAGATTGTCCATCAGTGATGTATCCTCCCTCCCTGAGGGTATTCAGGGCTTGGCTGGATGAAGTTGTGATCAGCCTGGTGTAGAGCAGTATTTAATGCTAGTTTGAGGTGGTCTCCTGAGATCTCTTCCAACCTGAATTAGACGGTGTGATTGCATGATTTAGTAGAGAGGCCTAATTCAAAGTGATTGGAAGTTTGAATTTCATTTTTAGATCTGCCACAGATACTCAGGAAGAGTTTGAGACTTAGGTTCTATGAATGTGATGCTGAAATTATTATTGCTCTTGCAGCTTAATTTATTAATGTTTATGAGGTGTTTGGAGACTGTGTGAAAGATATGTCAAGAACATGCATTGAAGTACAGTGTTCAGTGGCCCACTGCAAATGGGTCATTTCAAACTGAGGGGGAAAAAATCCTGCTAGGAAACACAGCAATGTTGAGTCTGTCCGTTATTCCTTGTTCTTTAATAGGACTGATGAATTTGACTATTTATTGTTGTGTCTTGTATTACTTAAAATGCTACTTATGGACTTCCTTCAAACTGCTCCAGAAATGTTGAACTTGGGGAAAACCAGGACCTGACTGAAGGTTCACAGTGCCTTGGGCCAAACTTGCCTGTCTACAGATCTTCATTTGCATGAAGTCCAAGCAGCAAGTTTGAACCACATCTAACGGGTCTGTTTTAACAAGATGCTGGGTGGTTTATATTAGGATTAAGTTAAAATTTGACAGATCGATAATCTGGCATGTCAGCAGCTCTATTTGCTTGCTCATTCAGAAGGAAACCAGGAAGATGAGCTTCCTGTTACTGAAACTGATAGCATTTGCAAAACTGCATTTGGTTGCAGTAGCAGCTTTTGAAGCTGCAGCCATAATATAAAAATATTTAACTATTTTTTATGCAATATTTTCTCTCAACGAAGTTTTAAAAGATTTCATTCCCTGTGCCTTACCCTCACAATTATGTTTTCTAATGGCTGACAGAGAACACCAGAAGAGGGGAACCATACCCTGATCTCCTTACCATTTTGGTGCCTGCATTTCTTACCTTCAAGAGATACAGCACTGACCACAACTTTGGCTGTCATCTCTTTCTCCTTCTTTTCAATCTTATTTTCTAGCTGATGTTTTGACTAAATCAGAAAAACAGAAACAACCTCACAGCAACAACAACAACTCACAAGGAGAAAATCTTTCTGTGAATTTTCTGAGGAGAACCAGTGGGAAGAAATGGCTAAAAAGCAAAGTTGTTATAGTATGCTGAGTACTAACCCTGAAAGTAGGGTTCGATCTGATCCTGGTATGAGTAGCACAGGGGCTTTTGCAACACGTTTGGGACCAGGCAGAGTAGTAGGAGGTCCTCAAAAATTCAGAATAGGAAAGGTGAAAGAAAGATATGCTGGTGTTGCTGAAATTTCTTTCACAAAGGTAGCTTTAGTCTTGCTGAAGGTACCCTACAAAGTCATGCTGTTCTCAAAACCTGGCTGGGGATCCACATGCTATTTTTAGAGGTGTTTGTAGATGCATAGTGTCACATGATGTAGACTGTCAACTGCCTCTCGAGGTTTCTGACTCTGTAAGACATTGGGTATTTCTGCAACAGAAATTTAAGTTTTGGTTGTAGGAACAATTGAATATTAGTAAAGTGAAGTTACCTTCCCTGAGGTACTATTCACAAAGATGGATTTCTTCGCCACTGATGTACATGTGAAGTTTTTCAAGTGTTGTTATACATTTTAAAGAAATTACTCAGGGTTATGGGCCTGGTGATATTTTTAAGTGAACAATTCAAATAAAAAATCTAAAACTATAAAATTAGAAATAATACAGATTGCAGTGTTGATAGGTCACGAATGCATCACGCTCTTAGAGACAAAAATAGCCTGTATCTATTTCAGCTCTTCACAGGAAAAGGTCTGAATATGCCTTCATTCTGATTGTAAAAAATGGTTTTAAAAATGACTGCATTGACATGCTTGTATGATTCATATAAGCCAGCACGCTGAATTGCATCTGATGAAATTGAAAGATCTCTGTGTAGGAGCTGAGCTGTCTCAAGGGCTCTCAGCCAAGCCAGCAGACCCTGCTATAGCTTTCCTCTGTAGAGCTGCATTACTCACTGTGCTTGTAGGTCAGGTGGATCTGTTATCAGGTGGAAAAGTTTTCCTGTTGGAGTAAGGAAGGTTTCCATGTCAGTGCATTCATTTTCCAAGGACATAGTGAGCTGAGGTTTTGTAGTTAGTTCCCATGGGGTATGTAAAGTTACTGGCCTTACAAGAGAGTTTTCTAGAACTGCATTTTTTTCCAGCAGGTCATAGTGGTCTTAGTGGTGCTGTTCTTCAGAGCATCCAGGAAGTGTTAGCTGCCAGGTCACCTAGCAAGAGAACAGTTGAGGTTGCTACTGTAGTCTTTAGGTGTCTTTCTGAGTCCTTGGCAAGAATTTTGGAGAATTTTGATGCCTCCAAAGCAGTGCTATTTGTGGCTTTATCTTGTTTGTGGTTTGCAGGATGGTTTTGAAAAACTGGGATAATACGGTGCACTGCAGCTCCCTTTAGTGTGCCATCAGGCCAGGCAGGGCACAGCCCCTCCTGCCAAAGACGGCCTTTGAAAATTCTCTCAGGCAGATTTTGAAAGTGCAAGGATTTGTCCTTTTCTTTCCATGGGGAATGCCAGTGTTATAATTAAGAATCAAAACAAAGCCCCATGTTCCCTCTGCTCATGTTGTTTTGGTGGGTTTTTTTGGTATCAGAGGTGTAAAAGCAATCCCTTGGAGTGTACATATGGCTGAGAGATGTCTGTGCATTCCTTTAGCATAAAACACTAGAAAATAAGAAATTTTATTGTTGATCCTCAGGAACTATATAGATCCAATAAAAAATTATTGATATTCAACGTTGCACTGTAAAATTATGTGAGACTGCTTTGAGTTTAAGCCTCTAAGCTTTATTTAATGTGAATTGTCATTATGCCACTTGGACTCTTTTAGAAAAAAGTTGCTCTCTCCTCCAGCACTTAAGCAAGAGAAGCTGGGGAAGAGGAAGCCTCAGCTCTGTCCTTTCCCCATGTCCCTTCCTTGAGAGGAGAAGTGGTGGCTCTGAACCTCTCCTGTTCTCCCGAGTTTCCTCAGCAGTGAGGGGAAGTTTGGTTGTGTTAAGGGGAGGTATAGGGAAGGACCTATTTGACTAATCTGAAGCATGTCCTCTTAGAATCATAGCATAAATGTGTTCCTACATAATATCATGAAGCCACTTAAAAACTCGTTGTGCTGTGTCATGGAAGAAGGAAAAATCAGCTAATTCTTTTGAATTGTCTGTTCTAAAAAATAGGATTAAAGCCTGGCCACCTTTCAAAGTGTTCCATTACGGATAACACATATGTAAGAGATGACTCTTAGTTCATTAAAGTTAAGAGCAGATCATCCACAAACATGCTGATTTTATGGAGATTTCTCCCTGTGAGAATGCCTCCTCCATCTCTCTTGTGATCTGATCCTGGGGTCAGAACAAACAGCATGCTGGAGAGAGGTCATCCTTGCCTACCATTTTCCCCTTAATCTGAGACCTTCTAACCTTTTTATTCCTTATCATTGATGACAAAAGTCTCTTGCATATAAAACAACACTTCAACTAAATTCGGGGGTGGAGATAAATACATAAAATGTGTCAGCATGGTATACAAAAAAATTCAAGGCTTTCTTTGTTGAGATGTGTTTCCTTATTGATGTTTTTGAAGGATTTGATAGTATTAGTGGAAGAAAGCTCCAGTTGGTTTCCATAAATCTCTAGTTACTTCAATTAAAACCAACAGTTTTCCTGTATTATATGATGATAATCTCTTTTTTTTTTTTTTTAATAAAGCCGTGTTGGTTAGGATTTATCAATGCTGCAGGTATTTCTCTAGGCTCATAGTGAGACTGTTAGCTAGTACTTCATAGGCACAGTTGCATGAAACATTGATAACTAGGTTATTTTACCAGGTCTTTGCTTTATTTATAATAAATTAGTACTGTACCTAATTGTATTCCTCCTACAGGGAGAAGGCTTGCTGATAAAGTGTGTAGAGAATGATTAAATGTACACAGGCGCATAGTAGGGTGACTTCTCTTCAAAAGATGCACAAAATTAAAACGGGAATGCTGCTTCCCCCAGTGGCTTGCCATTATTAAAAGTCTGAGTAGCATGGGAAATTTCTTCTGCAGGAATTGGGGAGTCCAAAAGTCTCTCTGGTTTATTGTAGGGAAGCTGAACTGTATGGTGAAACTCTGCAAGGCCTTTTTGATCCTTGAAGAGTTCTGATGAATATACATTTTTATGGAAGTTGTAAAGTGTTTTCATTTCCTCATTAATCCCACCATGGTCCTGGAAGAACTGCCACTCCTGAGTACTGACTGTGACAATAAAAGTTTTTGTTCCTATTGTTTTACTCTACAAGCCAATCATCTTCCTTACATAAAGATTTGAGGATTCATAAGGAGATCGCAATATTCAGCAATTTTCTCCTTAATGAGCTCAGTAATGCCTGTTTCTCTTCGAGCAGAGCCTTTGAATTGCCAGTTATTTCTTTTCCACTGATTCAAATGTATCCAATTAAGTTTGACTTGGACATGTACTGATAAAACTATTACTGCTGACAGAATGGTGTCTAGAAACTTAGGGAAAATGTCTTGGCTCAGTATTAACAGGGGTTTCAGACAGGAGTACATTAATAGACCTGGGAAAATATTTTAAAACATACAGTTAATATCTGTATGGTCTTGTAAGTCACAGTCCTTCAGCTTTTGTGTGTAGTCGACTGTCTGCAAGCACATCAGCACACCTGGGTACTGAAGGCTAACTGCAGGATTAGAATGTGTTGCTACACATTTCTGGACCAAGTTTCAGTATTTCATCTGTTCTCAGAGCAGGAAGGACCTGGCTACACAGCCACTGAGCACCTATCACTTAGTTTGAAGCAAGCTGCTGAGCTACTAAAAAGTTCAGTTTACATGGGTAGCTGAAAAACAATCTGTGGGATCAAATTTGGGCACTTTTTTGTATGCAAAGCCATGTGCTGTGTTGTGTTTGTTGTGGTGTGGTGGTGTATGGTGTGGTGGTGTTGTTGTGTTGTATTGTGGTGTTGTGTTGTGTTGTCAGGGCTGCAATGGCACCAGGGGTGAAAAAATGATAAAGGTACTGCCCCTGTCTCAGTCACAGGGGTACTCAGCACTTAACACTGTTTGCTCCAGATCTCCTGTGCTTTTTTTTTGTTGGCAATGAGTAGGCATTGGAATGTACTTGTGTATCCAAGTTTCTATTGCAATTAATCTTGGAACCTAGTCTTGAACTTAAGATTTCATTGTGCTCATAGCCAGTAGTCCACCCTGCTTATTCTTCCTTGTTGCAAGGCCCACACTTTTGGAAGCAGAGTGGCAGGTGAAGAGTGAGGAAACCCACAGACCCCCATTGGTAGGGACATGGACCAGAAAGTGGTAGGACACCCAGAGAATACAGCCCTTGCCCTCTTCGGTAAACTTGTCAACAAGGTATCTCTGTGGTCACAGATAGTGGTACAGTGGTTCTGTGATCTGATTTTGGCAAGATAGGTAGGGAAGGAAAGGTGGAAATGCATGGTACTTTTCCCAATGCATTGGTGCCATCAAAACTGGATCTGTCCCACTGAAGAGTGGGAAGAACCTCAGAGATACTCAGAAGATTATGGGGAAATCTGTGGTTTATTTTACCAAACTGTTTAAACAATACCTGTTCACCTGGGGTTTAGTAGTGTTATTAGGTAGCAAAACAAGGAAATGTGGTGAGATGCTGGGTAGGAGAAAAGAATTTTTGATGTCCAGTGGAGAAACAGCATAACCATATATGTGGAAGTTGCAGCTGTCAGCTGCCGAGATTCCCAAAAAAATATAATGTTTAACATCTGTATCTTTGGGTTCATCTACTATTCTTCTGGAAACCAGATAAAAGGATCCTAGCACTCAGTGGTGGTGCCACCACTACCTATGCAAAAGCCTCATTTCCTTCCACTGTATGAGCAGGAGTCCACAATACTGATGGTGCTATGGATCCTGCTGTCCTTATTCAGATAACATTTCACAACGAATTAAGGACATTTGTGTATAAATTAGTAACTCAGAATTCAGCCCTTAGGGAGTTTGAGCTTCTTCCTGCTATACACCAGCATATATTAAATGGAAGGCATGTGATCTGTGCTAGCTGCAAAATAAGCATAAAACCATCTAAAGCCAGCCTTTTATTTCCACCATGAATGAAACCCATGCCATTACATCCCTTTAACTTGGAGTGGAGCAATTCATCTCTGTTCAACAGAAGACAAAACTTATGGATTACTATTTCCTAAAGCTGTGGTTTTTACATGTTCTGTGAATTACTTCTCCAAATTGTGAAAAACTCTAAAGCTGTGCCTTTATACACCAAAAGAATAGAACAAACTGATACCCAAAATCTCTGGCTCACTGATAGTGGAGGGCATCCAGAGCCACAAATCCAATGTGCACTCACATACAGGATAGAACACAATATGCAAGTCTTGTGATTTTTCTAGTCCCTGTCGTAAAAGCCATAACAAATGGGGAAGGAGCATTAGGAACTATATGCATTTTTTGATTCCCACCTAAACCTGCACAGCTCTGCTGGCTCCACGGTATGCAGTAGGCTGCAGGGACTTGAAAGTTTTTAATGCATCCCTAGGTTACACATTGCCAGCCCAGAGTTTGGGCTTCTAAGCAAGAAATTCTTTTACCAAGAAGAGAAAAACTTGACAGTTTTTTTCTTCATTATGGGTAAGTCAAAACATCCAGCTGCATTTGAAAAGTTACTGTTTTGACAGTGGTTTTTATAGCTGTATGGAGCATGTGCAGTTGTTAGCATATCTAAATGTACTGTCCAAAGTGTACTGTATAACTCTCCAAAAACAACTGCGCACGTCTGCTAAGCCAGCCTACAGATTCGGATGTTAATGTCAGCTGCTTTGCCGAGGTTGCTCATCTTCCATTTTGGCTATAATATCACAAAATGAACTGCCCTCTTGTCTGTCAATAAGGCAAGTGATAAGCTGACTGTGGAGTCTGATCAGCACTTTGCATCTTTTTGAAAGCATAAATGAAATTCTGGTGTTTTCTGTTTTGACTAACAGTTTCTATCTTTAAGGCAGCTTGGTTGCTCTGAGATTGCTGGTTTAACTCCTGCATAAGACAGTGCTGCCTACTGTGGATCGCTGTAATGGCTCTTTTGCTATCCTTCTTTCACTGCAGTGCAGTAGGGCTACCCTCTCCAGAACAATGTACTTACCAGTTATTTCAAGATTGGGAGAAAATAGTTATAAATACTCTTCTTTATTTTGATCACTGAGCTGCAGAAGACCATAAATCCTTGTGTTGTTCCTCATTTGGGAGCAAGTGATTATAAAGATCCTGGCTGTTCATTTTAGGATGATTATAAACCATGGCTTGCTCTTTCTTTCCTCTTTACTGGCTACAACCTCTTGCTACATTGCCTCAAAATAACTTCTATGCCAGACTTAAGATAACTTTATTTTCTAAGGTTTCACCACACAATTGTGCATTAAAAGGGGATATGTGGAACAAACTGGTATTTTCTTCCAGCTTAGTCAGGTTATTGGTTACATTTTAAGCTTTGATTCCAGACAGACCAAATCTTCCACTCATTAACCAATTATTTTTAAATAGAATATTTATAGATCATAATTTAGTATGCATTTTCTTGAGAAAAAGGGCAAATTAATACATGTAAATATGGATGAATCTATTTAAATACGCTGTCCACAAAATCCTTACAATATGTAAACAACATTTGTTATGCCTTGGAGATAACATATGATTGGACTCACGAGACCCTGTTTATCCTACCAAACAGTTTCTTTTATAACTTCAAAGGGAATTTTATATATTTATGGCAATAGCAGGGTGTTAAGTGCAGCTAGACAGAAATTATACCTCAGCTATTTAGTTAATGCCAATAGGGATTAAATTAGATTTTATAGCTGTTAGTAGAAGTCTGTTTTGTAGCTAACAAGTGGGATTTTTAAATCCTGGAAAGCATAATCCTATTATAAAACTGGCAGCTGAATTAACATTATCTAGGAAGCAAGTCTTCACGGATTAACATTTTTTGACATTAACAAAGAAAAACTAATGCTACAGGGATATTAGATGCTTTTCCCAAAAGTAGGGGAAAAAAGAAAGTGAATATAGGACAAGATAAATGGCACAAATAGTGCAGGAAGGAAAAATAGAGTGAAATATGCATGAGATGAAATATGGGAGTGGTCATGTTCTGCCTCAAATACAAAGGAAATACACTGACTAGGAAGAGATCCCACAATTGATAATTCACGTATAACCCACACACTGATTTATTCATGCCTTGTGGCTAATTCTCAGTTATCCAAATGAGCATGGGATAGCCACCAAGGTTTTCTCCTGTCCTGGGAGGCTGTCTGCACTGCAGCTCTAGGAAGACTGACAGCAGTGCTGAAAGAACACTCATCCCTTTACTGAAAGGCCTATCAAGCTGTTCCACAGAGACTCTGATGAAGTTCTCCTTACACACTTTGAAGAACAGTTCTGGAACAATTGCTGTTGGTAGCTGTACAGGGCATGAGTGTACAATGAACTTGCTTGTCCTGCAATACATAGACTGAATAGCTGTAAGGGTATGTACCATGTCATATTTAAATTAAAAAAAAATCTTTGTCCACATCATAGTTGCAGAACAAAACTTTTATTACTTAAAATTGTGCATTTCCTGTAAATTAATTTAAACATTCTGTCATGTCAACATACACCCTCACCTTCATCTGCAACTTCCGTGGCTTTACTTAATCACAGTTGCAGCATTGAAATAATGAAATCAGTAATCTCCTATGTGGAGGGCTAACAAGAATCCGCTTAGTAAACTTACCAGTCACAAAAACACGACAATTTCTTCTAGATTTTGCAAGATCATATTCAATGTTGTTGACACAGTACAGATTTTACGGTAATTTCTTTTGGCTTCCATCTTGTCTCATGAATTTCTTCTTTCTTATCGAAGAGAGAATTTCAATAATTGCAAATGAGAGTGTGAAATATTTAAATTGCCAAGCTATCTATCCTCCTCTGAAGGCAGTGCCATGAGGAAGAAACTTAGAACTGTTATTTCAGTGGGAAAACTCACATCATTTGGCATCAACAGGACCAAGATTTATACCCAGTTGTGTGCATTTTGCACCACTGATAATGAACCCTAAAAGGAATGGGAAATAGTTGTTCACCCTCTGTTGTGGCTTTTTTTCAAAAATCTGTCTTCCAAATGTGCTTTTTTATTCCATATGCAACAGACCATAAGCCTGGTGCTTTAAAGCACACAGGGATCTTTTAGCCGTTGCCACAGCCCTCTGAGGTACTGAGAATGTTCAGAGAAATGGGAGTACAATGTGCCTGTGATTTCTCTCATCAGGAAGGACATGAACTTGATGTCTCCCAGAAGCACACGGTCCTTGATAAAGAATCTGTCTTTCCTTCCCCCTTAAGTAATGAGCAATGCTATGGCATTTTGTTTCCAGGTTTGCTGTCAGAGTTGGAAGGTATGCAGACTTGGCCCACAAGACAGCTTGCTTTTAAAATGTTCCTCTATCTCCTCAGCTTGTGTCAATAGGCTTAGCTCTTCATTTTTCTTATGGAAGCAGCTGTCAAATGAGAAATAAAGAAAGATTATGTGGAATGAGACTGTTACATGACTAGGGAGTTGCAGCCACATCACCTGACTGGATACTCATCATCTGCCTTCAGTCTCTGTAATTGAGAGATGGAGATGCAAGGGGGCAATGGGCTTATTGAGCAGAAGACTGTTTCTCCAGATGATCCTATGCCTGCTGTGACTGGCTGCTTGCCTAACTGCAAAAGAGGTCATTGAATAGGGAGGGAGGGATGAAGGATGCTTGACTCTACCACCCAGCACTCTTGTATCTGAGTATGTGTTTTCCTGGAGCAGATGCTTTGTAGAAGCTCATTCAGGGTCAACATGTGGAAAACAACAGCAGCATTGCCTGAGCATTGCCAGCCGGTGCACCTGACCTCCAAATCTGGCTTCATGTTGTCAAATTTGCTTATCATCCATGAGATACAGTGGAAGTGCTGAGGAGAAAAAGAAATGCCCAGAAATGTGAAGGTGTGTTGTGGTTTTCAGTGCTTGAGGCTGTTACAAGCAGCCCTGCACACATATGCTTTATTTTGTAGCTAGAGGTGATTCATGCACTGAGCAACCTCTGAGTAGTGCTTGATGTGAATTGACAGAAACTAGCAGAAAGAGCAACTGGCTTCTAGCCTCTGACAGCAATTCCCATTCCTGGTCAGCAGACATTACCTCTCCCTACATCCACCTCTTTGCTGATGTGTGGTGCTACATAGCAAAACACTGCACAGCTCATGCCTTCATGGGGGTGATGCTTCCTGCAGGAAGAGCAGCAGCTCTTTGCCATAAGCAAGAGCTCTCAGAGACTTCCCCCCACCTTTTTTTTTTTTTTTTTTTTTTGGCCATGGAATCTCTGGGATTTCATTTTGCTGTTAGTGGTGAACAGAGCCACAAGTCTCACCTTGCAAAGTCATATAAAGCAGAATAAGGTAGAAAAAATTATTATTAATAATAATAATAAATAATAATAAATAATAGGTATGTTGTGCATATTTAACAGGTAGTGGTGGGAAGTCCAGATAATGGCAGAGGTGACATATATGAGTTGTCCCCTGTAACTAGAGGTAAGGAGGCTCTCTTTCAGTGTGGTCCAAGAGTTGGTAAGTGGAAGACAGGGTGTGAGGAGGTGCTAGGGAAGCAAATGAGGTGCTGCTAAAGACCGGTGGAACAAAGCAGCAGCCTCTCAGCTCAATGAAGTCTTGCCTGGGGTTTCACATGGGGATGCCTATAACCCCTTTTTTTTACTCTCACTCTTCAAGAAAAGAGAACTTGTGCTATCTTTTAAATGGGCAGGTTACACACGAGAAGTTCCCACCTTGTCAGACAGACAAGTGACTTTCTTACACCCTGAACTCCATAAGTGCTTAGTAAACCTAGTATGTGTAGTAAATTTGCTATGGCTATCAAATCCAATTCCTTGAGTAAAGCAGAGCATTTATTGAAATTTTTTTCCTTTTTTTTTGTTTTACTGATGAATATATCTGGCAAGGGAAACTAAAACTTCCATTTGGGATCATTTGTCGCATTAGCACATTTCCTTTGAAGTTGCTTTATGCAGCAGTGTCAAAAGCTTTCTCACATCTTGACTGCCCTCCACAGTCTCTCAACACCTCTCTCGAAGTAAGTGGCCAAGGCTGGAGATTGTATTTCAGGAGCAGCCTCACCAGTGCTGAGTAATTATCATGAAATCTTGACAGCAGCTTGTTTTGTCCTGTCTTCTTCTTTACCCAGCTGGAATTAATAGATATCATGAACAACAGACTTTGTTCTTACTTCATCATGCAGCTCCACAATTTCAGGTATCTTGAAGCATCCTTAGCAGTAGAACATGTTATAGTTGCCTTGAGTTAACCTTAGACAGCTGCATTCAAGAGTGCTATTCCCAGCCACACTGGTAATCCCTGAATGTGCTCTTAAGTGCTTGAAAGTCTGCTTTTGTGCCTACTCAGCAATGTTTCTGTCCTCTTCTGGTAGCTTGTTGTCTCTTTCATGCCAGGGTTATCAGACATATATCTTCTGTCTGAGGCCCTTGAGCAATCAAAATTTACCTAGCAGACTCTGACAAGAGACACATGCAAAACACATAAGCCATAACCTTTTTATTTTAAAATGGCTAGGATAGGAAAGAGGAAATAATGTTCATGTTCATGGTGGCATGGGTAAAAGGCGTACTGAAAGCTGATGGATTAGGGTCAGAGGGGAAGCCAGAACATAGGAATGTCTTGATGGTGACTGATCAAGGAGAGACTGTGGACTTTAAATATTTCTTTAAACAACTGAAGGAAGTATCTCAAATTCTTTTTGACTCTCATGGAGAGTTTTAACCATGCTAGAATCTACTGACAGGAGCATGTGATGGGTCACAAGAAACTCAGATTTCTGGAATGCAAGAAAGACATATTTTTGGTGCAAATGCTGAGCAACTAACTAGAGGAGATGCTTTGCTGGAATCCTGAATGAAAATGAACTGTCAGTCAATAGGAGTTTTGACTGCAGGAGCTGTCAGATGCTGGAGTTTATGATCCTGAAGGCAGCAAGGAAGGCAAGGACACAAGACTTCAGTTGGTAGACAGATCTGATTCCACATTAAGCTTTCCCTGAAGGCAAGGGAGCACTTAAGGGCTAGTCAGACTTCGGTGACAATCTGCACAAAATGTAAAAAAATCGTCTGAAGGGTGGAAGAACAGGCAGGCATGGCAGACGGCCAGCTTGCTGAACAGGGAACTCTTGATTTAACTCAAACACAAAAAGGAAGCATACAGGAAATGGATGCAGGAATGGGCTACCAAGGAGGAATAGAGAAATTTTACCTGAATATGTAAGCACAGAATGAGGAAGGCCAAAGACAGGCTGGAATCAACAGCCACAGCCTGCCTGAAGGAAGATGCCGACTGGAGACAAAGGGAATAAAGTCTTTCCAATGCAAGTGGTCTGACATTGGAAGAGGTTGCTCAGAGCACTGGTCTATCCTTGCTCTGTGGGGATATCCAAGCCCTAGCAGGGTGAGGCCCTTATCAGCCTTGTGTAGAGTGGTAGTTAACCCTGCTTTGAGGAGGTAGGTGGATGAGGTGGTCTCCTGAGGTCCCTTTCCTTCCTGAAATAGACGTGTGATTGCGTGATTTTCTTAGTGGTTAGAAAACTTGTCCAGGAAGCCAGGAGCACTGGCCTATTTGTCCTTATCTGGAGTGATGACAGCAGCACCTGGCTTGCTGAATAGAACTCTGGTGCTCCAGAGTAAGTATGCACCCCTGTAGTAGAGTCATCCTCCACCTTGCTTTAAATAAGTAGATATTAACTGGGCCACCCAGCAAATCTAGGCCTGAAGCTTACTTTCTAGCTGAGTGGTCAGGACATGAACCTAAGAGAAGACAGACCTGGATTAATATCTGTCCTCCAGGGACAGCTTGTACATTTTGGTCCATGGCTGTTTTTTTCAAGCATCACAATGTGTGTGTCCCTGTGGGGTTCTATTCCTAGTTTGCTAACATAATCAAGAAATCAGATCCTCAACAGACATGAAACTGGTGGCATTGCTATACTACGGGGGAAATTTTCATTTATGTGCTTTCCTAATAGCCCGCCAGCTCCATCAGCAGCTTGTCCTGTTTAAAGACCTTGAAACAATTAATGGAGATTTTAATTTTCTAATGTGTTTCTAATTGTAACTGGAAAATAATATATTTTACTTATAACTGCTAAGAGCTATTTTTTGCCTCCCTGTATATTCTTCCCTCACCTGTTGCAGTTTGATAAACAATTCAAGCCAGTTCCTCCTTTTGTTGGAAGTGCCTGGATAGACACTGCAAGGATCAGAAAAATTAAAAACCAATGTGCTTGAAGCTGCTGAACCCAGCAGCCAGTTAGTACCAGTTTCACCATCAGTGGGACTGAGCAAGTGTCCCCAGATCCCATTAACAGGTCAGCTTACCTTATCATTAGAATTACCACCTCTTACTACTCATAGCCATATATATTGTTAGCAAATTAAAGGCAAGATTTCTCAAAGTCAGAGATTAAAGGCAAGAAGCTTGCTGTCACCTTTTTTTTTCTCAACAGAAGTTGGGTGTTAACACTTTTATTCCAAATTCAGTTCATCTACAGATGTTGTGATGAAATGAACAGCTGCAAGTGTGACGTGCTTGAGCATCTTGTAGAATTAAGACAGAGACTTCACTACATGTTTTATTTGCAAGTAAAAATTCAAAGCACAGTATCACTCAGCTGGGCTGACCCACATGTGAAGGTCTGTATGTGCAGCATGTGTTACTGATCTTTTTGTAAAAGGTGATGGAGGAGGAGGAGCAGCTCAACTGGGTTAAGCGCAGTAGATGGTTTAGATAGGAGCTTCTGGCTACCCTGCTGCTCTTGCAGTTGATTAGCTGTTTTCAGTAATTATACATTTCCATCAGGGGTGCAATGGTTATCACCTCTGGTAATGAGATTACTCCCATTTCATACAAATGTAATGTTCTGCCTGTTCCCTTTTGGCACTTTACGTGTTTCCGTGACTTGTGCTTTCAATGCTTGCTGAGGTTGCACACTATCTTCTCTCCTATGGACCCATTGAACCACGCAAATGGGTTCCCCAGCATTTGTCAGCCTTGTGGAAACAACCTGTAGGCCTGCCAAGGTAGCCTCACAGCACGTTCAGTAAAGAGCTTCTTTTGCAGTAGCCACAGTGAACTACTTCTGGGTTTGGTTTTATTTTTGTTGTGGTTTTTTCCCCCAAGTGGCTGCATCAGGCTGTCACAGAGTGGGAATTACATGTTTTTCACTTATGTGAAAGTATCTCTGTAACCCATGACATAGCATCCCAAAGCATGGCTTTGCACCCCATTCAACACAGTAGGAAAGGCACCATCCTTTCATCACAGTATTGAAAAACTTGCAGACTTTGCTTGGATTTCCTAAATACAGAGTACTCATTCCCCAAAGTGCTGTTAAAAATCATTATTGTCAATTATAGGACAAGACAGAGAGGTGGATGCTGATGTTGCATCTGACTTAGACAGAAAATTTGTCCATTCTTCTGGCGGAAATTTCCCTGGAAATGACCAAGAAAGAGACCCTACAAAAGGAGAAGTGAGTCATTGAAGAAGGTACAAAATTGTAATGCACACTTCTGGAGCATAAAAAAGAGGAAGGAGTATGCAGTGAAACATTATGCTGCACAGAGCTGCAGATTCCAGGCATTCCTTTTGATGGAGCCTCTGAAGGAAGTATAGAGGCTGTGTATCCCTTTTGAGGCAGCTTTACAGGTCACGGATCTGGCCTAAACAAAAGTATTTTTTTCTAAACTACTCTTTTCATTTTCCTCCTCCTCATGTCAGGACTCCAGCAGAGTTTTGTAAGCAGTCCAAGGGCCATCCTGGCAGCATCTACCTCCCTGCCTCTGGGGACTGATTCCAGGTCATAGATCAGAGGGAAGGTATACTTCACAGAGTGCCTTGGCGCAAGCACACCTCCTTTCATAGTTTTTTCTTTTTCCTTCCAGAGTGTGGCATGAAAAGGGCAACACTGTAGGCTACCAATCAACCACCGCCTTAAAATAAACCCCATCATCACAGTATCTTTCATGTAGACATCCCAGGGAGTAAGCTGCATGGTGCAAAGAAGGGCATCTGGTTTTCACCCTGTTCTGGAAATTGAGTGAGTACATAAATGCGGGTTTTGCCAAGAAATATAAATGCAAGTGCTTGAGCAGCAGCCTTGGAGTGTGGAGACATCCTTGACTCTCCATGTGGTTCCAGAAGCCATGTGACAAGTTCCTTTAATGCTTTTTGCCATTAAAATTCATCCAGGATCCCAAAAGATAAGCTATGAAATTCCCTTTCTGTGAGAAGCTGTCAGATTTCCAAAAAGAAAGAATCCCATCAGGAGACCAGAAAACAATGCTACCTCTGCAGAAAACCTCTCCCTATCACTTCCAAAAAAAGTTCTTCATCCTGAAGGTGCTGCTAAAACCAAGTGCTTCCAGGCAATGACGTCTAGGGAAAAAGACATCAAAGATGCCTTCCTTAAGAATGGGAATACCTGAGACTCCCACACCAAGCAGAGGCACAAAGGAACTGCCAGACGAAGCCTGCCACTCAAGGAAAGAGTCTCCTCTCTTCCTGCTTTTCCATGTATTGTTTCTCGCCCAGGGCCCTTGTTTGCAACGTGCTAAAATGAAACATGGTGGTGCGGTTGCTTTCTTTGGGCTTTAGAGAGTCAGGCTTTTGGAGGCCAGGCACCAGCTGTGATGTTAAATTGATAAGATCTACATTTCAACAGAGTAAGACATGTAATTCACCCTTGAAAAGTCAGAAGCCACATTTCTGAGAACCTCCTATTTAAGAGAAGATTTAACTATGCTCTCTAATTCAATCTAATCTACTCAGTCTAATTATATGTTAATTTCCTCACTAGCTGAGAATTATGGTAATATAAAAATCATATAAAGTTTGAGATTTTTTCAGCATTGCATGAGGTCACTAAGCCAGGGTTATATAAATGGTGTGAAGACAACCAGATTTTCATTGAAAGTGTTTGATAAGGGACTTGTACTGTTGCAGAGGGAAACACACTTGGAAAATCTCACTACTGAACTTGTTATTTCATGTAAAGCAGTAGCTGCAACAATAATAAAAGAATCACATCTAATTTCCTGAAAATGTGGGAAGTGGAGAGAATATATTTTAATAGCAGTTGTATTATTAACTCCTTGAGATTCCAGTGTATTTCAGTGATCTCTAAACACAGCTGTACAGTAAAAGTGCCAGTGCTGGCACAAGCAGCATCTGAGAAAGTTCCCCATTGTGCCAAGACTGTGACATTGCGTTCTGCTGGAGATCTCTTTGGCTTCGTTTCATGCATACCTAGCAGATTTCGCAGATTGTGAAAATGAATGTTTTCCATTCTCATGGCTGATTTTTGCATGCATCTGTTCACTCATCTAAACCTTAGTTACATGCTGCTATGAGAATGAAAGGGTATAATTTTTTCCTTGGAAATTGGGATTGTTTCATGCACCACAATTTCTGCTTAAGGATCCTGCACAGCAATTGTGGAACACTTGTCTCACTAATGTCTTAGAAAAAATTATAGCTACAGGGATGCATTTCTCTCTCCTTCTGCATGCATATCTGGGTTTCATGTAGTAGGAATTATGTGCATAAATCAAGAGAAAAGTACTCCCCCTAGAATGGAAAATACCTGTTGGCAGGTACCAAAAGATAAATATTTAAACATGCATTTGCATATAACATTAATAAACCCACACTGATTATGTCTCAAATTCTGTATTGTAGTTCATGGTGCTTACTTCACATACCAGGTTGCAAGTTACTGTGAGTGCACAGAGTTTGCCAAATTGTTTGAATATAGTAGCTGTGCTATATTACAGGGCTTACACAGGCATTTATGTGCTGAATGCTCCTTGTTTTATTTTTTTTGAAAAAACATAGCCTGGCAATTAGGTTTATACAATGAGCTTGAATAGGGTTATGAAAGAAAATGGACGTATGTGACACTCCAGAATTAAGAGTGTTTGCACTCTCACTTCTTCAAAGCTACCTTTCTGGCATGTCATATTTTTATGCTGTAATTTCTCTGTGTTAACCATTCTAAATAACCTTTAATATTTATTTTTTTTCCATAAAGGAAGAGTTAAAATGGCTTAACCACATTCTCATAAGAGATCTAGGCAAAGACAAAGGCTGAGATTCAGATAGCTCTCAGCCCACCCAGCCCTTGCAGCATTGCTAGTAAACAATACAGCTCTGGAGTTTTTCTTCAAAATTATTTGTGTTCTGTGGATTTGTACTGCCTTTGTTGCAGAGGTGTACTTCTAGGAGCCTTTTCCCCGTGCCACCAAAATTAACACGCACCATCTAAAAGGTAAAGACAAGGATACAAAGGCAAAAAGCCATCAGTAGGAACATTGTGCCCCACAGCACTCTTAGCACACTCGCTCCTAGTGCATCCAAAGCACCCATTAAACCTTTATATCACTCTTCAGAGACTGTAATTTCTTTTTCCATAGCATAAAGTTTACTGGTTCTTCTCTTTTCTAAGGCACCCTCTTTTCTGGGTAGTCACACAAAAGGAACAGAGCTAAAAAGTGAGTCACATTAGTCATGCTGTGTAAGGTCCAGTGAAGTGGATTTCCAATTATTGCTAATTTATTCAAGGGTAAATTGTTGCACTGCGAGGGGGCTAGCAGTAGGGGTGGGTGCAGAGCCCAGCAGGTGCCTGGCAGGGCACGTCGTGCTCAGGCTGTCATGGTTGCTGCATCTCCCAGGGCCTGGCTTCAAGCTGCAAGCACACACATGCAGAGCCCCCCCACCATCTCACAGAGGGACAAAAGAAAGATTGGGTTTCGTTGTTCACTTGCTCCTCTGTGCTCACTCTGGGGACCCAGACTGCACATGGGAGCTGAGCTGTTCCCTGGTCACAGGAACATCAGGTCTGCCCTTGTGGCTGGGTCCTGCCCCAGACTTCTGTGAAGATGGGGTGCTTCCCCCTCATCTGTGTCACCTGAACTGCATGTCCCCTTCCGTCTGGGAGTACTTCATGGAGGAGAAGGAGAGTACCATGACCCAAGGCTATCCTGTAGCGGTGCTGCAGGCAACATCCAAGGTCTTGGTGAGCTTCCACTTCCACTGTCACACATGCTTGGCTGTGCCCAGCCACAGAGACAAATGAGAAAGTGTGGTCATCAGCAGCTGTGTGCTTTAGCTGGCATGCTGTAGTCCAGGGAACTCCTTGTGGAACACGTTCCTCCTACCTTGTGCCCTGACACAGCGTTGCTCTTTTAGCTCTGTCATCAGCATGGGCTCCAAACCATTGCACTGCTCAACTCTCCATTATCTTTCCTTTCAACATCCATCACTCCAGCAAGGACACATAGGAGAATTTATATTTCGTTTTCAAGACCCTGTCTTGTGCAAACTAGTACATATGCTGTTCATGTTCTGGCAATGCAGGGTATGAAATATCCCCACTCACCTCATAGAGCAGTTAGTCAATGCTTTCTTATGCAACTGGAAAGTTCACATGTGTAGGCACCTCAGCTAGTATGATCTGAGCACTGGATAAAGACACCTTTGCAATTATTAGCTACACAGCCTGGTGGCTGAGAGCAGCTGGTTTGGTTTTAGTGGTAAGCTGTGTGGTTTTGTCAGGGCAAAGTAGCTGCCCATGGGAACCAAGTCACTCTGGGCCCTTCCCCAAGAGCCACTCTCTGCTCTGACTAAAGGGTATTTCCCAGTTGAGCATTCCAGCCTTTCTCTGCAAAGGGGCTACCTAGTAATTTTCACAAGCTGTGTCTTAGTGAACTTTTGAGGGCCTTCTAAAAAGCTGAGGATCTTTTCAATGAAGTTTAGACATGCTACTTTAAAAGTCTCATTTAGCCCCTCCAAACCTCCAAGGCAATTAAAGTATTGTTTCTTAGCAATTTTCTCTGCTCAGGGACCATGGTGGTACTTGCAGAGCCAGAAAGGCTGTATTTTCCTTCTTAGACTAGGAAGAAATACAGTGAAACAGGTGGGGTTTGGAGCTTTACAGGTTGGAATTAATCCTGCTGTCTCTTGCATTAATTTAAAATTTCCATTCTGTTAAACTGAAAGGAAAATCATATTTCTTCGAGGAAACAAAATGCCCTTAGACTTTTATGACCCTGTATGCTAGGGGGTAGCAAAGTAAGAATAACCAATCTTATTTTACCAATTCCTATGTAGTCTATATTGCTTTGCAAAACTTTCCTGCACATTTTTAATATGTGTGTGCTAATTTGTCATGGAATTACAGGTTTGGGCAGAAGGTTGTAAAGTGCTTACATTTGTGAAGATTTTGTTAAACTGGAGTGCTGCTGTATACTCCACTGATCTGATATTTTACATAATGGAGATGTAAGTTTTCTTGCCTTCCCCTTTTTTCTTTTTCCATTATAAAATGTAAGGGCCGAGAAGCAATTAGAAATGGTATTTTTCTTTTGGCAACTAAAAACTGTTAATAGTTGGAAAGTTATGTTTGCAGCATAGATTGCTAATAAAATTCGCCTCTTCCTGCCAAAATCAGAGAGTCCAATTTTCAACATCTCCCCGGTCTCTCTCTCTGCACGAGCCATTCACACCGAACTCTCTGCACTTCTGGCTGTTTTGCTCGTGCACTCTGTCAAAAAATATTTTCTGCATCTCTAATTTCATCAAGATATGCTTGACTGCGAGTGTCAGCATCACCGAGCAGTAGTGTTTAATTCAAAATCCACTGTGTCCGTGGCTGCGGCAGCTGAACAACTGAAATATCAGTGAGGAACCAGACCACCGAGGTGCCGCGGTTTGTTGGCGTGTTTGTGCAATTAGGTGGGAAACGTCACTCTTGTGTGACTGCCCGGGCTTCAGCAGTGCTCTGTTGACCATATAGCATCCATTCCTAGTATTTACGTCAGCAAATGGTTGTATGTAAAAGCTCAGGACATAATGGTTGTGTGTACCATATTATGAGAAATAAAAAATTCTCTCTTTTCTTCTCCCTTAAGTCATAGTAACGCATTTTTAAATGAGGTATCTGTAGTGATATCTCATCTGTGTATTTGCCAAGGTATTTCTTACACTGAGATAAAGTCAGCAGTGTTCAAGCTTTGGTAGCCCTGAAGTCAGATATGGATAGGATGGCAAAGGTAAGAGAAAAGACTTGAAAAAGATAGATGGAAAGATGTGGGGTGCCTGCCTGATTCTTAAATATGGATTGTTTTGAGGAACATCAGTCTTTTTTGAAGTGAAGCTGTAACGTTCATGTGTCCTCACTTTCACTGTTGATTGTGATCTGCCTTGAACACAATGGTGTTTTTCTCCTGTCCTGGCTGTTTTATTGTCCTTATTTTATTGCCCTGCACAGATAGGTTTTTGAGCACTGGTATGCTGGGAGAGGTAGATGCCCAGATTTTCAAGTGAGTGACATCAAGGCATTGCACTTTTATTCAGAGTTGGCTTTGGACATGGTATTATACAGTGAGAGGTCACATGCTGGGAGCAGGCAGCTGGGTGGAGGACCCTCAGAGGTGTGGGGTACAGCTGGACTGCTGTGGCCCAACATGGAAAACAGGCCAGTGAACTCAGTTCACATTGTGTGTAAATCCAACCATTGCTGATCTTCCCTTGAGTGTATTTAGCAAGGGAATTGGGTCTAGTGGGTGATAGTTTTAAATGATGAGCTGTTCATTACATCTGTTTTCCTTGACTGCTGATGTGAAATAATTGACAGATGAAATGTGAGAGGATAATTTCTTGTTTCACACCAGTGAGTCCATTTTATTTGGTACCCTTCTCACATGGCTGGGGAATACTAGTGTCTTATGAATCCTTTGCCTAACTGAATGGTGAATCAGCAGGTCAATGATGAGGTCATACCAAGATCTCCTGAAAAGCTTTTTATTGTTGTTTGGGTTAGATTGGGTTTTGTGTCTGCGTAGGTTTTGTGATGCAGCATGCAGTTTAAGCACTTTCCACTTGGTTTGGGGGAAACCTGGTTGGCACTGCCAAAGATTGCAACTCTCTGGCAGAAACAGTACTTGGTAGCAGCCCTTTTTCCAGCAGGTTTAGCAGTCCCCAGTGTTTGGTCAGACATAGACAGTGGTCAATGCTTGCAGTCCAGGGATAAAATCTTTATCTTGGGGATGAGCAGTAGTTGCATGAGCTTATGTGATACCTTGTTAGGGAAAACAGGGTGCTTGGGCTCTGCCCGCATCAGGCAAGCCTAATAAATCATGGGATTTAATCAGAAGAGAAGGGCCAGACACAAGTGGAACAAAACCTATGGTAGTTTTTATCCTGGTAGATGGGCCTGAAGTATCTTTAACTGCTTGCTTTGCTTCAGATGCAGCTGGCATGTAGCAGAGGGCAGCCCTGTGTGCTGTGAAATGAAATGACTGATCCAAACCACAGCAGGTACTCGTGATGGAAATGAGACCTTAGCCACCAGGAACAGCTCCCCAGAGCAGTCAGCAGTGCTCACAGGCTGCTGCCCAGTGCAAGAGCTTGCAAAGCAAGGCAAAAATGCGAAAATCCCCCTCCTTTCTCCACTACAGATTCAAAGTTAATTTTTGTGCTGCAATTGTAAATCTTCATGGAGATCTACAAAATAGTGTTTGTCTCATGTCTTTCAGTGGCAGTGCTTCTGCTGCCCCCATGACCGAAGAGGCTGGGGGAGTCAGAGCATGGCTGCTAATGTGAGCACAATATTGGTGACACCATCCTGGCATTCAGAGTGCTAATCCTTTCTGTATTTCTGAGGTGCCTGTCAGTAGAGTTTCTTTGATGCACCAGTGCTCTGGGAATAGAGCAGATTTCTAACTTACAGAGGGTTCTGCACAATTGCCACCTCGTACACTCCTAGCACAAGATAAATAACTGCTGTACCCTTCTGCTTCTATCAATGGTACTATTCTTGTGGCCATTCCCAGTCCCGCTGCTCGGTCTCCCTGCCAGCAGGTGCGGGAAGCTCAGCGAGGGTGGTCCAGCTCGGCGCGCTCTGTGAGAGGGGATCCTGTGTTTCTCAATAACAGCTTCTCCAGCCGGCGGATGAGCCCCAGAGGGAGTCCTAGACAGTCCTGCGCTGGGCAGAAGAAGTTGGCAGCGACACAGGGCCTCAAGGATGTAGTTTATAAAGCCAGGAAAAAAAATCCCCTCCCATGGTGCCGTGCTCTCTGCCAAGGCTATCATCCTTCCAGCCAAGGTGGGCTGGATGGGTCTCCCACAAGAGCCTGTCAACCCCTTTCATTAGGCAGCCAGAGGGGCTGCTGCTGAGTGATGCACGGCACCTCCTTCCACCCCATGCGTGCTTCCTGCCAGCCAGGGGAACGAGAGGCTGCGATTAGAAATCAAACTGGTTTTTCTGCGTGACTGTGCAGGGCATATTGGTATTAGAAAACACCACACAAACACCCCCCACCCACCCCCCTTTATTTATTTATTTTAAATAAACAGCTTGGGGTTGTTTTTTTTTCCTGGCATCAGTGGTTTTGTTCTCACCCCCCCGCCCCATACCCTCCTCCAGAGGCGTGGGTATGTGGGGCTTGTTCGGGATGTGGGTTACAGGGTTTTGTCCGTCTCATTACAGCGAATGCATCACCTGCGTGACTCAGTCATTCTTTGGCTGCCTGGGGAGAGAGGCCTTCAAGAGCAGTTGCAACAATAATCCTGTCTCATTACGGCCCATGGCACTGCTGCTGTGAAAGTAGGCAAGCTAGCAGATCTCCTTCTTAGAAAATACCAGTCTAGCCGTGCGGAAAAACTACCTTCTATTCCTGGGTAGTCAACACTATACTGTGGGCTTCCGTAGATGGAGTGATTTAAATCACAATAATTAAAATGAAAAAGTGATGCCTGGATAGAGCAATTTCCTTTTTCTTCATCTGATATTTATAGAGGCAAAAGAAACTGCAAAAATCTCTGATGATAACAAAAGAAAAGATCAAAATATATACTAAATATACCATATTATACTAAATATTTGTAAAAAGCAAATTTACAAGATCCTCATATTTCTCTGTGTTTGTCTGGTGATCTTTTCCCCTGCATTTGGGGAAAGATGCTCACACTGTATGCAGTCAGTGGGTCCTACTTTAAGTCACTAGCTCAGTTTGCCACTCTTGTGGTCTGCCAGGCTTTTCCAAACCACAGCCCATTCACTGGCTTTTCCTTCATGCCACATGTCTTCTGATCCTTCAAGTACAAGGGCTGGAATAACTTTAGGTGAGGATTTAGGAGATCCTCTCCGTAAGGAATAACTGTGAGCTGTCACTGAAGGCTCTTCCTATGAATCCATCTCTTCCTGTAAAATCCATCCACTGGGAAGTGTGGTTCTATTACAGCCTTTGTCCTGATATAGCCACCATTATGGGGCAGCACAAAGCTGCTTCCCTCAGCCCATCTTGCGGCCATGGCTTCCCTGGAAGCTTTTCCCTTTACTGGCTTCCAGGCCTGACCAAGGAGCTCCCTGGAGCTGCATGGGGTCCTGCAAATGGGGGCTTCTGGAGCTGGAGTTTGGCTCACTCGCACTCCCACTGAGTGGCCAGAATGGCACTGCAGTATTTTAGAGAATTCACTGCAGGAACATCCTCCCAAACCACAGATGCCCTTGCCAAGGAAGAGTATTCAAGCTTATGTTTTCCATAAGAAAGATATTTCCTGAGTGATTTTTTTTTTTTCCAATTCTCTATTAGAATATTTTTTTAAACAGAAAATATTTCTTTGCACATGTGACTGTGTATTTTAAATATAATTAAAGGAAAACTAGTCTTTTTTCTCCCTCTAAAGAGTTGGATTTATACATTTTAATATGAAGATATTCTCAGTAGGGAGCAGGAGCCTATCATTGGCTCCTACTACAAGCAACACAAACTGCAAATCTAAAAGAAAGGGCTATGGCACAGAAAGGAGGAAGCAAATTTTAGATGCAGAGGGAGAATGCAAGTATTTAGACCATATCTGTAGCTATAAAGCTAGAGATAAAAGGCTTTTTCCTTTATATTTTCTTTTTATTGTTTTTTATAGTGCAGTACAATACAAACATTACAACCTGGCTGACTCCTGCAGAGATGCCAGGCACTAGCATCGTGTCCAAAAATTAGCTTTATACATATGCTAAATTAAAGATTGGCAGCCGCAGCAGCACAAATCCCATATTGGCAGCAGTTTGCAAATCCCACGTTGGCAGTCTTCTCCACATGAAAGAAGAGAGGAAATACAAAGGGCAAAAAGCCCAAGAGTCTTTCTCTAGCAAATAGCAGCGAATAGAACACAGAAACTATCTGCAGGGAAAAAACCTCCAGATTACTGGAGATGAAAGAATATAGCTGAGTCTGTGCTGAGCTCAAACGAGGGCCCATTTACACCTTTCAGAGAAAGAGACATTAGTAAGCAAATGTTATTTTGGTGGAAAGGGTGGGAGTCTGCTGCCAGACAGAGGACAGCACTAGCCCCTGCATGATCTGCAATCAAGGGGCCCGGATTCTTCTCCAACACTTGTGCAAAGATTCCTTTAAATCTCTTAAATATGACTTTTGCTAAATATATTGGACCTAAAGCATATAGGGTATATTAGGTTCTCCTTTACAAATTGTGTGTTTTGATTTATCTGCAGAAAAAAATTAATTGCATGTTTTATGAACCAATCAAAATTGTTGTTGCTTTTAATTCATTCATCCAAACATCCATATTTTCATATTAATTCTGTTTATAACTGTATTCAGTGTGTGTTTTACAACAACAAGTGGTTTCTCTTACATGGATGGTTGGGAGCAGTTCTATCTCAGTCTGCTCAGTTGAGATGGATTACTTAGCTCCTTAAACCTGCCTACCTATGTAATTTTGGCTGGCCTGGCTCCTTTCTTTTTGTCAGTGCTAGACATAGGTCTGGTGCACAGCATCCCCTATCCCCGTTTCCTTTAGGCTTTCCCACCCTCTGCAGTGTGGGGCACTGGCCACCACATCAGATAACCTGCCACGGAAATGGTGCTATTTCCAGGACACTGATTTTCAGCAGTTCACACAATCCAGAAGCATGTGCTGGGAGGAAACAAAGATCCTATAAAAGGGGATCAAATCTGTGCTTGGAATCTCCAGCCACCAGTACCAATCCTGTGCCATCCGGACTGGTCACGGGGAAAGCCAGACTGCAGGTGGATCTGGAATTACAGTGCACTCCAGTGTGTGTCCTGCAGGAGAGGGAGAAGCAGGGGGTCCAGCCGCCACAATGAGAACTTAGGAGCAGTGCAAGAGCTGCAGGATGAGAAGGACCACATTCATAGCTGATGAATTGCCTTGCAAAGAGGGAACAAAACCACTGCCATGGCCACCTGGAAGCTGGTGACTGCATAGATTTCTCTGCGACACTACCAAACATTCATGACTGCAAAGTGAAAGCCAGCAGAGCTGTTGGCCCTCTCTTCCCACAGGTGATTGACACAAGGGTTGTCAAAGTAGTCTTCTCCTGCATTGGGTTTCCAGCTGCATCAAGAGATGGAGTCTAAAGGGTGGACATGGGATTTAGACAAGGAGAAAGTGTTGTCACTGTATTATTCATTAGTTGACCTCTGCTAATCATGTTCTGGACAAAGGCCCTTACATTTTCCACTGAGGCACTCACTGAAGCCTGGCTGTGCTCCACACTCATGGTGGTTTTCTCTGCCAAGTCTGATTTTGCACGTTCACTCTGTGGTGTCTTCTCTCATCTCTGCAGCCCTGGTTTTGTTCCCGGGGTTTCTCTAGAGCCTTCAGGCCCAGCTATGTCCTTGAGTTGTCTGCCTTTGGCTGCGGTTGCCAAGATGCTTCAAACAAGAAAAATTACCAAGTAGCACGTTCCAAACAAATCGAAAAGCAGCTCTGTGTATTCACACAATGAATAGTTAGACTCATTTCCCTTTCGATAGTGTGGAAATGAACATCAGCCAAAAAGCAAGAGTATATTCATGAAATAATCCAGTCAGGGACTATTAATCACAAAGGGCCTACCACCATTCCAAGGATCTCTGATCCAGTGTAGGTGGAAGGAGAAGGTTATTTTCTTCTTACTCGTGGGAACAGAGAATTTTTGACAGCCTCTGTGAAAGATGAATGCATCAAGACCAACCAGCTTCCAAAATACAAGAGAGTGAGGAGAAGGAGCTTAGACTGACTTTTTTGGTGAGGACTCTGGCCATTTGAAGGCATCACACAGACCAGAGGGTGTGACTTGGATCCATGCTATTCTAGGCTGACGGATGCGCATCTTGGCTCATGCCAAGCGTATCCTTATTCCGTGATTGCATGCTGTGCCTGCAGTACATTAAACCATAAGAGGAGAGTTCTGGGAAGGTTTGTCTGGAAAAGCTTGCTGTGCTGGGAATCTCTTTTGTTATCTCAAGTTCAAGTTTGATTTTTATAAATCCTGATGCATTAGATGAAGCTCGGAGGAAGATCTGTAATTGCGTATAGGCTTTTCTGTGTAAAATTCCTGGGTCTCACAAAATCAATATCATGTAATTCATAGCCATTAATCCTAGTGAGAGTAAGCCTGTAAGGAGAAAGTCCTTAGGCCATGGAAAGTTTAGGCCGTGTATCAGGGCCTGTGTCTGCTCCTGGGAACAAAGAATTTTTGACAGCCTCTGTGAAAGACAAATGTATCAAGACCAGCTTCCAAAACACAAGAGAGCGAGAAGATAGAGCTTAGACTGATTTTTGTAGTGATGACTCTGGCCATATGAAGCATCACACAGACTGGAGGATGTGACTTGGATCCATGCTATTCTAGGCTGACGGATGCACATCTTGGCTCATGCATCAAAGTGAAACCACTGTCCTCATGAATCATCATGGCCCTGCACATAAGGGCGGGTAACCACATCCAAGGCATAGCCAGGTGTCTTCGGAAGGGTGGGAATGGAAGGGGAATAAGAAGGAATCCATGAGAAATCCATGGTTAGTTGAGGGACGTCCAGTCATTTTTATGCATACCCACAGCTTCTGATCTGGGCCCTAAAAATTACCCTTTTAGAAATTTTGAACAGCCTTCACCTGGCAGAGTGACCTTATATTGCATCATGTGGTCAAAATTATTTTTAAATCTTGGATTAGTTGTTTTGATCATTAGGCACACTGAAAGCAGGTTTGGTTTTTGTAACTTCTTCATAGTACTTATTCAAAATGCTGGTGATGGTTCTCTTTTATTATGTTCAAGAACTTACCACTTTTAGTGAAGTGTTCAAATGTTTAAGTTATTTGTACATGCCTTGCATCTTGATTATAGTTAAACCAAACAATACATACTTATCTCTTTTAATCTTTTTTTTTTTTTTTTACTTTGCTCCTTTTTGCTGCCGTAGAAACTTATTTCTATTCATTATGCTCTTTCTGATGACAAAGTGACCAGAATTCAAAGTAAAAACTAGCAGTGCTGTTGTTGCTGAGCTGTGCAGAGATGGAGATGACATGATACAGCTACACTGGCCCTTTTTTTGATTACTGCACAGTCGTATAGCACATCCCTCTCTCATTCTCATCCCTCATTAGCCACACTGCCACTTCAGCTTTGTCTTTCTCACTCATGGTCCGTGGCTTTGAATTTTGTTTTTATCCTTATCTCTTCTTTATTTAATTCTCATCCTCTTGAACCGCTGTTAATTTTATTTCATGTTACGGCCACTAGAAATTTTTACTAGGATGGTGTTCACGTTTTCTCCAAGAATATCAACATAGATGCAAATTAGGAAAAAAAATCCAGCAGGAGTACCCTGGACACTTCTCTTAACTCAGTCTGATTATTTTACTGTTTATTTCAGCTTATGATCTGCTTGACAATCTTTTCCAGCAATTCATCTTTTTCCCCTTGAACATTAATTTTGAGTGCTTAGATCTCTGTGGTAAAATATGTAAATTGCACAGAATACATGAGAAAATCTTGAGCAGTAAAATGCTGCTGCAATGCATAATTGTTGGAATTGTCCCCCTGACTCCACTGCGTTATTTTCCTTCTATTATATCACAATGGCATGAGCACATATATCAAAAAGCTGAAACGTACAGGAATCATGACCGTCTACTCCTCCCCCATGTCCTGTCAGTTTCTTCATCCCAGATTAGTGTCTGTTGGCTTGGGAAGCAAAGAGGGAGCAGATGGACCACAAAATGAGATTCTGTAACCTTCTTACCCAATAGATCTGCTTTCTGCATGTATTCAGACATATTTACTTACTGTAGTGACAATTATCAGTTTTATTTCTTTTAAGAAAACCAAACAACTTCAGCTCAGTATGAAAGAGCAAACTAAATTGTCTTCTGGCACAGTTACTGTCCCTATAATTTCAAATCAATTAGGAGAAATGTGGCTGGATTCCTATCTGCACAGTACCTGAATATGCCCATTAAATTCATAGACATGCTTAGGTATAAGGGGCAAACACAGCATATACCTTCTCTGGACCTTTAGGTAACTTTTTATTCTTCATAAGACAGGTCAGAAGAGCACAGTTGTTGATTTTTTGGTGTACTTTGTTTGAATATATTATTTGGACAGCCAGATGAAGCATTCAAAGTGCACCCATTCAGAGCACTAGATGTATTTTAAATGAAAGGAAATAAATAAATGTTTGGTCAGGGTGTAGCTGTGAATGGAAGCTGTCCTCAGCTATGCAGCATGTCAGTGCAACCATACATTGAGCTCAGGTCCACTGCTAGTGTAATATTCTTATAGCAGCAGAGGTCTATACCTCTGCCTTTCATATTAGTAGTGAGATGTGTCTGGGATAGGAGACACCAGCCCTGAAAACACTGAGGTGAGATTCAGCTTGACTGTTGTAGCTCTCTAGGAAGAAGGTGCTTCAACTGAGAGAGCTGGGTGCCTCCAAAGAACAAATAATCTCAGTGCCTTAGGCAGCTACTCTAGAAGATAAATCTCCTTGCAGATATATTGACCGCTGTAACAAAACCTCTAGAAAAAACCTTAGAGCAGACACCAAACTAGTAGATGACTCAGGGTGGATGCAAGGAATCCAAGTATATTGTGACAACGCATTTGGCCAAATACAATGCGACAAGCTCCTGTAATGAATAAAGTGCCTCCACTCTCATGCTGAGCGAATGGGACTTGTCCAACAAGTATATGGCACACATATGGCCCTGTGCTGGAAGCACTGGGTATCTTCCTTAGGAGGAAAAAGAAACATGTTAAACCTACTGATTAGAACCCAGAGTTTTAGGACATTTAGGAACTGGAGAAAATAAAATCCAGAGGTAGAGACTCTGAGTGCAAGAATTGCCTGGCTGCCTTATATACACAAGTGCATTGCCAAGAGCTGCAGGTGTTCAATCAGACTGCTTTTATTTGAGGTGCCTAACGTGGATTTTGAAACCACCATGTAGGCAACCCGGCTTGAAAATTGACCTTAATTTCTTCTAATTGCATGTCTTATTCTTCATTATTTTTCTTGTTAGAGACAGAATTTTGAAAGGCGATTCACTAGTGCAGCTATTTTTGACTCATCGCTGCCTGTCTTACTTTGTGTTATTTAATGGGTTCCAGTGGCCATATGCTGCAGAGAATCCTGGAACAAAGTGAGTAAACTGGGAGGCATTGCTCAGAAGGATAAATTTCACAGTTGGAAACACACTTAATACTAAGCCTTCTAACCAGTTTTTCCAGAAATCGCAAGCTTGATTGCCATGATATCTGAACATGGCATTAGCTACTCTAATGAGGAAAATAATTGATATGCTATGGAAATTAGGTCTAATTAGATCTTGTTAAGATAAATATCTCAGTTCAGCTGAAAACTTGAAGAGATACATTTTGCAGCATTCCAGATTATAAATATGACCCTTGTTCTTCACCCCCCTCTGCGTCTTGGGTTACTATTGGTAGAAATGGATGTGAAAACCTCCTTGTTGCAATCACTACATTCTATACCCACTTGACATGGAATAAATGACAAAGATACTGGATAGTTTAAACTTTACATAGCTTAAAACCCATTTATTTTTTACGTTGGATTGAGACAAAGAGTCAAATTTCAGAACTGTGCAATAAAATGTGTCCCGCCTATTCATTTTCTTCTATTAAACAAAGATATTAATGATTATAAATTTTCAGATCCATGGCAAACAATGTTCTTCATTGATCTTTACCACTGTTTTCAGTGGCTTTAGAACAACATGCATGCCAAATTATATCAATACCATCTTAAGGGAGGACAAATATTGAATGCAAACTCTAACAAAACCGAAGTTCCTTTTAAATTTAAAAGGGAAAAGAAGAAGGAAAGGAAAGGAAAGGAAAGGAAAGGAAAGGAAAGGAAAGGAAAGGAAAGGAAAGGAAAGGAAAGGAAAGGAAAGGAAAGGAAAGGAAAGGAAAGGAAAGGAAAGGAAAGGAAAGGAAAGGAAAGGAAAGGAAAGGAAAGGAAAGGAAAGGAAAGGAAAGGAAAGGAAAGGAAAGGAAAGGAAAGGAAAGGAAAGGAAAGGAAAGGAAAGGAAAGGAAGAAAGAAAGAAAGTTGGCCACCCAAAAGGTGGCTAGATTTCATTAGTATTTAGACCAAGCAGATGACTCATATCTCCATGTGTACTTTGCAAGGTACTGCCAAGCCATGGGCCAAACTCATCTCTCTTCACTGGTGCTGTTGTCATGGGACTCAGAGCAAGATGAAACCTTGTGAGCAGCTGCTTTGTTTTCCTCCATCTTGCAGAAAACCACAAATCCAAAATACTTGCTGTCCCACTGGGTTTGAGTTTCCATCTTGCACACTGACGCTTCTGCAGTGTAAAAGAGACAGGAATCAGTGGTCTGCAATAATTTTAATTTGATTTTTTTTCTTATTCTCACAGAATAAGGTATTTAAAGTGAATCTTTTAAAAGTCTGTCTTCAGATATTATTTTTTCAGATCCCCTGAGCTAATGACAAGCCCTAAAACAACTGACCCTGTAACATCACGGGCCATTTTAAAAACATAACATATCAAGGGGCCAATTTCTCTTATTTGATGCAATTCCTTTGTCATCAGCCTGGCAGAGCTGGCAGCTTTCGACAGCTGTTTCTGTTCCCTGCAGTCACCAGCTTGCCTTCTGGGGAGCAGGATGTGCTGGGGGGTGACTCTGCAGAGCCCTGGGGACACCGCCTTGGTTCACCGGTGCCACTGGGAGCCAAGGGCGTAAGGAAAGCACAAGGGACCAGTCTGTGCTGAGGGGATTTGTTCATGAGGACCACCACTCCAGGAGGGAGATCCACCAACTGGTCCCTGCAGTGATGAGGATCTGATGGCAAAAAGCACAAAGGCTTTTTCAAGACAAATCTACTTCCTCTGAAAAACAAGAAAACAAAAATCCATCTTTATGCCCTCTTCGTGTCAAGTCTTGAGCAAGGGGAAATGTGAATGATCTGATGTTTGCAGTCGTGGTTCCTGACAGCTTTTCAATGAATAGCTCTGTGTCTTGATAAATACACACCTCTGTCCATTGACCTTTTTTCTTATGAGTGCAGGGGAAACTAGCTCACAGGGCAGCTACTGTGTAATTTCCCTGGATGAAGGAGAATAATAAGCAAGTAGAACAAGATGACTCTTCCTCTGACCTTTAAATATTAATAAATTAAATATCTATTTGCATTACTCATTTTCTATTATTAATGTCTTTCTCTTTTGTTATTCTTGGTCTGTCTGGTCGTTACCACTGGAAGATTCTGCATCTTCCATTTCAGAAAGTAATTGCAAGAATTGAGAAGATTCCTGAAGATTCCCTCCATGTATATATGTACATACACAGTCACTGGATGAGATACCATGCAGATCAGCAGCAGATGTATGCAGATTTCTTCTGTGGCAGTCTATAGCAATGATTTCACTGTTTAAGTCACACAGCACCAAGGCAGCAGTTGGGATTTTTTTTAAAAAATCTATTTACTCTTTTTGTGACAAACCTAATGATTGCAGAAATGAGAAATCAGCCTGCAAACAGTCCAAATTTAAATAAAATCACCCCCACACTAGACTATAACAGTGGCAGATGGACAGAGGAAGAAAGTGTATATAGTCATATTTTTTGCCATTATAGTATAGACCCTTTCAGATTGCAGCTAGCAACTTGCCATCTGCAAATCTGAGTATTTCCTTTTCTGCTGAGGCACTGATTCAAAAATCATGATTTGTGAAGTCTGAGTTAAAGTATTAAGAGGCTTATCTCTTATTTTAAAGGCATACTGATCTCCTGATTTTACTTCAAACACATGGGAAAAGCATCCTGAAAATTTCCCTCAGCTTCTTCTTAAGACAAAACCCAAAGCCACTGGCTCCCTCTTAGGTATGTGGTGAGGTAATGGGTTCTGCACATGAATAGCTTTTTGTCAAATAGTCTCTTATTGCTGTTGTTCTCTGGCTTTTGTTTGGTTTACTCTTTGAGGAAGTGATTTGCTCTATGCCTATAGGATATGTAGATCATGCTGAGCACCTTCCTTACAGCAGCACACACACTGCAGCAATGAGCATTTGGTTTTAACGCTGACCCTCTGAAGAGAGAAGAATCTGATCACTGCATAATTGTAATTGATTTTTAGGGCCAGATCTTCATTTAAATGGCTGCTAATTTAGTGGGTGTGTCAATTTAATACAGATTTGCAAACAAAATCTGGGCACGTTATGAAAATGTTTCAATGTGTCTACCCAGCTCTGCTTTCCACAGTTTTATCCGAGGATGTGGCCATCACAGAGATCAGACAAACATACACAATTTGCAGCCTACCAGGGTTTCTGATGCTTTCACGCTATGGGCAGGGAGTTACTTCATCTAAGGGTCAGGACTCTTACACAGGTTTGACTTACCAGTAACCAAAACATTGCCTCCAGGTATGAAAGCCTATTTGAAACTTGTATAAAAAGAGGAGGATGCAATTAAATTCTGGGAATTCCCTTTCAAGAGGTGCTGCAGTATACTTTGCATTGCAGTATTTCTAATTTTCACCAGGTCAGGGTTGCTCTCTGTGAAGCAAAGAAAGAAAAGGTTTATTTTGCTAATCGTACATGCGAAAGCCATGTACAAAATAAAATACCAAATACAGTAATTACAGTAATTTTTGTTAAAATATTTTTACACAATAAACCTTTGGCTTTGAAAACTCTACCAGAAGCAAAAGAAAACCAAATTGTAATGAAAAAAACTGAAATCAGAGGCCACTAATAACACTAAAGGGAGCCCAGAAGCCAAATTAATGTTTCTACAAAGAAATACTTTTCTACACCAGGCAAATACCTAGTAAGACCTTTACCTGGGTCTTTATAGACAGGATTCAGATTTCATTTTGAAGTATGTTTTTTACAAACTGTTTAGTGTTCATATGTCATTACCACTGTTGGGCCAGATTGCACCTGGCATCGATATAAACAAAGCTTTGGCAAGAATTCTTTCCTTTGGGATGGAGACATCTGATTTTCAAGCTGAAAGCATGTCAGTGTTGCAAGACACTCCAAATAGCCTGTTTTACCAGTGCAGTAAATTAACCCGTCTGGTGTAGTGTTAAATGCTTTACAAACATCGACTGAAGGTGAGGGAGGGAAACACCAAAAAACAAACAAAAAGATTTCAATAACTTGTTTGACTACAAGCAGTGAAAAAAAGTACAAGGAAAGCTTGAAGGGAGGAGGGGATGCCTAAGAGACAGGACAGCAAAAAAAACAAATTCTCAGAATTTTGTCCTGTGTTTAACCTAGAGATTGTGTACCATGGTGTGGGAAGACACAGAAGGAGCAGAACATAGATGATAGAAAAAGCATCTTCATTCAAAAGCAGATCAGAATAACAGCAAACAGTGACTCTAACTCATCATTACCTTGTCTAGAGGAGGAAGGCTTTTTGATAGCTATTGCATGAAAGAGGCTCACCTTTAATACCACAAAACACTGGTGGACAAAGACTACGTAGGCAAAACAGAGGATAAAATATTAGGCTATCCCCCTTGCTTCCCCATTGTTCAGGATGAAAAAGCTGAGCTGAACTTCTGGGCACGCAGAATTGGCTGTGTGAAAGCTCTCATCGCTAGATCGTGCATTTGTGCTAAGCTTGAATGGTCTAGAGGACAATGGGGTTCATCCTGCCTGTGGCTCTGCAGTGATTCTGCAATATAGATGTGAAACAAGAATAGCTGGAAAGTAGGTCCACATGCGTATGGAGTCGAACAACGGCCTGTCCTGAGAAACACAGGCAGAGGTAGAATTCTTAAATATAAATATATTTATATAGTTGTTAGACTGAAGCCATTTTGCTACTCTTCTTGCTACTTAGTTGTCCTAATAGCTGTCTATTTACAAACATGCATGTAAGTGGGCTAGAATAATTAATTAATATTCATAAGCATTCATAAAATGTGACAAAGTTTATGTTAGGGCAGATGTTAATTCCCAAGAGGATTACATTTCTATTAAGTGCAAAATTATATTAGTAAGATCCAGCATGATTGATTCTTGCTTGGCCAGCAATAGAGGACCTAACATCCATACTGGCAGAGATTATATCTGGTCAACAGGAAAAGAAAACTGGCCAAGAAACTGCCAACACAGAATCTGAAGCTGTGAAACCTGGTCAAGAAGAAATAAAGCCAAATAAGCAACAGATGAAAAAATTATCTTAAAGCAAAGATCAAATCACTCAGTTGGAAACGAGAATTATATTGGAAAAAGTGATGCTGAAATCATGAAGGGACATGAGAATTTAAAAAACAACTATATTAATAAATAAAATGGAGTGCAGAATACTAGTAATTTTTTTAAACGGACTTTAACATTCAAAAAAAAAAAAAAAAAAAAAAACCAGACAGTTTTAATATGCTCAAAAATGTCTGACAAAGAGTAGAGAGGACTTCTAAACTTTGCAAATCATGTGGCAGGGAATTCCAAAGGTATCAGTACTCAAGAGCCATGGACATACAGGAGAGACCTCAGGAATGGGCTCCAAAAAAGTTGAAGGAGCTGGAATATCTCTCCTCTGAGGAGAGGCTTAGAGAGCTGGGATTGTTCAGCTTAGGAGGGCCCCATCAGTGTATATAAATACCTGCAGGGAGGATGCAAAGAGGACAGAGCCAGGCTCTGCTCAGTGGTGCCCAGTGACAGGGCTGGAGGCAATGGGTGTAAGCTGGAACATGGGAGGTTCTCTCTGAACATCAGAACACTTTTTCACTGTGTAGGTGACTGACTACCGACAGGTTTCCCAGCGGTTGTCAGTCTCCATCCTTGGGGATATTCAAAAGCTATCTGGGCACGGTCCCAGGTGTGCAGCTCTGCGTGTCCCTGCTGTAGCAGGGGCCTTGGACAAATGACCCCCAGAGGTCTCTTCCAGCCTCAGCTATCCTGTGATTCTTTGACTTCATCTGAAGCCCAGTGGGGAAGATGAAAGATCAAATGAAAAACCGGGAAAAAGAGAGACTTTGGTAAGATACAAACTTTACAATAGTTTTCTGGTACTATTGTACCTTGTAGAGCACCCTCAGATATTGGAGTGGTCTAGTGGGTTCAAGAAGGACATGTTCCTGCACCTCTGCCAGCAGAAACCTACTGCCTCTAAAGAGGAGACTTCCTAGGGAGTTCATTGATGATTGCTTGCCAAGTCAAAGAGTGAGGAGAGAAATGTAGGTAGGGAACTTGCCAAGAGATAAAGTCAAAGAGCATTAATGCCACTGTGTGCTTTGTCCTCAGAAATAAGTGAAGTTCTCTAGATACAGAGTAACCGAAGGATCATTTTGGACTGTGCTGGCTACAGCCCCATCCTAAGCAAAAGCAAAGATACCTTAACCAGGAAAGGACATGAACAACCTTCTGTATCCAGCAGCATAAAAACACACCAGCACAAACACACTGGCGGGGGCAGTGCCTCAGTGCCCGGCTGGAATGAGAAAATGGAGCCAGGGAGCTTCCGGAGGTTTCAGGGGTGGCTGCCAAACAGACACGATGCTTGGTGGCAGGCTGGCAGCATAGGGAGAAGCCACTGCCAAGAAAAGGGAGGGGAGTATCACCTGAGTCCCACCAGGGTTAACCTGCACCTGATGCAGGTGATGGGAGTGGGGATTCTGGCTGGAGAAAATGTCTCTGAGCACTTTGGGGGGAAAACTACCGTCTGTTCTCAATACAGAACACATTATTACTGGGGCAATCAAAAAATATAAACAGGTTTAGCAAGTAAAGCAGAACAGTTTCCCAAAAAAGATATTTATTAGGTAAGTAAAACACATTTTCACTTATCTCTTTTGGCAGTCCTTCATTCAGGACAAGAAGGAGAATGATATCAAGTAAAAAGGACAAAAAATTGCTAAATACATACTTTGTTCAGACAGTTACACAACAATAAAGCAACTTGGGCAAAAATATAAAAGGAAAAGAAAGTGAGGAAAAAAGGTTGTTTAATGGGTGTCAAACTTGTAAACACTGAATTCTATTTTATCACTGTTGGTTTAAAATTAATATAAGATAAACAAAGCAGCAGTACTGTAATAATGCAGTTATATCGCTGTAAAATCCTGATCGTCCATGAATTTTATTCTCACAGGAGAATAAATTATATTGCTAGTAGCATTTTAACAAATAGTTTCATGCCAGACCATTACATCAACTTAATGTTATTGATGTCAAATAAATCTGAAGTAGTTAAATCAGTACGAAGTTCAGGCTGACCCCAGCATTTATTGTATGTTTTTAGAAATGGTTCAAAGCTGAACCCATTTTCTTATTAGTCTTTTATTTACACTGCATTTGGCAGAGTCATTGTCCAGAAAGTGAGAGAAAATACCTGATAAGCCATGCGTAAAGAATTTGAACTCAAACCCTGATAGTCTGTTTGAAGTGAATGAAATTCTTGTCAGATCTGGACAGATGCAAGAGTAGGTGACAGAAGCACAGGTAAGGAGCCCTGCATATTCAGGTCTGGAAAAATGTTATAAAGGGAACTGCATAAATGAAGGCAAAAGTTGTGTTAGTCGAGTAATCAATGATTTAACAAGGTGCTCTGCTTCCAGATGCCTCTGTTGGTTATGCTGAGGTAATTTTATGTGGAAATACATATGGATGCAAGAATGGGGGTTTGTAGTGAGGGTTGTTAAGGGATGCAGGCATTTGCTTGAATCCTACCTACTACTCTCCTCCTGCACAAACTAGGTGCAATGGTGGGTGCTCAGCTAGCTGGGCTCTGGTGGAAAGAAAAACAAAAACAGCTCAAGAAATTCCTTTTTCCGTGTTGCCCTTCCTAGCTGGTTATTGTCATCCTTTGCCGTGCCCTTGCTTGCAGTGGTGCAATTGTTTGTTTGGCCAGGCTGTAAACAGGACTGATTAAATGGGCTGGGGTAAAAAACAAATTTCTACTCTCCCACATGGAAAAACCTGAGTTTCTCTAATGGGATTGCTTCAGTGATCCAAGTTTGTATTTCAGCTCGAGAAAAAGTTGATTGGAAATGCTTGCACAAGGCAAAAGCGGGGCACGGAATAAGCAGAACAGAGTAAGGAACTGCTTAGATGTTGCAGAAATAATCATATATTGGTTTATTTTATTGTTTTATTGGAAAATATGCACCAACTTTATTTTAAACTTCATAGATATTCCAGAAGCCCCACTGTGGAGTACCTTCTCAGTCAGCCTAGCATTTAAAAATAATTTATTTCATCAGGGAAGTTAAGTTGAAGGAAAGCTTAGGGAAGGAAATGTCACAAGGTCCAGTAACTTGTTCTACTGCAATCAGGAATATCTAAATGAGGAACTTAATCACGTTTTGAAGAACACCAGTAAATAATTCTCACCATGTCTATAAAAGTGTGTATTGTACCAGTACAATACATCTATCAGTGATGCACAAATACCACCCTACAACTATAAGATTGACACAGGTGAGATCTGACCTAGAAAACAACCACCTTCTCAGGCCCCACTTTCAAACTGGAGGAAAATCTTGGTTTGTTTGACACCAATCACAGGTCTAGGCAGGGAAAAATGCACATTGTCAGGTTTTGTTTAGACCACAGAACACAAGTGAATTCATTTCTAAAAGGTTCATACTCCTTGCCATGAATACGTGAGTCATGGAGTTTATTTTTAATAATTTTATTTTGTATCAGGGATCACTCTCTGCCTCAGCTAGGCACTGCCAATATGGGGACACATGGATAGGGCGTTCTTGTGCTGTTTCCCCTCTCCCACTTCTGGGTGTGGGGGCTGAAAGAAGGGAGGACAACTACTTTTGTACTACTGCCCATCCTTCAGGGACTCTGCCAGAAGGTGCAGTGGGCTTTGCCTCATCATATGGAGCATCTGAGAAAACATTGCCTGTGGTACAACATTTAGTTTTGTTGCTAAAACCTGCATTTGGGATGAAGTGGGATTATTGGGTTCCTTGACTCACCCCAGTCACCCATCCAAGTGGGATTTCTATCAAAAGGAAGCCCTTCTTCTGGTGGAGAAAGAAGAAAGATTTCTGGCAAAATGCAGCTTAGTGAGTTGAGTCTTTCTTAAGGTGAGCACTGGCTGAGAAATACAATTATAAAACAAGTTTGCTTTGCAGGAAGGCAAGAGTTGTGTCAATTTAGTGCCAAGATCGTCAGATCAAAGTTTCATGTGTGGAACATCTCGTAACATTATTCTCCCATGGAAGTAATTACTGCAATTACAGGTTACTTCTACAATGCTAAATGCATGTGATCCAAGGAGAGATGCTCTCACCTAGAGTGGCAGAGGAGCTTGTGCCCATAGGGGCAAATCTCTAGAGCAGATTAAGTGCAATGATGGATAAGTAGCACATGGGTGCCCTGTGTCTCCTCATAGGGTTTTGATAGTGTAATTAGTTTTGTAGCATGGGGGGTTTTTGGATGGTTTTTCTTGATTTCCAGCCTATGAGCAGGGTGGCATACCAGCATGAGGTTTTTAAACATCAGCTGAGGATGTGTTGCACACCCTGGGACTTGGCAAAACAGCTCATGAGAGTGTTTAAAGGGGCACAGGCTTTGCTGGATCTGCGTCATAGGAGCAGGGTGGAGGCAGCTGAACTTGGTGCAGCCCTGCCCAAACCACTCTCTGGGCATAGAGACTCTGAAACCACACCTGTATTGTGGTTTGGAGGAAAGAGATGATTCAGTTCCCCAAAGGAGAGCCTGGATATACATGAGCAGTTGTGTCTTGTGGGCAGCTGAGACTCAAAACCTTCAGGTGAAGCTGGGAGCTAAGTTAATCCAGTGGTGTAGATTTTCATAGAGAGTCTGTGGAAATTGATATGAATGGAAATTGGTATGAATGGCATGATCTCACAAGGGCATATACAGTACTACATGAGGTAATTTCTCCTTTAAAAAAAATGCCTGTGGGATGAGAAGGTTTCAGAAGTCCTCTTCTAGATGGCTCAAGAACCCATCTTGTGGGAGGGCTACCTGGGAGTGCTTTGCCCAGCGTAAGACACCCTGAGTGACCAGTTTTGGTCTTGAATCCCCACTGCATGGAAATACATGCATCTACAAGGTGACACCACTTATCTTTAAAATGTAAGTTGAAGAGTTGAGAGATTTTTTTGTACCATTACAGTTTTACTGTGAACATGAACTGTGAACACTTGGACTTAGGGCATTCTGTGGGGCTTTGATCACATTACAGAATATTAATTTGCTAATTTACCAATGCAGATAAGGCACTTTATGAAAACTGAGATAAGAGCTTTTAATCAGTGTTTGCACAGCACCAGAAACACAGACGTTGTTTCAAGCCTTCTCTTTGAAACACATCGTTTTATTGAGACAGTAGGTAGACTGGGAAAAGTTTATTCCACAAAGGAAGAAGGATAAAGATGCCATGGCCATGGCACACCTAACCTGATTTTTCTTAATGCTTTCCTTGTTCCTAGGAGCTATTAAGCAGCTTGGGACAGACACTGGTTTCTGAAGTACAAGCAGGCATGAAGTTCTGTCCAGTTGGGGTTTTTTTTTCAGAAAGTCTCTGTTTACCTCTCTTGGCTTTAAGTATTTTTTTTTTTCAATTGATTTATTAAATAATTGAGGCAATAATTTGCCAATCTTTAAAACATTTGATCCATATCTCACTTAGAATCATCACATCTGAAATCAGCTGCTGAAGAAGGATTGATAGTTTGCTAAAGCAGATGTACTTTTGACAGACAGCAGTGTATTTCATTATCAGCATTAACAAAAAGATGCACTTGTAAAAATAAAAAATAGATGTCTAAACATACACATTTCCATAGTTATCTATTACATACTGCCAAGTAAATACATCTTAAACTGTAGTATTTTTAAATAAAAATTAACACATTGTTAAGTTCAGATCAAAGAAAAGTATAGCCCTTTTTTAACTTATATATCAGGTTGCGTATTTTGCAGCTTTATTTCATCATGCTCATTTGGACTGTCCAAGAAGACTAATTAACACTAATGCTTTTAAAGAATTTTCATTTGTGATGCTAATCTGTCACACAACCAAAAGTATCTTCAGAAAGCCAGTGGAAAAAAAGTAGAGACTACTTCTTGCAGCCAGCTTAAATTAATGGTAGCTTGATTTGTGTTAATTGAAAGGTTGTTTACATCTCTTTTGTAAGTGTTTATAAAAGTTGGCAGATAGAAGAATAGCTGCCTACCTACATGAACAAAACTTTGATTTATTTAAGCTGCTGTATATATTACTATCATTAAAAACCTCTTGAAACATTTCTGTACAAATAGTCTTAAGGCATAAGCCTGTCTCTGTGTTTATGTACACACACACACATATATACTGTGCTGTATAATTTTTGCTACTGAGACATTTATACTCAGTCCTCATATTATGTGAATATTTCTATGTGCCAGTTCATTCTAGCAGCCTACTGGCTTCTGTTTAAATTTCTCTGAGATATGTGCAAGTCAGAAAAATACTTTGATGACAACTTGTGAAGATGTCTTGCTGTTGCACTCATATCCACATCCTTTGATAGTCAGCCTCAGCAGAAATGTAGTACTTACATTGCTGAGGACTGCTAAAGCTTTACTGGGATTTGTGAGCCCTGGCTCCTGGCTGCTGGATGAGACAACCTCAGGCTCTTGTTCACTGGTTCTCCACATTCACAGCATCTCAGGACCAGCCACCTGACCTCCATATGTGGAAATTGCCCAACTCTGATAGTGTTGGATAGACCTCCACCTAATATCTTCAGGATCCACATTGTCCACACTGGTAGAGGGAGGGAGAGGCTTGCTAGGCTTACATGGCAGCAAGCACTCGCTGCTGTTCCTGGACAGCTTTTAGAGATCCTGTCTTTTAAAAATACAGGGTCGCTATTGTTGATAAGTGCACTGATGTGTTACCAGACCTTAAATGAAACTTCTAGAGAAATGGGCAAAGAAATTTGGTGTCCTCAGCAGAGCATAATTAAATGGCTGCTTAGTTCACAATGCTGACTACTGACGTTTGCATCATTTTAGTGTTGCTAGACCATGTACTGCATGTAAGGACAATTAGCAGAGCAGAGAGAAAAGCAGCAGATGCTAGAAGTGCACAGAGTTAGATGACTCATTTTGATGTCATGAAGAATCATTTTCAGACAAATGAAAAGGTTGGCATTAAACGAAAAAGGTAAAAGACCAAATAATAATATGAAGATTTCAGGGACGAGTAGCAACAAAATCTGTGCCTTGCAGGACACAAAAATGTACATTTAACTGAAATACAGAGGAGAGACACCAACATCCATGATGGAGACTCTATTCTCCTTCTTCCTCCCCACTCCTGCCCCTTTTTTCCCTTAAGGATTGGTTACATGGCAGGCTTGGTGTGTTCCATGTTGAATCAAAAGAAATTGTGTTCTAAAATTTCTTAAATCTTTTAAAACTCATTAACTGATTATCTGCTCAGAGGTAACCATAAGAAAATATTTAATAACCACTTCCTGGAGGCCTTGTGCATATTTTACAGCAGTTTTTCAGTCTAACAAGACGCACTTGCTATTTCAAAGATTTATTCTCACAAGTACCTGATAGGTGTAAGGTAGAAAGCAAGTCTCACAAGACAAGTACCTCCTGCTCTCAGAAGTGCTCTGCTCCACATTTATGGTTCTCTTTGTTTCCTTAAAAACAAATGTAATTTGTCTTTTCTCTTGCCAATCCCATTTGTGAATTTGAAACTAAATGGCATTTGTATGCTATCATTCCGTATGACATCACTTCATTGATGGAGAGTTATGCAGGCAGAAAATGTCAGATTTCCCTCTGCAGAAACTCTATTTTGCACAAAAGCTACTATAGGTATATGATATATATATATGTGTGCACTTCTTCAGAATCTTATTTGAGAGGGGCATTCATATGGCATGCACTAATATAAGTGACAAAAGATGCAGCAATGTCAAATTCTGTAAACAAACCACTCCAAGGAATTAACATTAACACATAATTGTAAGTTTTTAACATGTCAGACATGTCACAAAAAAAAAAAAAGAACTTGAATTGTGATTATAGTAATTAATTTTTCCTCTCCTATTTGAAACATGCCAACTTATTATGGCATTGAGGATGACAGGTTCTGGCCTGACATTTTAGTGCATCATATATTTACATTTCCATATGAGGAAAGGTTACCTGTAGATGTTAACAGGATGAGATCTATATACAAACATATATTTAATTATGACCACTATCTTTACATTAAGACCTGGAGGTCTTTAGAAAAAAGGAGGAAGACTAAGCAAGAAAAATAAAGCAAAACAGTGATTTTGCCCTCAAAATCAGGTAAGTCTAGAAATCACAATGCTGAATAGGGAATTGTACCAGTTAGAAAAGAAAGAAGAAAATGTATTTTTCCATCTGCTATTAATCTTACCATCTTTGCTTCATTTTTGCTGTATTAAGAGCATGTCCAAGGTGAGTGGGTGGCTGAACTTCCAGTTCTGTGGTATTTTTTCTTCTGTGTCTTTTCTGTTCTGGAGTGGAAATTTCTATGTTTTGACACACAACGTAAAGGAAAAAAAGGGGTGGGAAAAAGGAAAAAAGGAAAAATGGAAAGGTACTGATTCAGATGATGGGAAACTGTTTCCAAATACTGTCACCAGAAGTATGTACTTAGGTGCACTAATACAGTGTGGTTTTATCACCTAGCCCAAGGGCCTCCTTCTTTGCCGCCACCCCCTTCCCCAAGTCTCGCGCTCTGCCTGCCTGATCCCATCCGACAGTAGAGTTGATACCGCACTAATCCCCACAAGTTTGGGACTAATGAACTAACTGCTGGGCTGCCGCCACGGAGCTTGGTCCCAAACTATACTGTACTTCACACTCGATTTATTCTCCAGATGGCGAGACTGCACAGCCCTGCCGCGAGGGACCACCTCTTCCACTGGAGTGTAAAAGTGGACGGATGTTGTTTTCTTCGCAGATTTGATAATTCAGAGCTAGAAACTCATGAGGATGGTTAGTTATTAGGTTTAATGGGTGCCAGTGGAGCCAGCAATGTGCATATTCTCATTTTTAATTTCGGTGTCTGTGTGTTTGGGTAGCAATGGATTTGTCAGCAATGCTGCGTCACCAAAACCTTTCTCTTCACCAGTTGGCACGGCCGCACGTGGTAATGAACATCTTCCTGTGTCCTCTTCAGAGTCAAACAGAAGGGGTGCTAAAGTGGCCACCCCGACCAACCTTTTTTTATCCCTCAGTGAGCTTTCCAGCACAAGCTGCAAATTTAGAGTATTTTAATAGTGTCACTATTTACCATGAAGCTCTCTGTTGTCTTTCTCTCTTGTTTAGTTTGATAAAGAACACAAGTCACATGCAACCCAAGGAGAGTACCACCATCCCAAGCTACCTGAGCATGAAATGTTTTACCTAATGATTTGGTTTATTTCTTTACCAGCTATTCTTTTATGACAAAGTATTATCTGATGTTGTGGTTCTCATGTGAAAAACGGGGCAAATATTTTTCTCACCATTCCTTAAAAATTCTAGTTTTCCCATTCTTGGCAGTAAGGATATTATTGTATCAAGGACTACCTTTTTCTCTGTTATAATGTTGAAGTAGTTTACCTAGGTTAGGATTGTGGCTTTTGCATGAATTCTACAATACGAATAGCATCTACATACCCCTCTCTAATGAGGCAGAAAGGGGTCTCCTTTTTCTCCATGTTAGTACATTTGGTCAAAGGTTTTAGTGTATATTTGTTTTATTTACCCATGAAATGTTTTATTGGAAACCTTTATGGGATCCTGATACTCTCCAACTAACGTCAGTTGGATTTCCTCCATTGTAGGAAGGGTAGGCACTGAGTGAACCCCCTCACAAGCCCTGGCTTTGGCAGCCAGGTCCCATCAGTTTGTTCCACAATTAAAAACATACATGGATTCTTGCTATAGTGGAAACTATAGTGGCTGGAAGTATTATATCACGGAAAGGAAACATTTCCTTTCCTAGGGTATCTAGGCAGACAGATCTAAAACATAGCAGTTCTAAGAAAATGCATCAATTCTCAACCCAACAGATGGCATGGGTGTGTTAACTAACATAGTGACATATTTTCTATTAAAATATGGGAAAAAAACAACAACCCCCTCCCCGTGTTTGTTGGTTGGTATAAATTCAGTGAAGTTGTTGGTTATTTTTGGGATACGTACCAGAGGGCTGCACATTTAGTTTATGTAAATTGATAACAGCAACAGCCTGTTAATAAGTGTTTTGTATGGAAATATACCTAGAAAGACACGATCTGTCTTTTTTGGGAAGGGAGTTTGCCGACTGAGGAGAAAAATAGATATGAGATGTTCTAGTACTCATTATTATATTCTGAAAAAAAAACCCATAACAAATTAGACTGCAAGTCGCTAGAGATTTGCTTTCAGCTGGAATTGAGTGATGCCTTAGAGAATACTTTGGGAAGATTTCTCTTTTGCAAATTACATTGGTGTATGCTGAAACGGTGATAATCTGACTTTAATTAAAAGCATAAATTGGTTTGGAGTGTGTTTTTAAGCTACCCTTCTGCATCGTGTCGAGAAACTTTCAGCCCAGCCCGAGAAACCTGTTACCCCAGGTCAGAGGAGGAAAATATAGGAGATTTGTATTTCCCATTATTGGCATCATATGGTTGAGTTTACCTAATTTGGAAGAGCCATTCAGACAGCCATGCACCGGAGCTGTCTTCCAGTTGGATGTGCTTGTACTAAACTGTGTGAATCTTTATGTGGCTTTCCTAATGGCCCCAGACAGAGTCCATTCACAGCAGTTCGAATGTTTTGGATTGCATTTTCCAGAGATTACCTCTGAACGTGCCCCTTGATCACAACCCAGGGATACCTACGTGGGTGCCTTGTTCCCGTCTGTCCGATTAACGGGCATATGCTCCCAGCCTTTGGAGGAGCATGGCTAGTAGCTGAAGGCTGTTCGCTTCAGATTTCATTAACTTTCTGGTCCATTATTCCTTCCTTTTAACCAGTTAGAGCCACCAATTGCTTTTCTCTAAACTTACCCTAATTATCAGGGGTCCCAGCCCTGTAAATCAGTACACTGCAGAGCTGTCTTAGACTGGCCTGGGAGACCCTGTTCTCATCGGTCCTGACAACTGTAAGCTACTGTTCCCTCACACTGTTTAACTCAGACCACATTGGGAAACCACCTCTGCCCCTCTTGCCGGCAGAGGTTTGCATCCGTCTGGTTTAAATCTACTGTCATGTGCTCTCTTGCTGATTTGTATTAGCCTGGATATTAACTTTGATGATTTTTTTGGTTTTTTTTTTCCCTTGAGTTTGCCTGTTCTCTTGAAAAGCATCTCTATTCAGCAACTGCATATTGTTAAAGTCGTTCCTGAGCCTCCATGAGTCAGGAGCTTTAAAGTTTTATTAGCCCCATAAAAACTCTTCACAAATTAAATGACTTTTGATAAGTGTGCATTTTGACAATGCAAATTTGTTAGGGGCTGTTGGTGAGTGGAAGGAATTTGGGGTTGAAACTTCAGTTGGCAGGAAGCAGGGAGCCCAGCACCTTCCTTCGACCTCTACCCCCTTTTCCAGGCCAAGAAATGCACTTCATTTCAGAAAAGCATGCCAATATACTTCATGCAAAATAACTTTAAACAGATTTGTAAATTTACATTCACAAAAATAGCGAACAACCAAGGGAAGCGTTTTTCTTTGGAGATTTTATTTTGCACCAACAGAATACCCTTTTATGTGGTCTAAGAAAAACCTTAGAGTTATTTCAGCATTGTTTTTATATGCAAGTTGTGAATTCTATTACTGCCTTTAATGCACTTTGAATACATGAAGTAGAGGAAAACCAAAGAAGTATATATACATCTGTACTTTTTTGATGTTTAGGCAACATAAAGCTAAATTACAAAAGTAAATGTTTTATGCAAATTTAAGAATATACCATTTTTGAGAAAGCAGACAGTGCAACACATTATGTTAGCATAAAGATTTGTGTTTGTTACACATGCTCAGCACTAGCAGACACAAAAATATTGTTTTCTGCAAGTGGTAGAAACCCCGTGCATTGAATTTACCAGTTATAAAGAAACAGTAAAGAGGAAAGTAAAATTGTGTGGTTCTGGTGATGACTGCTTCAGTTAAGTCCAAGAGTTGCAGACAGTTTGGGGGCACCACTATACTGGCTGTCTAGCTTCTCCCCCGTGTCATTTTAACAAGTTGTATTCTCAATGTGTTTTTTCTGTCAATAAAAAATATGCTTTCTTTTCCTTTTCTTGTGCGTCTGAACTCATATATGTTGTAGAGAGAAGCAAGACTGACCATTGTGAAAACCCTTGAAGAGTTTGACTTTGGCCATGCTGAAAAGTGTGTTAGGATAAACTCTGTGTCCAGCGGCCTTGCAGAAGAAGATCTACAGGTGCTTTTGCAGTCCAAGACTCTTCCTTCAAGCATGATGCTGCCAAAGGTTGAAAATGTTGAGGAAATAAGATGGGTGAGTACTAACAACACAGTAGCTTTTGACTGAAGCTGGTGGGCCAAGTTCACACAGGCACAGAGATGAATGACTGTGAGTTCAGAGGAAGCCTGCAAATACCATATTGTTGCTTGGCTGAGGTAATTGGGAAGTGCATCCACTTAAATGTGTGTGTGATGGGCTGTATAAAAAGTGTACATGGAACACATTTATAAAGAAAACCAGGTGTATTTCTCCCAAGACTGACAAAGAACCAATATTGCTGTCAGAATATATTATCGAAAGTAGAAGTGTAAGTGCCTGACTCTTCTCAGACTACCCTAACAAGCAAAATTATTGTCTGTCCAAGAGCCTTAGTTACGTGCATTAGAAGCAGGAGATGGGAAACCATGCTAGCAACATATGAAAAAATGGGTTGGGGGAAGGTCACTCCTTGGGGCAACTGGAGGAACAAACAGGAAGCTTTTAACTAGTGTTTTTAATTAGCACAGATATTATTTCCTGAACAGTTCTCTACTTCTTCCTTTTTAATTGCTGACAGGTGTGTTTGTGTTTCACAACTGACTTTTCAGCCAATAAAAACCTGAAATGTAAATGGTTGGCATGTCAAATTACTTAAGAAAACTTTGAAATAGGCCTAATTATGCTATAATTGTTTTAATTGTCAAAAGAGAGGGACGCTTGTTTGGATATACCATTATTGCTGTAACACACCAGTGAAGGAATAATGCTTAATTATTCACTTTATATTTTTGCAAACCGCTAGCTGAGCAACTAGCACGCGTGCAAGCTGTGATGAAAGGCAGGCAGGCGTATTAGGATCTATTTTAATCTCAGCATCTAACCTTGATCAAACCATGGCGATGGGCCTGAGCACACAATGGAGCACAGCCCCGTCGGCCGGGTGTGTGACAGGCCCCGTCCGTTCTGCGGCGCTGCCCCTTCGGCCTCCGCCGCTCGCGATGGAAGGTTCGCCATCCCCTTCCACCGAGGGGTAATTAAATTAACCAGAGTGCACCTCTCAGGGTTTACAGCCATGTAAGTGTTAGACGTAACTTGTCGGTGATGAATATTCATGATACCAAAATGGCAGAGCCCTTGCTGCCACCAAGTAGGTTTTGCAGGGAAATGGGATGCCAGGGCTCTTTGTCCCCTCATCCTCTTCCACTTTCCCTCTTGCTAACTTGTATTTCCGTCATGGAAAACAAGCCAGCCCCAGAAGCTTCTGCCTCATTGTCCTTCTTTTGCTTCTCTCTCCCTTTGCCCAACCTTTGCACACAAAGAATATACTTGGCCTAACACCGCTGCCTTCTTTTCCCAATCCTCCAAAAATTCACTCCAGCATGATTTCTCAGCCTCCCAGAAGCTGTTGCTTTCCCCCCACGCACACCCGCTCCCCCCCTTCATTTTTATTTATGTGCAGCAGAAAACCTGGAGGCTGATGCACAACTAAAAGATGGGCTTACTTGTTTTCTTTTGTGTGAGAATCTCTTGCTTTCCTTTTGTCCCTAGTGTGGGTACTTGTTTGACTGGCATGGCTTATTGGACTATAACAAGCGTAACTCTCCCTCCTTTGTGGTGGGACAATTCTCCCACAAATCCCGACCAGTGTGCATTCTTCCCGACACACTATTGGGTGTGCACTGGAATTGAAAGAATTGCTGAGGCCTTGCTACTTCATCCCCTCCCCAAGCTTTGTGGGTTTTTTTTTTCTCCTCCGCCTTCTTTTTTTTTTTTTCCCTTTCTCCCTGAAATGAACACTTTACCAGGCCGGAAACATTTAATCGTCTCCTTTTGAAAAAAAAAAAAAAAAATTAATTGAAACTTCTCCACTCGTTACCTTTTGTATTGGTGCTTATTGCAAATCTTTTACAAGGGAGAGGAAGGCAGGCAATATTTAATTAAATGTCTTTTTTTTTTTTTTTTTTGCTTTGCCTTCAAAACAAAAGATAGCGAGAATTCCAGGAGTGTGACTTTTAAAATATTTTAAAATAAAACAAGAGCTCTGCACTTTAACTTGCACCTAAAATATACACACAGTAGCACTTTTTAATTTATTTTTTCTTCTTAAAAAAATAAAAACCAGATAGGAGTCTTAAGAAGATATGTTGATACCATTATATTACCTCATTTTCTGCATTTGCCTGTTTGAACTTTACTGTTTTCTGTCACTGTAGTAACCTGCCTTACTGTACAGAGTGGATTGAATTGATTTTTTTTCTCCTTGCACATTTTTGAGTGGAATTCTCTTCACTAAAGAAAAGTTACCAAGAGGGCCATGGTGATGATGCAGAGCAGAGATGGGAGGGCAAAATTCTTCATCGGAGAAAGCTGTGATTTATTTTGGCCTAATTGTAAAGTTACTGCAAATTGCTGGAAAGGTTTTTTTTTTTTTTTTTTCAAGATCTGGGTGATTAGATTTTCCTTCTTTTGGGGAGGGGTGGTGGGGGGAAGCTAAAAGGGGAAATAACACCTCTAATCCAGCTTCTGGTAAATAGGCTGCCAGCTTTTAAAATGAGTTTCCTTTCTATTAGTCAGAATATTATGCTAAGCCTTAAGCATTAGTTTTTTATGTTGCCATAGCAGCCTTATTCCTGCAGGGTTGTGACCTGCGATGATTACAGTACAAAGCTTATAGGGTCTTGAAACCCCCTTTGAAGATGAAAAGTCTTTGATGGTTTATATTTATGCAAATCTCTTAGATATGATTTACCCAACTGAGACTGAATGGAGAGATGATTAAAATTCCCTTTCCTTTGATATCCATTAATAGTCGAATATTCCTTAAATTTAAAATATATGCATATGTGATTTTTGTCTTTATTTACTAACATTTTTGCAGTACCTGCAATGTGTTTATCTTGACACAAATTACTCGATCTGGACAGACATAATGCATTTACAATATAGGACTGAAGGTTTTTTCCCTTCTTTTTTTTTTTTTTTTTTCCCCTTTTGAAAGGGGAAAAATCTGTGCAAGAGCTTTTGTATGTTTCCAGATGATAGATTTTGGAATTTGGGCTACCCCACTGGCAGCTCAGAGCTAGCTGTGAACTGGTCTCATGGAAAAAATTGGCAAGCTTTGGTCTTCAAAGAATTAAACTTCCTTTTTAAGGCCTTCCTAGGTAAGCTAAAAAATTATGAAGAAAAGCCTATTGAACAAAAGGGTAACGGTGCCGTAATGAATAATACGGATGCCACTTAGAAGGCTGGGGAGCGCTTCCAGTGATGGCAGTGCTGGACCTGAAACAAAACCGGACCTCAGGTACAGCAGCACTTCATTGTTTTCCAGAGCCCACGGATTTGCATTTCACTAAGCCAGGATGAGAGGTGTTAAGCTTGGATTTTTTTTTTTTCCCTTGCAAACCAGCCTCCAAATTTAGAAATGTATGGGAATGCTGCAGCTTCGAATCACAGGCCTTGTTAAAAGCTGTTTTGATTTTTTTAGTTATCAGTTATTTTTTGGGGGTGGGGAGGGATGTTTGTTAAAGTCAGGTGAATATTTGCCATGTAGACTGTTATTTTTTTCCCTCTGATTACTCATTCTGACTAGTTTTAGTTTTCAGACAAATTCTTACATCACCTAAAAGGCCGAACACTTGTAGAACCAATGCATTTTATCCCCTTTGTGGAAACTGCAATGGGCTTGCTCAATTTTAAGGTAAGAAAGTCTTGAAGTGTTCATATTTTGCCATCTCAGCAAACTAGGATAAGCAGAATACTCCTCAGTGCCTCCCTAATTTCACCAAGGAAAAGTGGTTAAAAAATACAAAATGCATTGTTCCATCCCCAAAAATATTTGCACTTTGAACTCTGATATTTGTATTGTAAAGGCCTTCATAAATTCAGAATATTCCTGTGACAGAGCAGTTCCAGACAGTCCACACCAAATAACAAAACCTCTCTTCATTCCTGTTATTGTTTTGAACACACTTGGAATAGAAATGGGCCACTCCAAAGATTTGGAATACTCAGTGTTGCAGGCTATTTAGTAGCTGTCAGATGCAACTTTTGTATAACACTTAGTTTGAAATAAGTGTTAATCATCATTTCACTATTGCTAAACTTGCATCTTTATAATGGTTTCTACTAATAACATTTTAACCAAATTCCATGTTATCATTTCTTTGTGTGTATGATGGAGTGTTTAATGCCAAGATTAGAAACAGAATGAACTTTGAAAATACCTGAAGAACATGATCGTATTTTGGGGGTAATTTTAGATCAAATCTAATTTATAAATTTCATTTTAATATAAATCACTCCCCAACCCTTACTATCGAGTCCAGGTTTTTCAGAAAGGCAAGGCAACGTGGTAATGAAACGAAAGAACTCGTGCATGCACAAGGAACTCTGCATCCCCTCCCAAGCTCTAAGGGAAAAGTTTCAGACCAGCTGAGGACACACAGATCAGAAGTACCTCCAGAAGTACCTCACAGGCAGCCTGATCGTTTGATACAGCCATTTATCTTACAGCACACACTAACCTATCTACGCGCATGATAACGCAGTAACCGAATGGACACGCTTCTGTCCGGTGTGCAAACACAGAATTAGATCCTATATTAAACCACTGAGGTTTTTCTTCACCTACAGTATTTTACAGTGGAGGTTTAATGCTGTGGTTGCTGATGCTGGCAGGAGAGTTCCCTTTTAAAGCACACTCTGTTAAAGAATAATTCTGTGTCCCACCAGCTGCCATAGAAGAACACCCATTAGTAGAGCTGGTAATTACGTATGTCTCTCCATGTACCTTAGCCTTAAAAGATACTAATATTATCCAAACATCAATATAAAATAGCAATACTACTCTCCTCATGAAAAATGCTACAGCAGCAATTTTTTTTAAAACTTTTATTTTAATGCTTTTCTGATGCACTTGTTGCATTTTTAACTTCTTTAGCTTATTTTTAGTTACATGTAGCTGGAGACTTTAATCTTTCTATCCTGTAAGGAACTTAAAAAAATTGTAAACCGTTCATATTATTTATTTCATAAAAGAGATTCTGATCTTTATTTCTGTTTCTCATGCAGATATACTCCATGTCAAACTAATAAAATTTAATACTTTTTGTTTGTGTTTGAGCAATATTTGCCAAATGTTTTGTTTCATATTGCTACATAAATATCTGATGTAGTGGTCACAGTAACACCCGGGGCATAAAGTAAACCATAAGTTGAGGAACCTGTTATTGATGTCCTGTATTTGCAATCTGATTGCTTAGGGAAAGCAAAATACTTTTTCTCTCTTGCTGAGTCATTTTAAAGCACTGTGGATTGTCAAGCAACTACAGTGGCTTTGCTTAATAGGAGCAATATTCTCGGAAGGATTTTGGTAATGCTGAGTTGCTGTAATATCCTCTGTAGTCTCTCTGCATCCTGCATTTCTGTAGATATTAATACTCCATTCTCGTTTGAAGGCTGTCTGTGAAGAAGCTCTGAGAACAGGATCCCAGGCTGGCTTTCATTTGGATGCAGTTGTCTTTGGAGGAGAGGATTTCCGTGCCAGCATAGGTTGTTACTTGTCTCTTTACTATAAATGTTTATGTATGGCATTTGCATTGCAGAGGCCTGTGAAATTTCTGACAGCAATAATTAATGACACTTGAGTCTGCATTTTATGTTTTCGGTTTTTCTCCTTAATTTCTTTTCAGTGCAGACTGTACCACTGGCAATTTAAAACACGGTCCTTGTGTTACATGGCACTGAGACTTTCTTGTTTCTCTTGCCAGTCAGCACCAAAAGTTAATGAAAAAACAACAACAACAACAACAACAACAAACCAAAACCAAAACAAACAAAAATAAAAACAAAACCAAAATCCAAACAAAAACAAAATCAAAACCAAAAACAAAATTTAAAAAAAACCCCGAAAACAAACAAAAAACTAAACAAAACCTCCCACCCTGTTGAATCACTGAAATTTTAAGATATTTTATCCATAAACAACATTTACATGCTTTTTAGAACTACATTTGAAAGTCCTAAAATTCTGGTGTCCGCTTCACCACTTCTTTACATGCAACTGTCACTCAGGCTTTTGACATCAAGCACAAATACTCTCCTGTTACATTTTGTTTTCATAAATTTATTTTAAAGATTTCAGATGTCAATACAGCCATATATTCACATGAAAGCATTATTATTCTTCCTAAGAAATAAAAAGTGCTTCACCATTTCTTTTATAAGAGGGCACTTAGCTTCTGATTTAGTTTAAAGATAAAAGATAAAAGCACAGAGCTATGAACTTCTACATTAAAAATAAGTATGTTAATGTAAAAATCAGCGTTGCTTTACTAAAATATTCCTTACAAACTGAAAGTCTATATCTAAATAGTTATTTTATGGTTATTATTGTTATTATTTTTTTTCCCACTAGCCTTCACATGAGCACGTTGCTTAGCTGGTAGCCTGTGAGCACATGAAGTCTCATGAATACTTTTGCTTCTTCTCAGAAGTCATCTACCATCAATTTTTCATTCAAATACTAAAGCTTAAATATTCAGCTTAGGACATCAGTTGTGACAAGAATCAAAACCAAGGAAAGTGCAATTCTATTCCCAGTGTGAATTTTTTAACCATTTAGTTGGACCCAGTATATCAATTTGAGTAAAGCTTCTCTTGCTCTAATGCTTCTCACTGTACATGCAGTAAATAATAAAATCAAATAATAACTTTCATTTTAGCCAAATCAGCAGTCCTTACCAGACAAAGCCTACACTGACTTCATGCTTTCAGCTTCTAATTTAAATTAAATCAAAATCTGAATTTATAAGCTAGTGTTTAAAGAGATATTATTTTTTATTTTTGCTTAAGCGGCTTTCTTTTTTTCCTCAGAAGAGTATAATTTTGGCTCTATAGTATAGCCTTACACCCCTCTTCTATTTTCTAAATCAGTTAAATAAAATCTCAAAGTTTCCCCTTTTTTGTAACATAAGAAATACTTAAACCGGAAAGGTTTGAAACGCTCTTGTCAGCTTTTCTTTGTTCTTCTTATTTTCTTAGGTGCAACAAGCAGTAAGGAAACTCACGATATCCTATATGCCAGGCAAAAAATAATAGTCACAGCAAAGGCATTTGGCCTTCAAGCAATAGACCTTGTTTACATTGATTTCCATGATGAAGATGGGCTCCGCAGGCAATCGAGGGAAGGTGCCTCGATGGGATTCACTGGTACGACTTTCTGCCAATGTCTCAAAGGAATGCAGACCTCGTTCGTTTTAAATGTGTCGCTACGTTTACTGTCACTTAGATAAATAACTTGATTTTTGTCTCAGATCATTTATTGAAAAAATCATTGATATCAAGCTTTTCTATGTTTATTACTGTCTTTAAAATTGTGGCTGGAAATTCTGAAGGAAAAGTCACAGGCTACTTTTTAAAAAGTCACTGCATGCCATGAAGCGTGTGACTGGTTTTGAAGAGAAGTTGGGGTAGAGGCTGTGCAGTGATTCCTCCCTTTACAGAGCACAGGAAAGGCAATACTCTGCAATGGTTCCTACACAAATGGAGCCCTTTCTCTTTCTTTAAACAACAGCAGCAGTTAAAAAATATTTTTTAGGCAAAAAAGTTGAGAATTAAATCCCATATGCTTACTGTTGGGGGAAAGTAATTTTCTTTTTTCTTTTTGTTTTTTGGGTTTTTTTTGGTTTTTTTTGTTTTTTTTTTTTGTTTTTCGTTTTTTGTTTTTTGTTTGGTTGGTTTGGTTTTCATCTCCTGTCTTTCCCCCCAGTAAGTGCTGGTGACACCTACAGGTATTGGCAGAGAGCAAGAGCAGCAAGCTCCTTGCCCCACAGTGCTGTAAGGCAGCCTGTTACCCTGTGACTGGTGTACCAGGTCACTCAGACACCTCGTTGGGACACTGCAGTCACCAAAGTTTGGGCAGTTGCAATAGAAATCAGCCATTTGACACATGCATTAGAGAATTCTAACACACAGGAGGAACATTACATTCTTTTTCTCTGACCACTACCCAGGATACACATATGAGAATAGTACATCCTTTAGGTTTCTATTACCAAAAATATGGGTCCTGGCAATGCCACCTAGCAAACTCTGGTTTTACAGTTAGCTGTATATGATATTTTAAAGCACCAAACAAAAAAATAAGTGTGATTTTAAGTGACCCTGGCATGCCAGTGAAAGAATAGCAATTGATGCTTTTTGGCACAAACTCTGCTTTACTGTCTGTTGAGCTTTGACATTTGCAAACCCAAGTCTTGTTTTGGAGGTGAAATGGTTAGCTCCTCACAGCTACATTATCCACAGCCATGTGGATTTCCACCCTTCACTCTGCTGCCTTTGAAGCTGGGGAAATAATAGAGCTACTGAATGGTAGCACCTGCTGACGGCTACCTAGTCTCAACCAATATTTCCTACCTTAAGGAAAGGCTTGATTTTTGAAAAAACATAAACATCTGAACCTCCTATTGACAGAAGATGGAGTTGCAGGTGCCTAGCACCTTTGAGAGCACTCTTTTTGAAGGCTTAATGTGCATTTAAATGCTTAACTGAGCCTGCCAATTAAGGAAATTTAGAAATGCTCAGCATAACCAATGCTGATGATGATTTGAACTCCACTGACTTTATGGTGGAAATTGTCTGACCTTAGAACAGGGTCCAGACAGAAATGAATAAAAAAGTCATGAAGCAATTTAGGGTGTAAAATTACTTTCTATCTTGGCTATACATGTGTCATACCTGTTTTTCCATACAAGCAGTAAAGGTCTGAAAAGTACAGATTTTACTAAGGTACACTCACAGCACCTGCCCTTCGCCTCTTGTCTTTCTGCAGCTATCATCAACACATTTCCAAAATTCAGCAAACAGCCTGACAATCAGTCCAACTGCAATTAGAGATGGGGCAATACTCACTCTACTGATTTGGGGGGGGGGGGCAGGAAATTTAAAATCTGTTTAAGCTAAAACAAAACAGCATTTTTCTTTTTCTTCTGCAAAAGAAAAAATATTTTAGGTCAATCTAAAATATTGCACTTGTTATTTGGTTTTTTGCTCTCAGTTTATCTAATATTTCTATAATCTTTCCTGCTTGTTTTGATTGAAATAAAATCTAATTTCAAAACTGATAGCAAAATCATGTTTTTCCAAACCTATACAAGTGTTTTTTCCAAATCTATATAAGTGAAACATTTTAACATTTCCAATTTCACATTCCTCACAGAAAATTACAAGGGGGCCTCAGCTTAACGTATGACCTTGTATAAAGCAGAAATATGCACATTGTATTTGCCACTGACAGTCCTCTGATAATGTGAAAATACTGAAATGTCGCCCTAATAATGAGTTCAAAATGTGCAATTCTTCTAATTTTTAAATATAAGATCCCTCCCTGCTACTTTTTTTATAAAGAATTGGAATATTGAAATCAACAGAACTAAAATGAGCTGAGTCTTGCAAATTGCTCTCATAGCTGGAGAACACTCACTTATTTGCATGAACAGGGCTGAACTCACCACCTTCCAAAGCAATGCAAGTCCAAAATATTCAGCAAAGTTATATGTCCTTAGATGTTCCCATATTAGGCCAGTAAAATTGCCCTTAATGTAATCAAATAGCTTCCCTCAAGATTACACAAGCAAAATAACATAATGAAGAATTTACCAGGTATTTAAATATTATTGCAAACCTCACTGCTTATTGCAACCAAGTTTTCTTTTCCAATTATATTAAAATCAGCCTGGTTTTCCTTCAGTGAGTGTATAAACATAAAATCAAATATTTTCAAATGCAATCCAGCCAAGTTAATAGTCATTTCATATGTATATTTATAAAAAAATATGTATTTATATATCCATAGACGTCCATCAAGATGTTTTACACTCCCGGTACCTGTGGACTTTAAGTCAGTGTGTTGCCTACATAAATGGGCATAGGCTTTAGGAATGTTTATGTAAAAAAAATTAGGTAAACCCTGCCATAAGCTTTAACAGCTGACTTAGTCATTATAAAAAGTCCTGTGCTACATGCTGAGAGAGCAGATATAAATACGAAACAGTCTAGGTGTCCTCTCTTTTTCAGTCTTTTGTAGGAGACTAAAATGACACCATCATAGAGTTACCTAAAAGACTTGACAAGTATTGATTTAAAACACAATATATCAAGTGGTACTGTAAAAAGGATTTCGTGGTCATAAATTTTAATGTCTTCCAATTTTGCACTCTCTCAGTAACTTGTCAATAACAACAATTCTGTTTAAAATATTTACTTCATTCCTGCATGTCATTATGTCTGTTATACGGTTATTTGGATAGGTGGTCTGTGACAAAAATCAACGGAGTGCCCTAAATCTAAAGTTAGATTATATTCTCCCTAAGCTGTTCAGTAGTGTTTTAATTATTAAAAACATATTTTACTACTATAGGTATCTTCATCAAAAACAAGTATTTTTACAGAAATGTTTTACACTTTAAAAAATCATATATAGGTATTTTTAATTTTTTTATAATTAGAGATTGATTTCAAATATAATTTAAAATATACTCAACATTTTTTTCAGAAAGTTAAGCTCCTCGGGATTTTTCAAGAAATTATTGTACGCACTTCAATTTTGGAATTAGTGGTTTAGCTATGGAGAATTTGTTGTATTACAAATAAGGAATATCATCCATCAGCTTATTCATTATTATTAGACATTTTATTAAAATGACTAAAAACCTGTGGGTAGACCTAAGATAAAATACATTAGTTCAAAAAAATTCTTCATGTAATTTCTTTCAAAAATTATGGTTCTTAATGGGGTTTAAGCTTTTACCTATATTTAAGGTATTTTAAAAATAGTTGCGATATTGAAATTTCAAACTATATTTGCATGAATATTTCCATGCCTGTAAAATCATAAACTAAACGTTGTTTAACAAGAAATAAAATTGAGCTACTTGTGGCTTTTTAGCAAAAGAATGTAGCAACACTAAAGGACTACTATTTCTTTGCTCATTTAATTAAGTAGAGTTCCTTTGTACTCCAGGTTATCACTCAGACCCACTGCAGTTGGATGAAAGTAATCCCAGGGATTTTTGCAGTGGTTATTTCACTGAAAATAGGTGTATTCCTGCGCTCATGCGTGAGACTTCTCAGATCCAGTGATGGGCTGATTCCTAAAGTATACAGCTGGCTTAGTGTCAGTAAGAACGCGGGGGCAGAGCCCGTTGTGCAGGAAACCTCCTCAGGTCCTGACACTTCCAACTTTTCCTGGCAAACTGCAAAAAATCTCACTGGAGCGAGGGGCTGCGGCAGCGGCAGGGCCGTGGGACCCTCGGTCTGCAGGGCACTGCTCACTTGCTGGCAGGTTTGCAGGAGCAGGCTCATCCCTCTAACTAGTCCTGTTAGCTGGCACCGAGGAGAGTCATTTATTCCGAAGAAAGCTGGGAAGCCTGGTACCCTCTCTTTATTAATGCGCCTTGAAAGCAAACCCCAGAAATCACACCGGTCTGTGAAATTCCCGTAGAAATGAACTAATAATGTCAAAGGCTGCACTTTTTAAAGTGTCAAACAAATTAGGCGTATTTGTTTCAAGGTAGCTAAATTCAATCACAGATTAAAACGGATTATGTGGCTGTCTATTTACGTTTGAAAATCTCTAGTGAAAAAGACAACATCTATTTTTATTTTCTTATGTTTATACAAGAAAGGATTAAAAAAACTGCTTCATAAAACCTCAGGGCACTGCTGGTGGTTGTTCGCTATACCAAGTGACTAAATAAATATTGCAGCCTACCTGCAACTACGAATAATTGCAGCAACAACAGTTTAAGCAACATTGAGGATTATATGATGCTAAGCCAATACTGAGAATTAAGGGAATGATCCTTAGGGTACTGGCAACTTTTCAGCCCTACAGATCTTTTGCCATCTTCTTCAGATCTCATTTTCTGAACACACTTAAGTGCAACTTATTTAAGAGTGGCTGGAGCTGCTATTTATACAGTCAAATTCAGAAATGTATTATATTTAATTGTTTTTGACTGCCCGAGACAAGCAATTGCACCTGAAATGACTGAGAGAAGATGTATGGATCAAAATGGGGAGGGAGGAGAAAGAATTGTGGGTTCTTTCAAACTATACTGAATGCAAGCATAGCACAAGGTATTCTTACTCTTAAAATAATCCGTCAAAAAGCTATCTGCCTGTTTTCCAGTTTTAAAAATACAAGAAGAGAGCAAGAAAGTTAGAGAGCAAGAAAGTCTGCAAGGCATATGAGAGCCTCAAGTGGTTGGAACATTTTGCTTGAACATCTGTTTGTCGATGCATGATTCTGGTGTTATTAATCTTCTTTGTAGGTAAGCAGGTGATTCACCCCAACCAAATTGCTGTTGTCCAGGAACAGTTCTCTCCAAGCCCTGAAAAAATAAAGTGGGCACAAGAACTGATTTCTGCTTTTGAAGAACATCAGCGATTAGGCAAGGTAAATATTTTGTTAATATGCCATAGTGGAACAAAATTTGAATAATATTTAAGGTTTAGAAACGTCGGTGGTAGCTCTTTGCTTTTGTCTTACGAAGTGTGCTGTAACTGAGAGTATTGCTTGTGAAGTCTGTCTCTGGGTAGTGTATATTATAAATGTACCACTTCCCAATATATTTAGAAATAGAATGGCTATCTTTTCCTTCTTCTCCATTTTAACTTCAATTCTTTGATTACACAGCCTTTTGAGTACCTGCAAGTATCTACAGCATGGGAGAATTAAAAACTGCTTCTCTATTATGCCGCAGAATCACAGTGTTACTGTCAGAGGAAAATATTTGCAACCAAAAGTCAGGTAGCCTGGCAGAGGACTCAGACTGCTTGCACAGACATCATTTATGGAAAGAAATAAATGGACTAGGAAGCCTCTGGTTTCTAAAAAAAAAAATCTCTGTGTTGGTAGACCTGTTTCATATTTGGGGGTTTGATCCCTCAAACATGTCCAGTAGTAACTGAATGTACTTTTGAATTAGACTGCTTGCAGATTGTGGTTCTTAATCATTAAAAATGGGAATGTTTTATGTGCATTTGTACCAATTGCTGGACCTGAATTTTGGATAGAGGAGAAAGCAAATTAACACTAGAATATGATTGTTCCTAATTTAGTGCATCATTGAGTCTCACGTTTCCTGCTCTGTGGGTTTCTGCTATGTAAATATTGCGGTGGTGATGCACAATCTGTCTCCACTTTGTGCCAGTAATACTTAAATTAGGGGTCGCCTGAAGGAAGATTTTATGCTAGTTGCGGCATTGTCAGTTAATTATCTTAAAGGTTATTTGCTATAATCCAGTTTGCCTCTTTTTGAAAGAAAAAAAAGTTGCAGCCAAACATGTTTATCTTAGTCTCAGCCAAGCCTGGGCTAGTTAAAAGAAAGTCCCAATGTCAGAATGGGGAGTGCAGATGAGTGGGAATCGTTCACGTGTGCTTGTGTGGAATTCAAGTAGAAGATAAACCCTCTAGTCGAGAATTTAATCTATAAGACTGTGCATAGGGTCTCACTTTCACTGCTGCCATATAAATGTTTTCTGCACATTTTTTTTCCCACTTTCTAGTGGATTAGAAAAAATTGGGATGTCTGCCTTCCCTGTTCCCCTGCATTGCTGATACTGTGGATGTTGTGCATTAAAAATGCTGCAAAAGTCAAAACAGAAATTTTGCTTTCTTCTCGGAGTTAAAGTATGACCAGGTATTTGCTATTGCTCTGCCCTTCTCCTCGCTGGGCTATTGCATCCCCTTTGTGGTACCTGGGTGTTTCCAGCACAGCCATGACTATGCTGTTTGGGTGCAGTCCAGAGCAGTGATTTCAGGGTCCCTATTAGGATGCTGTATGCCTGGATCTCTTTGTTCTCTCCCCTTCAATTTTGAAATGTAGCTCTCTTCATGCAAACAATATAGAAATAGAAAATACGTGACTGGTTTTGACCCTTATTTGGATTTACAGGGCTTGGCTCCCTTACAAAAGGCATCTTTACAAACATACTTCTGGTGCAAATGTGTAGGCAGGTACAGACAAATATTTTTTATAATGTGTTTAATACTATTCATTCAGCTGAGTTTAGTGTCAGAAACTCACCTAAGTAACACCCCTGTCATATGAACAGCAGACTAGGAGACTGGACCAAATTTAACTCTAGTCCCAGTATCACACGATCATTAAGCCAAACATGTTTAATATTGAATAATTTTATGTTAGGCAAGCCTTAGTCTTTAGGTTTGTTTTGCAGCTGCTATTTTACTGACATAATGCTGAGGGTTTTTGTTTATATCAGTCATTCAGAGGGGGTTTATTTGGGTTTGGGGAATTTTTTTTTTCTCTTCATAAATGCTTTTAAAATATGTTATAAGCTTCTGTGATCAGCTGCAAGAGCAAATTTGCTGAGGGATTGTGGTGCAGGCTGTTTTTTTAACCCACCAGGTTGCATGCTTCATATATTTTTGCATGTAGCCGTCTATCAATAAAAAAGGACTGGCAGGTTAATATGTGAACTTCTGTATCTCATAGCGCTGTCGTATTACTGGATTTTATAACAAATTTGGAAAAATAGTTTTCCATGTAATGCTGGAAACTCATTAACTGAGTTTCTAATTTGCTATTATAACTGCGTCAGTGAGAAGAGCTTGGGCAGTCTGATTACTTAATTTTTTTTCCAAAGCAAACATATCTCACTGAGGGATCCTCTCGCTCCACATCCTAACGACATGCTAAAATGTGAGTAATAACTCTTCCCCTACCGCCTCCTGGCAAATGCTCCACACAGCGGTTTCAGTAATCCTCGTGTCCTAATGAAACACCTCTTCTGTTTTCCTTTCCCTTTTATTATATTAAAGTGTTCATGTCAGTAAGACTGAAAATATGGCTGTGGTTAATATGGTTGAGACTTGCATGGTTTTACCATGTTATTAATCAAAGTTGAAAGCCTGGAAAAATAAATGTGAGGGATTTGTGCAGCTGTTTGTGTGGTAGATAGGTTACTGGTCTGCAGTCTCTGGGATCGTAGCTTGCTATTAATTTGGTTTAAAGTTTGATGCCCTTAGTTAATAATCCTTTATATTAAAATACAGTAATAAGCTTTTATAATCTATCCCGATTTGAGACCTACAATTACCATAACAATCTTCTTTTGAAAGAGGGCTGAACCAGGCTACTTCATCCTGGACGCTGAAATGCTTTGACATAGTAGCCCCCAAATGTGAGTACTGAGGTCAGGAAAAATTAGGATCTCAGATGAGCACTGTGGAATCAGAGATGCTGTGGCAGTGTCCAAACAGAAGGAAATTAGAGAGCTAACCAGCTAGCCAGAAGTATTTGGCCTTGCCTTAAGGATATAGTCCTATTTGAGGGGTTGCTTTGGGTTGGTTTCTAGGTTGTTTTGTTGGTGGGGCTGTTTTTTACATTTCTAATCCAACTAAAAATGGCATGACTAGGAAACAAATGGTAATGTTGTATTTAGGACAAGTAGAAACAAATGTTGAAAAAGTACATTTTGTATTTTATTCAGCTATTTATTAAGTGCTCTCTTTTGTCTAAAACTTTGAGATCTAAAACTGAAAAATTCTTAAAAAGAAAAGTATTATTTCCATGTCATTACAATATTTTTCAGTAGAACTGCATTACTAGGGGATATGATTTTCAAAATTAAAATATTCATCCTAAAGAAAGCAGGTATAGCTGTCAGAAAGCCTAAATATAGGATAGACGTCAGTGTGCTCAGAAATAAAAAGGGTGATAAACATCATTCCAGTGATCTAAAGGACAGCTTCTATTAGAAATTTCTAAAGCATTTACAACATTAAACAGGGAAGTGATTTTATAAATACAGATTACTGACTCTAAGGGGGTTAGTGGAGAAAAGTTAGTGGGAGAAGTTATCAGCCTATTTTAGAAATAATATCTGATTTCTAACAATGAGAACATAATAGTCTTTACTATTTAGGTAACTCCTGAGTTTACATTACCAGTACACTGGATACAGGACTGTATCTCTTCTATAAGTAGTTAGTGTATATATATGACAAAAATGTAAGACATTGAAAATGCATTTTTAAGCCATTCAATGTATAAATACATCAGGCACAAGATCATCATTGAAATTGTATCTTCCCAAATTGCCTTACTTTTCAATAAAATTCAAATATAAGGAAAAACAGAAGAATAAAGTAAAACGTTGATTGCACATTTATGTCACATACTAATTTACAAATGCTTTCAAAGTACCCACATATTAAACTAGGGAATAACTTGTTGCCAAGGTCACTTGTCAGGTAAGGATTATTTAGAGTTAAGGAAAGTGTATCACAAACCCAAGTTGCAATATGGGTTGAATATTTAAATCCCATAGAGCAAATCAAAAGAAATATTTGTACATGCCACATACAAATGCACAGAGTGCTTCTAAGAAGGCCTTTAGCATATGTTTCTTGCATTATATTCTGCTCCATTGTATATCGCGTTCCCAGCAGCTGAGGAATAATATATATGAACTCCAGTGATTTGGCAAACTATACAGTTTCATTTACGGACCTTTCCAGGATTATGAAAAATCTTAGGAATGCATTTATTTACACAGCATCAAACCAACAAAGGAATGGAAATTTCCAGCAGTGGCTCTCTTATAATGCTCTTTGTTTAGGAAAAGCTACTCCAAGCCACTGTATCTTAGAGACGATGCGCCCTCGTGCTTCGGCCAGCTCCAGCTCCCACCGCCTTACAGGGAGGTCTCTCCCGGCTTTCTTCCCTCTCCTGGCTGTGCCGTGGACCCCAGGAGGGCTCCCCAGCCAAGTGGGATCTACCCTATCTCAATCCAGCCCGTGGTTGCTAGGAAAGTGGGACCATGTCCAAGGGGTGCCTCTTGGAAGGGATTCACAGGAGCATCCCTCTGGCGTGGGGCTGTATCAAAACCCATCAATCCACAGGGATGATATTGCAGTTTACAGGGCATTATATCTCGGGGCTTTATGTAGAGCTGGGAGTGAGGGAGCACCCCAGGCCCCCACTCCCCTTGCCCAGGACAGACTCCTGAGCTTTGAGGTGCCATAAGCCAAGCTGGATCCTGTCCCAGGGTGACAGTGGCAACACAGGGTACCTCTGTTTGTGCTGGGCTGCAGTGCTGTCAGCCCTCCCTCCGAGAGCACGGGGCGTGTGCTGTCCTTTATGTTAATTAGGCAATGTGGATTCCTTTCACTGCAGAGTGGGGGATTCAGGAATTTGTGATATATTGCCACCTTTAAGGAGCACCAGCCTTAAGCAGTCTAGGCTCAGACGCATCTCTATGCAAAGATGAAGAGTGCTGCTGGGATTTAAGCATGGGCCACGGTTATGTTGTTTATCTTTTTAAAAAGTAGCCAAATGAAACTGTAATGTCAAAACTGAGATTGAGAGAGTTCATATTAGTACTCAAAAATTCTCTATACAGTCCTAGGATTTGAAAAATGCTTTATAAATGTGTTTTGTGTCACGCTTGAAGGCTTTTCTCTTAGAAAGATCCATCTGGGGCAAATTTTGAACCTCTACAAAAGAGCAGAAGGGGCTGTATTAGCTAATTGCTTGTGCAATACTGGTTCCTACATTGGTGCAATCAGTCCTGAGGGAGTTATGCCAGGTGGGGAGAGAAGGAGACAGATTTTACTACACAGGGCTTCAAAAGCTTCTAAGCAGGGCAGAAACTCATACAAAAATATTTTCTTGCCAGCTTCCGCCCTTTCCACTCCCAGCAGGCATTCAGTGGCTCTTAATCTGTTTTCCTCCACTCATTAAAGACCTGTGTCCAAGGCGCAGAGGGAGCAGGGCTCGGATGGCACACTGATATTTCCCGCAGGGAGAAGTTTCACCGGGAGCAGGATGGATCTGCGCCCCTCCGTAGCCTTTCCACCTGGAGGTAGCCCCTGGAGGAGGCAGCTGCTCCCATCCCAGGGCACACAGGCCCTGCAGAGGATGGCACCTCTCCGGGCTCCTCCTCAGCTAGGCACAGCTCCTCCATCCTTGTCAGCTCGAGGAGGTAAATGCAGGGTGAGTTGCTTTGGAAGGGCCACGCTGTGTCGGCACATTCCCAGTGCAGGCAATGCTTTGCTATGGGCATTGAGTGGGAAGACACCCAGCACTGCAGACACCTGCCCACCATCGTTCCAAAACCTGCTCTGCACCAAGCAACCCACCAAGGCAACTACCCACCTCCAAAATCCCTGTTTAAAAAGCATTAACAAGTGCTCATGAGCCTCATTTCAATTTTCAAAGCAGGATCTAACTAGAGAGGTAATGTTCTGACCAGATGGCTCTTTTTAAGCCTTACTGAGGGAATTCAGAAGCCTGTACAGCCAAAATATTGTTTCAGTTAATTTAAGTAGCAGCAGTCTTGCTGCCTTTTCACTCCTCTCTATGCTAGCCAGCTTTGTCAGGAACCTGGAGTGGCTCTCTGCAAAATCTCTGTCAGCTGAAATAGAGAATCACAGTAAAAAATGGCTGTCCAATCTTATTCAGAAAATTAGTCTGAAATCAGAAAAAAACACGGAATACAAAAATATCGGCAATTCCATGCTTGTTGGCAGAACAAGCCTCACTCTTATTATTTTTCTCAACTCCATTGTGTTTTACAGCTACCTTTCCCTTTGGTATCAAATGCCGTCTGTGTGCCCTGTAGTCAGTTACTTTCAGACTGAATTTTCTAGTTTATATTTAACAAATTGCTTCCATGACTATAAACCTCAAGTTAATTCCAAATTACTAAATGAAGGGCATCTGAGGATCCTTAAGTCTTCATATCAGTTACTTTTCACTTTTACATATAATAACCATGAATCTCACTAGGGAGAAAAAATGCATGGTTGGATAGGCTGTTTGTCCAGGAAGCTGCTTTTGTGCTATAAAATAAAGATTTTCTTGGCAGCAGCAAGTGTGCTCTCTAGGATTCTTCCGTTCTCAATACAGTATAAGACAGAGAATGAAAACCAGTGGAGAATATTCCTGATTTCTGGAACTTCCCTCCACTTCTTTTATTTTATCCCTTCCTGCTCTAGAGGAGCACGCAGGAAGGCAGCAACCACAACGAGAAGGTAACTAAAGAAAATGCAAAGAGAGCAATAAAAACCCCCTCATATCTGCCTTTCATTCAGGGATCTTAAATAGATTGTTTGCTCAGGCAGAGGGAGAGACTTTGGTGGCCTGAGGAGTTTCTGGAGCTGGACCAAGCAGCATCTCCAGGCCCACCCCAGCTGAAAGGGCTATCCCTGGTGGTTCAGGCAGCGTGGGGGACTGTAAGATGGAAAAACGACTTGTCTGGCTCACACAGCCGGGCAAACCCCTTGTATGTGGGCTGGAAACAGTAATGCCAGGTGGAGAAGAAATGAAGGACCTTGTAGGTCCTTGTTCTTCATCTTTCCTGCCCCACTGTGGACTTGAAGGATCACAAAGTCCTTTCTACCTGTTGAGCTTTAGAAAGGGTTTCTTCTGTCAGAGTTCTTGCACTGCTGCTAAGGAGTTATTTGAGGCAAAAATCAATCTCTATTTCATGTGGTTGTTGCTCTTTCTTTCTTGACCTTTTGTGTCCTTCCATCTGCTCCTAGAGACAGAAGCCTATCTCAAACAAACAGGCCTGCTTCTGGCTTTACAAACTGATTTATCCTCTGAACTCACTGACTACTTCTACTCCACTGGAAGATTACACTGGCAAAAAAGAAACAAAAGGCAGTGATTTCCAATGTTTTCTACATATCTGCAAAAAGGCTACAGAAACTTAATGGTGACGATACTTTGCAGAATTCCCTCCCCACATATGCTTCAACAGATCAGAGACCCACTGAGCATCTCCTCTTGCCAAGAAGATATCTCTGACAAACATTTTCAGGGGTCATTTCTTTTCCCCAAAGATTTTGTGTACAAGTGTCTTTCCACCCATAGTGTTGTTACAGAAAAGGGATGAATGTGAAAGAGTCCAGAGGAGAGGCTATGGAAATATGTAGCCCAAAAAGCTGTGTCCGTACCTCTCACTGCCTGTGATGTCTTCAATTTGTCATATGTGACAAACTACACTGGCTATTTGGGCATTTCTTGCCTACTGCAAAAACACTTAAAGAAAGCCAGAGTTATGTGTGAGCCTGCTCTGGAGGCAGGACAGGCCTGAGCAGAGAAGAGAGAGAGGCATTATCTTGTCACAGTCTAGAACACACTCTCAGTTGACCCAGATTTCACTGAACACCTCCTAGCAGCTCACTAACCTTTGGAAGTTCATTATGAGAAGTAGAATCATGACCCAGCTCTTTATGACAGCTCTTTGGCTACAACTTGCAGAAGAAAAAAATTAATTAAACCTGCATTCAGCACCATCACAGCTGTTCGCTCTTGACTTCCCCAAAAATATGGTCTCAACCTTCTGTTTCAAGAGAAGTAATTCCTTTGTACTCAGGATAATCACTCCTCCCCCAGGCACAGACCCAATGCCATTTGCTGTGACCAGGCTCCTCTTCTCCTTTGTTCATTACCTGTAAGCAAATCCAAGCGTTCTTTTTAAGCCCCAAAGCAAAGACTTCCAAATTTCCTCCACAGGGAGTCACTTAAACAATGTGTGTTTTCATTAATCCCAGGGGAATTATCTTCCCGAATGCCATACTTTTTGGGGGGGAGCCTTTGCCATCCACCTGTTCCCTTCCCTCCTCAGAAGACCAAATCTGCTCTGCTTGCAGAACACAAAACTCGTAGTCCTTATAATAGCTAATACTGTACAGGATCAGAGGTAATGTTCTCAGATCTAAGCAGATTTTTAGTGCATTTGTTCCTCGTATTTTTGGTGTCTCCAAAAATTCATAACTAGACCTTTGCGTTTCAGAAGTGGGTGAGACACTGAACTACTGTGGAAGGAACTAGTGTTTCTCAGATAACTGTGGATCAAAGATTTCTTGTGTCTGTGGACTTGAGGCCACTTGTCTGTATGGGTTAGGAGGTACACAAGGTTTGCCCTGGCCAGCTGGCATCACCCCTTCTGCTCATTTCCATTTAGCCTGGCATGTGCCCGTGAGTGCTGACACAGGTCACCGGGGTTGGAAGGGGACTTACATAATTACTTGTTTACACAATGGCTGTATTCACACACAGCCTCTGGCCCGTGTTACAAGAGCAGTGTGGGAGCTCTGTTTCACTCACGACATCTCCTAATGATGAAGGGGGTGGAGGAGAGAAGGGTGGCTGGCTTGTTGGTCCCCTTATGCCCATTTCCCCCATGTCCTAGATGCACATCCCTCCAAAGATAGCCCAGCAGGACAAGGAGATAACCAAACTGCCACACGCTCTGCATGGATTTGGTCTGCAAAGGAAGGTATTACAAAACTGTGGAGAAAAGTAATTGGAAAAGAAACCAAATCTCTATCAGTGGGGCACTGTTTTAACTGTGTGACAGCAGAGTACTGTCCAAGGACCTTCCCTCACTTGTGAGACTGTCATACAGTCAATAGTCCCCTAAGAAGTGGAAAAGGGGGTTTTGGCAATTCCATAACCATTAGATAACCCCTATTAGACCCATACGTAATTCAAACTTCAGCAGCAGGTGGGTTCTTGTCCATATTGCAGTTTCCTGGAACAAATTATCTTGTCTTGCTTTTCCTTTCTTTCCACTGGCCTAACTACCCAGAGTGTCTCCCATGCCAAAGCCTCACCCTACTCACCAGGATCCCCTAGCACCTTCAAGCCTGCCATCTAAATAGCCTGACTAGGTTCCCAGAGTAAGCTGCTTTTGAAAAGTCAGCTGGCTCTACACAGTGGCCCAGGACAGCCCATGTATGGACACACACAACAAATTAACCTAGCACTAATAGCTATGTTCTTTCATCTGATGCAAGACAATTGGGTTTCTCTGTCTGCTGTAGACAAGCCACTATCTTAACATAACCTCTATCAATATCTTTGAGAAAATCCTGGCAATTGTCACATGGGAGTTAAAAGTTGTTGGCTACATGTATGATGAGTTCAAGGCATCAAGTCAAAGGTTTATTGGCAAAGGCTGGACAATGATTGAGTGGACCACAGCAGTGGTTCCAAAACAGAGCCCAGAATTCTTAAAACTGATGCTTATGCTTGAAGTCTCATCTGCCAACAGACAGGGAGCTAGTAGACTTTTTTGAATTTACAGGAGTTATTTGGTACTTCAAAATTTGCATACTTTCTGTGTCTTAGGAAAACCAATGTAGGTGGTTAATAGATTACAGTGGTCTAAGAACTGAGGGTCTTGCAGTAACCTCCTTAGTGAGCTCATTGCAGTCATCAGGATGGATGTGGTTAGAGGCACAGGTAACCACAGATGGAGCAAATGCTGAGGAAAAAGCCCCAAGCATTCCCAGGTGCAGGAGTAATTCTAATTCTTCTGTATTGCCAACCAAAGGGGACTAGCTTGTCTGATCACTGTCCCACATGTCCCAGAACAATTATTATTTGACTTTAATTAACTCAAGTGCTTTAATACACAACTCAGAGATAATTGTGTCACATTACTATGAGGTGCCTTAAATGTTCTGTGTCATGATAGTTCTATCTTGCTTATTTCTCTCCTTAATCCAGTGGCGAATAAAGAAATAAAATATGGTGAGAGTAAAACCCCGTAACATTGTGTATCGTATAAAAAGGCTTCAGTACAGGTGAAGAAGTATAAAATTTTACATTCCTTGATCATATGGAAAAACATAACTTGCCATCCTGTGCAAAGTATGCACACCATTGCATATATAACAATTCCTATATCCATGATAAACATTGGCGCCTGTATGGTTCTTTCCCCTCTCCTGGTTCCACCAGAAAATATTGATCCCCGGACAGCACTGAAATCATGGACCCTGAATCCTGTCTATTTAACTTATAGAAAGGTAAAATGCTTCTTGCCACTAAAAGCAGTATTACTCTGGTTATGAAATGGTCTTACAGTTTTACCAAGCTCTTAACTACTCCCAAAAGTTTCACAAAGTAAATGTTCCCGAATACAGGAGAGACCTACACAAAAAAAGGAGGTCTTTGTGTTCTAGGAAGCACTTCGTTAATGTGTTCATTTTTTGCCATGGCAAATGAGAAACCAACACTGAGACTCCTTTTGTAACTTGATACATGTCATTTCTTATACATAAAGGAAATCTTTAAGGATGACATATAGATGTAACAAGAGCCATGTTCAAGATCCATGGCAACATGTGACCAAGGTTGTGTTCTAAGTTGTCAAAGAAGAGCCCTCAATTACATCTTGAACTTTGCTAGGTCTGAGCTGTGCTAGAGTAGCTGCATTTATCTAAAAGGAAGTTCATATGATACAAGCATAAAATCTGCCAGGCTACTGTGATACTAAGTTTGGCTCTGCATCTCTTCAGTCTCTCCACAACCACCTGGAAATTTGCTGCATTTCTTATTGCACAGTTAATTTGCCCTCCTTTATCACCAGACTATATCTTCATATACCTGACCTGTGAAAATTACTGTTCTCTGTCAGCTGTGCCTTATGGCTTCTCTTGCCTCTAGGCTGGATCCTTGCATCACTTGGAGCTGGCCATTCTCAATTCCCATTTTTCCAAGACTATCATTTGCCATTACCTTCTGAGAAAAAAAAAGAAAAAAAAAAGGGAAAAAAAAAAGAAAAAAACCCCACCAACTATCAGCTGTCCATAATTTTAATTCACTTGCAGCTGTTTTCTATATCTGCCAAATCTTCTTTTTTTCATCCTCACAGCACTTTAGGATATACTGAAATTTGAAGTAGAGCTGTTAAGACCTTACTCAGCCTGGTCTGCATCTTGCATAAACTGCTGTTACTTTTTAAGTATGTTACTACTGTCCTAATAGAGCATTAAATGCCATAGTGAATAATACTTCATGCCAGAAGGAAAAACCTTGAGTCTTTCCTTGCTTGTCAGTCAGTTGGGAAGGACTTTTAGATAGTCTGCAAGATGACCCAAACAGGGAATGCTGCCCATTCACTTTCTTCCTTTTATTCCTACTTGGTAGTCTGCCCTGAGAGAGCTGTAGAGCAATCAGGCTGAGGGAGCACAGACATTTTGTATTTACAGACACTTCTTCTGCTGTGTTGTGCTGCCTTCACAGCTGTACAGCATGGACCAGCCAAAGTGCCCTTACAGCTCCCATGCACTGCAGAGTGGTGGGTACCAAAGTCACCCCATTTCTCACAGGGCTTTGCCTTCAGTATATTCTCTGTGTGGCTGCATGAAGGGTGGCACTGAACAGGCAGCAGAATCTGTGCTGTGTCACTTTAAACAGGGGCAGAGTCTTTGGCCCACAAATCTGCCCATTCCTCAGTAGGGCTGGACTTCCAGACTGCTGTCTGGGCAGTGCCACAGTTGTCCTCCATTTGCATCCAGGTATTGTCACCCAGAGGCTGTGCCCATCATCTGCGGCTCTGCCTCCTGGCTGGTTCTCCTCCCCACTTCTCCGTCAGCCTTAACCTGGAGGGCCTGTCTCTTCCCAAGGCAGCTCTGACATTTGATTAGCCTGATGGCAGAGTCCCTGTACAGGTTTCTGAAAAGGCTCCCTCTGAATGATTTATATGGTTGCATGGTGAGCAAGAACCACAGCCGCCGAGTGCGACGGCTGCAAATCCCAGTCTTGCATTACCCACCTGCCGTTGTTCCCGTTCATGCTGCAAGCCTTCTTAAGAGCAGGCCCTTGGTACCATAGTTGAGTTACTGGAAATCTAAGTACAGGCTGGAAGTGTGAGATTGTTGAGAAAATTAGCCAAAAAGAAAATTTAGATCTATGACTAAATTAATCCCCAGATTAATGCTATCAAAGCAAATGGTGTTTATAGAAAGTCTTGTTTTCTTTATATTCATGTGAGAGAAAATCAAAAGAATGCTAGAGGCAAATTTCATCTAGCAGAATTGGAAAAGAGAGCATGGGGACAAAGCTGTAATTACTGGTATTTCCTATCTGTTGAAACCTGTGGGTGGAAAGAGAGTCGGTGAATAGGGTATATTCAATGGCATTAAAATTGGTTTCTTTTTCTGGACTTTAGCTCAACACTGCAAATTAGCAGGGGGAAAATAAGCCTCAGAATGAACAGGCAGAGAAGCCAACTTCATGTTACCCTTTGCTGTTAGGGAAAAAAAAAAAAAAAGCATTTTTTTCCTTCAAGAATTCAAATTCCTAGCAACCCAAAGTACAGCTGCACACTGACGATCAGGGAACGTATGGCATTTCTCACGTGGTTCAGTGTTTGTGTGTCCATATACACACCATTATCCTGTTTTCCTTTTAAATGTGCTACTTTAATGAAGAGAGGACAAGCATGCTGTTTAATTAGCTCTTGCTTTGTAAAAAAGACATTCTGACCCAGATTCATCATGGTACAGCTTAGGTACCTGCAGGGGTATCTGACTTTACATCGTTCTGTATTCAGTCAGTGGAAGGGTTGAGACCCTCCCAGCCATGATTTGGGCCACCAAAGATCAGAACTGACATTGCTAGGCACCCATCTCTTTTTGCAAACCATTGCAGGTACTTAGAATAACTGTACTCCTAAGTCAGCCTTTCACAGAAATAGGAAGGATGATTTGAGACTTCAACGTATTTCTACTTATGACTTATTTCTACTTATCATCTCCCAGGCAAGTTTCTTCTGTAAGCAATAGCTGTTACTGAATTAGCTTTACTCTTTATTTTGCTACTGAATTAGCTGTTACTGAATGGGCATTACTGAATGCCTACAGAAAAAAAAGGACAAGTAAACCATGTTTTTATTACAGTTTAAAAAAAATCTCTTGCAGCTTGAGATCACTGCATAGACCTGAATTATTCCAAGTAAGTCCTATGTCATAAAATGTTTACTTTGTTCCCATTTTTTTTCACAACATTAAGAAGTTGAATAGTTTGAGACTGCATTTTCTTTAAATTTTTAAAAGTATAGCTGAAAATTACAAAGCTGTAGGCATAATTACAAGTGGTATATTATTAATAGTAATAATATTGATGTTGATGTTGGGGTAAGGTAGGGTTGATGGTTTGCTCAGTAAACAAAAAAATTAAATTTGAATCACCAACCCTTGAGTATCTGTCAGTCTCCCATTCTCCAAAGCTACCTGAAATATTGCACATTATAATAGAAAAATCTACTTTGAATAAAATAATGTTTTTTACTATTATGTTTTTCATGGCTTTAATAGAGCCAGCTCTTACATGCAAGAATATTGATTGGTGTTAGATTACTGTTTAAGGTGGATTTTTGTCTTAATTGTTCCAGAGCATGATTTAGTATTTAATTAACACTGCTTCTGTTTAGCTAGATAGGCCACTAGAGCAACACATTTCCTAAATTTTTTTGTTGTATTTTCACTTTACTTTCTGGAGTCTTCAATTTAATAATTATCAAGCCTCAAATGAAAACTAGAAAAATATTTGTTCTCTGCATTTCTCTCACTGCTGATGCACAGACACATGTGCTGCTATGGACCATACCTTGCTCACTGTCATACCCAAGGCCAGCCTGTGATCCCGTATCGATTGGGACAGGACATTAAAAGGGTGTGCAGTGCTTCACAGAGCCGCCCTGTGCACTGCTGGGGCCAGGGCCTCAGCTCTGAATTCTTCAGGGAAGGGATTGCACCTTTGTACTTGGATTTTTGGGTTTGTTGTTTGAGGGGTTTTTAATGTGTCAAACTACTGTTAGAATTGCAAATAAGATTTTTTTTTTTGTCTATTGAACTTCAGCATGTCTTAATGCAGTGTTTTATCTTCCAAATCCTACCTCAGAGACACATGGGGATTAAAGCATCTAAGGGAGCAAGTCAGGTTTGGTACTATTTAAAGCATGTTTTGAAGCACTATTTAAAGCACTATTTAATGTCTTCTGTTTAAGATTTAGCTATGTTTCATAGTTAATTGTTTTAAACTTGTCACCATGGTATCAACAAAAAAACCTTAGGAATACAAAGTGACTTTTGAAACCTACGCTGACTCAGATTGCCACCGCTGTGGCATACGGAGTAGTCCTGCATCCATTTGGGGGAATTCCCTATATGTGGTGCTCAGGTGGGCTTTACCTTGGCTCCAGAGGATATTTGGGCAATATTATTGCACCACCCACATGGTTATTTCAGCTTTCATCCCAGTCCCTGACTCATGGCAGAGGCCCAGCCTATCTTTAGCACTGGAGACATAATGGAGAGGTGCAGCAGCAGCACAACCCCTGCAAGCCCTGGAGTCAAGAAAACTTCCCTCCACCCCCCCAAACACCCATTACTGTTTACTGGCAAAGATAACTTCTGGCTTTTTCCTCTGTCTGCAGGCAGCGGGCTGCTGGCCCTGTGGCACAGCCCTGGATGGATGCTGGATGGTGATGCTGGAGGTGGGGAACAGAGCTGCCCCCCAAGTGTGGTGTCTGCCAGCCCCTCTCCCCAGCTGGCACACACGGCCTCATTGCTCTTGGCCCTCAGTGTCTGCCAGCTAGAGAGGCTGAAACAGGCCAGCTGCACCCTGGGCTTCTCCTTTCTCTCTCTTTTTGCCTCCTCTTTGGAGAGCTTGTTGCCCTTCACATTTCTTTAAATGCACATGCCCCGTCTCGATTAGTTTGTCTCCTAAAACTTCTTCAGGATTCCTATGGGAGATGATGTTTCTTTGGCAAACAGATGTGTTTGTAAAGAACAAGATACACCAACCACACTTTCCAAAGGTGTCTCAGGAAGCTCATGTTCTCTCTTTTCCAGGGAGCGTTTACTTTCCACGGGAGCATGATCGACATGCCATTACTGAAGCAGGCACAGAATATTGTTACACTTGCCACAGCCATCAAGAAAAAATGAGCTGGTAAATGAAGCTCTCGCCATGGGGCCCTAGTAGCTGTTTTAAAAGATGACTATAATACTTGGGGGTGGGGGGGAAAGGGGGGAAGGTGGAAAATTAAAGACATCAGGCTTAAACAGAAATTCATTTCCATTTTGCAGATCTGTCATAGTTTGCTTGCCGGAATCGCTAATTACTAAAACTGTAATCAGCTCAAACCACTGCTCACATCTGCATGGCCCATGTTCTACTCACAGCCTGCAATGAAGTTGCATCACCAAATCTGTGACATCACAGTAATTACTAAAAATGCAGGATTATGACTTCACTGAAGGAGAAAAAGCAAAACATAAGCCCTGAGCTCTGTTAAAAGAGCAGATGGAAACTAATTGAATTGTTTCTATTTCTTTCTGTGCTTCTTCCCGTTCTGATGCAGAGCTCCTGGCAGAAAGGAGAAATCTTCAAATAATTATGCACCAGTTGAAATAACTGCGATGAAAATCTTTGCCCTGTGTGAGCTTTGCTTTCCCCCAACACCGCCCTTCTGTAGATGTGCAACAGCCATTAAAAATAATGCTCCAACAATGCAGGACTCTTGACTTCCTTCTCTTTTTTTTAAGCAGTCGCTATTCAGAGAGTTTCCTCCTGGAAGCGTCCAGCCCGGGAAGGGTTGGACGGCAATAAACTTGTAGTTTTTGGAGACACAATGCAGCAGAACTTGTGCATATGGTCTCGAGTCAGATTTACATCACATTAGGGATACGGCTACAGATCATGTGGGCTGTGTGGTTAACGGGCTTAGTAAAGCTGTTTTGAAGAGGTTAACCCAGCTTGTAGTAAGGGTAAATAAACATAACAACCAGGCATTGTCCTCTATTCAGCATGTACTCTTATATGGAGGGCTAAAGGGTATTGAAGCTGCAGAGGATCAACTTGTGGTTGCCAGAGGACTCCAATGAAGTTTGAAACACCAACAATCAGAGATTTTGTTTCTGTTCCTCATTAAATCATGAGCTTTTGTGCTCAGACTATGAACGACTGTTCTTTAAGAAATTAACAGAATGGGAAGTTTTAAACTATGCACCAACCTTTTCATGACCTACACAGTAGCAATGCTGCTGCACTTAGACAAACACCGCGGGGAAGGCTGTTCTGTTTATTTAAAATTGTAAATAGAAAACAGTTGTTTTTTAGTTTTATTTCTCACCGCCTCCGTGGGCATTTCGCATATGGAGACAGAGTGCCTTATTCCTCCCGTTCCCTCGCTTAGTGCGCTTCCCCTCCGTCTCCGAGCAGCGATTTCACTTATTTTTGGCTTATTTTTGGTTTAATTAAGGGGAGAGGAAAAGGGGGGAGGAAGAACCCCACCCTCCGGCCCGCGTGGAAAGGGATCGCGGGGGCGGCGGGAGCGCCTCTCCGCGGCTCCCCCGGGAACGGCGGGGACCCGGCGGGGCCCGGCCCGGGGAGCGGGAGAGCCGCCCGCCTCCCACCTCCGTCCTTCTCGGCCGGGGCGGCCCCGAGGGCGCGGGGCGGGCGGGGGGGGGCGGCGGCAGAGCCCCCCGCAGCCCCTCCGCAGGGTTTGGGGCTGAGCGGCCAGGGCCCACCCCCCTCTCTCCCCCTCCGCCCCCCGGGTCCCGTCCGAGGCGCTGCGCCGGGGGATCCCTTACAGCGCGGGGACCTCCGGGCTAATCTGATTAATTAAAGACTACCTGCTTATATTGCAGCTCCCCCTCATCCCCGCGCTTTTCAGGACACCCTCCGTTATTAATTCCAGGCTGACTAAATTACGGGCAGCACTATTAAAACATTATCAGAACTAATGAGAAACAATTACTTAGGAGATGAGCTGGGACGAGCCGTAGCCGGGCACGCGTGTCGCTCTCCCCGCAGATTGCGTTAATAAATCATCAGGTGCACGGCAAGGCGGCGGCGAGGCCTGGCGCGGGGCACCGAGAATAAGATAGATGAGATAAGGGTTGTTTGGGGTTGGTTTTTTATGGTTTTTTTTTTTTTTGTGGTTTTTTTTTTTTTTTGGTGTTTTGTTGTTTTTTTTTTTGTTTGTTTGTTTTTTGTTTTTTTGTTTTTTGTTTTTTGTGTTTGGTTTTTTTGGGTTTTTTTGGCATTTTTTTGCATTAATCTCAATAGGACGCGTGTGGTGTACATGGTTTTATTCCCTTAATACCGCGCAGGAAGAGGGAGCGGGGGCGGGAGGGGGCGGGGGGGGGGAGGAGTAGGATGAGGGCGATTTCAGAAACTGTCTTCCTTGTTTTCCTGAAGTCCCGATGGCCGGGCATGAGCAGCCCGCGGGAGCTGCGCGGCCGCGGAGGGCAGCGCGGGGGGCGGCGGGGGCGCCCCGGGCCCGCACCCACAGCTCGCCCGCCTCCCCTCCCTGGGCGAAGTGAAGCCATAGCGATAGACACTCTCCTGAGGGGTTTACGCGCCCCCTCCCTCCCCCGCAGCTGACTGCTTGAGGAACTTCGTGACCCGTACGCGGAGAAATCGAATATGCAAATAAAATGCTGGGTATATTCAGATTTTTCCTTAAATTTCCCTGACACCCACCCCTCCAGCGGGAAATCCTACTTCCTTTTAACAGCCTTAACGATTTTTGCTTTATCAAAAATAAAATCCGATTTATTTGGCTTTTCCGTTTACTTTCCGAAGCTTTCCGTGATTTTCCGGCTTTATTCTTCTCCTCTTTCTTTCTTTTTCTTTCTCTCTCTTTCTTTCCCGCCTGGTGCTAGGCAAGCATTTGATGAAACAAAACAGATTATAAGATTAGCAGCAGGATTTTGTGCATATTAATGATAGGGAAGGGCACCGAATGGGTTTGTAATTGCAGATCTTGCGCTTGGGATTGGGAACTGTAGCCCTGCTACAGCAAAGACCCCCCTGTGAGGTTTTCACATTGGAACTTAGGGGAAAAGTGAAAAAGTAATTACCAGAGCACAACACTGAAATGTTAAAGCACTTATTCTTTCTTTCAGCGTTCTGTTTTAAAGGGGGAAAACGGGCAAAATGGAAAATAAATTACTTTCAAATAAGTAGGTTAGCACCTGAATGCTGGTGCGCATTTTCCCGATGGTGGTTTTTTTTTTTTTTCTTCTTTTTTTTTTTCTTTTTCCTTTTTTTTTTTTTTTTTCAAATTCTAGCAATTATTTAGCCGGGCATTGCCGACCATCCAAGCAGCAGAAAAGGGGGAAGGGAGGGCAGGGAGACCTCGGGAACACAGGGGTACTGCGCCTGTGAGGTTTGAAGCAAATATCACCAGCAAAGCTGTTCAAAGCCGCGGCTGGAAATTTAGCGGGATTTTTCTGGGGTGTTTTGTTTGGTCGGTTGGTTGATTTTGGTTTGGTTGTTTTTTGTTTGGTTGGGTTTTGTTGTTTGTTTGGGTTTTTTGGGTTTGTTTTTTTTTTTTTTAATCGGGACTTTAAAGGAAAAAAAGATTGTTTTGGTTTTCTCTTCGACGCGAACATCAAACGGTATTTTAGCAAGGGATGCATTTCACAACCACAAATTCCTTGCAATATCGAGAAGTAACCTGACACTGAATTTTAACTCTTATTAAGGGTTTCTCCTTGTTTCTTGAGCTGTTTCAGCCCCCTCTGAGCTTACTCTTCCTAAACTCCTGATTTTTGCGTTTCAAACCCAGTGCTCCTTTACCGACTTTCCTAATCCTCCTCTCCCGTGATTAACAGCCAGAGATGGTTTAGCTTTAATGGCACCTACTCCCGCGTATTGTTTTAATTCTGTTTTCAACGGAAAATCAATGTATCTGGTGGAAATTAGGCTTTGAAAACTTTTTTTTTTTTTTTTACGAGCCAATAAAACGAAGTATCTGCTCCTCGGGCAGTAATTTCTGATTTTGAGTTGGAGGAGGAGGGGGGGTCGGGGGGGAAAACAACTTTGACTGCATTTTATCCATCCCATCCCTCCAACCCACTTATCCCACCGGCACCTCCCTCAGGTTCAGAGGATGGCAAAGCCCCGAGGCAGGGGCTGTTATAAAGATTAAAAAGTGCGAAGAAGGGAATAAAAGTTCGTGCGGGTCCATTCTCTTCTATGGAAAAAAAAAAGTCCGTTTTCTTCTGGTTTTGCCCATTGGCGCGGCTGGGGAGCCGCGCACCCCGCGGAGGGGAGCCCCGGGCCCGGGGGGAGCACTGCGGGTGGCTTTGGGGTGGCGGCGCTGGCAGGAGGTGCCCCGCAGATGGGAGGGGTGCCCTCCCCACCCGGAGCTGAGAAGCTGGCAGCGGTGCCCGGGCGGCAGCGGGAAGCTCCCGGAGCGCTCCGCACTGCCGCGGGACCGCCGGGCTGCAGCCGCGACACCGAGCGTGGGATGGATGGATGGATGGATGGATGGATGGATGGATGGATGGACGGATGGATGGATGGCAGCCCCTGGCCCCGCAGGGATCGGGACAGTCCCATGACTTCCTGGGCTGCTGCCAGTAGCGCTGGACATGGAGGATAAATGGAAGGGAGGAAAGGAAAGGAAAGGAAAGGAGAGGAGAGGAGAGGAGAGGAGAGGAGAGGAGAGGAGAGGAGAGGAGAGGAGAGGAGAGGAGAGGAGAGGAGAGGAGAGGAGAGGAGAGGAGAGGAGAGGAGAGGAGAGGAGAGGAGAGGAGAGGAGAGGAGAGGAGAGGAGAGGAGAGGAGAGGAGAGGAGAGGAGAGGAAAGGAAAGGAAAGGAAAGGAAAGGAAAGGAAAGGAAAGGAAAGGAAAGGAAAGGAAAGGAAAGGAAAGGAAAGGAAAGGAAAGGAAAGGAAAGGAAAGGAAAGGGGAAGGAAGGCAGAAGGAGGAAGAGGTGATTTAATCACATTCATTGCTCTGCCACAAGTACGGTCTCGTTCAGCCATCCTCAGGCCCACAGTATCCCTTCAGTTAGGATGGATGGCCCATGGAAAGGCCATCTGCAGAGTGGTACACACACACACACCCTCCAGCCTGGCACCAGCAGTGTCTGCAAGGGGCAGCACAGAAATCAGTGCTTCCACTTCCATCACGCCTTGCCTCCCCTCACCATCCCCACTTGGTCTTGTCCTTGTGGTGCTCCTCAAACCTCCCTTTGCCTCCCAGCACTGGGTGTCCCTCAGTAGGAACAGAATGGGGGCTTTCCTCCTCACACTGGGGTGCAGGGAATGGGATGCACAGTGGAAATGTGAGAAGTGCGTGTGCCCACTCTGCAAGCAGGGGAGAGATCAGATAGCTTCACTGTGTTTAGGGTTATTGCTTCCCCAATTAATTCTGAAGCTCCCAATCTGTGATATCAAAGCCAGTACCGCAAGGTGATGCTCAGAATGATGTCTTCAGAAGTGCAAGAAGCCCTGTTTCTAAAGCTGTTGTAGGTGCCCACTGCCTGCTGGCTTCACTTGAAACTGATCATCCTGATGAGAATGAGGAGTGATAAATGCCTATGCTACCTTCTTGGGCCTCTGTAATTTAAAGTGTGGCTCCTTGTAGCTTTGGATCTTATGTTTAAATTTTTATTCCTACTTCTTCTAGTGCTGCTGATGTTATTAAAACTGTGCTATCAACCACAAACAGCAGTTAAGAATGTTCTGAACTGAAACTTGCTGAAGGTAAAAGAGTTGTCTCTGTGTGACACATGCCTGCAATAACCTAGAATTTATGGCAGATGTTCATACTGCTGGGAAGACCCAGTCTAGGCTTCCAGATACCTGACTTCCCTCCTGGCCTGCTTTTGCAGTAGTCCCTATATATTAAGTAGTGTCTGTGCTTGTCTGTTACTCTATGGGATGCCACTGAAGATGCCTCATGTTAACTCCCCATGTCCTGCTCTGAGTGAAAGTGCAGCTCAGATACAGTCAGTAGAGCACATATCTCTGCAAATCTGACCATCACTGACAGCCTTGCCTCCAGATTTGTCACCAAGAGGCCTCTGCTTGTACAATACAGAATTAAACACTTGCAAAAGGAGAGGGAAACCAGTGGCAATGGATGTGAAAGAGCTGTCTGGTTACATCATTGGTACTACTGAGTGAGGGTACAGGCCAGGGGAAAAAAATCACTTCCACCCTCTTCAATCGTCAGCACTTGGGTCACCAGTGAAGAGTTTGTGTTCTAAACTACTGGTAGAAGGTCCCCCAGGTCCGTGGTACTGGGTGGGAGTGCAGGGAAGAGCTGTGGTCTCTGCCCATGGGATGCCTCAAAAGGAGCTCACTCTGCAGAGACTGTCCATCCCTGCCTGCCCTGTGTGACTTCTGGGGCCCTTGTGAAAGCCACCTGCTCATTTGAAAGCATTCAGGCACTTTCAACTCCACATCATGACTCCACTCAGAGACCACTTGAAATATGTAGTTGGGAGAGACATCTGTTGCTTTCTTTAAAATCGGTTTTGAAAAAAACCCAGTTCCTCCTGAAGGAAAAGGCCAGTCCTGTGCTAATGGCAAACCCTCTATTGGTGCAGTTCTAAGGTCTTGTAAAGAGTTGCAAAATCTAGAGGGAAGCTGCGTTAACTTACTTCACCACATGGACTAGTTGGTGTTTAATGTTTTGTTGAATATTACAAATATGCCATACTTTACAGAAAAAGGCACACAGTAAGTTCAGTAATAAAAGGTAAATATGTCCCTACATTGTGGCTGTATTAGGCAATTCCTTCTTTAATGTTTAATAAGCATTTTTTAAAGTGGGTATGTGTGGGTGATGTGTACAGAATGCATTTACTGACACAGCCTAAGGAAACAGATGTGTCTTTGGGCCTAGGTTTTCCTAAAGCATGCATGTTCCTGAGTATAGGAAGACAGAGAAAATTAGAAGGCTGTCCCATTTTACATGGAGGGAAGATGTAAAGACCTGTGCTTGGTTCCTGGCCTTGTTCCCCCATCCCTGAAATCAGTTTGTGTCAAAAAACCCTGCTGCTGTAACACTCAGTTTGAGAGGCAGGGGGGGAAGGATAATAAACTTTTTTTTTTTTTTAAATTGCTTCCCTGGCTATAAATTAGCATGCATTGGGCTAATTTTTTTTTTTTCCATGAACAAATGCACAATTGACAGCGAGGCTTAGGCAAAAGTAGGAAGGGAGTTCTGAGCTTCAAGGCTCCCCTGCATATTGAGCCTGAGCAGGGGGAGGTCTTGTCTGTGCCCAGAAGTTGAAGGGCACCAAGAACTACAAAACAACAGGGATTTTTATGTTTCACTGTTTTTGCAGCTGCATCTTCCCCCCTCCTCCTCTCCCCCCATTATTTCATGTGAGAATATTTTCAAGTATGAAAATAGAAGCCATGGATTTCCCTCTGGATACAGTCAACGTGCATAAAACCAGAGCAAACATCAGCAGTGAGCTAAGGTTAGTTATAACTCAGCTAGTTATAACTCAGTGTTATGGGCAAGAGCAGAAATAGTTTTTTGCTTCTACACCATATTTTGTGTTTGTTACCGCAGAAGTAAACTCAGGGCTAAGGCCCAACTGCCTTGTGAGTTCAATGTGCTCCTCTTTGCATCACTGAGGTTCCTGATGGCATATGTAGAGAGGCTGGCAGAACCCAATGAGTTTACAGGTCCCCTTCCATGCTTGCCTCCCTTTCAAGAATATCTAGAATATCTGACAAACTCTTTTCCCATGGCAAAAGCTCATCTGAGGTGATTTTTGTCTGGAGCTTCTCCGTGGAAGCCCTTATGCTACTTCTCTGGTGCATCCAGTTAGCAGCCTGAATAAAGAACCAACTCCAAGTAAAAGTAGATGTGCAGGTAAAACAACTTGCAAAGAAAATATTAACAGAGGTGTGGCCAAAGAGAGTGACTGAGAAATGGTTGAGGAATGGGAGTGGAGAGGACAAATTTATTCCCTATTCCCTCATAGCCTGCAGTGGAGTCATCCCTTGTGCTCAGCATCCATGAACATCTTCACTATTTGTAAAACAAGAAAGATTCTAATTGAAGACCAGTTGCACAGTGAGATGACTTGCTAAAGAAAAGGGATGAAGTTTCTCTAGAAAAGGCAGGTAAGGTAAGCACTTGCCACAGGGCCTTCCTGATGGGGTAGATTAGGTGCCTACCTGAGGTCTTTTCTAGGATTTTTTTATACTACAGCGAATTTTTGATGCTATAAAATGTACAGGGATGGAACAAAACCAAGTGGATTAAGAGGAATCTTAAAAAATGAACAAGGGAAGAATAGGAAATTTACTTTCTTACCCCTATATTTTTTCAAGCTGTTCCTGTGTCTTAGTTTGCTGCCTAGATAGCTACAAATGAACAGCTTCTCACTTTGAAAAGGGAGAAGAGGGAGAAAAACTATTTTCTTTCTTCCTTCCTTCCTTCCTTCCTTCCTTCCTTCCTTCCTTCCTTCCTTCCTTCCTTCCTTCCTTCCTTCCCAACAACACAACTATTTGGAGAGAATAGAGAAGTCTCTGTATTTTTGCATGGGCCCTCCCTGATTTATTCTATGTTCTTCTTAACTCAGTGAACCTTTGCCTCAGTGCAAAGTGGTGGTGGGCTGCAAAACCCAGATTATGATCTTCTGAAGTGGCAGGTACGCTGCCTCATCCATCACATATTCACCTACAGAGATGATCTGTCTCCTGAGATACCTTCCCATTTCATTTACAAGGAGTCATGTGTGAAGGCCTCTCTCCCATGAGTGTGTCAAGCCTCCCCCCATCCAGAAATCTGAATAGATGCTGAAGGTGTGACCAGGCAGTTGTGACTTCCAGGGTGGGGTTTTTGTCAGGTACTGACTTCATTTCACGTATCAGTGACACAGCAGTGACTCCAGAGCACCAACTCTTTCAAGTTAAAGAACACTCCTACTGCTGGTCAGGTTCTGATGATGTTTATGTTCTTTGAAAACTGAGGTTTTTTAGTTTGCATCTTATTTTAAAACAAGTTTACCCCAGAGGCAAATAATTCTTTTCTTATTGTATTATAGAATGGAGCATTTGCAAAAGGCATTACAACCCTCATATTTGAATCAATTTCAGACTAATGTCCTATTATCCAAAGTTGCCAGTTATTTTTTTTGACATTATTTTGGGTGATTTTAATATTGGTGTGCTCTTCACTGTTACCATTAGAATTATATAAAGTGTATTGTTTACAGAGCTGTGAAGTGCTTTAAAAGCAGCAATTGTCCAAATTGAAATTTATTTCATCCGAAACAATGTCCTGAACATCCAGGTGGTAATAAACATTTTTCAGCTGCGTACAAACTGTGAATTGTATTTGAAATTAAATCGCCACATTAAAATCTGCATTGCTGAACCTCCCGCTGGCAGCCACTGTTCTCCCGAAAAGTGACATCTTCCCTGGCACTGCTGGGGAGGGAGCTCTGGCACAGATGTTGCTGAATGGTTGCTTATCACTCTTCCCAGTCTGGGACTTTATGGCCACAGATGCCGAAAAAGTACAAAGCATGCAAGGTGTGTGAGGAGTACAGGAGGGGGCCACCTCGGATTTAGTAACTAAAGATGTTTTTGTCCTAACACACAAGGGTGGAAACTGCTTTATAAACCCCTATTAAAGCAGCATATTGCTGATGTCACAAATTATGTCATTTTTCAGCAAGCTGTTAGGTAGCAGCAGGATACTTAGAGGTCCCAATCTGAGTGCACAGCTTGAAGCCTCATCATCCATTGAAGTCAAGGAAATACTCCAGTCCCCTGGCCCTCTGTTTACAAATAATATATCAAGAATCAGGATGCCCACAAATGAACTTCCAGGCACTGAGCTAAAGGAAATATGTTTGTGAGTGTATATTTCTAGACATGCATACATACTATGTATTAGTCTGTTTGTGTATGTGCATGTGTGCATTTGTGAGTAATGCAACTGAAGTCTGCAGTCTGAAGTTAGATTTTTTTAAACCATCGTTTTTCTTTATTCCTTGATATATAGAGTGGATTCTTCATGACCAAATTCATACACAGAATCCCCACCAAAGTCAGAAATAGCCACATCAAAAAGGGGTGTACCATATACTCCCATTTTTTCTCCTCTTTAAAACAGTGAGGGTATAATATCTGGGACTTTATGGCCACAGATGCCGAGAAAGTACAAAGCATGCAAGGTGTGTGAGGAGTACAGGAGGGGGCCACCTCAGATTTAGTAACTAAAGATGTTAGTTATATTTTTATATATATATAAATATATATATATATATATTTATACCCTTTAGTTAGTTATAACTAAAGGGTATAAATGACCTCTCGTTTAACAAAACGTACACAAGAAGAGATTTATCTGTAATGGAGTTGTGCAAAATAAGTTGACGGAAATGTATATACACTTACTCATTAGTACAGCAGAGCAGCTTGTTGGAGGCTTTCCTCATCTCCTGGATAAACAGTATTTACTCAAATACATGCTTTCCCCCCCACTAGGGTGGAATACATCATTGTGTTTTTCCAACAACGCACATGCGCTTGGGAGAACAGCCTACGTTAGAAGACATAAAATACATAGTATGTGGCCTGAGGTTGCGAAGCAGGCAAAGAGAAGGAATTAAACTCAGAGCTAACTGTGCCAAACTCATCAGTGGGTGCTTTAACCCCCCTCCCCATGTATTAGTGGGAGCCAAAGATGCAGTGTCTAGGCACAGCTTTGAATTGCCTGATTTCTGCCAGCGTGTTAACATCACTCCCCTGGCAGAATGAGGGTCCTGGCAGGGAGATGGATTAGATGGCCAAACACGGCATTTTAATGCTCACACTCTCTCCCTACACCAATTCCAGTATTTTGCTACTTATTTACTGACTGACGTAGTTGGCGGTAACTTCCTCTACTGGAAATATTACAGGGTTGGATTAGCTTCTCCTCTACAGCGTATCCCTGAATTAATTACCGCTGCAGCTATCCCCCACTTACTGCTCCATAAATACTGTTGCTTACAGAAACATGATTACAGGATTAGAGTTATTGGGCCCCCGCCCAGACGAATGCAGTGACACAGCATAGCGCTGGCACCTCTGAAAGCTACACTGACCTCAGGCATCTCTACATCAAAGGCCACGGCCACAATCTGAGCTTCATTAGCTTTCAAGGCTGAAGTTACAGGAGCACTACTTCCTCAGCCACTAATGGGAAACATTCTCCTCCATTTGCTGTTGAGGTGTTAAAAGTTCCTCTTAACATCAGTTACTGAGCTACAGCTTCACCGGTATCCCAGTAAAATAAAAATGAGTTGTGGAGTGGGAGCTGAGTTCAAATTGAAAAGCTGTGTTGGACATCCCTCACTCAAGCAAAGGGTGGTCACCTGTGCAGGGATGCTTCGTGAGGGAGGGCTACAGGGGGAGGTGCACCCCAAATCCCAGACTGGGAGCCATAAGGAAATTCCCACAGCTCCTAAAGGGTTTCATAAGGTTGTAACCAACTGTTTAATGATGGAGGTATGTGAGGGATGCTCTGGTTTTCATTTGGTGGATGTGATGTGGGTGATTATGCAGCTAGCTGCAGCTCAGAGCCTCATCAGGTCCATATCTACCACGAGAAGTCTGTGATCTGTGGTGACAACTCCTCCTGCAAAGAGCAAACCTGGGAGGTAACGTTTAATTCCAGAGGAAAAAGCTACTCAGAGAGAGAACTACAAGGTGATAAAGCACTAAGTTGGACCAAACTGATTTTTTTTTCTCCTAGCATATATTTCCTATGTGGTAATTTCTCTGGAATTTCAGTATACATCAGTTCCTCCTTTCACAGCTGGAACATTAGTGTTTCCTTTGTCTTGTCTATTTAGATGATCCATTCTGGCACACAGGTCACCTCTTACTGTGTTTGCACAGCTCTAGCAAAGTAGTTTGGGGCTTGCAGTCTTTGCCCTAATTGAAGAAAACAGGTAAGTGTCTAGATGATGTGAAAGAAACCCCAAGGTTTCATGACTCTCTATCCAGAAAGGGACGAAATATTTGTTCCATGAAAATATTTGAGAATGGTAAGACATGGTCCACCACAGTGGGCACAGAAAAGCAGGAACAGGTTTCATATGAGAATTAAGGCACTGAAATACATCATTTGCATTAAAATACCTCAATAAGAATAATTAAATTTTTTTTTAAAGAAAAAGAGGAAAGTGGAATAGAGCTAGAGGATTTACACTGAAGGGCTTGCTTTTCTTTCTTCACTCCAGCTAGCCTTCTCTGGTGCTTTGCCTATGGGATTATAATTTCTACTTTTTGAGCTGGTGCTGAATAAAGTGACTTGCCCATGAGCCCCCAGCTGGGCCAGCTGGATAAGGTGGGCTGGTCAGGTGCTGCCAGGGATAAGGCTATGGAATCACAGGCTGGCCTCTGGAGCTAAGCTGCTCCTTCTCCTCAGGAGGTAGGAGACTTCCCCAGGTCTGAGGAGCTCCTTGTGGCTGGAAGATTTCATGGAAGATATCAGCAGGCTCACATGGCGCCTTCAGAGTTTTCTCCAGCTTGTATGTTTGATAAAGCTTAGAAGCTTTCTTCAGCTGGCAAATTTAACTTAATCTCTTGGGTTTGCTCTGCCCTAAGCATTCTGTTCATGTTATCAGAGCTCATTTCAGTTTCCCAAGCTTAGGGGTGGGTTAGGAACTGAGGCATGTTTAGAAACCAGAGTAAGAAGAATTCTTCTAATTTTCAGCTAAGCACATTTTCACCACAGAGATTTACAAAAAGGCATTTATTTCCTAGGAAATTGTCACTGGATTTCTTCTTGAATTAAATCACTATCATTCAAAGAAATAGGAAATTCCTCATTATGTGTGCATTTTTCCTGAATTACTGATTCTTTCCAGGCTTTCCCTTTGCAGGGCAGTGACCCCCAGCTCAAACACTGCAACAGCTCTCTGACCAGTGATGGCTTAAGTATTGCAGCAGCAGCCACTGCTCTTACAGCAGAAATCCAAGCCCTTTGCTTTGCTAACTTGGCAAGTATGTGATGTTAATTAGAAGCACTCATTCCCTTCACTGAGTAAGATCAGGAGTGGTGTGGAGGCACAGGTTGACCCAGGGAGAGTAAAGAAGGCTCTTCTCCCTATCAGCACCAGGACCTGCAGCCCTTACTATCATTGCACATGACACACATACAGCTCTACTGTCATTTTCATTATTCCAATTACTTTCATCATTCACCATAAAATTATTTTTATAATTTTCATAATTTCCATTATTTTCTCCATTTGGGACAAGGCAGCATGTGGAGTGTGGTACAGTTAAATGAACACAAAAAGGCTTAACAGTGATAATGGGGTCCAGGTGAGAGAGTGGCTCTTTAGAGCTGGCATGCTCTTTAGAGCTGATGTATACCAGTTTTTGGTGTGTCACTAATGATTATTGCTGTAATGATTTTAAGGTGCTCAAGGATCCGTGGAAGGGTCTAATCCAAAGCCTAGAAATGTGGACAGGAATTTTGTATTGAAAAGAGCCAAAAAACCTAGTTTCAAAGATCCAGAAAAAAAATATTTCTAAGGTTGTCTTTATATAAGAAAATGAAGTGGGGGAAGAAAATAGCTTCTCTCTTCCTCTGTCTTGCCAGCATGCTTTGATGAAAAACAGGGAGGTGATTTCAAGAACACTTGCTCCAGCCTCCTGTTCATAAGTAGCAGGAAGGCCTGTCAAACCTGTCAAACTCCTTGAGCTCCTGGGGTTTACAGACTTCTCTAAGCTACCCCAAGCTAAACCACAATCCCATAAAGAAGCCTTTTCAGTAAAACCTTCTGCCATTTGCCTGGAGCCAACATATCACTCATTTAAAAAAAAATCTCATTTGGAAACATCCCTTCCCCCTGTGCTTGCTTTCTCCTGGTAAAGCCCCGAGCAATGGCCTTGCACCATCAGTTTTTTGCAGAAACCTGCCACCACAGGGTATATCAGAGCCCAGAGTCTGCAGTCCTTACAGAGACCAAAGCCTTGCTGGTCCAAGGAGAGTCTGGTTTGGGTAAGGACTGCAGAAATGACCTGGCTTCAATCAGAACTCAAGGTCAGTGTCAAATGGCTTGCACTCACTTCTGTGCCTTGCCTCTTGGTGGACTTCTCTAAACTCCTTGACTCCAGCTAGCTGCCAACGTGCATGGCCTACACTCTGCTACAGATCTAGAAGACACCTCCAGGCAGTCTGGCCTCTGCACTTTCTTTCACTCCCTATAATGCCTCATCCTTTCCCTGAAATTTGTTGTGAAAACAAGGCTCTCAGATAATTGCCACCAGCACCAGCCTTCGTCTTCACCCCACATCCAATGGCTGCTACCCAAACTCCGCTCTGCACCTGCCCTGCCAACATGTGGAAACCTTCAGTGCCACAGATCCAAGACCCCAGCTGGCCATGGAACAAACCTCTGCAATTCTCAGGACCACTACTCTGTTATGGTGTCTAATCCAGTGGCAGAAATAAACAGTAGCCCCAAAAGAAGAGGGCAAATGTGAAGCAACAGTCATTTTGGAGGCATTTCTAGATTTATCTGAATGGAATTCCAGGGACACGTCCTGCCCTGAGTGACCATGGGTTTGTCAGCCATTTTCCAAAATCATTTTGGGCTTTGTCTTTGGCAGTTATCTGACTAGCTATATGTCAAATTGTATTCTTTGATTTATAGGTGGCAGATCAGAGGACAAGATACCATATTTTTGTCATGTACTTGCTGAGAGTAACAGAATCACACTCAAAGTCCATCATGGCAGAACCACAGCAACACCATAATGAATAAAACAGTGACTCCTCAATGGGAGCAAAATGTGGCAACTTCAAGCTGCAATTTATTCACAATATGGAAGACACATTCTGGCAAGAGTAAAGCAGTCATCAGTACATGTGTCATAAGGGCAGAGGTACAGCAGAAGTAAATCTGTTGACAACACAGTAAACAATCATACCATAAATACATAAAGCAAAACTTGAAACATACCCCAAAATACAAGTTTTGAAACCCAGCACTGAGTCTGTGCTATGAGCTGAAATCTTGTTTCATTTTACATCTGCTCTTACTTAACAAACAGCTAAAAACTCTTCAGCAGAGACTGCAAAATTTGTACTGTGTGAGAAAGGAACAGCACATGGACAATATTATAATTGTTGTTGTCCAGAATGCAAAATATGTAAAGAAAGTTAAAAGGAGAGAGAACCAGCCTAACATAGTTCCTTAGAACATGGAGCTACTGACTCCATAATTAAGCCCCTCAATAGACACAACCAGACAAAAACCATGAATTAATCTCCAGTTGATTACCCAAGCTCCCATGCACTGGGACTTCTCCATGGCAAAGGAACACACACATTTCAAGATAACACTCATTCACAACCACAGATTTTATCCAGTAGTGGTGCATAGCCCTATATATTAACAAATACATACAGCTACTCTAGTTGTTGATTTACTTGCAGGAAAGGATACAAATGTAGCAATAACAAGGGACAGAAATATTTAACATGCACTGACAAAATCCCCTGTCTTGTCTTGAAGATCTTTTCCCTTATGCTTCATGCTTTTGTCACTTAAGTATAACCACTGTAGTTCAGGACAAATACTGGCCAGCAAGCCCGGAATCCTGTCCCCAAGGGTGTGTGCTGGGTTCCTGATGAAAAGGATGAGGGTGTGCACAGACACTTCCAGTGCACTTTCACAGCCTATTCACCTCCTCCATCTGTAAAGGACAGTGAGATACCCCAGCTCACTGCACTGTCTCAGACCCTGCAACAACATTGATCTATGTTTTATAAAGGCCAGAGTCCTCACAAAAAGTTCGCATAATGAGCAATTAGGACAAACAATCCATTTATCTGGACTGAGCAACTAAGATGAGTAGTCACTCAGACCCAATCCTGTGGCTGTCTGTGCTTTGGGTGTTAAGTCACATTTTTAGTATAGCCAAGCTTGAAAAGATATAGGGGAAAGTTGGAAAAAGTTTCATAGTTCTGATAAAACAAGCAATGTCCTCAAAATTGTATTTACAAGAAAAAAAGTAGCCAGTACTTTGCCATGATGTGCTAAAACTGAAGATTGACACACCAGTGGGCTAAGGGGAGGCAGAACAGATCTCAGGACTGTTCACTTTGTCTGGGAAAGAATTGACAGGATACACAAAACCAATGCATGCTCGAGGCAGCCATGTTGGCTTCTGCTCCACTGGAAAGAGAAATGTTTGCCACATGGGATCAGAAAACATTGGCAGGAAAATAACTTTAATTTCCAAACCTGAAAAAGAGTGTTGCAAGCATTAAAAAAAAAAAAAAAAAAAAGAAAAGAAAAAGAAAAAGAAAAAGAAAAAGAAAAAGAAAAAGAAAAAGAAAAAGAAAAAGAAAAAGAAAAAGAAAAAGAAAAAGAAAAAGAAAAAGAAAAAGAAAAAGAAAAAGAAAAAGGAAAATGAAAAGAAGCATGGAAGGAAGGGAATAACATTCACCTGGACTCTAATTTCTCTAACTTCACCTTCAGACTCTGACCCTATGACGCGTATGTTTGAAAGAAGTGGGTTTGTGAAAGAGAGCTTAAAGGTAACTCCTGAATGCAAGATGGGGGAAAAGCATGTGTATCCATCACCTGTGGGCTGGGACAAGGATGAACAAACACTTCTCGGGGGAGGGCAGTGCAGCTCTCCCATACCAGTTACCAGCACAGAGACATGGCTGGCGTTACAGGTGTGTACATGTAGCTGTGCACATCCGTACTGGAAAATGCAGTGGAAGAAGTCCCAGCTGTAACATGCACTCTGCAAACATTCAACCTTCCAAATTTCTCCCGATTTCCACCTTGAATCAGCTTAGGACTCAGAAGAAAGACAAAAAGGCATATTTATTTCTGGCTAGTGTAGTCAGAGAGTGACAAGAACCTTATGAGACATTTTGTCTCATCTACAGCCTTGCACGCCTGTTGTCATTTGCCTCCTGAGCCTAATGGAAACCTGCCCTGGATGGTCTGTTCTTTGTTACTCTTTCAATTTCCTTGTCTTTTATTTATTTCCCTTGCCTCTCAAGAGCCGTTCAGAGGTCCCATTACTTCCTGCCAGCCAGGGAAGGCTATGAGAACAAATAGTTGTATTGGATTAAAATACACTATCACAAGAAAAACAGTGGGAAGGGGGCAAGGGACTTGCACAGCAAAGGGTGGTGGAAGTCGTGGGACAGGGAGCTGCCAGAAATATTGAAGCAGTGTTTTATGTCAAGACTATGTTTTAGACATGATCTCTGCAAGGACCAGAGCATCTGAATTCTTACTGTGGCAGTGCTGCAATTTGAGCCTGCATATATTGAATTACTTCAATGTTTCCTTTGGATTTTCAATGAAAGCGTGTTTGAAATACTGCAAATTACAGTTCCTGGCAGTATGGGTTCTCCTGGTACTAGAAGAGCTGCTGCTCTTCTGGTTGCTGCTACAGCAGGAAGAGGGGAGTTCATGCACAGTGTGCTTCCCCTCTGCTGCAAAGGTGCTGCGCCGACCATCATCCTAGAGGAGCACAACATAATTGCCAGAACCATGGACATCATTAGCCCCCCATCTCTAGGGGGAATGAGCCCTGTGGCCCATGCTTGACCCAGGCAACAGCAGATTGTATCTGCTGCATTTGGAAATTTTCCTTTCTATCATCTGTTAAAAAAAATATATTAGCAGGTGCTGAAAATTGCGGCCTCCAACATAGAGACCAAGAGCCAAAATACCAGAGGGGGAAAAGTCAGTTTTTGACAACCACCTGACTCCAGGGCTGGATGAGCCAGAGAGACAATCTGCTGTTATGGGAGATGCCACATCAGAGGAGGGAAGTGGTAGCACCTCCTGCGATTAGTCTTCTTTTTTTTTTTTTTTTCTTTTCTTTTTTTTTTTCTTTTCTTTTTTTTCTTTTTTTGAGGCTACAAGTGGCAAGGGCCAATTCCTTGCCCCTGTGAAATTATAGGCCTGGTGATCCTTTCTGGTGCTATAAAAGAGTAATACCAGCTCACAGCTGATCCAAAAAGGTTAGCCTACCTGTACCTAGAATAACAAACTAGTCATTTAACATTAGCTGTGTAAATGGAGCACTGCTATGTGTGCACATCCCAGTGAACACAGGAGAATAAATTCTTATGTGCCATGTAATCATATACACACTGGTGTAAAAATGAGCTGATATAAAATAAATATGCATATAGCTATGCCTTTGCCTATTCCAGCCTCTGGGTTATAGCATTGCCAATGTGTTGACATAAAACTGCAGTTTTATGGATCACATCTCAATAGGAATGTGTGAAAAGGGATTTTGTTTTGGCCACAGCTCAGTCTCTTAATATAATTATAATTGCTATTTTTACTACTGCTGCTACTACCACTACTGCAGTGAATTGGGAGCCCCCTTGCTTCTACCTACGGTGCAAATAACAAGAACAAGCCCAACCTAAAAAACAGGACAGCTGAAAGAGGGACAGACACAACACAATTATCTCCAAGATGGAGTAACAGAACAGGAGATGGATGTAGGATTCAGCTCTCTTAAACTCCAGTCCCTGGTGTGGCCTGGGCCTTCTCTGCCACAACTCCATACATGGCTTTCTCAGGAAAGAAAAGAGGGGGGAAAATTACTTTATTGGTGCAATGGGGGCAGTGGCTTTTGTTACAATTGTGTAACACTCCGTGTTCCCGGCGTTTTTGCAGCAGAGATGGAGTTAGCTGTGGGTGAGGGTTGCACCGTGGGCCCAGGGCTGGTGGCCTTGGCTGCACCTGGACAGTTTCCCCGTGACACTGTGGGCTGCCGTGGTGGCAGAGGCTGTGCAGCAGAGGCAGCAGCTTGCTCAGGTCACAGACACACTGACAAGTACGTGGGAGCAAGAGCCAAGCAAGGGTTTCTTTCCTCCGTTATTTTTTTCACCTGCCTGCCTTTATTAGGGCCATAGTGCTTTGTTTCACCCTGAAAATCAGAAATATCTCTCCTTGACAGTTTGTCAATATAGAAGAGCTTCTTGAAAAATCTCTCCAAGGACAAAAAAGTTCTCTTTGAGTGCCATTTTGGCATTTCCCAGATCTCTTGTTGCTTCGTGCTGGGTTCTGCTGGGTGCCTTATGAAAAACCCTCTAAAAGTGCCACTTTCTTTCTGACAGTGATCTTAATCACGGGCGCACAGCCCGTGCAGCCGGGAAGCATCCCCACCACAGCCATTGCTCTATACCAGCCATGCTTGTTCTGAGGTGGCTCTTTTCTGCCAGCTCTGGGGCTCAAAAGATGAAATAAAAGAGCAGGAGAGCACACCGTCCCCTCCTCCCCTCCCTAAAAGGAACATTTTGAGAGAAAGGGGCAGAAAACACAACGTGAGCCTCTTCAGTAAACAGCAGTGGGCTCACGAGGACTAGGAAAGATGTCTGCCAGGAGGCCAAATGGTTTGCCTGCAGCTCCAGGAAAAGAGACGTTATTTGGTTGAAATCATTTAAAGAAAACAAAGGATGACTGCTCCATGCCTGCCCATGATCGTCTGGAGCGCTGTGCTGTTGTGGGGTGTTTATGCCAACCAAATGGCAACAAAATGCCAGTGCGTGGAGCAGGGCTGCACACAGGCATGCCTGCAGGACCAGCCCCCCCAGCTCTGCACAGGGCAGCTAAGGCATCCATCCCCAAGGAAGGGAGGATGTCCTGCGCATTATCTCCATTTTACAGGTGTTGAAAGGGAGGCTGGGGAGATTTGCCACCAAGGGGGTCTGTCAGAGCTGGGATTAGTGGTTGTGCGTCCCAGCTCTCAGCCCTGTGCACAGACTGTGTCTCTTGGAGCAGATATGGGGGAAGATTTTTATTTCTCTCACACAAGAGAGAAAAGAAACACCTTCCAGTTTCCACTAAGGGAATTATTTCTTCTTGCCAATGCCGTGTTGATTTGTCTTAAGGGCACTGTTAGTATTAGCTGAGTTAGAAACCCATATTGTCAATTAAAACTTTACATCATCCCAGAGAGACCCTAAAGAAGATAGGCTTTCGGAAGCAGGAATAACCAAGTTTGCATAATGATGATCAGCAACAAGAACCATCATTTAGGAAAAACTTGCAAATGATCCTGCTCTGCTAGCTGTCCACGTAGTCACAAATGACAAATTTTTTGCATGTATGCCACTTTAAAAAAATACACTGCCCCAAAATACTTCTCCTGTTTTGGACTTTCTCTTTCCAGCCATCAGCATCAACCCTGCTCTGAAACCCTTCAATGCCAAAAGGAGTGTGAAGATTTCCTACCTCATTACTGACTTTCAAAGGCAGCCACAACCACAAAAAATAGACCTCAGGGAAGGGGGAGAAAATCTCTGCATGCTCAAACAGAGCCCCACCTGCCAGTTATCCCCTCTCCTTTGTGCTTTGAAGAACTATCTCCCCTCTTACAAGGGAAGCAAGTTTGTCATGGAGGGAGATGTGGTTAGTAATTCCGTCTGTGCTTCCCTCACCTCCTCTGAGCTGGCGATGCCGTGGGCCCAGAGGTCCTTTCCGTGCTGCACAAAGTGTCAGTCTTGAACCAGACTGACTCCCTGGCACCCCTGGTTCCTCCCAAGTCATGCATTTCCCAAATTGTCCTTTAAAAATGCAGTGCTGGTGGCTGAAGAGATGGTTAACCAGCAGCAACTGGACCGTGACAGAAGTGCGAGTTTATAACCTGGCAACACAATTTTGGCTCTGAAATGTAATTGATCCCATTATGATCTCTGCACTCAAAGACTTGAGTTTTAAATAATCTTTTGTTGAAAGATACTGTTCTGAGTGTATTTCAGCATTAGTGAAGCTCAGTTTATGGTCTGCTCCTGGTCCTTCTCAGCTATCAGTGATATTTTCCCAATGCCCCTCTCGCTGCTTTAATGCTGCCTCAGTTAATAATACCTGCTGGAGAGACAGCAGCATCTCTTGGCAAACTAAGTGTGCACAGTCTCAGGAGTCAAAATCTGAATATGTATAGAGCACGTAAGTAATCATTAATGCATAGCACGTCCCCTCTGGTCATTGAAATAAATTATTGACATCAACATCAACAAGAAATAAACCAGGTGCCGCCCCAATGGTGGAGACCCCATAGGTAAGCATAAATTATTAGAGTGCTTCAAAATTTCTAAACCTTCTGAAAACAAAAGAATAATCATGCAGTTCTGGTTTTGAAGGCATGTGTGTGCACATACATGTCTGTGTGTGAGCATGTATCACAGCTTAATGTGTGCACACCATCATTTTGTGGCCTTAATCATTTGTCTTAAATGGTTGGCGAGGGATCCCTATAGCATATCTGTATGTGCATAGCCAAGATTCACACTTGCCATGCCGATTCTTATTGCCACACAGTCTAGAAATTGCTTCTGGAAAAGTGTAATCCTGGTTTTACCTTGGTATTTCGAAAATCATTTCCCCATGTATTATCTCTTCACAGCTTTGTACGTTTACGCTTTTACTCTCCAAATGCCTTGACTAGAATGCTATATCCCTGAACAGAAATATATTCCCCCCTGCTATTTTTCTGCAGGAGCCTAGTTCATTCAGAAACAAGGAAAAAAATACGAATGATTGTTTTTAAATTCCCCAACGTGCGGAGCTCAGACAAGCCAGAGATGCAAATGTGGAAAGCAAGCGTAGTGCTGGCATTAGGAAATGGCTGGGTTCACTGCGCTTGTAAGAAAGCACCTTTATTATTTAGGCATGGTTGTAAGCTGCCATTTTGATATAATCCCTGGGTTTCTGGACAGGGTACACAGAAGCTGGCACGACACACCTACTCTAGCCCCATAATACCCAGCCATCAATCAAGCACCTTCTGCCAGCACTGAGCTACACTCATTCCCGGAGCTGGCAGCCACAAACAAGCCTGCACATCCATGTCACCAGCAACTCAGGGACTGTCATACTGCTCCCTCTTGTCATCGGGGAGCACTAGGGCCTGTGCTAGCACAGCAAATGGTACTGCTGCCCTCCGTGAGTCAGAAGTACAGTGTTGCCATGGGGAATCCTGAGCTGGAAGGTGTCCTGTTGTGTCAGAGCATGGGCACTGCCCCAGCACGGGTAGAGGTGGGCTCCTTCCCTCGGGAGGTGAAGGCTGCCCTCCTCAAAGCAGCTCACAGAGGCAGCAGACAAAATGTGCACGGATCTCTCCCCTGGGGACCAGCTTGGGCTGTCTGCACATTCATGTCAGCATTGCCCTTTCCAGTCCCATATCTGGGCTGCCCAGCTGCCCAGACAGAGGATGGGATATGTGTTCCTCCCCACCCCTGCCCCTGCTGGCTTGTCAGACCCCCAGGTCCTCTGGGGAGAGTGGAAGCTGCAAGTGATGCTCCTGCTAGGGCCACAGGTAAGATGGACTTGACGATGATTTGGCCCCATATTTTCCGGCAGGTCAGAACATTTTTTTAAATAAAATCCTCCACTTTGACATTTTTAATTTGCTTTAGATACAATAAATGGGTTTTGTAAAATTCTTAGCTCTTCAACAGTTAGGCAACTGAGAAAGGGAGAGAGCAGTGCCTTAATCCCTAGGAAAGCTGCCTCTATTTTTATTACTCTGCCTCTTAAGTGGCAAAGTAATAAAAATAAAGAAAACACTAGAAAACAGGCCATTAATATAAGGCCACATCTGCCATTAAAGGGGACCTTTCTGTCACTCTGTGCCACATGCTCTGTGCGGTGGTAAGGGGTTGATAGAGTCCTTGGAAAGCTCAGGAGAAAAGGCAACTTGATGCCAGCAGCACCGTCTTTCTTCCAAGGTTGTTTTTCTTTCCCCTATATTCTGGGAAAATCCCTGTGGAATTTATTCTTCTAATGAACATGATCTGAGGGTATTCGGGTGAGACTGGTGCCTGTGTGGAGGGGAGGGCTGGGAATCAGGTGTAGGTGCATGCACTCCATGTCTAGAGGGGTTTTAGCTGCAATTGCAGACATTGTCCCCTTTTGGGGAAAACACAAAGCAGCCAAGAGGCAGAGACTTATGCTTTATGGTATCTTACAAAACACTGAATGTAGCTCCATTTACATGGCTATAACACGTTGTTAAATCCTTATTTTGCCAGCTCATGACCATCTTGGGCCACTGGGACTATTGACCTTCCTGTGCTTCTCTACCCCACTGGAAGAGCCCAATGCCCACAGTTCATTTTTGTATTTGGGCTTAAGTTCTTCCCATTTTCTCTACTTTTTATTTAAGAGCCACCTGCTGCAGAATTGCATGCACCCAGCTCAAAGTTCCGTCTCCAAAGGACTGCCTGGCAGGTTCATACCTCTGGAAAGGTCCCAGGTGCCAGCTGCAAGCACCAAACCCCACAGGTATGCTCAGAGGTTAATCCCATTCCTGGGTTATATTTCCCTAACTCTGGCAGAATGCACTAAATGGCAAATGCATCTGGCATGTGAATATTGCCAACTAGAGAACAGAAATCTAAGTACTGATGAAGTAAATGTTGATAAAACCCTGGGCAGATTGCCCTGGGTCGGGTGATGGCATAAAATAATTCAAGGTTTTCAGGCATTGCATGATGAATAGTTTCAAGGGAGGGTTTTGGGGTCCTTTTTTCTGTGCTAGAGAACAGAGAGAAAAAGAATCCAAGGGCTGTCCCCAACAGCTAGGCACACTTGGGCACTTGGGCATGATTGTTGAAGCCAGCGCCTGGTGCTGCCCTGGCTTGCCACCAGCCAACTTGGAACCTAAAAATCTGCTCTGGGCCAAGCCTGCTTCCCTGTCCTGCAAGAAATGAGAACAAAAAAGTCAAAGGAGGCCCCCCACAATGAGGGTATCTGAGCTGGGGTAGAATCAAAGCAGCAGGCCCCTGTCTTCGGCCTGCCCTGGCCCTTGGCCCTTGCGATTGAGGCTGTGCCTAAGCTTGGTCTGAGCTGTGCTGATTTGTATTTGGCCATAGTTTTAAAAGCAAAGTCTTGTGTCACTGTGTTTGCTTTTTTGTGGAATTAAAATATCCCTTAATTAGATGTTGTCTTTTAGTAGAATGAAAGAAGGGGTTTTATTTCATTTACTTTGCCATTTTAATTTACTCCCATTTGTGTTTAATAACTGGGTAAGAGAACATTAAACAGCTGCTGTAAAATATTTGGTAACATGGCCCCAACTTTCAAACACGATCTGCCATCCAGGTTGGTGATGGTGGGTGTCTGCGAAGCTGCTTCCAGCTTTGCAATGGGGGAGAGCTGACTGGACTCGTCCCGTTGACCCTTCTCTCCTCACCCATTTCCCACAGGAAGCAGCTTCCCTCCTCCCTCCTTAGTACAGACGAAAGGGATGTACCCGGCCAGAGGGTACAGCCCCCAACAGATGTCCATGAGCTCCCTGCCAGCCATGAACAGCACCCGGGGCAGAGGCTGAGGGTTGCTAGTCCAGGGGGTGCGGGCTGGGCAGGCAGGGACAGGCAGGAGAAGCAGGACCAAGCAGGACAGGCAGGGAGGGTGGCACGGGCAGGACGGACAAGCACAGACAGGCCACAGGGCCGGCATGAGCAGGAGCACTCGTGGTCGGGCAGGACGGGCTGAGGGGCAGAAGGGACCGGAGCCAGAGGCTGGGGAGTGCTGAGCCGCTCCCCACGGACACCGCCCGCGACTCCCCGAGACTCCCCCCGTGACACCCCCGTGGGGCTGGGGACCGCACAGCGGCAGCGCCGCTACCCACCCAAACGGGGTCTAGGCTACAAAACACATCCGGGCTGGGAACCTGCTCCCAGTTCCATAAAACTCACGGGCAAGGGCAGGACCCGCTCCCGGCCAGGGCAGGTGTCTGCCACAGGCCGCCTCCGCTCCTTGGAGCCGCTCCCAGCGGGACCTCGAGCGGCGGCTGTGCGGCAAATTCAGGCTCTGGATGGGACGGGAGGATGGGTGGCGTGGCGTCCTTCTTTCTTTCTCCCTCCTACCACGAGCAACTCGTGTCACCCACGTCTGACATGCTGACTCGTCCTGTTGCTGCCAGCGCAACCTTCCCCACCTGCAGCTCTCTTGCTCTGCAGAGCCTAGGGTTATCCCTCTATTTCCAGCCCCACGCCCTAAAAATAGCACCCTACAACATGTACCAGTTCCCGCCACGCTGCGTGAGCGCTCCCCGTGGACTGAGTTGCGGGATTTGTAGATTTGGGAGGAGGAGGGCGAGAGGATGGGAAGGGTTTTCTCCCCCACGGGAAACACTTTTTTCTTTTCACTGTGTAGGGTTTCGGGTCTGTCCTGGGCACGGTCTCCTGCCCGGGAAGAAGAGAGCTTGCCGCGCTGGGACTGCTCCCGGCCGCCGCCCAACCTCTGCGTCCGCGCAGCGTCCCTCGCTGCCTCCTCGCTGCCATCGCGGGGAATCTCCCATTTGTCCCAATCCCAGCGACAAACCCGCCCCACTCGGCTTCTCGGACGGTCGTTTTCGGACAGAAGAGATTGGATATGTTCCATGTTTAAGCGATTTAATATTAAAAATACGTAGCAATTAAAATCACGCCGCGTCCCGGCTGCTCCGCGCCTCTCCCCTCTTCCACTCCCGGGTGATATATGCAGGGTTCTTCCCTGTTTTTTGCTTGAATTTGGGAACCTCCAGCCCTTGCACTAATGCCTAGCCTTGTTTGCGGGGCAAAGGGGAGAGAGGGTACGCCACCCACCCCCGGCATATTTTGTCACCCGTATGCGAACGGCCTCGCAGCCGCCACGGCAGCCCTGCACAGCGACCTCTGCCCGGCCAGCGCCACCAGCCCCCCACTTCGGCCCCTGCAGCTGGGGGGCTCCGAGGCCCCTTCCCCTACGGCCCAGGCCGGGGGCGATGGAGATCCACCACGCCCGACGAGATGCCCGACGGCACGGTGAGGAGCGGCTCTGTCACGGGTGACATCTGCACCCTCCCCTGCACTTGGCTGGCCTCGGACCCGGGGTCTCACCACGTGGAGGATGGAAATTAAGGATCGCCCCATCCCCTCAGCCGGTAGGAGCCGAGCCAGGCAAGTACCGGAGGGGCTGTTCGTGCAGTTCACCTCGACTTCCGTGGGGAAGGACCGGGCCGGCTGCGGGGCGAGAGAGCCCCTCTGCAGGTGAACTGCCCAAGTGTGGGCAGCGCCTGAGTACCAAGGGTGGGGATGTCGTCAGAACCGAGCACGGTACTATTCCCATACAGGGGTACATCCAGCCCCACCCGCCCCCTTTTTCCTTTTCCCTTGGGTCGCTGCCTCGGTGCCCACCCGCGACTGGCTACGCGTGGGGTGCAAAAGCGCAGGAGCTTGCGGGTGTGCTGCAGCCTCTAACGGGACATCAGCTCCCCTCCCTCCCTCCTTCGCGCTGAGAGGAGGTGAGGGAAGTGAGCGGGCGGCAGGCAGACACCCCAAAACAGCCCCCACTCCCCGCACCCCCGCCTCCTGGAGCGCGTTTTTCTGGGAGCCAGCACAGCCCGAGGAGGGAGGGCGCTGCAAAGCCCCCGGGGCGGCCCGGGATCCCTGCCCCTCACCGCGCCGGCGGGCCCGGCGCAGGGCCCGAACCGGGGTGCGCACGGACGCGGCCGCGGCAGCCTCTGCGGTGGGAGAAAGGGGCTGGGGCTGTCGCCTGGGGGCAGCCGTGGGGCGGCCCACGCGTGGAGCCGCCTCCCCGTGGGGGGCCGCGATGGCAAGGCGCTGGCTGCGGGGAGAAGCGGAGGAGGCCTGGCTGCTTACGTGGGGGAGTTTATGCACCTCTCCTCCCGCCCTCAACAGTCATGTCCACCCCACGTCCGAGGCGGCTTTCCCTGCCCCTACCCATCCCCCTTCCTGCCCCGAAGCCCCCCAAAGAAAGCCTCTTTGCTGTCTCCCCCCCCAGCGCCGAGCCCCGCTGGTTTCCCCCCAACAGGCACACCCACGCCCTGCCCGGCTGCGGGCAGCCGACTCGCAGCTGCAGCCCTTATTTCATGCCCTTCAAGGCACCGAGCCGCTCTCTTTTGTCCTGGCTGCGGATGACCCATTTCCTCCCTTTCCCCCCCTTCGGCCCCTGCCTCCGTCCCACCCTCCCGTCCCTCCGCCCTCCTCCCCGCCGCACGGCCCGGGAGCCGCACCGCGCCCGGCTGCGCGCAGCGGGGCCGGCTGCCCGAGGAGGGGGGGGACACGGAGCCGAGGAACCGGTGCCTCGTCCGCGCCGTGTTTGTTTTCCTTTCCCCCCTGAACGCTAGATTAAGACGTGAAGATTACACTTTTATTGTGGCGGCCGAATAATACCACGAGTCAACACACACAGCAAACAAAAGTGCTTGTAGTACATGGCCAACCCCGCTGGGAACCGGGCTGCGGGCTGCTGCAAAAATCAAGCTCTTCAGTGCTAATTACAAATAAATGATGATGTGCTCACTAAGTAATTGATTTAATGAAGTTCCTATGAAACTATTAAAACCGGGTAGAGGTCAGGCTGGAGACGCCCCAGAGCGCCCATTGTGGGCTGTTTAACTCCGCCAATCTCCTCGGAAAGACATCGGGGCTAATAGGTGAAGTCACAGCTGGGTCGGGCTGACTTTTGCAGCACCGGCGCTGGCCTCCCCAATCTCGCCTAGCGGCCCGCACCGCCAGTTCGGGGAAGCGAGTGCCCCTGGCACACCCCCGGCCCGCTATTCCCAGCCTCACCCTCCCCTCCCACATCTCTCTCCGGGGGGCGGCTGCGCGCCTCCCTCCTCCCCCCGAGCGCGGAGCCCCCCGGCGCGGCTCCCCCGGGGTGCCCGTGCCCGTGCCCGTCCCGTCGGGGCTGCGCTGGGTACTCACTCACTCACTCGCTCACTCGCTCGCCCGGCCCGGCCCGGCCGCCTCGCTCGCACCTCAGCCAGGCGCCTCCGCGGCTCTCCCCAGCCTAATTAAAGAGGGGAGAAGCGGAGCTCTGAACTTGTGTCTACCACTACAGGACGGCTGTAATTCCACCCCCCTCGCCCCCGAACCCCCCCACCCCCCTCGCATACTCAGACACACACACACTTCTTGAAGAAACTTAAGCTAGGATGCCAGGTAGGGTGCTTGGGAGATTTTGGCAAGGTGCCTGGAAGGGGATGTGTGCCCATTTTTCCTTGAAGGGTTTTCTTGTTTGAAAGGCCGTTTGGAGCGCTTTAGACGGGCTTGCCGAGTGAAAGGAAGAGGAGGAGGAGGAGGAGAGGGGGAACACAGAGATTGAAAAAAAAGAAAGAAAGAAAGGAAGGAAAAAAAAAGTAGAAGAAGACGAATAGAATCTGGCTATTGGGTTTTCCAGCCTCACGCTTGGCTTTCCTCCTCACCACTCGGGCAGGGCAGGATGGAGGTGAACCATTCTCCCCACCGCCCCCCCCCCCCCTTGCCTCCAATTAAAGGTTCCCCTAACCCGACCTCATCTCTGAGTGAACTTTGAGGCAGTGGGTCCCTGCTCACCCCGGGGGGAAAGGGGGCACACACCCCCCCACACACCTGCAGAGGATCCCTCTGCGCCCCCTTGCTTTCAACACCCGCTGCCTTTGGCAGGTTGAAAAGGAGTCTAGAGAAAAGCGGAGCCGCCCCCCGATTTGCACCCCCGCTGTTGGTATTTGCTGAGCGCCGAGACGATGCCCCCCACGGGCAAAGCCCCTCTCGGCCTCCAGCACTTTCAGGGAGGGAGGGAGGGAGGGAAGGACGAGGCGCCCCATCGGGGTTCGAGGAGCCCCCACGACCGGGGCGGGGGGCGCAGGCATGGGGCCCGGGAAAGGCTTCTCCCCGAAATGCGGGGTGCCTCGGTGCTCCTGCGGAGGCGAGAGCGGCGAGCCCCTAAGTACGAGCAGGGCGGATTGCAGGGCGAGGCGTCCCGCCGGATGCCCCCGAGACTCCGCGTCCCCCCGACTCCCGTGGCTGCCCTCGGCCGCCCCCCTGCCTGGCGCACCCTGCGGGCTGCCCTGCACCGCGGGTCAGCCTCACTGACCGGGCCCGCCAGGGCAGCGCCAGCAGCTGCCTGCATGCGGCCGGGGTGCAGCCGCAAAGGGGCACGGGCACACGCCACGGCTCCCCACGCCGCCACGCGTGGGCCCCCGCACGGGGCTGCCGCGGGAGCCGAGCCCGCTCCTCCTGTTCCCTTGCGGGATTTTGGGGAGGGCTATTTGACACGTGGGTCTTTTTTCCTTGCTTTCTTCTTTTCGTGGAAAACGATTAATTTGAAACAAATTAAGCTCGCCAGCCTCTTGTTTGCCAAACAGGCTGTTGGCAATGTGCAAACAGGCTTTCACCCCGGCGCCGTGCCCCCGCTCCGCTCCCTGCTGCCCTGCTCCAGCCTTGGCCGGCACCCTCCTCCTCCTCCTCCTCCTCCTCCTGCCCCTGCCCCGCCGCGCCAGTGTCCCCCCCCAACACCGCTTGATTACTATCTCCCTGTTGCCCTTAATGCACGATCCGGGTTTCTCTTCAGCCTCGAAATAAGAAGTGACACATGCACCACTAAACCAACGTGTGGGGAAAGCCCGCGGTTGAGAGGGGCTATTGATGGGAGCGCTGCAAAGAGACAAAGCTGGGGGCTAGTGGAATCAGATGCAGCCCTTAATTAACACCATCTTAAATAGTCCAACAAGCACTGAAGACAAAGTTGAAGAAAGACTTTAAGGCTGAGTGCCCCTCGACAAGTTCTTTTTTTTTCCCTCGTGTCATTCAATATTTAATGCACTGTGCTTGTAATGCTACTACTGGTGCTCCTTTCTCAGCAAGTACATTATTTTTTCACGGTGCCCATGGCCAGGGAAAACCCTTTAGGCAAAGAAAATCAAAATGTTTGTTGTTTTGGATGACTTATAACTCTTGTTTAACACAAGCACTTTCAAGAAAGTATAACAGGCGCAGCCTCTAAAGCAAACAACGAAATCCTTGTGACAGAGTCGGACACAAAAAGCACATTGTGTTATGGACTATCCCTTTTCTCTCCTGCTAGATGGGTGCCTGTCTGAGGCTGAACACCACGATGCCATTTTACTTTTGAACTATTGTTTTTGAGTTATGCCATGTGGTCAAAAGGAGAAGAAGGGAGGTTGTTTCCAAGCTCATAAGACAAACGAGTTGCCTTTCATTGAACTACCCCAGAGCTCCTTTAAAACGAGGTTTAAGTGTCACCTCCATGTTTTAAATGGACACAGGGCTTCAGGGGCGACCCTTCAAAGCGCCTTCGTAATAAACGACCCTTATTAAATATGTCTCTGCCTGGGAAAATCACTTGGCAGAGGAGAAAAAAGGGGGAGCGGGGGCGGGGGAAGGAGAGACACGGTGCTGCCGGAGGAGCTCCGCCACCCCCCTGCTCCCGCCGGGGCCGGGACAGAGCGGAGGACGGCCCCGCTCCGGGTCCCTGCGGCCGGGCGGGGCGGGCCGGGGGGGGCGGGGGCTGGGGGTGCTGCTACACGGATACTCTCGCCTCCCCCCCTCGTCCCAAAGCCTCTCTTCTCCCTCCGGCCCCCTTCACCCCCCAAAATAAGAGGCTGAGTGAAAGGTTGGGGTGTTTTCCTCCTGACTTCTTTTTGTCCTTAGAAGAGCGGCGTCTGCGAGTCTGAGCTGCGAAGTTACTGATTTGCAGGCTGCATGTTAAGGCAGCCCATGTAAGTAATTTCTGCGGGCATCCCGGCAAAGGAGAACAAATCGTTGACAAAGGCGAGCCCTTTCAATTCAGCAGCGTCGTTAGGGAAACCAAAAAGTATTCTTCCTATAATAAGTTCCACTTCAAAGGATTTCTCATTCAACGGTGACTGCTTCGCACTTTTATTAAGTCCGGGCTTTTTCACTTGGCGGAATCATCTGTTTGGTTATTTTTCATCGTGTTTATTTTTCACCATTCACACAGTACTTGTATTAAATAAACAAAGAACAATCGCTCTGCAAATAAAAGTACTTAGGTGGGGAAAAAAGAAAAAAAAGAGGGAGGCAGAAGAGGAGAAGAGCTGGAGATGGAGCTTCTTCCTCGCTTATTTATCTGCTGAAGTTGAGGAGGGGGGAGTCCTAAAAAAAAAAAAAAAAAAAAAAAAAAAAAAAAAAAAAAAAAAAAGGGAGGGGAAGGGTCGTTGGGAGAGAGGCCAAAAAATATGAGACGTTCTGATGAAGTGAAAATTGACTGCGCTAACACGGCATGAAACTAAAGGTCAATGCAACTGTATCTTAATAGAGTGTCTCGAATCGAGGTGGACTATTTTAAATGCAGCTTGCTTTTGCTGCGCTCATTGCCATAGCAATCCTAACGCTCCATGTTGATGTACCATAAAAGCAGTAGTTTGAATTTCAAAGAACCTGCCTTTGAACTTCTCCCTGCCTGATTAGGCACTTGCGTGGTGTGTGTGTGAATGCGGGAGCGTGGTTGTGTGTGCTGGCGGTACGCGGGATGCGGGGGGAGCGGTGGCAGCGCCCCGCCGGCGTTTGGGTGTCCGAGCCAGGGGGGAGCGTGTGTGTCCGCGTGTGAGTGTCTATTCCAGCGCTCCCTGATCCGTCCTGCTCGCCTCTACCTGGAAATATTTTTTCCGGGGTGACGGCGGGGGAAGGGGCGGGCGGGGGAGGCGGAGTGGCGGGGAGGGGGGGGGGACTTTGTGACAGTCCATCCTTGCCAGCACCTCACAGCTCCCTGGCGACATCTCTAGAAACAAGAAACACACGGAGAAAACCCCTGAAAACCCTTGGTTCTCCCCACCACCCACCCTTTGAAAAACAAAGCAGCAGCCTACCCCGGCTGCCCTGCGTCCCACACCCTGCCCGTGGCGGGTGCCTTGCGGGGCTCTCCGCCGAGAACTGCCCCGCTTATCCATATCCACAGCCCCCCTCCCCGCAATGCCATTTCCCACACTCCCGAAATTTCTTAGTCCCTTCAAACTTCGCTGCCGCCGCTCTCGCCTTTAAAGGGCCGAGCGCCAGCAATAGTGTGTGGCGAGATGTCTCCCAGCCGCGACTACAAAGGTAGATGATTTAAACAGTGTTTGCTAGGACCACGTTTCGCCTAGGAAAAGATGAAGTCTTTGATGATGGCCAACTCGGTGTCAATAAGTGGCTTTCTTTGAGCCATATTCAGATGGGAACGTCTTGCTTGCCAATTGCCATAGAAATCCTAACACACCATGAAGATTGTCCAAGCGCCAAGCCTTCCGTTCTGGGCTAAATTACTTTGAAGTGGGGCAGGACGTGCACTGGTCAATGTTAACTCTATAGGGCGGGCAGGGAACACTAGGAGAGGGAGGTTGGAGGGGGGGGGAAGCAGAAAATAAGAAGGGGAAACTTGTTTTAGACACTCTATACAAGGTTCTGCTCATTGTCAGATATCTTTTATCTTTTATATTTCCCATGAATGATTCATGTCTCGGTGGCTTTGTGTCGCCCTCCTTTTCACAAGAAACTTCATTAGGGAGCTATAAGTTTTCCCATTGATTGGAGCCCTCATTTATGAGTGTTTTTCTGCTTCGTATGTTGGTTATTGTCATTCTGGTTGAAACAACTCTTTGCAACCTGTTTCACCTTTACCACATTTAACAAAACTGACTTAAAAAACACTCTAACCTTTTGGTGAAACTGTTCTTGACATTTTGACCAGTCATTTTCGAGCACTGCTAAATTACTGGGCGGGGGGCGCAATCATTCTGGGCTAATTTTATTTAATTTATTTTATTTTAAAAAGAAAATGAAAAGGGGAAATAATCCCCGAGGATGCTGACACACGATTCTGTCCGGATTTTTTCGCCAGTTTTACTCAGTTTTCCTCTCTCGAAACGAGAAATCTGTCCTCACTCAGCTTCTGAAAACTTCGAGGCTTTTCTCCTCTTTCATTCCAGTGATTTCCTGGCATTATTTCTTGTCTGACCTCACTCTGTGTTTCAGAATCATCTTCTGACATACGGTTTCTCTTCTACGGCCACTGCAGAAAGCAGTGCTATTTAACTCACGACTATCCTCAAGAGAATACTGCCAGGAATATCCTCCCACCACCCCCCCACTCCTTTGTTTTTTTTTTTTTTTAAATTTTTTTTTTATTTCCCCAACAGAGATAAACATTTTAATTGATTTGATTTGATATTCCGATTAGCTGTCCTGGAGAGAGATGAAGAGTGCCGTGTGTATAAATGTCTGACCTGTGTCTTACCTCTGTCTGTCCGTCCCCCTCTCTTCCCTCTGCGCACGGGGTGCCAGCAGCAGAGCTGCTCCAGCAGGACCGGGCACCCCGAAACCTCTGCCCGCCTCACGGGCAAACCCCTCCGGGAGCGGGGCCCGCAGCCTCGGGGGTGGCAGGGCTGGCTCTGCCCAGAGCATCCCTCCTCTACCTGGCTGCACACCCGAAGGTAAATCCGAAGGAGAACCCTGGTTACTCACGCGTTTCGCTGGGCAAAGCCGAAGCATCTCAGCCGCACCCAGCGTCTCACGGTGCTGCTCCTGCCGAGCTGTGAGGCTGTGGCTGCAGCTGAATCTACCTGCTGACCCTCGGGGGGAAAAGGGGCTGTTCTGGGCTGCCTCTGCCCCTTGTCTGTTAGTAAGGCACGTGCAATACACAGGAATAATATTTTTATTCATTTGCATGATAAATTTTTTTTCTGATTTTTACGGGGTTTACAGAGATGAAAAGTTTTAAATTCGCTTTTTTATTATTGTTTAGGAGGTATCATGTGTCATAAAACTGTTGGGCAAGTGTGTGACCCTACGTGTAGCAAATACATAAAAATAGTGATATATCCCCCCGAGCCATAGTTTATAAACCTTGCCATGTTGTAATGTATAGTGCAATCTGTTGTTGAAAAAAATGCATAAATTAAAAAGTTCGTTTATAAATCAGCACCAATATATCTCTAATAAGATTACATAAATTATTTTTTAAAAAGTTCATACCTTACTTTATTATTTTCTATTTATTCAAATGGTCTTTGAAAAACGAAGAAAAAGCAAATCGAATGAACTTTAAAAAATTATTTTCTATTCAAGTTTTCAGTTTGTTTGCAAAGTAACGCCTGCTTCTTTAGATCCAACACAACAATATGAAGACAACGTTTAAAGGCTTCCAGAGTGACAGCACCATGCACTGTACTAATAATATAATATCTCTATGAACTATACATATATTTATATATTATCAGCACCAACACACCGCACGGAGGACATGCAGGAAGAGTCTGTTTCACATTACATCGTTCATTCAAGTAAGCTGAAAAATATAATGATTTTTTTTTTTGTACAAACCACATCATCATAAACAACAATCTATCACCAAAATTAATAAGATAATTCTTTGGTGTGCTCTGTACTGTTCCAGGGGAGTTAAAAAAAAAAAAAAAAAAAAAAAAAAAAAAAAAAAAAAAAAAGGTGATGTCAGAAAATAAATTAATTTGACTGTACAAAATAATCGCGTTCACATTCACGTTATTAACAATGACAAGACGACATCCACCATTCACGGCACACAAAACACATTTCCACAAGCCCTGGGGGAGGGGAGGGAGGCTGCGGCTTCTTCTCTCGGGGTCTCTGAGGAGGAATTAGTGCTCTTTACTTCATTTGCGCCCCGCTTCTGACTCAAGGGCTCTCGGCCGGGTCTCCCCCGTGCCCCGCAGCCCTTCTCGGCCGCAGGGCTGGGTTTTTGGGGAGGTTGGCACCACGACCCCAGCCTGTTTCCCCACCTCTGGCTTCCTTCCCAGCAGCTCTGGTCCCCACCTCCCAGGTGACTCTGCCGGGCCACTTCAGGGGGATGCTGAAAAGCAGGCAGGCATCAACTCGGTTGGAGAGATGAAATAATATACATAAAAATAATAATAAAAAGATAATCCCTCTATGCCTGCCCCCTACTCCGGGACTCGTCAGGCCCAGGGGGCTGCTCCCCCTCCCACCCCCCAGGGGGCTGGAGGGAGCATGAGACAAAGTCTCCGTCTGAGAGACGAACTTAAAAAAAAAAAAAATAGTAAGCAGAGTAATAATAACACCAACCCCAAGGAAAGGAAAATTCGCAGAGTTTTTGTGTGGGTTTTTTAGGGAAAAAAATCAAAAATGTATCACAGTATCACAGTTGTCAAATAGCAGCGTGTTTCTTTTATTCTCTGGCTACGTTTTAGGAGCCATACAAGTACAAACCGTGGAGGAGTGAAAAAGGAGTCCTGCATCTTTTGTCTTTCCTTTCATAAATCGTTTGCACAATGTTACAGCTGAGGGTGAAAGAAAGGCTGGAGAGAAGATGCCGGGTGCAGGTGGGACCCTCCGACTCGGAAGAGAAACCACCAATTACAAAGGAGCTGAACTGCAAGAGGGGTGGGGAAATGCATTTATTTGATTTGATTTTAAGGGATGCACAACCTGTCCTTGACTGGCCGGAGCTTAAGCAGGTGCTGCTTTACAGACAGGAGGCTGCTGCTCACTTGGGGCTTTACCCAGGCCAAAGAGGAGGCGCTGGGGTAGCAGCTAAGAGACTTTAGAGCCATTCCAGAGATCGGCTGGGTCCTGCCTGCTCGCAGCCTTCGCCAGCTAGCTCTTGTTGAGAGCAGTGGGCATGGGCAGAGTGGAAGATGGGCATCTCCCTTGGCACCGTCCCCCTGCAAAATTGTGCGGCTCGGGTGACCGGGACAGCCCAGCCTGGCGTTATTAATGCTTTTATTTACAGGGAAAAAAAAAAAAAAAAAAAAAAAAAAAAAAAAAAAAAAAAAAAAAAAAGGTCCGAGTCTCTTTAATTAAATTAGTTACCGTACAAACACCATAGGGTTTCGTACATGGAATAAATAGCGCGAGTCAAACCTGATGGCACTTCCACGGCAGGCCCCCGTGCCAGGTGGCTGCCGCTGCGGCCCGGGCCAGTGCGGTGGGGCCGGGGCCACCGGCACCTTGGCACGGCTAGGCACGGCCCTAGGGAGCAGTTCTGCCTCCCGAGGTCCTGTGGGGCTCGTCCTCCTCGGATTCCGGGGAGGTGTCGCGGCTGGAGGGGGTGCGGGGCCGGCGGGGAGCGCCCCCCGCCTGGCACACGTACCACTCGCTGAGGTTGGTGACCGGCGGGGAGAGGGCGGCGGCGCGGCCGCGGGGCGGCTCGGCGGCCGGCTCGGCCTCGGGGGGCAGCGGGCCGTCGGGGGGCCCCGCCGCCGCGTAGCCCTGGGAGCCCGGCGGCGGGGAGGGCGGCGGGGACTTGCAGTGGATCTTCATGTGCTTCCGCAGGGAGCTGGGGTGGGTGTAGGACTTGTCGCAGCCGCGGATCTTGCAGTAGTAGGGCTTGTCCGAGGTGTGGACGTGGGAATGCTTCTTGCGGTCGCTGCTGTTGGCGAACTTCCTCTCGCAGCCGTCGAACTCGCACTTGAAGGGCTTCTCCCCTGCGGGAACACAGCAACGGCACCGTTACCGGCGGGAGGGGGCCCGGCCCCGCCCGCGGCCCGCCCGCCGCACCGCAGCCCCTCCGCAGCGTGGCCTCGGGGGGCGAGCGGCGGGGGGAAACCTTCCCCTTCTCTCCTTTTCCTCCCCTTTCCCTTTTTTTGCTCCCCCTTCGCGACAGTCGCGACACGCCCGAGGTTTCCGACTTGTTCCCCGTGTTTTGCTGCCTGTCACACGGCGCTGGCAGCCCTCAGGCTCGTAGTCCCGGGCTGGCGGCGGCAGGGCCCCCCCGGCCTTGTTTGCCCTCTGCGGCGCTCCCCTCGCACACGAGAAACCTTCATTACCGCTCTAATGACCGAGCCCAAACAAAAACTCTCAATGCCTTTGCCTGCGAGGGCTGGCGTTTGCCGGAGCCTGGCTCGCCTGGCACATCTCCTGCGTAATCCTTTCCCAATGGGCACTGCGCTGGGGGGATAATTAGTTTGGGGGAAATAAAAGTAACACCTGTTTAAGCATCCCGACACAAAGAGGCAGCACCCCGCAGCCCGGACTGGGAACCTGCAAGCTGAGGGGACCAAGCCAGACACCGGAGATGAGGGCAGCAGGCTGCTGTTACCATAGCTGCTTACCCTGGGCAAATTTGGGTCTAAATGTCTGCGGATGATCTACTTTTAAGAGTTTTTACACATTGCTTAACAGTTAAAGGGTTGTCAATGTCAGCCCTGGGCGGTGAGCCCGGGGTACCTTTCTCACTCACGCTCGTCTCCCAGAGCATACCCTGGAATACATACGTTCTGATGCTTATAGCCGTGTCCTTCCCCATAGCTCCCGAACCAACCCTTCCTCATAGCTCCCGAATAGGGCTGGGTAAGTGCTTACTGCTGAGACACCAGAGGAAAAAGAAAAAAGTGCCAGATCCCTCCACCGATGCTTCTTACAGCGAGTTTTTCTCACTCTGCTGTGCTACACGTGAGTCCAGCACAGACAGACCTGCACTGATAATATTTGTCATGACTGTTCTGACCCTTGAGTCGGTTTAGACATGGATGAAGCGTATTTTCAGATGTGTTTTGTTCTGAGGGCTCAGAAATAACAACCCAGCAGCTCTCTCAGTGGACATTTTCTCCTCACCACCAAGCGATTTTTACTGCTCCTCCCGTTTGTGAGATCATATCGCATTTATTATTCATCAAAATAATAATGGAAATAAGAAAACTATTTTTATTTTTAGAAACAATTTCTTGGCTGTTACTATAGAAACATACACCTCCACAGCCTATTTATGCATCAATTTGTTCAATTAAAATCAGCCCACCTACCACCAAAGTGGTAACATTAGAAAGTGCAAAGTTTATCTTCAAAAAAAGAAAAAGGGAGGAAAAAGATTAAAATAAAATTGTGCCTCCCGAGTTTTAAGTGCATGAAAACCTCTGCACACCCTCGAGATAATTTTCCGGTCACTTCGTTTTGTTCATTAATTACTATTACTTCTTCTGGGAAAACAAAGCGAATCTACTGGAGGTTTTGGGCAGTTTCTATCTATGTTTCTCCATCCCCAAGGACGAAGCCTGGCACATTCTGCTGCTGGCCGTGACCCGCGGAGCCCGAAGCGCAGCCCCCCGAGAAATGCTCCAACCAGCTGGGGCAAACCGCGGCCCACTCCCTCAGGGTTCAGGGCAAGTGCCTTTCCACTCGGGCTCATGCGTGGGCACCCTCGCCAGACTCCAGACCGCGACAATCAAATTCCCCATAAGTCCAGGACTGGGGAAGATCCCGGTGTGTCCCCGTTACGCTGACGAGGCCATCACGTCAGAGTTTAACCATTTGTAGGTGGTTTCAGCCCACGGAAGGGGGCGAGATGCCGGGCGTTGTCCCCTAAGTCCTCCTGGCAATAGCAGTGCCGGCGGCTGGGAAGGGCACAGGTGGGGCTTGGGGTCACTTTTTTTGGAGGGTCTAGAAATGGTTGGAAGGAAGCCTGACCATCCTGAACATCGTCTTTGGCCAAGGGACAGCAAAATTGCAGGAGGGACGAGGTCCCCATTCCTACTAGAATGCACCGGGTGTGGGAACAGTGATTTTTCCCCAAAATGGGGCAGTAGCTGCCGAGCGTGGTATGCAGCCCCCGGGGTGATGCTTTTGAGGGGGACGGGGTGGGTGGGAAAGGAAAAAAAAAAGAAAAAGAAAAAAGAAAAAGAAAAGAAAAAAGAAAAAAGGAAAAAGAAAAAAAGAAAAATGAAAAATGAAAAAATAAAAAAGAAAAAAGAAAAAAGAAAAAAGAAAAAAGAAAAAAGAAAAAAGAAAAAAAGAAAAAAGAAAAAAGAAAAAAGAAAAAAGAAAAAAGAAAAAAGAAAAAAGAAAAAAGAAAAAAGAAAAAAGGAAAAAGAAAAGAAAGAAAGAAAAAAAAAAACCCAAACAACAAACGCCTCCTGAATTACTGAAATACTCTTCTTCCTGCAGAATTACCAGAAATATGCAAAATCACCCAATGATACGATTATGGTGTTATTATTTTCCCCCCCAACCCCCCCCCCCCCACGGGTGTCAAATGCCATAATAAACGAATAGTTTGTAAATCTCTCCTGCTCCCAGGCTGCACATGACTAAGTTAAAGCTGAGGTGGCAAAATGACAGTACTTAATCCGATAGGAGCGCGCAGAAACTTCGGGATCCCTTGTCCACTCGAGGGTGTGGGGAGAAATACGTAGGGAAAGACTTCTGTCCCCTCTGCCCTCCCATGGGCCGAGCTGTCATTCGAGGTGAGCTATGCTCCCCACCCCGAGGGCTGCTTTGGTGCAACGACCCCTTCTGCGTGGATAGAGCCCTTCCCTGTGCGCTCACACACACACACACACACACACACACACACACACACACCCTCCCGGGGACTACAGGTTGCCCCGAGCTGAAAACTTCTACAAATTTCCCTTGCAAGAAGCCGCGTCCCACGCCTCGCCTCGAGGCAATGCTCGACCTCATCTAAGAGCTGCAAACTTCCTGACACGTATTTGGGTTTTGGTGAGGAGCTCTTTTTACCGCTGAACTTTTCTGCTTCCCCACAAGCCTCTCCCGGACTCCCTCCCACCTCCCTCTCGCCTGCCTCTTGGAGCTGAGATGGGTAAGGAGTTGGGGAGCCCGGAAAAGTCCGCGGTGAAGTTTTGTTTTTCAAATCAAGGCAGGTGGAGAAGGCTATAGATGACAAAACCGCGGGCCTCTGGCTAACTCATTCCACGGTGTCATTAATATAACAACAACAACAACAAGAAAAAGTGTCAGACCGTACCCACACACACACACACACCCACCCTTCTCCCCCGGAGAAATCTCCCCCCTACACACCATCCCCGGCTCCGGGTGTAGAGCACTGGGCACCCTCAGGGCTCCGCTGCTACATATGGGCTCATGCCTGACATATTCTGGAGATAAAAATCTATAATCCTTTCAGCCATGGGCCATTTGGTTTTACATTGGAACAACACGTTGTACGGTCGCCGCTTTTCTCTTCCCGAGCAGCAAACAATAAATCAAGAGAGCAATTACGGCAACTCCACTTCCTTAAGTATCCTCCAAGGAATAATATTTGTCTGCCACTATAAATCCCGGCTTCGTTCGTTTTCGGCAGAGTTTTACACCCAGATGGAAATGCGTATTTCGGGAGTGGTGAGGAATGAGGAAAAAGCGGGGGGAAAAAAAAAAACAAACCAACCAACCAAAAAAAAAAACAACCAAAAAACCCCAAACAAACAAACAACAAAACACCGAAACCAAACCCAGAAAAATAAAATACTAAGGGGCTGAAACACACCCCAAGCCCTTCCAGGGGCCCCCGCCTGTCCCCCGAGGCATTCTCCGGGGGTGCCGCTCCCTCCTCCCGTACCCCGCCGAGCGGTCGGGGCGACTTTGAAGTTTGCTTCTCAGATCCACAAAGGGAGGGAAGCGTCCTCCGGTGAGAGCCTTCCCCCGCCTCGCTCCCTGCTCCCCGACTCCGCGGGTACTGCCGCGGGCGGGAGCAGCCCAGGCAGCACCAGAAGCCTCGGGACTTCAACCCAGTCCGGCAGCTCAGCGGCACGGGCAGCCCCGGCAGTGCCCTCAGCAGCCCCGGCAGTCCCGCAATATCGGTAGCCCAGGCCGGGGGATACACCCGGCAGCATCGCTGGTCCCGGTAGCAGGGACGGTCCCGGAACGGGGGTAGCCCCAGCAGCGCTGGTCACAGGGGCAGCCCGGCAGTCCCGGCAGTCCCGGCAGTCCCGGCAGTCCCGGCAGTACCGGCAGACCCGAGCACCGCCACCGCCGCCCGCAGCGCAGGGGAACTGCGCCCCCAAGAGCCCCCGCGGCCCCATCTCCGTCGGGCCAAGCGTCACCCGCCCGGCTCCGTCCCCGCCGATAGAAGCGACAGGAAGAGCAGAACCGCCGTCCTTCGGCACGGCGGGGTAAAGTGGCAAAGCGCAGCGCTTCCCAGAGGCGGGGTGACCCCCCCGGGGTGCCCCGGACAAGGGCGGCGGGAGCAGGGACGGGCGAGCGCTCATCCTCTCCTCGCTCTTCCGCAGGGGCTGCTGCTCATCTTCCCCCGGCTCTGCGTTATTTATTAATCGGTGTATTTATCCGGTGGTGCCGGGATGTGGGGAGGTGGGTAGCGGCGGGGGTGGGGAGGGAGCTGCCCAAGGTGAAGGGGGGGCTGAGGGGGGGGACGGGACACGTGTGTGCAGGGCAGAGGGGCCGGTGCGTGTACGTAGCTGTGTGTGCGTGGCCCGTGTGCTGCCGAATTACTTATTCATGAAAAAGTCACATGTCCGGCGGTGCGTAGGAGAGGAGGAAAAGAGGAGGAAAGGGGAGGAAAAAAAAAAAGGGAAGGAAACCCTTGTCGGGGGGGGGGGGGGGGCTGGGTGGGGGAGGAGGAGAACAACCCACCTGTATGAGTCCGCTTGTGGATCTTGAGGTTTTCGGAGCGCGCGAAGACCTTCCCGCAGCCGGGGAAGGGGCAAGGGAAGGGTTTCTCTCCCGTGTGTACTCGGATGTGGTTGATGAGTTTGTATTTCGCTTTGAAGGGCTTGCCTTCGCGGGGACACTCCTCCCAGTAGCACACGTGGCTGCTCTGCTCGGGCCCACCGACGTGCTCCACGGTGACATGGCTCACCAGCTCCTGCATCGTGCTGAAAGTTTTGGAGCAAGGCTTCCTACCGCCCGGTGGCGGCGGCGGAGGTGGAGGAGGCGGCTCCCGGTCGATCCACTTGCAGATCAGCTCTTGCTTGATGGGCTGTCGCATGTACCGCAGGAAGGCCCCCGCCGCCGCCGCCGCGGCCCCGACGTGGGCATGGTGGTGGTGGTGGTGATGGTGGTGGTGGTGGGGATGGGGGTGGTGCGGGTGCCCGTGGCCGGCCGCCGCCAGGCTGAGGTTGACGGAGCCGTAGCCTTGCAACGCCGAGGAGGAGGAGGCGGCGGCGGCGGCCCCGTAGTTCGCCTCGGCGCGCCCGTAGAGCTCCCCGGCGGCGGCGGCCAGCCCCAGGCGCATCTGCCCGTTGAGCGGCGGGTGGCGGCCGGCGGGCGCGCCTTGCTCGCCGGGCGGCGGCGGCGGCGGCGGGAAGGCGGCGTGCGCCCCGTCGGTCGCGCCGTAGGTGCCGGCGGCCGAGATGAAGACGCCGTGCGGCGGCGGGTGCGGAAGGTGGGGGGAGCCGGCGGGCGGGTGCTGCTCGCCCAGCGCCCCGTGCACGGCGGCGGCGGCGGGCAGCTCCCGCCGCAGGAGGAAGTCCCGGCCCGCCGCCCCCCCCGACGGGTATCCCGGGAGGGCGGCGGCGGGCGGCGCGTAGGCGGCGGCGGTGGTGGCGGCGGCGGCGGTGGCGGCGGCGGCGGCGGCGGTGGTGGTGGCGGCGGGCGCGGCGAAGGCGGCGGCGGTGAGCGCCTCGGGCGTGAGCTTGAGGGCGGCGGGCTGCGCCATGTGCTCGGGTCCGAGCGGCGTGAGGGCGCCGCCGGGGTCGCCGCCCGCGTCCCCGGGGTGGAGGTGGGCCGCGTGGTGGGGGTGGACGTGGTGGTTCCCCAGCCCCGGGAAGCCTGTCATGTTCTGGTGAGGATGGGGCTGAGCCGCTGCCAAATCCGCTAATCTCAGTGTCGGGTTCCTCTTGCTCAAAGGGGGCTCCATAACGACACAGCCAAGCCCATCTACGCTCGCTGTTGTTATTTTTTTCCCTTTACCCGCCTTCAAAAACATGTATATATTAAGCGGCTCTTTAACTTCTTTTGTCTGCGCTCCGAGCCCCGCGCATCCCTGGCCCCGCTCTGCCCGCCCGCGATTGGCAGAGCCCTCACCACACTTCGGCGGCGCGCTGGGGAATACGGCTCGGACACCGCGCCGGAGGGATTGGACGGATGGCGATGATTGGCAGCGGCCGGGGCCCCGCGATTGGCTCCCTTTCAGGCCGTCGGCGCAGCGGGGATCCGCCCCCGCCGCCCCCCCGGGCCCCCCCGCGCCACCCCCCGAAGTTGCACTTGCAAAACTTCGCGCGGGGCCCGACGGGGCGCACCCGGCGCCTCCCCCGCCGCCCCCCGCCGGCGGCACCGGGCAGCACCGGGCAGCAGCTGCCTCAGCTCCCCGGGCGCTGGACGGGGCGCCCCGCTCAGGTGCTCGGCCGTGTTTACGTTTGCGGGGCCGTGGGGTTTCTCTCCGCGCCCGGCGGCGGCCCACGCGCGCGGCTGCTGCCCGGCTCCGCTTCTTTTCCCGTTTCCTTTTTTTGGAGGGCCACGTTCATTCATGGCTGAGGCGGGAAAGCGCTCCCTCATGCAACGATGCGCGCAACCCCGCACCCACGCGAGGCCGAGGCTGTGTGTACTCGTGCCCAAGGCACCGCTAGGGGAAGGCGGCCAAAGTTTCCCTAAAAAGAAGACGGCGGGGGTTGGGATTCCTTTCCTTTAGAAAATAAACGAGTAAGCGGGGAGGGGAGGAGGAGGGGGGCAAGTGGCACATGTTAGAGCGAAGTTGTGGGAGCCTGCGCTCGCTGACGCTTTGGGGCTTCCTCCTCCCGCAGCGGCTTCCCGGGGCATCCCCGTGGGGAGAGGCACCCCGCGCCCCTCGGCGGTGCTGCAGCCGTAGTCCAGGCAGCTGCATCCACTTCAGCCCTAACTCAGCAGCGGCGAAATAGAGACGAAACCCCCGCGGCGATACCGGCCCCGAGCACAAATACTCCTCGACTCTTTAGGATGTCGGAACGGGACGGGGGATGTAGGTTGGGAAATGGGGGAGTCTCCGGCTGGTGGGTGTCGGCCCTGAGCTGCTGCCCTAAACGAAAAGGCAGGAGAAGTGGGAGCTCTCCTAAAAGGGGGCAGAGGTAGAGCACGGGCGGGGACAGCGATGGGACCGCCCCTGGGGTGCGGGGTGTGCTGGTCCTCGAAAGCGAAGCCCTTTGTGGAGCGCCGAAACTGGCCCTTCGGCATAAAGGATGCTGCCCTTTGAGGGGGTTGACTGGGCAAGGCCGGGACTTCCCTGCGAGCCAAAAGAGGAAAAGAGCATTATCGTGACTTTTCTGTGGGAGGAGAAGTAGCTCTTATTGATATGTCATCTGCTTTCTTTAGGCTGTTGGTCTCCCCGGGAAGGGCTTCAGCTCCCTCGCTCCTCGAAAGTGCAGCCAAGCTGGCTGCCCTTCCCTGCCTGCGGGGCAGCCAGGGACACCTCTCCGCCTCTCCAGGACAGGAGACGGGGCGGGGGACCCCGGTGGACCCACACGCACCGGCTCTCCCCGGACACCTAATCCCCTTGACGAAACTGCATCTGTGCGTCTTGGCCGCTTCCCCGTGCCAAGCCACGTTCAAAGGAAGCCCCGTGCTGGTCCGGCATTTCCTGGGCCAGGCTCCAGGCTCCCCCTCCTCCGCCTCTCCCGCCGCTACTCGCGGAGGGAAAACTAGCAGGATTTGGCCCACGGCTGCCAAAAGGGGGGTGAGAGGCTCTAGGGGGAGCTCAAGGGGGAGCGAGATTCCCTCCCTTCTCTCCCCGCACCGACGACGAGCCAATGCTCCCGGCTCGCGTGGCCGCCGTGGGGGTTTCAGCGATGCTGCAAGGCAAGGAATGGGAATAAATGGTCCCCGGGTTTTAAAAGCGGCTGCCCGATGGTTTTATTGCACAGTAAAAACTTCACGCAAAGTAGCCAAACGCCTATATGGGTATTTATATACGCGTGTTTTCTGTACGTCCATCCAAACAGTGCCCTCCCTCCTCCTCCTCAAATTCCGGGCGCGTTGCTGGAGCAAGGTCCAGAGGTGGAATGGTTTGATGGGAGATGCTGTGGAAGTGAACAAGTATCACAATCACAGCTCCAGAAAACCTTCCACATGCCCCCTTGTCCCTCTCCTGTTAAACGCGGGGGATGTGTATCTGTCATCGATTTAATATGTCTTAATTCAAATATATACCCCGATCAATTTCTTTTTATGAGAGGCTATAAAAAAATGAAAATATTTTATAGCTGGCTAATAAGCAGCTGACCTATGACTGTGGGGAGGGAGGGGTTGATGGAGACTCACGTGGAAATTCGCTCATTTTTAGGACTGGCTGCAAACGCCGGCAAGAGAAGGTGTCTGCCCGCGCAGGCACAAGTTTGGACACTGCCAGCTCCAAAAGAGCCATGAAGAATTTAAAGCCCGTCAACTCACCGACACCATGTCAGGCCCAGGCTGCCTCTGCCCTCTGGGGCTGCAGCAGAGGGGAGGCGTGCTGTGCTACCCCCGCAGCCCCCCCAGCACCCCGACAGCACCCGTCGGGAGTCGGAACGCGCCCTGTTCCCGCGGCGGAGCCGGCTGCGCAGCCCTCCCGCAGCGCTCCGCTCGCCGGCAAACCTGCCAAGGGACATCGGGGGAGCCTGCAGAGGCGGGGTGAAAGCCTGGAAGCCTTCGAATTTATTTCGTAAAGCTTCCTCTATAAACTGAGCTCGGGCTATCGGCTTTAGGAGGTGTTTAACTGTAAAACGCTGCGCTGTGAGCTGCATTATGTAAATGTATGCTAATGATCATGAACACCATTTACAAACAATCGTCTTTAATGCACGTCTTATTGATAGTTAGGGAGCGGGGAGCAATATTTTATTACGTGTAAAACATTATTCTGGGGAATAATTAGAAAGGGAGCGCGGTTGCCGCTTTCCTCGGGAAGACCTGCAGGACTCCCCAAATATGCTGGGAAAGTCTATCCTGCTCCCGACCCGCCGCGGGTGGCTTTCTGTGCCCGGGGGGCTGCTCTGCGGCGCGGGGGAGCCCGTAGCGCGGTTCCCCCCGCGAACAGGCGCCATCGGAGGTGCAGCCCGCCGCAGCAGGAGGCAGCGCCCCGAGCCACAGCCCCACACGGGGCTGTGCAGACCCACACGGGGCTGTGCAGACCCACGCGGGGCTGCGCAGACCCACGCGGGGCTGGGCAGACCCACGCGGGGCTGTGCAGACCCACGGGGGCAGGACGTTCCCGCGGTACCTGCTCGCTGTCCCGCCAGGGCGGTAGCACCGAGGCGCAGGGACCTCGGCCGGGAGCGGGAGGCTGCCCAGGGGCACGGAAGGGAAAGAGAGCGGCGGTATGGCAGTGGGACTCCCCTACCCCTTCTTTATGGAGGGGCTCAGCGGATTTATACTCTTAAAAATTAAACTTCTCCTGTTTTGACGCCAAACATCGTCGCTCCGTGCATCCAAGAGGGAACCTGAAGCTGACACAAGGATTCGACGTCGGGGCTATGGGCTGTCGGGGCCGGGACCGGCCGCCCCTTTGGGACAGGGATTTACGAGCATAACTTTAGGAGCTGTCGTGTTCAGTGTGTGCCTCGTCAGGGGAAGACGGGCCATCCCCTTTGGGGTTTGCTCAAATAGGGACAAAATAAGGAAAAAAAAAAAAAAAAGAAAAAAACCCAAACCCATCCTTCTATCTATCTATCTATCTATCTATCTATCTATCTATCTATCTATCTATCTATCTCTACCCATATACAGAAAGAAAGAAAGATAAAGAGAGAGGCGGTCTCAGGAAACCCAGGCCAAATTTTGCTCTGCTCTCTCTCTTTCCCACTTCCCCTCTCTCTGAACGTCACCGTTGGAAGAAGCTGTTGAGATAAATCAAATAGTGACACTTTGACGGCTTTACTTGTATAAGCAATATGGTTACCATATGGCATTGTTATTTATGAATGACAGCATAAATTGTATTACAAAGTCCATCGCGCTTTATTGGGACGCTTCTCCCCTGCCTCTAACGTTTATATGGGCATCTCCAGATGGGAAAAGGTGCATCTAATAAAACCCGGCAGTGCTGCAGCGGACCCCATTTTGGGGGGCGTTGCGCCGAGTCTGTGCTGGCTACAGAATGAGCGGCGCGGTGGGGCAGGGCGCGCAAAATACGCGGCGCTGCGCGTCCCTCAGCCGCAGCTGGGCAGGGCAGAGGCACCGGCTGCCGCTCGGCCGAGGTTCCCATCCTGGAAAAAAAGTGCTACACTGCTCCTGGCCCCCGCCGTCTCACGGCATTGCCGCCGAGAGCGGGGTTTTATACGTACGTAAGTGCAACTGAAGGAACAATAAATATTAATGGCACGAAAGCGAGGTGCTCCTTCCTTCTGTCCCTGCCCTGCCTAGGGTATTTTTTAATTTTTATTTTAAAGAAGCGTTTAAAAGTTACAGCTTTGGCTGAGATTTTCATTATTTCCCCTTTTTTTCTTTTACATTACTCTGCCGGTAGAGCCTGACAAAGAACTTTTGTCTCGAAGTGTGTGTGTTTTACAGAGGGAGGCTACAGCACAACACATGTGGTCTTCACGGGTCATAGGTCGAACGGCCTAGAAGTGGCTCGGATCGGCACCATCAAAGGTAACCTGCAACTTAATATCCTGTTGATGAGCTTGTTGAATTTATGAGTGTCTGTGATACAGACAACGGTGCAAGTGATGCCGCTCAACTGGCCTCCTCTCCCCAGGCTGCGGGCCGGCCACGCTCTCTCTCCTCGCCCCGCACGTCGCCCCCTTACTACGTTGGAAGGCTGAATTTTGGGGGAAAGATACCCTCTTCCCCCTTTCCCTCGCTCTCTCACATGCACACACACCCATCTCCGGTGGGTCCTTCCGCCTCTTTTTCCCGACGAGGCCGTCGCCAGCCGCGTCCTCCCATGGGCAGAGCCCCCGGCCCCAGCGCAGCCTGCGCCCCCGCTGCGGCACCCATGGCCGCCAGGGAGGGGGGGATGGAGAAAGGGGACGCGGAGCCTCCCCAGAGGGCGGTGACACCTCTCGGGAAAAGGGTTAGAAGGAGAAGACGATATATGCAGTCCAAGGGAAGCAAGAAATTGCTCTCCCCTCGTCCCGCCTCCCCCCACCCTCCACACTCCCCCTCCAGCTCCCTCCGCATCACCAGCCGGTAAGAACAAGAGAAGAGCAGTTTTAAAGCGAATTTCGGAAAACTTACAAAGACAGGAAAGCTTTCCCGGGGAAGCTGACGTTTGCTCTGTAGGTCTGGCACCTCCAGAAACCTGTTGAAAAACTTCTTTCAATAAACTGATTTAGCAGTGACTTTGGGTGACCGCTCGCTTTCCTCCCTCGAAAGCTGCCGTGAGCCGCAGGCTGTGTCCGTGGCGGTGGCCCGACGAGAGAGTGCGGGGCTGGCTGCCGGTGCCTCTGCCCCCCTCCCTTTCTCCCTTCCTCCCTCGCTCCCTTCCCTTGTTACCCTGTGACATGGGGGAAAGGGGTTTTGCGGTTCAGAGGCAAATAAAGCACTTCTTAGGAGGGACGGCGACGTGACTTTGAACTTGGATCAGCTCCTCTGTTTCCTGCAGAGAGAGTAGGGCTGGAGCCCTGAAAGAATAGCAGAGAGCAGCCAGCCTGCGGGGGCTCCGGCTGGAATTCACTGTGTCCCCCCGAAAGCGCCCTGATGCCGGCACCGCTGAGCAGGCAGAGCGAGGGGCGAGGGGAGGGGAGGCAGGAAATGCAGAAAAATAAGGTAAGGTGAAGAAAGAAAAAGGAGATAAAATAATAAAGGAAGAGGGGGGAAAATAGTAACAGAGAAAGAAAGAAAGAAAGAAAGAAAGAAAGAAAGAAAGAAAGAAAGAAAGAAAGAAAGAAAGAAAGAAAGAAAGAAAGAAAAGAAAGAAAAGAAAGACAGAGAAAGACGAGGGGAAAATCCAGAAGGTAGATATTTGTATGAATATTCACCTTTATTTTTTTTTTTTCCAAAACTGTTTTGAACTGCCAATTTTCTTGCACATATTTGTTCTTTTTCTTATCTCAGATGTAGTAAATTCTTCTAAATCGGAGCGGGGGGGGGATGTGTGTGTATTCAAACACAGTCTAGTTTTCTGTGTGATTTTTTTTTTTTCACTAATCTCGAGGCAGACGATGCAGGAGACCAAGCTTTCCTCTTCAGCTTGGGCTCTCGAAATCCCCAGCAACGGTGGAGGACTCCTCACAGACCTCCGCCTCGAAATCTTTTCAGAGAAGGAAAATAGAATTTGTTCGCGGTCTGTTCCTAGGAGCCTGGGGGGTCAGGACAAGGACAGCATATGCTCCCAAGCTACAGCCTGGAAAAGCAAGATCTGGGGAGCAGACTCTCCTGCCTGCAAAGGCAGGACCGAATGACAGCGAGCAAAGAGAAAAAGGCTGTTGGCATCAGAGGTGCAGCTCTGCATTAATATTCGGTTTATCTCCTATCGCCCATTTCAGTTTAGAAGGGATCCCACTTCCTCACAATTTACATCCTCGCCTTGTTCAAAGACTAATGTCCGGTACCGGCACATTTCAAACACTTTCGGACAATCTTGGAAATATTTTAACCATTTAGTGACAATGATGGGAAGGACCTTAGTTGGTAGGCAGTATTACCTTTGCCTTCCTTCCTGCCTGCCTTCCTGCCTTCCCGCCTTCCTGCCTTCCTGCTATCCATCCATCCATCCATCCATCCATCCATCCATCCATCCATCCATCATCTCTCCTTGTAAAACTCCTGCTCGGACACTGTGGGTCCAGGTTTGAGCCTGCCTGTGTCTGATGTAGGATTTGATGCCTTGGGGAGTCATAGGAGGAATGTCGAAGGGAGAATTTCAAAAAGACCCCCCCCCCGAACCACAAACTCCCCCTATATTTTGGGTTGCTTCTCCGCCAAGCACAGAACTGATGGGTATGGAGACACAAGGTTTCGTGCAGGGTGGTTAAGGCGGCAAATGTTATGCCAAGCTTTGATTTTTACAAAGCCTTATTTATTGGTGAGCTGCTGGCCCCGAGATGATTATTTTTCAGCCACTACAAAACAAACCGAATCAGAGGCCAGACGTGTATTTACTGGAGGGGGAGGGGAAGGGGACTTGTTTGCTCTGTGTGTGTGAGGGTGCGTGTGTGTGTGTGTGTGCCGGCTTTATGCTTTTTTTATTCCTGCCATGTAAGAATCCGGTTTCCAAATAACAATGGCAGGGTGGGGTTTTGGGTAGGGATTTTTTTTTTCGGGTTTGTTTTTGTTTCTTTTTCGAGAAAGAGAAAAGACAAGGAAAACTCCTAAAGCATCTGCTCTCAGATACACATTCACAACACATGCAGATCGCAGATCGACTTCTCTGCTCCCATATAAGTGGTTTAAAAGCCCAGACAGCCAGGACGACCGTTCCCTCTTATATTTTAATTTTTATTTGATTTGATTTTTTTTGTCCCAGTCACCCTCGCCCCGTCAACGTGACTTTTATTTGATTCCCCCCTTGCTCCCTTTATCGATCACGAGCTTTATCTGCTTTAGCCGAAGTGGGGAAAGGGGCTGCAGGGGTTATATTTTAAGCCCCTCGCTTTGTTTGTTTGCCTCCCGAGGCAGGATCACATGCCAAAGCGTACATCGATATTTTCCGAGATCGGCGCGCCTCTCCCCGCACCACCCCTTCCCCTCGCCGCGGGGGAGGCAGGCGAGGGGGGGGGGTGGGGGGGTGACTCCCCCCAAAAAATCAAGAAGCCACCGGCAGTGCGGGGCTGAAGGCGGCCACCGGCGCCGAGCGGGGCCGTGCGGTGCGGGGCCGTGCGGGGGCCGGGCGGCCGCGGGGCGATCGGCGGTGGCACGGCGGGGCGCGGGGCGGGCGGTGGGGCGGGCAGGGCTCGGGGCGGCCGCTCCGCCATTAGCCGGTGGCCGGGGACGCCCGGATGGACGGGGCGGCTCGGGCCAATGAGCGGGAGCCGGGAGAGCGGCCGGGCAGCGGGTGAAGGCGGCGTTGGGAGAGGAGCCGCCAGTGCGGGCGGGGAGAAGGAGAGAGGCCGGGGGAGGGAGGGAAGAAAAAGAGGGGGAGGGGGGGGCGAATAAAAAGCCGCCGCCTCAGCAGCGCCCATCGAAATAAACAGAAGAGCGAAAGGCAGCGAGGGCCCGGGCGGAGCGGGGCTGCAACTCCGCCGCCCCGGCCGCGACGCTCCGGCACTCCCCGGCCCCTTCCCGCCCCCCGTCTCCCCTCCCCACCCCCACCGCCGCCCTTATTGTTTTTAATCCGCCTCCGGCACCCCCCTCCTCGCCCCCCTCCTCACGCCCCTCCGCCGCGGCTGGCGGGGGCGGCGCGGCGAGGGGCACCCCCGGGTCCCTTCGCTCCGTGGGAACCCGCGGCTGCAAGTTTTTCTCCGTGAGAGACACCGCTAATGCCCGGCGGAGGATAAAACGAGAAGCGGAGGCCCGGGAGCGGCGGGGGGCTCGGGGCGGCGGGGAGGGCCGCGGCCCACGCGGGGAGCGGCGCGGGGCCGGGCGGGCGGGGGTCGGCGGCGCTGACATCCCGGTGGCGGCGGAGGAAGCGGGGGGGGGGCGGCGGCGGCGGCGTGTGCGCGGGTCTGTGTGTGTGAGTGTGTGTGTGCGTGCGTGTGTGCCGCAGGGAACGGCGAGGCGAGCCTTGCCCCCCCCCTCCCCGTCCCCAGCCCCGTCCCTCCCCTGCTCCCCCTCCCCTCTCCTGCCCGCCCCCGCCTCAGCTCCTTTAATACACTTTGGTTCTCTGCTCGCCTTTGGACTCTGCTCTGCCTGGCTCCGGATACGACTCCGCCGGCGGCGGCAGCGGCGGCATCGGGCCGGTGCGGGAGCGGGCGGCGGCGGGGGGACGCGGCGGCTGCCGGGGGGAAGCGGAGCGGAGCGGCGGCGGCCCCGCGCCCGGGCGGGCGGGCAGCGGCAGCCCGGAGGCGGAGGCGGTAGCGGGGAGGCGGCGGCGGCTGCGTCCCCGGAGCGGCGCGGACCATGCTGCTGGACGCCGGCCCGCAGTTCCCGGCCCTCGGAGTGGGCACCTTCGCCCGGCACCACCACTCGGCCGCGGCGGAGATGCAGGACCGGGAGCTGAGCCTGGCGGCGCAGAACAGCTTCGTGGACTCGGCGGCGGCTCACATGGGCGCCTTCAAGCTCAACGCCGGCGCCCACGACCTCTCTCCCGGGCAGAGCTCGGCGTTCACCTCGCAGGCGCCCGGTTACCCAGCCGCCGCCCTGGGCCCCCACGCCGCTCATGTCGGCTCCTACTCCGGGGCGCCCTTCAACTCTACCCGGGACTTCTTGTTTCGCAGCCGGGGCTTCGGGGACTCGTCGCCGGCCGGCGGACAGCACGGCATCTTCGGCCCTGCGGCCGGCAGCCTGCACCACCCGCACACGGACGCTCAGAGCCACCTCCTCTTCCCGGGCATCCACGACCAGCACGGCCCCCACGCCTCCCAAAATGTTCTCAACGGGCAGATGCGACTGGGCTTGCCGGGGGAGGTATTCGCCCGGTCGGATCAGTACCGCCAGGTTTCCAGCCCCAGGACTGACCCTTACTCGGCGGCTCAGCTGCACAACCAGTACGGCCCCATGAATATGAATATGGGCATGAACATGGCAGCCCACCACCACCACCACCCAGGTGCCTTTTTCCGCTACATGCGGCAGCAGTGCATCAAGCAAGAGCTCATCTGCAAGTGGATCGATCCCGAACAGCTGAACAACCCCAAAAAAAGTTGCAATAAAACTTTCAGCACCATGCACGAGTTGGTCACCCATGTCTCGGTGGAGCACGTTGGGGGACCCGAGCAGAGCAACCATGTCTGCTACTGGGAGGAGTGTCCCCGCGAAGGCAAGCCCTTCAAAGCGAAATACAAACTGGTCAATCATATCCGAGTGCACACGGGAGAGAAACCCTTCCCCTGCCCCTTCCCTGGCTGCGGAAAAGTTTTCGCCAGATCAGAAAATCTCAAAATTCACAAAAGGACGCACACAGGTAATTCGGGTTTCTTTCGGCAGATTTCCTCCCTCTGCCCGTGCCTATATACGTGTGTGTATATATATATATGTAAACCGTAGGATACTCAGACAGAGCGATGGTAAATTAGGGGAGTGATAAAATAAGCTTCCAGTTTAATTTTTTTAACCCTCTCCATCACATGGCTGCGTTTGTTTTGGTTTCTTCCCCAGCAGCATACACCCCCCCCCCCCCCCTCCATTCCAGATTTCGAAAGGACGTTTTACTTATTTGTTTTAATTTGGGAGTGAGAGCTGTAGATTCGTGCTGAGGGTCAGCGGAGTCTCCGCAGAAACGCGGGATACAGCGCGAACCAAATTTTGCCGTCTTGCTAAAATACGGGAAGACATCCATCCATCCATCCATCCGTCCATCTGAAACATCTTAGTCGTTTGCTCTATGCAACGTATTTGCATGCAACTTCAGAGCTTGTAAGCATGGCTTTTATTTATTGATACCGAGAGAAACTATATAAATACGTGCAAAATCAATCATTAGCCCTAAATCCCGTTAGAAGTGGCAAAAGGTCCCTTTCTGGAAATGTTTTCCATTAAATTTAAATGGTGTGAGCAAGGCAATAAAATTTTCTCATTTTTTTAAAAAATGTTTTTAAAGTCTCACTCGATGTGATTTAAGGTGTTTTTGCAACAGTTTATTAAATTACATAATAGGGAACAGAGGATTTGAGGTTCGGAAACTTCCACCCAAATCAGGTGGAAGAGGGTCGAGGGAGCCCAGGCTTTCCTGATGGAAAATCGCCTGAGCCGAAGGGTAACAAAAATAAACGCATCCTCCCGCCTCATCTATTATTCATTTACTACTCCTGCCGGCTTAAACCGTGCCAGACTATTTCATAAAAGACGGCCAAATATTTTAGCGACTTCCACTCCAAATATTTACCCGGAGAAAGGCTAAAAATCTCGAGGCCTATTGTTTTCTCAAGTGCTAAGCCCGATGCGAGGTGCGAGACGAGCTTTAACAAGGTTTAAAATTTGAGAAATGTATTTGCATGAGATGCCCGCACTGAAGTCATTGTGTCTGAGCGGATGTCTTTAAGAAACAATTTAGGTGCTAATGGAATCTAATGTTAAATGCTTCCCCCTCCAAAGGCAGGGGAATGTGGAGTTCTCACCTCTAAAGTACTCCCCGGCATTTGGAGTCCTGGCAGCCGGGCGAGAGGAATCCCTATGAAAATTAAATGAAGTATTTTACAGACGTTTAGTTTTCCCAGCGGATGTGCGTTTATCTCAAATATCCATACAAGAAACAATATGCTCGGCCTTAAATCTTTCGGTAATGGTTTCCAGTTTAACAGGATAGCGGATTTGGTACCGAGGCGAAACGGCTCGATGATGCTTGGCTTTATTTTTTTTTTTTTTTAATTGTCTTTCTTCTTCAATCTCTTTCGGGGCTGGCTGTGTGTGTCGGTCGAAATAAAATCAGGCAAGATGCCGGGACGGGGATATCCCCGGGGTTTTGGTAGGAAAACCAGGCGGGGGCCGGCCGGGGGTTGCCTCGCTTCGGGGCAAGGCGAGAGCGATGCGGCCCTCCGGCGCTGCGGGGACCGGGACGCCGCCGGCCCCCGGCTTTGGGAAACTGCTGGACGGAGCGACCGGGAGAGGAGGACGAGGGCGGGGAAAGAAGGCGCGGGGCTGCGCGGGGTTTGCGCGGGGGCGGCCGCGCTCACCCCGCTGCTGCGCCGCTCTCTTGCAGGGGAGAAGCCCTTCCAGTGCGAGTTCGAAGGCTGCGACCGGCGCTTCGCCAACAGCAGCGACCGCAAGAAGCACATGCACGTCCACACCTCGGACAAGCCCTACCTGTGCAAGATGTGCGACAAGTCCTACACCCACCCCAGCTCCCTGCGGAAACACATGAAGGTACCCGGCCCCGCAGCCGGCGGCGGGAGGCGGGAGGGCGGCCGCCCCGCGCCGGGAGCCCCGACGGGGCGGCGGGCGGCGGGCGCGGGGCCCAGGGGCGGCGGAGGGCCGGGCCGGCGGCGGGGGGCGCGCCCGGGGGGCGGCCGCGGCCTCGCCATCCCCCCTCCACCCGGCCGTGTTGCCTTTGCCCCCCAGGTGCACGAGTCGTCCCCGCAAGGCTCCGAATCCTCCCCGGCCGCCAGCTCCGGCTACGAGTCCTCCACCCCCCCGGGGCTGGTGTCCCCTAGCGCCGAGTCGCAGAGCACCAACAACCTCTCCCCGGCGGCGGCGGCGGCGGCGGCGGCAGCGGCGGCGGCCGTGTCCGCCGTGCACCGGGGCGGCGGCGGCGGCGGCAGTGGCGGCGGCGGCGGCGGCCACAGCGGCCTTTCCTCCAACTTCAACGAGTGGTACGTGTAGGGCCCCGCCGGACTGCTCTGCACGGCCCCGCCGCGCCCTCCCCGCCCCGGCGGCGGCGGTGGCGGTGGCGGCGGGCAGGAGGGACCGAGCGAGCCCGCCGGAGACGCGCCGGGAGATGCCGCCGTACCCGCCGGCAGCGAAATGACGGCCGAGCAGGATGGGGACAGGGGGCCTTCATCTCCCCACACCCTCCCGCCTTCGCGTCTTTTTCCTTTTTTCTTCTTTTTTTTTTTTTTTTTTTTTTTTTGGTCGGATTTTTTCTTTTTTCTTTTTGAGAACGTTTTGAACCAGCAAAAAAAAAAAAAAAAAATTTCCAAAAACTACATGCTGAAAAAACATAAGAGAATGAGTAAATCGACGGAGGAAAGGGGAGAGAGAGAGAGAGGGGGAAAAAAACCAACCCCAAGCGCCACCAACACATCACCCAGCTAAAAGCTTCCCAAGCCGGCGGAAAGAAACTCTCCCTCTGGAGTCTTCAGACAAAAGATCAGAGACTCAAACTCCTCTGGTCCCCGCGCCTCCCCGCCCGGAGTAGCCAGCGCCCTCCCGCCCCACGAACTGTGTATATAGCGGCCCTCTCCTTCCTCCGGCGAGGTGGGGAACGTGGTTTTCCTGGATTCTCGGTGTATAGAAGTTCGTCCCGTTTGTAAACCGCGGATTGGTCCCTTTCTTGTCCTTATTCTTTTTTTTTTCCCCTTTCTTTTTCCCCCCTCTTTCTCCCTCCCCGAGAAAGTGATGGACTTGTTTTCTTTTCTCCCGCTCTCCCCCCCCTCCCCGCTTCCTTGTCTTCTCCTTTTTTAGTTCATCCCTTAAAAAAAAAAAAAAAAGTAACGTGGAAGAAAAAAAAAAGGTTTCTTTTGTAATTGTGATATCTTGAATATTGTGTTCCTTTTTAAGAAGCAACTTGATTGTAAACTGCATTTCAACTATAGACTGGGGAAGAAATACCGTGCCAAAGTCTCCATTCTGTTACTCACAGACACACACACGAACAACAACGCTTGTGAATGTATTTTTCTGTTAGCTGGGTTTACATGTGATGTTTTAGTGCTTTTGCAAGTTCAATTTGTTAGTTCCTGTTCGGAAGATTGTGAGGAAAAATAAACGTCGTGCCGTTAGCTTTTCCGTAATAACGCCCTTCCTCCTGTAAATACCTGTTACCATATTTATCCATTTGTAATTAAATTATGGTATTAACTTGCTACAGAGGAAACAGTATTTATAAAGAATGTTTCTTAACTATAAATATGTACAATTGTGAGCATAAACTGTTTCAGATTTTTTATTTGAAGGTTTAAGTGGTTTCATCATTTCTTGTGATATGTTTTGAGAGTAATGCATACAGAAATATAATAAAACGTGTTGAAACTGCACGAGCTGTTTTCTTTTTATGCCAAAGGCTCTCTAAAACCTGCTGTAAGGTATGTGATGAGCTGGGCGGCGACTGCAAAACAAATGCTTTTAAAACTTCCGCTGGTTACTGGAACGGGAGGATTTCTTCCAGCTGGGCTCTCCCGTCCAGAAGGGAAAAAAAAAAAAAAAAAAAAAAAAAAAAGCCACAAAAGTCCCTATAACTTTTTGAAGCCTCTGAACTGAGAAAAGTGTGAGGGAGGCTATGCATATTCTCCAAATGACTTGCAAGGCAAGATCTCCTTTAGTAAGAGATTTACACGGCGAGAGCAGATCTTCCTCCTGCTCCTGCCTTCCTCGGGCTCACCCTTCTCTCCCCGGTGCCTGTCTGCCTGGGGAGATTATTGCCCCACAATGGGAAAGCCGGGCGTTTCGGGAGGTGCAATGATCAGGCTCTGAGCTCGGCTGCTTTGAGCCGGGCTTGATCGTCCTTGCTTCCCGATTTGTCATCTTTTTGGCAGCCTCCATGCAACCCGGCAGAGAAGAAAGTTGTGATGACCGAGAGCTCACATTTCCCCTTCGAGGTTTTCTCTCTCTCTCTCTTTTTTTTTTTAATTTTTTTTTTTTTTTAGCTCGGAGAGCGGTTTGTGTTGTCAGCTAAGTGTGCAGGGAGGGACGGAGAGCCGCCGGGCGATGACTTTCCCGGGATGCTGATGCTGGCCCGGCGTTTGGCTCCACACGTGCTGTCGGGGCGCGGCCGGCGGAGCCGCCCGTGCAGGGCAGCTCTCCGGGCACAGCCCGCCGCACCGGGACAGACAAGGCCAGTGTGACAGCGGCCGGGAAATCGTGGAAAAAGTTCGGCCTTGTCAAGCCAGGGAAATACGTCCTGCGAAGAGGCAATGCTGTGAGCCGGGCTCCGAGCGCCCTGCGGTGGCTGCGCTGCCTGCAGCGGCAGCTTGTGCAGCCCGGGAAAACCCCCTGCTCCTCACACCCGGCCGAGCCCATCGCTCTGACCCCCCCGGGCCAGTGGTCGCTTTGGGTTTTTCGGGCTTTTCCCCGTGTGTTCAAATATCAATAGAGCTGTCTCCAGCCGGTGTGAGGGAGTTAGGTGGGGAGACGAGGGTGCAAGGGGCCCTGCTCACTTCTGGGGTGAGATGAGGGTTACCTACACCCAGGGGAAGGGGAGGAGGGAGGGAGAGACACCCCTTCCCCCCCGTCCCGCCGCTGACAAGGAAGTTTAGATGGGGAGAGGATCCGGAGCTTTCTCGGCGGCTGTGCTCCTTCCAGAGCGGCCATCCCCGCGCACACGGCAGCTCCCCGGGTAATCAAACGGCTATTAAAACCTAATTTATGTTCGGTAATAATATTACGTAAAAAAAATATTTATTAAAATCGTTGGCATATGCCGCCTGCCCCTCGGAGACATTCATGGGAAATGCAGCTGAGAGGATCCCTCCTTGTCCTGCCGGCCTCCCCGCAGCTGAAAAATCATCCAGAGGTCCTGCTTCAGAGCCAGCCCCTGCCAGCCACCGTCTGCCCAAATCCCCTCCCGGGCCCAGGAGCGCACGAGCAGCCCTGCCCAAGGGCCACCAACCCCGCTCCTCCGTCCCCCGCCCCCGTGGGCTCAGCTCCGGCCGGAGAGGAGAGAAGAGCTCGGGAGCTGGGCTCCCCTTCTCTGTCCCCTCGGAGCCTTTCAGGCTTCTGGGGAGGCCGGGGATGATCCTTGAGGGGGGCAGGCGGCCTCCCTCTGGCCAAAGCGCAGGTCGTGTGGCAGCAGGGACAGCCACAGTCTCTCCGGCAGGGATGCCTCTCCTCCGTCAGGCCCAGGGATGCGGCCGTGGCGGCTGTGGCAGTGAGTAAGCTCCCCCCCTTCCCTGTCCTACCCAGGCTGGCCTTGAACTTGACCCTGGCCTTGGCCATCTAGCCCGCAGCCCCTCTCCGCCCGCCTCCCTCGTGCCCTGACCCTGGCCCGGCCCTGACACGCTTAAGGGAGAGCGGTAAGTCACCGGCTTCAGGGGTTGGAGGGTTTTTTTAGGGGGTAGAGCAGCCAAGATCCCTCTCACAGCCTTGTGTGAGGGTGGCCCACTGGCCTCGGAGTCCTCCTCTTGCCTCTCTCCTTTGTCCACCTCGACACCCTCAACCCCAAACCCCTCCCTCCCCCCACCTTTGTCTTCTGCACTGAACCTGAACTTGCCGAATCTTCCTGCCCTGGCCCTGAGGACAACTTGAGAACCAATCTGGAGGGAGGCCTGAGGCTCCCCCAGCGGTCCCGAGCCTGCCTTGGCATTCCAAAATCCCTCATGCCCAGCCAGAGCGGGCGGGTGCCCGGGCCGGTGGCCCGCTCTCCCCGACGGCTGTGCCCCGATGGCTCCCGGGTCGCCTGTGCCGCACGGCCCCGCCGCCGGTGAGCAGCGGGAGGCACGGCGCTGCCCCGCCGCCGGCGGCCCGTGCCCAGCTGTGGCAGCCCGCCGTGGGCGGCTGTCCTGCGGCGGTGCGATTCTTCCTTTACACCGTAAAAAGCAGCATGGAGGGGTGGGTTTAATTTTTATCGTTCTTGTTAAGAATGAATTTCTCTCCCAACTCTTCCTGAGTACCCTCTGAAAAGACGGATTGATTTCCCTGGGAGTTACTCTCTCCTCTCAAGCAAAAGAATTCGAGGGTCCGTCCATAACACAATCTGTGTTCTGCCCCCCGCATCCGCAACTGGAGGGCAGTTCAGGGCTCTGCTTCGTCTGCCCCTGCTCCGCTTCACCTGGCTTGGCTGCTCCTGTGGCTTTGGGTTGCAGCCGGTGGTGGCAGAAAAAAACCGAACCCGAACCCAAAGGCAAAGCAGCCTCCCAACAAACAAGCAGACATGACATGACAACACCCAGACCGAAATAGAATAAAATTGCGGGAGCTCTCGCCCGAGCCCGAGCGTGGAACGGCTGCTGAGGCTGGCGGTGCCGCTGGCGCTGCCGGTGCCGGCGGGGCTCGGCAGCGGGCAAAGGGCTGCCCCTGCACGGCCGCCGGGCAGCAGCCTGGGCTGCAGCCGCTCCCTTTGGCTCTGGCCAGACCTCCCCAAACCGTATCAGCCTTTTAAGTTTCCCCTTTGTTTTCAGAGACTCGGACACGTTTCCTGCCCGCTATGAAGACATAGCAGGCTCCCCCAAACCTCTCCCCAACCACAAGTGCACGCTAGACGTGCTCCCGGGCACAGCGAGGTATGTATATTTTTCTATTTGTCATCTTCACGCATGGTTGTGAGGTTTCTTTTTTAATGTTTTTAAATTTCGTGGGTCGCTTTTTTTTTTTTTTTTGCTTCCTCTTCCCCCTCCCTCCCCCCCCCCCTTTTTTTTTTTTCTTTTAAATTCTTCATAGGTTTGGGGGTTTTCCTCCCCTATTGTTTTGTGGGGTTTTTTTTCCTCTTTCCCCCGAGCCAGACGACCGGGGATGGAGCTGCATATTAGCAGCAGAGCAAGCAAGAACTATTGTCCCACCCTGCAGGGCACGGTGCCCCCCTCTGTCCCAAAATGCAAGTCTTCCCCAGTGCTTGGGGTTTCCTCTTTTTTTTTTTTTTTTTCTTTTTTTTTTTTTTTTTAAATTTATTTTCTGGACAGTTTCTCTGTCTTTAATACTTTTGGGGGAGAGGAAAAAAAGGAAAAGAAAAGAGAAGCAGAAAGAGAAGCACAAGACGGCTGGGTGAGGGAAGATCATCGCTAGAGGTTTCACGTCTTTAACAAACACTTCAGACTGGCTGCTTAACCGCTGTCCCCAGAAAAGGAAGCGCGGCACCAAAAGGACCGCGGATCCCACTTCCTCGCAGCGCAGGAAACACGAGCAGGTTCCCCCGCGTCCCTGGCCCGTGGCCCCAAGCGCTTTTCCATGAGGGGCGCGGGGGAAGCGGCAGGGACGAGCGGCGGGACCCGGAGCCGAGCGAGGGCTCCTGCAGCGGCCCCCCGGCCGCGCCCGGGCCCCACGCGCGGCATCAGGCTCCTGCGCTCCGGAGGGGGAAGGACGCTCTTTTGGTGTGAAAAAGAAAAGAATCGGCAACTAAAGCAGGGGAGGGGGGTGGGGAGCGATTCAAGCGCCAGGAAGCGATTGAGCGGGTGTTTTACACGCGCGGCATCGCACCTCGCGGGGGGCTGGGGGCGGCCGTGGGGTCCGCGGGGGGCACCGGCGTGGCCCAGCCCGAGCGGGCAGGCTCGGTCCCGCGGGACGGCATCTCCCGAGTCCTGCCCGCGGGGGGCTGCCGGCCGCGGGTGCTGGGGGCCCCGCGCAGCGCCCCGGCCGCCGCAGGTCCGTGGGTGGCCGCGGGAGAGTCGATCGTGGCCGCGGAAGCCCCGCAGGAGACGGGGACTGTGCGGGTGTACTCGGGGTCGGGCTGGATCTCGGTGTACAGCAGTTTGCGGAGGAGAGGGAAAAAAAAAAAAAAAGAAAGAAAAAAAAAAAAAGAAAGGAAAGGGGAAAAAAAAGAAAAAGAAAAAAAAAAAAGAAAATAAAAAAAAGAGCAATTTTCATTCCAACTTTTTCCCCCTCTTCTTCTTCCTAGACTGCTAATTCCTCTGTGTGGGCAAACACCCCTTCTCCTTTGATTCTTAGTCACAGCGCCTAGATTAAATACCGGTTTTAATGAGAGCCGTGGCTGTGGCCGCATTAGGTGATGATAGTTATGAAGACTATCTGACCTGTTTTGATGAAGACGATCTGACCTGTAGGGAGAGAGGGAAAGGTCAGCCACATGCAGTGGCCAGATTTCTGCTTGTTCCCGGCACATGCTGCTACAATATTGATCCGCGGAGAAAGATAAACATAAAAGATAGATCGTATGTGCTGAATACTAATGAACGTGGCTTCCAGATTTTAATTGTTGTTGACTTCTTATTTCCACCGTAAACATTTGCTGACGTCCGTAGGGCATTTCCCCAGGTTTGTTGTTGTTGTTGTTTTTGTTCTTACGGTATTTTCTTTAGTCCTATTTTATCTTATTTTGCTTATTTTATTTTTTTTCCCAATCTCTCAATGTGTTTCTTGATGGAATTCTACTCAGCAAGTTACTTTTCCTATCAGCCGAGGTGCAATCACCCCGTGAAAGTCACGGCCAGCATCTCCTTTCCAGCGAAGGAAACCGCTCCTGGAAACGGAGAAAGCTCCTCTGAAAGGCAACATCTTGACTTGGGATGCTCCTTTCGGATTCCTACTTCATCACTCGCTCCATTCCTTAGCAGCAAAACGCTGCGGATGACACCGGAGCTGAGCTGTTTGGTTTTTTGGTTTTTTTTTTCCCCCTCCCCGCTCTCCCGGACTGGACTGCTGCAAACCCAGGAGTTACGGTGGAAGAGAGCTCTCCTTTCAAAGCCTCCCAAGTTTCCCAACTGTTACCAGACTAATTCACCTACGGGAGGCAAAGAGATGGAAACACGCCGTGTCTGGGGGAGAGAGGCATGTCAGACGCGCTTTCCCCTCGGCTGTGCAGAGGGAGGAGGCTCTTTTCCGGGGGTTTTCGCTGCGATACAAAATTGTTAAGGATCATTCACTGCCCTGACTATCTCTTAATTTTTTTTTTTCTCTTCGGGATGGTCAAAATTAGCTGTAAACTGGTAAAGGAGTCAATGAAACAGCTATCCCCAAACACGCGTTTCAAGTTTGTTGCTTCGCGAACGACCGAGAGTAAGCACCATCGGCTATACAGTGGCAATTAACTGTATCAGCCTCACGGTTAAGAAATCGAGAGAGATATTAAACTCTTAATTCCCATCATTACAAATAATTTTTCTTGAAGGGAACTTCTAAAAGATCCTCCCCCCCTCCCTTACACTTTCCAGTCTACTTTTTAACCCCTGAGTGATTTACTACATAAGTAATTTTAGAGGATACAGTTTACAGCTTGAGTTATTAGACTGAACACCTCTGGCTGACACCACAACACCTTTTTTTTCTGCCTGCAGCTGTGAGTCACAACCCCATTTTCATACCAAACTGCTGCACATTCCTTTACAATATAGGCTTCCTTCTTGCAAAGATCAAACGCTCTGCAGCCAACGTGTTTATTTTAAAATACAGGAAAATTAAAACTAAACATGAACTTAAAAGAAAAAATCACAAATGCATCATTTCTTTCCCTGCTGTCTCTCCTACTAAAATAAATTAAAATAAAATTAGGAGGGAACGGTGTAGACTGCTTCAATAAAATAATACAGTGACAGAGCCAAAACAGTTGTTTTCGACAGGAATGGTCCCTTCTGTTTGCTGTTATTTATTTATGTATTATTGTGGCTATGGTTTTAATTATATGTGGGAATATCAGGCCAAGATGCTGTAACCGTAGCCTCCCTTTAACACACTTTTCTTATTTGTTTAGTGCTAGCGCTACAAGGCAAGAACAGGCACCATAAGGAAAATGTTTTCAATATTCTGTTTAAGAGCTTACAACAGGGAATCCCGGAATTACAGGAAAACCTGCAGGCCTGCTCCGTGGAGGTGCCCGGCAGGACCAGGCAGATTTCGTGCTCCTCGGCGGGTTTCGGGGTGCGCGGAGGGGGAGGAATTGCGGGAGAGGTGCCCGGAGTAATTTTTACCTGGTAAAGAGGCTTTTTGAAAGCCTCCTTGCTGTTCAGCAGCACAGACACTAGGATGCTTCTTAATTTTGAGCATGGTAAAGGTAGACTTAATCTCTGCTCCTTCCGGTAACCTACTGCCTACTCCTCCCCTGGGGCTTGAGAGGGGGGCTGTGCTGCAAGTCCTTTTCCTTCCAACCCCTATTTATGGGTGTGGTGTTTGGGGTTTTTTTGGTGGTTTTTTTTTTTTTTTTTTTTCCTGGAGGAGCGTACTCCGTGGTGTTTGGGTTGGCCATAATTTCCTCCCGCTCCTTCGCGAGTCTTTCCCCACGTCACCAGAGTGATGGGTGAGGCGGGGGGAGCGGGACATACCTGCCCACATTTATTTATCTTTGGTATTCATATCGAAAAAGAGATTACTTTAGAGAGGAAAAAAAAAAAAAAAAAGAAATAAAAAGCCAAGAGAAGGATCATTCGCTTTAGGAAACAGATAAAATAACTTCCCCTTTAATCCTTTCGAATTATCCCCGATCGAAGTGGCTCCAAAGAGCTGAGCGAAGCAAGCGACGAGCCCGAACTTCGCTCTGGTCCTGCCTCCCCTGCGCAGCCCTTGCCAAGCGGGGCCACGGCACATCCCCCGCCACGCCAAGGTCTCTCCCCGGGCCCGACGTGCGCCCAAACAGCCAAGAGGAGCGGCAGGGGCTTTCCCCACCGATGGCTGCTGCCGTTCCTGGGGCCTCCCCGTCGGCGCTGTCCGCACCTGCCCGAGCGCTCCCCGCGCCGCGCTCCCCGGCCGCTTTCCCCTCGCTACCTGGCGGGGAAGGGCGGCAGCGCCGGGAAGGGCGGCAGCGGGGCGCGGGGGCTTTCCCACTGGGAAGAACGACACCCGCTAAGGCGGAGGCTGTGGCCACTAAGCCTTCTCCCCAACCTCCCACGCCCCCCCCCACCCCCGCCCCCCTTAAAAAAAAAGAAAAAAAAAAAAAAAAAGAAAAAAAGAGACGGAGAGGAGTTTCTCGTTCCCAGCTCTTAAATGAAGTTCTGGGACTTGCCAAAGACAACGCAGGTATCTACGGACGGCCCGTCCCGCCCGCGGAGGCTGCCGGAGTCTCACGGGGGCGTTTCTAGCGCGGTTCTCCCCGGGGGGGTTCCCCTCCACTCGCGCCCCCAGCTCAGAGGGAGATGTCTCTGCGGTTCCTGACGGGCCGGGCGGTGCAGTTGCCTGGGGCAGCGGAGCACCTGGCCTCACACCCCGGCCCCCCGTGAGTGCCTCCCCTGCGCTCCTCTCCGCGCTTCCTGCGCGGCAGCCGCGTATTTGGGTTGTCTACAGCAGGTGGGCTGTTGGTGCAGGAGAGGGGTCCAGATCCTGCCCTCCGAACCTTTCCTTTAATGGATTTGTAAGGAGCTGGTTGAACAGCCCAGCGCCTCTCCCTGTCAAGGTGCTTCGTGGACACAGAGCTGGCGGGGGGGCACTTAGCGACTGCCCCGACCTGGTGGGAGAGTCCGATGCCCAGCGGCCAACACACGCCGTCTGCCTCCCGAGAAACAGGAACCGAACCTTTCTCGGCGGGGTTTTAACAAAAAGGG